>JAREYC010000003.1:41532500-42145000 GCA_030015325.1 Cryptoblepharus egeriae
AGATCACAACTCTGAGTCTTCTCTTTTGAAGGTTTGAAGGCCTCTTCTTGTAAGATACCTGAAATGTTCACTAATAAAAAATAGTCACACAAAGACGCAACCATTCACACACAGAGAACTATTAATGGTGTATACCTAAGAAACAAATTTGGAAATGGGAGAGATTAAGAAATATTTCAGTGCAATCCTTCTTTCAGGAATTTATTAAAACTTTCACTTGTTCGTCTGAGGCTGCAATCCAAAGCTCCAGTTAGGCTGGCCTAAATTCCAGCTCAAATTCTATGCCAGCCTGGAAGTGTCACACTCTGTGCGTGGGGGCGGGGGTTGGGTCACCAGCCTCCCCACACTACCATGGGAAGTTAAGCCAGTTGACTAATGCTGGCCTAAATTGGTTAGTCTTGTTTCATGATCAACCACAAAAAATTCCACATACAGAATATGCACCCTTTATTAATTAAAAAAGCCGTATTACAAGCCAAAAAAACATTTCCCCAGAACACATACAAACACCACCTACAAAACCTTTTTAAAAAATGCATGTACACCTACATCCATCAGAAAACCGTAATATAAAAGAGTTAACCAGTCATGAATCCCATAGGCACTGTATGAAGTACAATATGTATTTTGGCTTAAACTTGATCCTATCCATTTCAGTGGAAAGACTCCATTTTTTCAAATCTTAAATTATAACCATTTCATTATTAACTATCCAAATCAAAGATAAAACCATAACACATAGAGTAGACTAACAAGATCTGCTGAAGGAGAATCAGCATGGCTTCTGTAAGGATAAATCTTACTGTGCTGGTGGATTGCTCGATGAAAGTGTCAACCCAATCAGCGAGTGTAGTTGTCACTGAGTGGAGAGAGGCTGTCACTCACTGGGGAGGAAATGGGAGATTCCATCTGCACAAGGCATGTGGCTGCTGACCACTGGCCTGCTGAGGCCTCAGTTGTTCCTTTTGTCTATACGGGGTGTTGCATAGGGGGACAATGCACATGGGAGATGATGCACGTGCAGGGATGATGTGCATGGGGGTTGATGTGCATGGGGGATGTTGCGCATGGGGGAAGGTACTCATGGGGGACATTGTGCAAGGGGGTATTGCATATGGGGGCAATGCGCATGGAGAATTTGATGGGTGGGATGATACGCAGTGGGAGGATGGCATAGGGGGGAATTTTACTCTTGCAACGTGGGTACGTTTTTGCTAGTATATACAGTGGCGCCTCACGTAACAAATTTAATTTGTTCCAGAGGCATGTTTGTTACATGAAACGTTCTTTACGTGAAGCAGATTTTCCCATAGGAAATAATGGAAACTCAGACAATTGGTTCCACAACCCCAAAAATATTCATATAAAAATATTTACTGGATGTAAAAATGATGACAAAACACTGGAATTGAATTCAAAACATGCATTCAACGTACATGATCCTGTGAAGTCCACTTAGGCTGCAGTCCTAAAGACACTTTCCTGGGAGTAAGACCCATTTAATACAATGGGGCTTACTTCTGAGTAGACATGGTTAGGAGGCTGCAATCAAAGACACTTTCTTCTGTAATCAAAGACACTTTCAAAGTGTCTCCCCACTTTCTCTTTCTCTTCATCCTGAGCCTCTCTCTCCCCTACTCCCTTATGGCTAGCCCTGAGCTGCTCCCCTCTTCTCCACTGCTGTTCTCTCTCTCTCTCTGCCCAGCGAACACCTGGCCACAGGATGAACATGGGAGGATGATGTGCATGGGGGGTTGGGGGGGAGTGGCTTGTCTCCTCCATTATAGAATGGAGGACAGATGGCCTGAAATCTGGAAGGGAAACGTTCACTAGTAACCAGAGCTCTCCAAAAGAGACCAAGCCCAGGCAGCGCTGTTCATGGTGTTTCTTGCCTTTTGAGCAAGAAGAAACTGTGTTACAATATTTTATATTACAAACCTTCCACTTTAACTACAGTGCATGGACTTCGCACTACATAGTTATAATGGACAAAAGCAGCCATAGTACTGTGCAGTTCTGCATAAATCCAGGGTTCAGAACTGGTGGTTTATAGTTTCTCCAAATCCTAATGATAGAATCATGGCACCATAATTCAAAATTACTTGTTTACTCTCCATCTAATACCTCTAACTGCACTTGACCTGTACTTTGGAGGAGAACATGAAAATATGATCAGTGGTAGAATATAAATCCCAAATTCACATACAGTGGACATTGTTTACTGATAGCTAGAGGTCATTTTTACTACCATGACAGTAGCCTTGAGTTTGGCAAACATCACCCAGTCTGTTTTTATTGTATTAATACTTTGGAAAATACTACAAATATTACAAATTGTTTAAAAATACCAATGATTCTGAAAGCTTAGATCACAACCCCATGCCCCCTTTCCTGTAAGTAAAACTTATTGAACACAGTGGGACTTCTGAGCAGATATGCATAGATTGTGCTGTAAAACAGTAATACTCAAAGGGGAGGTTCAGGACCCACTTGGGGGGTCACAACATCAGGTTAAGGGGGGTCACAAGGGGGTGGGAACTGCTGCCTTGGAATCAGGCACAGGGCTTTCCTGGAAGTAAGTTTGAACACAATGGGACTTACTTCCATGTAGATATGGAGGAACTCTGTCATCACAGTGATGTCACATCACATCACCACATCCTGTGGGAAGGAGTTTCACAGACTAACTGCATGCTGGGTAAAAATATATTCTCTTTTGTCTGTTCTAACTCTCCCAACACTCATTTTAGTGCATGTCCCCTGATTCTGGTGCTGTGTGAGAGGAGAAAGCATCCTTCTATCCATCCCAGCCATCTCCTGCATAATTTTGTATGTCTCAAATATCCATACATACATAGAGAGCAAAGACCTTAGTGGTGCATATAAAAGAGGAAATGTCTGTGTTTTCTTTGCAACGGCACTTGTGCAGCTGTGTTGGAGCGTGTGTTAAAAAAAGCAAATGGTCTCTGGCTCAGTTCCTGGTGTGCAGATTGTAAATTAGCATATAAATTAGACGCCAAGGAGGGTGCAAAAGTATTTGCTTAATTCATCAGCATCAGTGGAATAAAATAAACTAGGTGCAGGTCCAGTGGGGATCCCAGGTGAGGATTTAGTTTTGCAAGGTCCTCACTCAGTAAAACATCTACTTGGGAACCATTCCTCTATTGGCCATAAAATGCCAGAGGAAAACCCCCTGTCATCTAGTGCTGTGGCTGACGAGGGTCAGGAACTAGAGCCAGGGAGAGTCTATGCAAGTACAATCTTTGATATTGCTGGGTAGGAAAGAATTCTCCAAGGGGGAGAGAGAGAGAGAGGACACATAAGAAGATATCGCCATATGACCTCAGTAAAAGGGCAGGATCATACATCCCAAGCCACTGAAGATTTCAAAGGTAATAACCAACAGCTTGAATTACATTCAAAACTGGAACCGCAGCCAGTACACAGTGTAAAAAAAGGAACTGCATGCTCCAATCACCTGGCCCCAGTCAAGAAAAAAGGTGCATTTAGTACTATGCAGTTTTTGGATGACTGAATGGCAGTTCAAAGCCATTCTTAAGTGGTGTTAACAGTAGTAGACTAATCTTGGTGTAACAAAATATATTTTTATATATCTGAACAATATATTTTTGAACTCACTAAAACATCATAAAATAGTGAGCAAGGATTTGAATTCCTCCAGTCTCTTCTTCTGGCTGAAAGTTAAACAGAAATGGTGAGAATAAGGAGATTTCAGAAATGTTGCTGTGAGTCATCAGATCTGTCTTAAAAAAAATTAAAAGGGAGGTCTAGGATCCACAGTTCTACAAACCCTGATGGTTTACTTTTCTCTTATCTAGCAGTATTCTAGTGTATCAACTGCTCCTTTTCTCTGAATTTTCAAGGAGGAAGGGTAACAGAAAGGGAGTGTGGTGTAGAGACCAGTGGTAAACCCTCACTCTTTCCACACTTCCTCTTCTGCATAATTCTGAATCCATGATCAGCATGGGGTGACAGTCAATCCCCAGTCAACCTATTGCCTATAGTTACTCTCTGTGTAACAAATAATGTCCCACTCTGTGTTAAATCTGTAATAAACATCACACTGAGGCTCTTTCATTATACCCGCAACACCATTCCTACAGCCCCACCTTCAGAATTGGTTTATAAGGTTTTTGTTGCCATTCAAGATCCCACCTGAAGAAGAGTTTTGCTGACTGAAGCAACATTTGCTCACTATGATTTTTTTCAGGAGAAACTAGCAATACCTAACAATTAAATAGGTTTACCTCCCTTTTTGACTTTCTGGATCACGGTCAGTTAGAAAACAGTGCTTTCTAATGAATTTCACTACAAATATGGGTATTGGAACAGATGCCAGAAAATTTGGACCCATTGTGTTTGGTGGTGGTGGGATTTTAAAAAACCACACAATATAAAACCACTGGTGCATAGAAAGAAGAGGATGAACTGTTATTCATGAGTAGTTTTAGGTCAGATTGTGCCTACAACAGCCGTATCAAAACAGTTGATTTAATATCTTTTTATTCTTTAAAAGAATTAACTTGAAAGGTCACATTAAGGCTCATTCCATCAGAGACATATCCTGGAAAATATCTCGACTCACATCAGTTCCCATCCGAGAAATTTTCAGAGCTACTGTTCTCCCTGAGACTGTTAAAACTGCATTGTCTAAATTCAATGTTGCATAATAATTCAAAGTTTAGCCTCCTGCTTTCCCAGAACCTGTAAAAGTCACCCAGCCCTCTTTTGCTACCTTTTTTGATCCTGAGAAAGATTACTGTAATGAAAGGGTTTGAGCTAAAGGTCCCCAACACTCTGAGTCTTGTTTAAATTAGCAATGAAATCTGTGGGTTTGCCAAGATGGAAGCAATTTTGAGGGATTAGAAAGAATACAATAATAGGTTCTGACTACTTCAGCTCCTGGGATATTTATTGATTCTGCCAGCAAGTCTCCACAGAATCCAACAACCCCCTTTTCCAATCAGCATGATCAAGCCCTTCTACTTTCCCTAGAGGCATCATTGTCAGTCCCCCTGAAGTTCAGTATGTACCATCTACCCTATTATCTACCTCTAAACGACATCAATAACCAATGAAGAGTCCCATGAGTCGAATCTGGAGTCACCTGTGACATGAGTCAAACGAGTCAAAATGAGTATTTTATGAGACCCCCAGTCACGTCTATGCAACTCTATAGAGTTTGAGTCATCACTCAAGTCTTTTAAAAAAGTTACTCTATAGGGTTTGAGACAAGTCCCCATTTCCTCAGGTTGGATCTTGCAGCATGCAGTCTGTTTAAGGATTTCCATACAGGCCGTGGTTGTTCCAATCATTCATTTGATTTGGTCCAGTCACTCAGCATCTCCCACTCTCTTTCCATAGGTCCATGGCAATCTGTGGCAACCAACAGTTAGGAGGGGATTCAGTTTTAAGGAAACTATTCCTTGATCTCAATCTTGACTGTGGAAGTTGATGGCTGTATAGTAGGTAGGTTTCGTCACTTGAACCCACTCTTTCTGTGCTGCGCTTTCCCAAAGGATTTTAGGGGGAGGGAGACCAGCTAGATATAGGGTTGCCATAATTCTCTTCCACAAAACCGGGATAGGATCCCCTGTCAAACATTCCAGTATATGAATGCAATCCCCCGAAAATGGGACAGTCCTGGTTTTCTGGGACATATGGCAACCCTGGCTAGATACTGTACCTTTTGCATTGGTTTCAGTTTTAAACATGCCATGACCAATCTTGCTGTTTCATTTAAGGCCACATATACCTGCTTTGCACTGTTAGATCTATGCCAAACAGAGCTGGCATATTCTCCAGCTGATGGAATACTACAAAGAACACAATCACTGGTGGGCCCAGGCCGGTTCGGTCCGGTTCTTGGGAACCGGTTGTTCCCATTTCCCTGCCTCTACCAAACCAGTAGCTGCGGGGGCCCCCAAAACCGGCCGAACCGGTTTGCTGGTGTGGTGTGCAGCAGCAGCCAGCTGAGCATCTTTTTATTTTTACATTTGTCGCTCCTAGCAGCAGTCCAGCAAAGCGCTCCAGAAGCCTCAGCGCTATTCTTTCCCTGGCTGCTGAGGCTTCTGGGGCACTTCACCGGACTGCCACTAGGAGCGGCAAATTTAAAAATAAAAAGATGCCCGGCTGGCTGCTGCAGCCACAGAGCACCATCCTATGAAGGTCTACTCATAAATAAGCCACATGCTAGTCAATGGGGCTTACTCCCAGGGCGGAGTGGAAAGGACTGCAGCCTCAGAGCACCATCCTATGCAGGTCTACTCAGAAGTAAGTCGCATGCTTAATTTTTAAAAAATTTTTTAAAAATTTTTAAAATTCCCCTTTAAATTCTCCCTGGTCCCACCCCCTGACCTTTGCCCTGGCCCCTGACCTCGGCCCCACCCCCTGACCCAGCCTGGCCCCGCCCACTTCCGGAGAACCAGTTGTTAGGGCAGGCTGGGCCCATCACTGAACACAATCCTACTCATGTCTACTCAAAATTAAGCCCCATTGTATTCAGTGGGTCTTAATCCCAAGAAAGTGTCTTTAGGATTGCAGCCTAAAGCAGAGGTTCTTAAAATATGAGGTTAAACTCCTCATCTTGTGTTTATTTTCCAGCAAAAATTGTTTGGTGTTAGAACAGTGGTTCTTAAAGGTGTGTGATCTAGAGTTACTCCCAGACACTTGGTGGTAGAACAGTGTTCTAATCTAGTTTCAAACCTTTGGTAATTACACAGAGATGACTTGTGAATAAGAAGCTACAACATTAGCATCTAGAAGTATTTAGATGCTCTATTCCAATATCCCATGATAGTAGCAAAGCCTCCCATTCTCTAGAGCTGCACATGGGGCATAAGCATGGCCTATTCAGAAAATCATGAAGAAACTTTTAGATCAACTGCTTGAGCATGATTTTTCCTCAATACAGGTGTTCCTCATGCCATCTCTAGCATGTATGATCTAGTAGTATTCAATGGTCTCTTTTGCCCGAGATCTATTGAATTACTTTAGGGTTGCACTTTTCACCTTCTCCCTCTCATCGAGTGGTAAAATCAAGTTTCTGTGGTTTTTCATTGTGCTGCGTTAGACAAAGACTTAACAGGAAGCAGAGATTGGGAATGACTCAGCCACTTCTGGTTTTGTGCCAGAAAATGCTGTTTCTTATATCTGCAGTGTTCTTTCTGAAGTCTTCTTGATTATCTGGAATCAGGGTGACCATATGTCCTCTTTTTCTAGAACATGTTCTGGATTTTAAGCCTTGTGTCCTGGGGGGAAAAGTCCTCATTTTCCTTGGAAGTGAGCAGGATGTAGCCAGCATGTAGCCATCTTGTAATGAATGTGACAATGTAAAATTAATTAACAGTTATGGGCAAAATCCAGAGCAGTTACGGGTCCACGCAGTTACATCACCTCTAGTGTTATCTTATGGAAAGTCACCTTAACTGCTCCAGAGCAAAGGGCTTAATTTGACTTTAGGATATGAGCCTATGTAACATTTTGAGGGGCCATGTTCTCTTTTTTGGTTATGGCATATGGTCATCCTGTCTAGAACTGACCTGTTTTGAAGTCCTGACAGATTTGTGTCAACTAACTGGCCAGCTAGTCTACCTTCTGTAGCCCATCTATTGATCCACAGTCCTGTATTAATTTTTCTCATCCCAGTCTGCATCTAGAT
The DNA here is from genome assembly GCA_030015325.1 of Cryptoblepharus egeriae. Taxonomy (NCBI): domain Eukaryota; kingdom Metazoa; phylum Chordata; class Lepidosauria; order Squamata; family Scincidae; genus Cryptoblepharus; species Cryptoblepharus egeriae. The sequence goes on from JAREYC010000003.1 coordinate 41,540,182, forward strand.
GCACTTTTAATGAAACTTTGGCTGTAATCCTAAACACACATTCCTGGGAATAATACCCATTGAGCATGATGGAACTTACTTCTGCATAGACATGGTGAGGACTGTGCTCTTAGGCTGCAATCCTATCCTCCAGTTAGGCCAAACTAAGTCCTGGCATAAGTTATATGCTGACCCCGGGATGTCAACAAAGTGCCATAAGACACTTCTGTGCCACTCCTGAGGAAGGGTTAGGCCAGTGCACAGACAAGTGCTTGATGGAAAGGGTGATGAGTTGTTCCACCTAGGTTAGGATTACACCCTTTATCACATAGATAATCAGAATTTGTGTTTATGACACAAGTAGGGTGAAGAATATACAAAACTCTTCCAGAAACTGAAGCCCAAGGGTCAGTGATTATGCACTCTTTTTGAAAGATCATATGTCCATTTTTTCTTGAATTTATGGTAATGTGGACATTTTATTTCTTTTAAAGAAAAATAAAAATAGCAATGTGGGGTTTAGTTGCTTTTACATTTCTTCCTCTATTTTAAATTATGGTTATTCACCCATACATTCCCTCTCTGCGTATTCATTTAGAAGGAAGGTTTTGTAATAGTCACATTTAATTTATCAGGGTGCAATAATTTGTGTTTCCCAATCATCTTGCAGACTTTGGTTCATTATACTATTGTTTCACATGAGTAAGTTAGCAAAGTTTGGATTGATTGACTCTAATTAACTAAAACCGGTTCCAGGCTGTGCATCTATTGTCATGGTAGCTAGCCACAAAGCCCCAAACCGTTCCGAATGGCAATATAAGGTAATATCAATATGAAAACTCTAGCAATTTTTTAACATTGGTTTATAGTGTTCTGACAAAAAATAAGTGAAGTGAGAGAACCAGCGGAAAGAGGTACTAGGCAAAACAATTCTTAGAAATTGATACTATTACTCTAAGGAACTTACCCCTAGCAAAAGATGAGATGCCACATTCTGGGCAGTAAGTAAGAGCGCTCTCAAAACAAAGCATGCTACAGTAACCCAAACCTGAGGATATGACATCAACAATAATAATACTTACTAGGTCCTAATACAGCTCCTAAATGGCACATCTGGTTAATGCTGCAGCCTGAACTTTCAGGATCAGGTGCAGCTCCAGAAATATCCAAAGCCAACAAGAGACCAGATTCCCACTTCTATTATGGGTTCCCCTATCCTTCCCAAGTCACAAGGCCTGATATAAGTACCTTTATTGCAGTCTTGACTAGGCAGCTCCAATTAACTCAGGGCATCAAGTCCACCAAGAAAACCAAGCACAGCAAGTGTGAGATGCAGGCCTCCGTCAGTCTTGAAAGACTATGGTATCATGCTTGGCGCTGCATACGCTGCATGCGAAACACGAAAGCCTGGGTTGGATTGTTATGGAGGATAGGCTGTTACCCAAGCAGCAAATCCCCCCTCTCCACGCAACTGAATTAGTCCAATGGAAAGGCAGAGCCAATACGATTGGATCCAGCTGGCGTCGCAGAGCTGGGCTAAGGACAGGAGCTTACCTTGTCTTGTGGGGCCAACCCGGGAATCGAACCCTGGCCTGCTGGTTAACAGGCACAACGTCTTTACCGCTTGCACCACCCATAGCCCACAGTGGGTGAGATGACATGCAAAACAAAACACCAAAATGCTGATGCTTGTCATGGAATTCCAAACTTTTATTAATCTTGCCTATGAGCCTCATAAACATAGTGAAAGGAATGAGGAAACATAGTAGATCTCTTTGAGGGAGGTTTTGGGAGAAGGATCTATTGTCCATCACCACGTCCTGTGACTTTGTCCCAAAAATTCTTGGCTCCACCCTCACAAGGCAATCCTATGCATGCTTTTTCACAAGCAATACCAGTTGAGTCCAACAGTTCTTTCTTAGAGGAAAGTACATACAGGATTGTAATGTCAAACTGTGCTATCGATTTTGTGGGACCACATGGTCCCACAATCAGGTCTTCCATATCTTATTTTCAGGATAATCAAAGCAAGAACATGTGCTACTAGACCATGTCTGTCATGCCCATCTCTAGGTGAAAACCCAGTGATCAAAAGCATTGAGTGTCATTCCAGTTTCATGGCCTGATTAAAAACAAAAAACAGCACACATTGAGTTGAGACTCTGGGAAACATATTCAAAACAAAGCTGAAGCTCCAATTTTCCTGATTTTGAAATATTCTATTTTATCTGAAAGATACGAAGGGTGACTTTCCCTGCAACACAGGCTTGTCGACTCATCCCAGCAGGCATTAGATGTCATGTGTCAGCCAGCAAGAGTGTAACATGCCATTCACTATTTGGAACAGCTCCACTAGTCAAAACTTTGCTGAGGTGATAGCAGTGAAGGATTTCTTTGCTCTGATAATGTCACATAATAATATTTTTTAAATAATCAGTGTTGCAATTGGTCAGTTTCAGTGCGAGTGAAACACTACCTATGTTCCAGTTGCCTCCTTTAGATGGTACCCACCTCTTCTGGAAACCAGGTAACTGTGGCATCAATGCAGGGGAAGAGGCTGGCTGGGAGCCACCATATTAATTGGCAAATTCAACTCTCTTGACCACTATTCCCCATGACCACGGAAGTGTCCTTGGAAAATGATAGGTCTAAAGACTTAGAAACAGGGATGAGCACCACATCCTATAGTTGGTCACGACTGCAGACACCTTTACCTTTTTACTGCTAATTTTACTAGTATAACACCAGCTGACAATGATTTTAACTGAACATTTTGGTGTTTTAGGACCCAATCTTATCCATTTTTCCAGAGGTGTTGCAGTCATGCTAGGGGGACATCCTTTGCTGTCCCTTTAAGTTATGGGAACATTTTCCCCTTACCTAGGGTTTGCATTGCAGCTGTACCAATACTGGACAGTTGCATAGGACTGGCCCTTGGGCTAAAACCTATCAACACTTACCTGAGAGTAAGTCCCATTTATGAATAGACAGGCAAAGGATTGGGTTCTTGATGTATATACCACCTTGGGAACCGATGCTGAAAGGAGATTTAGAATTATTGTGAATAAGCAGAATTTGCAGAACGGTCACCAAATTTACACAAGCAAACATCTTACTTGTATTCATTTGCAACCCATTCCTAAGATATTATGTCTACATTTCTCTAATAAAATGAACAAAACCCGTAGGGTTCTTTGTACTATATAACAAGCATTCCACATTAACTGCAGACAGGCATATCCTTCCATTGAATCAATTCTCTGAAATGAGGAGTTCTGACATTATCCTTCCAAAAACCCATATTTTATTTCAGTCTGAAGGCACCAATGTGTTTCTTTGTAAGTGAAGAACGTCATACCTTTAAAGATTTGCATTAGCAAACAGTTTATTTTTCGTCAGCAGTAATCAGTTTCTGAATTCTTTTTTTTAATTCAACTATGGTTCTCATGATGTAGTAAATGACATTAGGCTTTTGTAAATTCTTGCAGAATATAACAGATCATTGGTTTTATAACACAGTCACTGTTTTTGCATTCTGATGAGATTATTAGATGCAGCCTTGAATACATCCCCGAATACTGTTAGTTAAAAAAAAATAAAAGTTTACTAAATGGTATCTTGTCAACTGTATCTGAAAATCATCATAGTTCCTTTATTCTGCCTCCTTGTAAGGGTACTTTTGTAAGCTGATGAGTTCTACCAACATGAGGTTATGAAATCGTTACTCTAATCTGTATTTAGGTTGTTCCTAATGTGTTTGTTAAAATATACACAGGGCAAAAAATATGTTCTCATCCAGTAATCTGTTTCTCTCAGACTTTAAATAAAGGCAGATCAAAACAAACATATTAGCTAATTTTGTGCATCTAGTATGGAAACTGTTCTTAGGAGTTGTACAAACATATCAAACTAGAATTTCAGTCTCTTGATCTGGCTAAAGGGGAAGCTGTCACCACCAAACTTAGCTGTTAACAGGCAAGTCACTCCAGAGATCAACTGAACCTGTAGTGAGCACAGCTTACCTAAGCATCTCAACTCAGATCCCCTTAGCCATCCAACTGCTTGCTCAAGCATCAAGCAAAGGGATCTTTAGGTCGGCTGAAAATGAGAATGAAAATCCCAATGTTTAACTAAAGTATAAAAGGGAGAAAGGTATGAAAACATGTAAAAAGGCATGATCCAAATACCCAATATATCTACAGTTTGGCCAACCAAATGGTGCACTTTTCACTAAAATGTATTTTACTCTCAGTTGTAAAATTAAGAAACAAAGAGGGACAGTTCTAACCATGTCTACTCAAAAGTAAGCCCCATTGTGTTCAATGGGCCTTACACTCAGGGAAGTGTCCTTAGGTTTGCAGTCAACAAAACGTTAAGGAGCACAATCTAACCATGTCTACTCAAAAGTAAGTCCCCTTGTGTTCAATGGGTCTTACTCCCAGGAAAATGTCTTCAGGATTGCAGCCTTTAGTTTCCTTCTTCCATTCAGCTCTCAGAACACAGACCCGTATCCTTCATGCTTGACAATCCCTCATCATAGGGGTACAACCCAGTGATCATTCGGGCCAAATGACACATACACTTTGCACCTATATGCATATATTTGGCCCTCACGGCGGGGAGAGTAGGATTGGCCTTTTGCGCTTTGCCAATACCATAATGCCAATCCTATCAACTCCTTCGTGAACTGCACTATTTTAAATAGGAAAAGTGTTTCTGTCTTTCAACAGAATCTGTCTGGGATGACAACTTAAAATTAGAACGGTGGCAAAGAAAAGTACTAGAGCCTCTTCAAGTTCCCATGAAGATTCTGTCACATTTTGGGGTGCCCTCTCCGTACTATGTATTGTTAGGGGGAAAACAGAATTTAAAAAATCCCATGGCAAAATTAAGACAATTAAGCACTCATCTACTTTGTGCCATTGTTATAACTAAGGCTGCAATAAAGTAAAGGTGTCCCCTGCAGGTTGCCCTGCTATTCATGACTGACCGGGGAGCGGTGCTCATCCCCATTTCTTGAGCCAGTGTTGTCCAAAGATGCCTCTGTGAACATGTGGCCATACGAACACATATGGAACACAGTTACCTTCTCACCAAGGAGGTACCTATTTACCTGCTTGAATTTACATGCTTTCCAACTGCTAGTTTGGGCTAAGGACGGGAGCTCACTCCATCTTGCATTACTCAGGTCTCAATTCGCTGACCAGCTGATCATTACATTGACAGCCACAGCACCTTTAACCACTAAGCCACTGCAGTCCTGTGGCTGCAATAGTTAATAACACAATTACAGCCCAATCCTTTGCATGTCCACTCAGAAGTAAGTTCCATTATAGACACTGGGGCTTACTCCCAAGAAAATGTGGAGAGTGGTGTATGCTTCATTAGGAAGAAATTCAACTGATTTTAGTGGGACGGGTATACCCGTTGGGCTCCACCTTGCACTGAAATAATGAACAACTTGTTTTAATTAAAATTATTTGCCTCAAAAAGTCAGTAAACTATGAATAATGAGGACCATCCCATAGACACAAAATGAAATTGTAATCTTATAGACAGTTCCCTACTAAAGATAGTGGGTCTTTTTTCTGAGTAGTCAAGCACAGAATTGTGCTAAACATTTTATGCACAGTGAAATACAGTGGTGCCTTGGTTTATGAGCATAATTCATTCTGGAAGCATGGTTGTAATCAAAAACGCTTGTAATGCAAAACTGATTTTTCCATAGAATATAATGTAAACTCAGACAATTGGTTCCACTGTGCAGAAACATTTATATCCCTCATCATAGGGATATAAATATTTACAGTAAAAATCTTTACTGTATATAAAAATGATCACAAAATACTGTAATATAATACAAAACATTGTAATAAAGAAAATATTTCATGGCTGGTTTGAGGGAGCTAACAGAGAGGAGGGATTTTGTTGGATGACTTTCACTATCACTCTCCATTGTCTCAATGGAATCTTTGTCTTTTCGTGCAGCTTTAACATTCCTGTGCTGCTGATGGGGAGCAGCATTCAGTGCAATCCTATTCATGTCTATTCAGAAGTAATTTCCATTGAGTTCAATGGGGCTTACTCCCAGGAAAGTGCTCTTATGATTGCAGCCAGAGTCACATTGATAAGGCAAACCTTCCACACTGCCACACCCAGACCCCCCACACAGACCTGGCTCAGGCTGCTCCCCCCATATCTCCCCTTTGAATTCCCTGGCCATGGAAGTCTGTTCCAAACTTCCTCAGAAGTGTTCATCTTCCAAGTCGGTGCTCTCAAACCAAGTCAAAATTTCTGAGAAAATTTTACTCATAATCCAAAACACTCTTAATCCAAGTCACTCTTAAAACAAGTGTTACACCCCCATGTGTTCCTGGGGGGACAGGGAAGGGGTAGAGAAGGGGTTCCCAACTTCACCTCCAACTCTCTCCATCAGCTCGTGAAACAAACCACTCTCGGGTAGGTAGAAACGTAAGAATGTTTATGGAGAATCTTCCCACGAGGGAAGGCACTGCACTTGGACAACTTGTTACAACCAAAAGCTATTAACAGCTTCATCCAATGTTAATACCAATGTATCTAATGTGAAGGATCCTTGACATGTCGGCCCCATCCCTTGGGGTCTAATCACTCTGCAGGTGTCTCCTGGACTCGCCTCCCTCTCCTCCCTCTCAGGCTCCTCCAGGTCCAGCTCTACTAGCTCTCAGAACCTCTATTTCTCTTCATCTTCCAGCTATTCCCAGCACCCAGGAATGATCAAAGATGCATGACTGTCTCCTCCTCATCCTCATCTGAGAGGGTGCAGTGTAATAAGTCCATCTGTACTTCTTCGGGGTGGGGGAATACCAGATTTTTCTCTTTACTCCAGGGTACCATTGTATTTAGTTGCAACTAAATTTAATTGCCACCTGTCTCAGCTCCTCCTCCTTCCCTTAGGATTCCCACAGGAAAGTGAGATGCTGTCACTGATGACTTGTCATACTTTCTTTTCTGCTGCAGTCTCCTCTTTGCTTTCAAATCTATAGAGAGAGAGAAGACTTGAGGAATCTGACCAACATGTTTATGTGTAAAGGTGGGTGGTTTCATTTGACACCGCAGAGTGGTATGCAAGGCTTTTAGTGTACCATCTCAGGAACCATGAGGTCTTGGGCCCAGCCGTGCTTCCAGATACGTACATCCCTTGCACCAAAAATTACCTTTGAGAAATACCATTCTCTAAATACTACAAGAGCAGTATAACAGGAAGTCCCACTCTTTTGCTAAAATAGGTGTGCCTCCCAATTAAGTTTTCCTTAACTAATTGACGACACTGATGTTCTATTTTATTATATTCAGGTGGGAAGGAACAAACCTTCTAAAATGAGGAACAACAACTGTGAGAGTAAGAAACGTAGCAAGAAGGAAGAAAGATAAGCTGCAGCAGAGATTTTGTTCCAATTCGGCATGACTAGCCATAGCCAGTGTGGGTTCTCATTTGACAAGCGTATACATTTCTGTTCAGACCATGAACTTTGACGAATTTCTGCAACATTCTGAATTAGCGGAGCTCACTGGCAAGTGCTGAAAAGAGAAAACACAAAGAAGCTCCGTTAAGTGCTGTGCTTTTATTTTCTAATTTTTATTCTGTCAGTGTTTTTATTGCCGGGTTTGCTTAATGTGAGCATTATGTCTTGCGTCAAGTGTGAAGAGCAAAAAGAGAAGCATCTCCACTCAGATGTTAGCATGTTTCCAATAAAAAAAGAGGCTGAATACTGAGTGGCATGGGCCTTTCCACTAGTGATGCACATCTCAAGACCACTGCATTGCAAAGGGCATTGCCCATGCAGCACATGAGTAAGCGGTGCTGTCCAGGCTCAGGATTGGACTGCCCAGGACTACTTACTCATTAAACTCATCACTATATATGTTAACTGTAAAACTTTGTCAAAATCTCAGGGAACAGCCTTCCCCAGCCCCACCACCTGAAATTCTTTTAACTGCAAATTCTAAGTGTGTGAAACAAAATGTGTACATCTCAAACTGCAACTATAAAAGTTGCAACTATAAACTATAGTTATAAAAGTTGCAACTATAAACTATAAACTATAAAACTGCAACTATAAACACATATGGGCATCGTCTTGAACACAGTTTTCTGTCTTTGGCAAACCCAGTACTCTAAATACTTCTCTTCTTTACTTCTCTTCTTTACTTCTCTTCCCAATGCAGGTGAGTTCAGGTCACAGCAGGTTCAAAAGAAAGACAAAGAAAAAAGCAAAAGAAAAGCCCCTTTACTTTAACCCCTTTACTCATAATTGACTACCATTGATGTTCAGAACAAATGGGGTTCTATTTTGATTGTTTCTATTTTATCAGTGGTATATATCAATAACCATTTTTCCCAACTGGTACAAAAACATTGTGAAGTATGTCAAAGGAAAGAACATGAGATGTTCCATAAAAGTGTGTGGCATGGCAGAGATCAGGGGGCAAGAACCCCAAGTAGTTTATAGCTTGAAGAGTGGATAACTACTGTAGTTTAAACAACTGCTTTCTTCTAGAATTATGCCCCATGTTCACAGAGAGGAGCATAATTATTTTCAGAGAGTAAATGTATAAAATAACAAGGAGCCATTGCTATAACACAGTTATAAGATGCTAACTGGTGATGTATTTAATCCCAGAGATGCTTGACATTCAAAGAGTGAGCGATGTACAACAGAGCATTTGTATGGGCCATCTGGAGATGTACACCAAACTCCACACTTGATGAGGAAGTGGCATTAAACTGAAACTTTTGATTCCAAGACCTAAATATGCATCAATCTCAGCTCTGATTTTAATTGATTCCTAATAGCAGAATTTTGGCAAACGGCAACATGTGAAATGCCTCTGTTGTTACAATATCATAAATTGTTTTTAATCATTTGCACATATTATCCTGCAATGGCAACCACAGATCTGTTACAATAAATGCAAGAATTTGATTAGAAGGGCGGGTGGCTGGGTGGGTGGCAAAGTCTTTCAACTTAACGACTTACAGTAAAGGTTCAAAATTTTTCTTTATTCTCTGGAATGTTGCAAGGTGGTAACGTGAATTTTGGAAAGTTGGAAAAGATGCTTATTTACTCTTGTTTTATTTTATTTTAAATAGCTGTTGTCTCTGCTCTATATATAATTATCCTCAATATTTGCGAGTAGTCACTACTTGCAAGAACTCTTACTGAAAAAAATATAAGGTCCAGGAAATGTTTCGAAGACGGTTGAATAAAGATTGGGCATTAGTGATGATTGTGAGACTTCATCCACCCCTCCTCTCCCCACATTCACAACTTTGGATCTCCTCCTGTTACTACGGTTTACCAATTCCATTCTTTCACTGTCAAAGATGTCAATAGTACATACATTCTAGAGCCAAGATTAGTCTAGTGCCAAGATTAGCTATGAACCTCCCTCCCTCCACAAAAAAGTGGAAGAGCTAAACAACAATACCTACCTCTGCAAAAACACACATTCAAAGAAAGACAAATTACTCTTTGAGAGACAAGAGTATGGGGAAATTTATAAACAGAGACCACTTTTATAAATTTGTTACACTTCCCAGTACAGTATTCCATATTTTATTCTTGTATTATAAAATATAGGTTATGACATAATAGTCAAATATTTAAATTTGGAATATGATGTGATTTGCAACCCAATCCTAACTTGGCCTGTGCTGTACATCCAAGGGCCCTAGATGTGTAGTATGTGAAGGAACATTACTATTTGAAGGAACACACATATGGGCATCTCAATTGAGTGCAATGAAGAAGTTACATTAGCTCCAGGACTGAATGCAGAGGAGAAGCCTACTAAATCTGCTTCAGACATGCTACCCAAGTACAAATAATGTGATCATTGCACCTAAGTGCATTTTTTCCAAGTATCTAGCAACATTTACATGTACAATAAAACTACAGTCATTGTGCTTGTAAATAACGTACAGGAATTTGGTAACACTGCAATTGACTTTCATATGAGAGAGTGTCTTCATATATGAGTGTCATATGGGACACCATGTTATGTTTTAGTTATGCACAACTTAATTTTCTTCCATTCAAGGTATTCTGCACTAGTCAAAATGTGTTGAATTTTTCATTTCATTTTTAACATACTGTTATTTATGAGTAATTCATAGCCATTTGTTATATATATATAGTGTTATGAGTACTTGAATGGTTTAAAACAACCTATTTTACAACAACAAGCTCCTGTCGATAATGATTGACAAGTAACAAAGGTTATTTTGGGCGGTTTTGTTTTAATAATATTATTATTATTAAAACAAAATAATAATTCTTTATTGTCATTGTACGTATATACAGTGTACACATACAACAAAACTCACAAAAACACCCAGTGTTTTTAAGTCATTTACCATTCAGTAAAAAAATATGTAACTGTGATGTATGGCCTCTCCGTTAGATTAGAAGGTAATATGCATATGAGAGATCTTCATACATCCTCTACACACAGGTAGGCCATTCCTCAAATAAGGTGTGTAGCTTGAAGCACTTGGATGCAAGCTCAGAAAAAAATATAAGTACCAAGTCAAATTTAAAATAAGTACTTTATATTCTATCCATCTAAAACTGTCAGCTTCATTTTCATCTATTTCATATCCTAAACCATTGTAGTATTGATCCATGTTACTTTAGAAATGGTTATAATAGAAGCAGGCAATGGGTGGTAAGCAATCTTTTTAAGGTTTGTCTATCATGACTAGCAGAAATGATGGAGATCCATGAGCAGATCTGCCTAAAATGACATTTCACACTTATTCAATAGTCTTAAAATGTTACCTTAAAATAGGTAGCCAGCCACTGACTTACTAGCTAGCCATTATTTAGGTTGCCTCCAATTCCTTCTCTTCATGTTTCCTCTATACATGGGGTGGGGGATTCAAAAGAGAGGCAACAGTTTTACTCATTTGTGCTAGAATATAGACAAGGTAAGAAATGATGGGAGCCTGCTGTGCTATTCAGAAAACATCCGTGCTTCTTTTTTATCTTCTTGAAAATGGCTCTGAAAATGAGATCCGTGGGCAAGAAATTGCGGGTCACACTGGGCATCCTCTTGACAGAGGGTCGGAAACACTCTCCACTATGGAGTGGATTTAGAGATACCTGCCTTTCTCAGGACACAATCCGCACCAATTTAGGCCAGTGCAACTCACCCATCTCCCTGTGGTGTGGGGAGGCCGATGCATGTCTGTTCACATGCATCCTGTTCACATGTTCACAGCATGGTGCATAAGTGCTTTGTGGCACTTTTTTGACACCACCAGACCAGCACAGGACTTGTGTCGGGACTTGTGCCAGACTAACCAGGGGTTAAAGTTGTGCTGTCCTTCTACTCTTCATTCCTATGAACTCCTTGCCTTTTTCTCAATTTAGGTATATATTCAGGAAGAGGCCATTTTTAAGAAGAAAACTGCAGAGGCAGAAAGAGTCTCCTTCCTAAGACTCTCCTTCCTTCCTCACAAACCTTGTCCATTTTGTGAAAATGACAATGCAGATTTCTGCAAACTCCTGGCATCTATCACCAAACCAAACAATGTGCACAAATGTGTCCAGGCCGGTGCCAAGCAACAAAGAACAAATGAACAGCTTGGATCTGTTCATCAGCATCCCAGAGAGCGATGGTATAAATCTGAAAAGGGGCTTTGGGCCTCTGGGTCCTTATTACTAATACAGAGTAGCCCCATTCCCAGAAAATCCTTTGTCACCAAGAGGAGCCAAAAAGATGGCCTTGGCAAAATCAGGGAGAAAATGCAGCTGCCCTGCCTGCTGATTTGGTGCTGCTGGTGGCATCAGGACAAGAAGAGGTTAGAACTCTGCTTAGTGGAGCCTGTGCTGAGCATCTCACTTTCCTGACAATTAATCTGGAAATCTTCCTAACTTATACATCTGCTCATCTAATTAACACACTGCGGGATAAAGCTAAATAAAGATGGACAGAATATAGGATCATTTGTTCCCCGTCTTTCACTTGATTCTGTCCTAAAGCTTTTGGAGATTTCCCTGCTTTCATGAACAAGTGTTTGGATGTCCTAAAAGGACAGATGTGTACCTCTCCACCAGATTTACACATCTGCATTGTCTGGGCACCACTGCTGCCCTTCCTGCATGGCATCCTACTACAATGGGATTCTCTGACATAGCACCTCAACAATAACTGACCTGCCTTGGTTTTGATTTTACCCAGCTGTTTTCAGTTATGCTCAATTCTCTCAAATGCTCTTCAGTTGCAGCTCTTAGAAAGTATCTTAGACAACAATCTTAACTTCCAATTAGGCCAGCCTAAGTCTGGAATAAATCCTGTACTGGCCTGGGATTGTCAACAAAGTGCCATAAGACTCTTCTGCACCACCTCTAGGGAGGGTTAGGCCAGTGCACAGACATGTACTTGCCTCCCTACAACACCACAAGAATGGGAAGATCGATGAGATGTGTGGGCCTATGTTATGACTGCACCCTTTGTCTCAAATCTGTTCTTCCTGGATTTACTCATTAGATAAGAGGCACATTGTCAAGTGGATCCCTTTTACTTAGCAAGGAGAGAAGAACTGGCCTTCCTCACCTAGGATGACCATATGTCATAAACGAGAAAAGAGGACAAGGGCCCCCTGAAATGTAGGAAACCCAAGAAAAATTTAGGACATCACAAAATAAAAGTTAAAAACACTCATATATATTGCTTTCATGTGCTTAATTTAAATATTATAATACTTATTAAATTGTAAACTATTACATGTATTTTATAAAAGATTATAATTTAATAATTTTGAAAAAAGTACATGCTGCCTGATCACAAGGAAATGGAGGACAACAAAGTTTTTTGAGGACACAAGGCTGAAAAAGAGGACATGTCCTGAAAAAGAGGATATATGGTCACGCTGTATCTCTTTTCTAGTGGCTTCTGCTGGTGCTCTTTTGCATCTTTTTAGATTGTGAGCCTTTTGGGACAGGGAGCCAGTAGTAAATTGATTTTCTCCGTAAACTGATTTTCTCTTTTGGTTGCAAAGTGGTATATTAATAATAATAATAATAATAATAATAATAATAATAATAATAATAATAATAATAATAATAAGCTGCTCCTCTGGGATCAGCACAAATTATACGCCACTACATCACACAGTCCTAGAGTCTTAGGAAGGGTCCGACTGGTGATGTGAATGAAACCAGCACTAAATTGTCCGCTGTGTATTATAATAATAATAATAATAATAATAATAATAATAATAATAATAATAATAATAATAATAATAATAATAATAATAATATTCTGTCAAGCTTTTGTGGGACTTCAGGATACAGACGGACAAGGTCTTGGAACACAATACTCCAGATATCACCATCCTAGAAAGCAGTAAGGTGTGGCTTGTTGACATCGCCATACCAGGTGACAGCAGAATTGAGGAGAAACAACTGGAAAAGATCTCCCACTACCAAGACCTAAGAATCGAATTACAGCATATCTGGTGTAAGCCAGTGCAGGCAGTTCCAGCAGTAATTGGCACTCTGGGTACAGTGCCCAAAGACCTTGGCAGGCACCTGAAAACTATTGGCATTGACAAAATATCACTCTGCCAACTGCAGAAAGCCGCTCTTCTGTGATCAGCACGAATTATACGCCGCTACATCACACAGTCCTAGACTCTTGGGAAGGGTCCGACTGGTGATGTGAATGAAACCAGCACGAAATTGTTTGCTGTGTATTTATAATAATAATAATAATAATGATAATGATAATGATAATGATAATGATAATGATAATGATGATGATTGCTGTGGGTGGCGCAACTGGTTAAGTCACTGTGCTTGTTAACCAGCAGGCCAGGGTTTGAGACCCGGGTCGGCCCCACAAGACACGGTGAGCTCCTGTCCTTAGCCCAGCTCTGCAACGCCAGCTGGATCCAATCGTATTGGCTCTGCCTTTCCACTGGAGTAGTTCAGTGGCGTGGAGAGGGGGGATTTGCTGCTTGGGTAACAGCCTATCCTCCATAACAATCTAACCCAGGCTTTTGTGCTTTGCATGCAGCGTATGCAGCACTGAGCATGATACCATAGTCTTTCGAGACTGACGGTGGCCTGCTTTTTTAAATGATAATAATTTGTATCCGTCTGGGGCAGAGGGAAGCTGGGCAGCAGACTGTGGGTGTGTCAGGGTCAGGACTTCATCCAAGCCCTGTTACCCAGCTCTACTTATCTCCTTGTTACCTTTTTTTGTTAAGCAAGAGACCATAAACGCATGAAATAATGAAGGGTACAAAAACATTCATTCTGTCATGGTTGGATATTTGATTTTGGTAATGAAAAACCAAGGCTTTCAGATAATTGGCAGGCATACTTGCCTGTGCGTGGGCACTTAAACAGAGAGGGTATTTTGACAGCCCAGCATTGATTAAATTGGTGTTTAATTGAAGTAACCAAGTCTTAGCAATGCCGTAAATACAACATTAATTTCAAAACAGTGTTAATTGCAAAACATTTATTAATGAAAATAATACAACATTATATTCATAATTACTGATTAAGAAATGGTTTTGGTCTTAAACAGTAATTACATAGCAATTATATTCTCTTTCATTATAAATATACCACAAATTTGCTACAGTTACCACACTGTGGTACACGAGACACAGTTTTTTTCCTTCCACAGTGGTTGCTACTTAATTAAAATATTAATATTGTCCTCATATTCACAATATTTTCCATACTTTATGTGTCAATATGCATCCTAGCATATAGTGTGCCAGACACACTTCAGCTATTTTCTGCAAACCTAAAAAAAAGTATAAGCAACTAGCTCTGTGATTTTTGCCTTTTTTCAAGCAAAGTCAGATTTGAGAAGATGTTGGTCTCTCTCAAGACATGTATGCAAAAAAAATGTGGCCACAGAGATATTGATTTGAATCAGTGTTTGTGCAAACCACAGCTAAGAACCTGCACCATGATTATGTATACCAAGAAAAGCAAGCTTTAGAATAATTTGTCTGCTTTAGGCTGCAATCCTAACCATACTTTCCTGGGAGTAAATACCATTCAACACAATGGGACTTACTTCTGCATAGAGATGCTTAGGATTGCACTGTTTCCCACCAGCTCAGGACTTACAGTGCAATCTTATGAATTAGAGTGCAATCCTATGTATCCTATCCTTCCATTTAGAAGTCAGGTTCAATAGGATTTACTCCCAAGGAAGTGCCTTGGTATCACAAATTCATACTTCTCTCCATGGTGCAGAAACCACTTAAAGGGAGCAATGACCCTAACTGTGACTTGTGAATTCAAATTTCAGATATAATGGTACATTATGTACATTCCCCACCGAACTTTCCCCACCAGTAAGTTCCCCACCCAACACCTTCAGTCTATGATTTCTTGCTCCTTGTCAGCCCCAAACAAAACATGGTTGGTTGGAAGGGTTAAATTCAAACAAAATTTAACCATAGTCCCAATCATGGTTTAGCGACAGTAAATAAACTGTCTCTGAATGCAGCCATTGCATAAGCTCTTTAATTGTGTGCTTTAATTGTGTTTTTAACACAAACACACACATACGCACTCACACACACAGGAGAAGACATACAACTAATATTTGCTAAGAGGACTATGAATTCTCAGCAGGTCTGTAAATGATAGCACGTATCATTTTTAAGGAGTAAAAAGTATTTTCAACATGGCACAGTGATAATAGCATCATGTGTAATGGAACTAGTCTACCATTGGGAACACAAGGGCTGATTTTTTTGAAGTGAAAATTTTAAAAATATACAGCATTATCAGGAGGATGTACATGGTAAACTGTATCTTTAATAAAAGCCCCAGATTATGTAACCACTAACCATCTGCTTATCATCTTGCCCTGTACTTTACAAGATTGGTACATACACATTTAATATTGGATTATGAGGCACAAGACTGCCTACAGAGAAGTTCCAAAAATCATGTTGAAAACATCAATTACAACTTCAATAACAGAGACATTCCTGCCCCCAGAAGTATATTGTTGCAAGGTAAATAGAACTCCCCACCAGTAAGAACCAGTAGGGGTGTTTCTTCAGCCTTTTTCCTTTATTCCATCAATTTCCAATCCACAACTAACATTTCTGCAATGTAGAATGTACAATGTTTTATTGAACTGGATATCAGAGGACATCAATTTGCGACAGCCTCATAAAAAATAAAATAAAACTGTGATACAGAAGAGAAACCGCTGTATCAGACACACTTCAGTTCTCTTTTACCCCTACCTCAGTGCTCCCGTCAGAAATATCACCAGCCATTGAGGCTGGAAAACAAAATCTCAACTCAAATGCTGTTAATGCAATAGTCTGAAACTTTTAATGCGTCTGATGTAGCTTTTCTAAAATTAAATATTCATTGGCAATAAGCTCCTGTAAAAGGATGCCATGGTTCAAAATAGGAATATGCATGAGAGATAAAGAGACAGTGAGAAGGGAAGGAAAATCAACAGAAATTAAGCCTGGGGCCAGATTATTCTGCCTGTGATCTGCCTATTCAGACTGTGATTGCTGTGGACATTATCAACTCTATTCCATGTTGAATGCACAAAACTGTGCAATATCATCGTAAATAATGGAACACGTCAGATGCATTTTTAAAGAAATTATAAGGATTTCATAAAGTTGCAAGGCTCTTTTTAGTGCTAATCTTCAGCAGTATCTTTTGTAACATGTGTTTTCTGAATGGTGTCAAGAGTCGCCAGAAAGGTATAGAATCATCAGCTTCTATAGCCCATCTGAATTATGACCATTACATAATTTGATGCTGGGGAGTGAATTGCATACATGTTCCACTTATAGTTCATGTAATAGATCTTATGCATTACCAACCCTGCTTATTTTTACGTTATACATGGCTGGCTGCATTTCCAAAAGCAGACAACTGATCAAAATTGAGATTTACCTTGTAATAATTACACTACTTTGTTTTTTCTTTACTGTTTTCTTAAGCAAGAACCATTGATATCCAAATGCATATGCAGCAGGTCTTATGGTGGAAACTCTGATTGTGGATGGGCGCAATCCAGAGTAACTATGGGGAGTCCTTGCTCCAACGTAAGAACAATTTACTCTGGATTGCAATATGAATTTCCCATAGGTTTTCACTAGGTGGTGTTGTAACTACGTTGACTTAAACGTCTCTTATGTGCTCCTGTAGTTACTCTGGATTGTAGAACTAGTTACTTTTATCTTTACTCCAGTTTTCCAATCCAGGAAGGTCCATAGCTACTACACAAGGAGGTAGAGGACACCTTTTGACATAATGCTAAGGGTGATTTTTTCACTGGTAAAGTAAGTATCCAGGACTGGACAGGAATAAGTGAAACCTGGTGGAATGACTTCCATGGTTGGAATGAACAAATGGAAGGCTACCAGTTGTTCAGATGTGGTAAAAAGTGAGAGAGGTGGCATTTTATGTCAGAAATATTTACACCTAAGAAACCCAACAAAATGATTTCCCATGGGTGAAGACTGGGGGGTAAAGCAACAAGCACAACACTGTGGTGGGCTTCCACTATAGATCACCAGGCCAAGGAGAAGAAGAAGAGAACAATCTTTTTGAAACAATTATCAGGCATGGCAAGGAATATATTTTGGGAAATGCAATTCAATAAGTACAGGTAGATCAACTGCACAGGCTGAGGTTTTCTCCTGGGTTAGGAGACAAATGTCCCCTTACCTCAAGAAGTGTTTCCATCTGCTAAATTCCTCTATGGGAACATAGATAGGATTTGGCTGCCTATCTTTGCAATGGCCATGGTTGTGCCTTTAGGAGCTAGAAGTAGGAGAACCACAGGCATAGTTATGGGTAAGGCACAAATTATACCAACATCTCTTTTCAGGTAGTCTTAGAAGAGGGAGATAAGCTGCTTCCCAAGGAGCACCTGCCCATCGTTGCAGCAACTCAAAGAATGGGCCATAAAATGAAGAAAATCATATATCTGTTACACTCAAATGCAGTGATTTGCAAACTTTCAGTTCCTCTCCTCTCTCATTTTCAAGATGTCTGTTCTCCTTAAGATATACAACAGTGCTTATGGTTCATGCTGGGTGCCAACCTTATCACCTGATCAGCCTTGTCTCCAAGATACCTTTGATAGACCATTAGGTCGAAGAGAAGGAATAAAACAGCCAATTAACAATCCTGCTCATAAATGTATCTTGTGTAACTTAATAATGGCAAAATGCCCACTTCCCCCCTTCGCCCCTCCCTTCTACATACTGCATTTGGAGAACTCTGTCCAAGAATATCACTAGACGGGGAGGAAAAAACATCATCTCAAAATTATTAAAATCTCTGTGGGAATTCATGATTAATTTTAAGGCCTGACAGATTAAAATACATTATTATGTACACTCTGGTGCATCCTTTCAGATATTTTCAGAATCTGATTTTGCTCTCTTGATACACACCAATGATTCTACATGTATCTAGTAGATTGCAAGGAATAGATTAGCATTAAAGAGGCAGTATTGTGTTGTTAGGTTGTTATGTGTAACTTGTGCTTATACATTAAGAAAAATGTACCTGGCATTCCCCTGGACATGACCAGACCCCTTAAAAAAGAAAGCATTATTAATAGCTGGTTGTAATGCATTTGAGGCAGCACTTCTGAAATTCTGACCTTTAGCATGTTAACCAGCTCCCTTTATCTGGTTCTGTAGCTGCCTCAATCCTGCCAGTCACCTGAATAAAAATGGAAACTAAGGGTTTATCTTCTGCACTTTCTATAAGGAATCATAACCTTTATTTTACCATCAGATCTAGCCAATATTTGCAAAGGAAATAGACTACACACTTAAAATAGCAATATTCACTTTTTCAAGGAATAAAAGGAAAATAACCTACCTTGTCATTTAGGACTGTGCTGGTACTTCTTTTTCTCGAGGTTGTGAATATATACTTGAAAAGCAGGACAAAGGGAATTTGAGATCACTAAATGTTTTCATGTTGGGCAAATGTCAAAAATTGTCAAAAACTGCAAAAGAATGAAAACATTGCTAAACATTTTCTTTTTCATTTAGTGTTAATTTATTACACAATTTATATTACATTTTTTTCTAACCCAAAAAGAAACCCAAAGCAGTTAAGGATCAATAAAAACACAAAATAATCAAAAACAATTTTAAAACTTAAATTCCAAATAAAATAGATCATAAGATTAATTCATAAGTGCCAGTTTGAACAAGAATTTTTCAAATATGTTTTTTTACATGAAAATGAAGTGAAGCCCCTACAATCATTTTATGAAAGCAAATTGTTTTGTCATCACTTTTCTCAGAAAATCCTGATCAGATCTTGTAAATGTTAACTTCCTCAAAATTGATACGTTGGATAAGTGATACTTATCCATAAGCTATGATAAGGCATGTGGTATGTGTGAGAGAGTGTGATGTGCCAAATTGCTGGGGACTCGAGTAAAGCACTAAGCTTGGTCCCTTTTGATATCTATCCTCTTCCTGATGCTGCTTTCAGTGTTGTTAGCACACTGCAGTGGCTCTGATGAAAAATACTGCACAACGAGCCACCACTGATGCTGCAGTGAATGATACTCCTACTGCCAATATTGAGAACCAGTCATATGTCAACTCTGATTCGCATGAACCCTTGAAAAGTCCAGATGGTCAGTTGTGCAACCTCTATAGCTGGTGCATTAACACTGTCACCAGATTTCAGGGGACGGCTCAATAAAGTCATGAATGCAAATCCTTGGTCAGTGCCTGACTTGACCAACCTCAGAGGCCACTTTAGAAAGGGAGCTGCATGAAAGAAGGTGATACCTAGGTGGCTGGGATCACAACTCTCCTAAAAAATCAGATGTGCCACCTAGGAATATTCCTAGACTTGGCTGTGCTTCTGTGGGCTCAAGTTTCTGAAGTGAGGGAAGAATGCTTATATTAATCTTATGGAAAACTGATAATGGGGGAAAAATATGAGGCAGCCATACCATTTTTTCTCTAGCAACCTTAAGAATTGTTATAACTACGTTGTGGGGCAGATATAGAAGTTAAGGTCCTGAGGAAGGAGAGAAGCGCATATATATTGTAGGTCAAAACTTCAGTCTTACTCATCTCCAGGTAAAAGAATTGAGTGAAACCATGGGGTGTTGCTGTTAATCAATGTAGATAATATTAAGAATGACGGACTGATGGATACCAGATAACTTCTTCTTATCTTCAATAGCTGGAATAGTTTCAAGGAAGTGTGAGTACACATCTACTCCAGTTTCAGCTGTCATGAATGACACTAAGGGCACAATCCTAACCATGTCTACTCAAAAGTAAGCCCCATTATGTTCAATGGGTTTTACTTCCAGGAAAGTGTCTTTAGGATTGCAGTCTAATACTACTTATATAATGGGCAATATAATATATAATAATATAATATAAATATATATATACTAAGAAATTTAAAATCCAACAGGCGTCATGACCCTAAAAATAGCTTTTCTCCCTCTTCCCTGAGGTCCCCCCACAGTAATTTCTGGCACCACATTCTTGAAACCAGCATATTATATGTGTACATATATAAGAAATCATTGCTTAAGACAGGAAACAACACTGTTTGTTCTAGTCACCGGGATGGGTGGAGGAAACATCTTATTATACATAGGAGTTCAAGCCAAACTCTGGGAGCTATACTCCCCAGAGCCTACAGGATATGGTTACATTAATATCTATCATGTCATTCTATAAAATGGAGACAGCAAACAGCAATCTAGTTGTCCATACTGGAAAATACAGAACACATTTTGTCGGAAGCAGTCAATAAAACACAGCTTTGCATTGTACGTTGCAGAAGGCTTCCAGTGAATAGGCCTCAGTCCTGAGCCAGACTCAGAGAAACAAGTGCCAAAAGACAATGAGGCAGATGAGCATTATATGTGTATTAGTGCTGAAATGAAAAATTGCACCAATTCAGTTTCTGACAAGTTTCATGCATTCACAATTGACAAATTTGGATTTGAACATACAAATGGAGCTGAAACCTTGGTTTCAGGCACAAAATGGGAGTGTGGCCAAACATATGGTTCACTGAAAAAAAAAATAACTTGAAAGGGGAGGTTTTGTGGCCGAAGGCAAATTCTACACTTGTAAAAGCTGTCGTAATCCTTTGCATCATGCAATTTATTTAATAATTTATATCCCACTTTCCATTGAGAAGTTATTCAAACCAACTGCTCGCTTGTGACAAATTGTATTTTTCAATTTGAATGCCTGGATGTATGTCTTAGAAAAGGATAGAGTGGGAAGGAAGAAACATTGTATAACAAAACCCAGACCTGGGTTAAAATAAAAGGTTGGATGACTTCACCACACTGCTTTAACAAAATCAGTTCCCATGCCATAAATCAATATTTGCCACAAGCTGTAGTATTTACACAGTGCCACATAGTGGTGCTAGAGTAGATGAAACTGCGTAGAATAACACCACACCTTGTTGTTTTGAGTCTGCTCATTTTGCGGGAGACTGGCAATATAGCTCCTAAAAGAGAAGGGCCTGATGAACATATGTTTTTAGCATATGGTCAATTGCAAGGTGTTAATTAGCTTCATATAGGTCATATGTAGGCTCTTATATTTCTTGGAGTATTCTACATCTGGGTCAAGAGGAAAACACTTGTGACTGCCATGGGAGTGAGATATAAACCGCAGTTAACTTGCCTCTGCTGGTCACTCAAGAAATAGGCATCACATTCTTTCTAGGTGCAAGAGAATAGATCAAAGTGCTGGCAACAGTCTCCTTGTCTGGGAAATACAAAAAGGCCCTTATCTCAGTTCTGTTTCATACACCCAAGGAATGTTTTGGAGAACTCTTTCTTGAAAAGTTCATTCATTTCTTTTGGGTACTGTCATTTTCTTAACTACAAGAACTTGGGATATTGAAAGTATATAGCACCAATTAAAATGTGATGTTTCTCTATATCTTGTTATCAAAGTATGAGATGACATTTAGTATAATTAATATATTTGTATGTTTCTGTACAAGGTCTGGATCTGCTTTGCTTTCTTATATACTGTATTTACTCAAATATAATGCTCACCTTTTCCAGCCGAATCAGTATCCAAAATCAGGGTGTGCATTAGATTCAATGGTTTATTAGATTTGAATACAGTATTTTTATTATAAGTGTAGGGTGTGCATTAGATTCGATGGCGCATTAGATTCAAGTAAATTCATTATTGTTCAATGGAAGTGACATAGGTAGAGTCACTCACCTTTCTGAGAGTTGCAGTACTTTGTCCCAGTTATCAAGTGCCAATCTCTCATGATGGGTTTGTCTGCTTTTTATATTAACTGCTCTCATTTTGAGCATTATAAGAGAAATCTATCTTGTGGAAATATCTAAATGTGAAGTATAATTAGAGATGTTCTTAAAATTTTTTGCAGATTTTTGTTTTCAAAAATGAGAAGTGCAGAACGTGGTGTTAAGTGTTATTTCATTACCACTGAAAAATCACACCT
This sequence comes from Cryptoblepharus egeriae, assembly GCA_030015325.1. NCBI lineage: Eukaryota > Metazoa > Chordata > Lepidosauria > Squamata > Scincidae > Cryptoblepharus > Cryptoblepharus egeriae. Next base: position 41,562,684 of record JAREYC010000003.1, read on the forward strand.
CTAATTATAATTTGTGATTAATATTATGCCCATTATGGTTCCAATACTAAACACACTTTCCTGGGAGTAAAACCCATTGAACACAATGGGGCTTACTTCTGAGTAGACATGGTTAGGCTTGTGCTCCATCAGTCAGCTGGCACAGCTCAGTTGAGCTAGTGCCGGATTTATGCATAAGCTAAACAAGCTATAGCTTAGGGCCCCACTCTTTTGGGGGCCACCAAAAAATTTAAAGGAAAAAAACTGGATGTACATTTCCAAAATATAAGATAAAAAACAAATAAAATAAAACTTACATACAGCAACAGTGTTTTGTATGTAAGTGTTTTGTATGTAACTTACATACAGCAACAGTGTTTTGTATGCAATTCTATTGTGTAGGCTCCTATAATGTAAGTAATGGGCCCCGTCTACTAGCCTGCTCCCTAAAATATCACTGGTTTGCTCATTTCTATACACACTTTGTTGTGTGCAAATAAATTACCATATAACATATATTCAACACAAAAAACAGTGACAATTTGTTGTTGACAAAGGACAGCTGGACATATAAAGGGTCCCATTACCTTCAACAGCTCAATCCGGCCCTATATTCAGCAACGCCTATGTGGCTGCCCTTGTAAACTGTAGGACCAAAACAACCACCAGAGTCTTCTTGGGATAAGAACTCCTTATACAGATCTCAGCTGGCTTCAATAGTTTTCCTTGGATCTCCACCAGCTCCTGAGCTTGCCCAGAACCAAGGAGGCCCCCATTTGCAGCTCCTAAGGAGGCATAGGATTGGGAGGCAGCTCCTACAGCTGTCCCCACTTCTGGGCTTGATCCACCCACCAACCTTCCCTTGCCCAGTAATTACTTACCATCAGGAGCACCAGCATCCTTCTAATGGTCTCTGCCAGGCTCTTCTGCAAGCCCTCCAGGCTCCAATCTCTGCCAGGACTGGGTGTCTCAAGAAGGTACCTTGTGGCACTTTTGAAACACCCAGTGCAGCAGTGGTGCTGGGAACTCAGGATTAGGCTGAAAGAGATTAAGAAACAGTCATTGTAAAGCAAAGCCATTTTCTTTGTCATAAAGCAAAATACATTTTCACAACCTGAGACATTATATTTTACTACACATACCATTGAAAGTGGTAAATAAATATTCCTAATAATAATATTAACCAGAGCAGAAAGGAGGAGGCATGGGATTGGTGTTCTGGCAGCAACCCCATGTATCCAGCAATGCATAGTTCCAGCAGACAAGACCAAATTTTATGCAGTATATACCAATTAATTTGATTCTTTCTCACTCCCCAATTCCTTCCTTCACTCCCATGGACACCGATATGCTTCGAAATACATGTCCTCGTATATTATGTGCCTCTCTTACAAATGGAGGGTAAGACTCACTTCTCACTGCTTTGTGATCAGTTGTTTTGAAATTCATCCAATAAGAGAATATCCTGAAGTTCTGGTTTCCATCTTCTCTTTTGTACAGGAGTCACTTTTTCTCAGGAAGACCCAATCTTTGAATTGGCTTCCTGATAACAATAATAAAGCTATAATCCTATACACAGTTTCTAGGGAATAAATACCACTAAATACCCCAGAATTCATTTCTGCATAAACATGCATAGGATAGCACTGTCACATTCCTTACCTTAATTAATACTTGTACTACAGATGATCTTCTTTCTTTTTCTTTGATGCAACTTGTCCCACTAAGAGAACTTGTCGAAGGACATTTAAGTCACCATATAATCAACCTCCAAAATGGAAACCACTGCACAACAGGAAAAGTGTGACCAGTGCCTACTATTCCATGGGGGAGCCATGCTTTCCCACCATTGACTTCCTCCAAGCTGAGCTAGATCACACAAGACCTGTCCAGAAATCTAAGTACAGTAGCTGCTGAGGTGATGGGATCATGAAATGGTAAGAAGGAGCTCAATTTGGGGGAATCGGTGGCAGTGAAAAACAGCTCTCTATGGAACGGAAAGCACCATTCACTTGGGAGAGGGAAAAGGCAGGGCACTGAATCTGGCCCACAGGACAGAATCTGGATGGCCCTACTAAAGACAATGAGGATATTGCTAGAACATTTGTAGAAAGTTAAATGTGTGAATATTCTGACAAAAAGATTCACTATAACATGTTTGCTTTATGGGCTTTTCATATCACCTACAAATATTGTCTCTTGCCAAACTAAAGAAATTGCCATATTTTTACTGATCAACATCTCCCCACCCCTCCTACCCACCCATACCCAGCACTTTTCTGAGGTGATAAACTCAAGGGCAAGAGAGAACAAGCAATAAGGTGATCTTGTCACGCAGCTCAAGATTTTTAAAGCACATTAACTGTAATTTTTAGTTAGTCATAATTTAGTGAACCATTAAAAGTGACCCAGTTCGCTGAACTGAACTGAACTGAACAGATGGAATTCCACCCTCACTCTGCTTCAGTGACTTTCTGAACAATGCAAACTCTTCCTTCAAATTCCCCTCCTAAGAGCTTCATGCAACATTTGGTGGATTTGGTCTTTCTTCTCTTTGGTTCTGAAATATTATGCAACAAAAGCTATGATAATCTCATCCTAACATGCTCTCTCCTTTCCCATTTTTCCTAATTTCACCATGTTTTTACTTTACCGTTATGAATTAAATAATTCATTAAACAGGAATGGGGATGCAAGATGTTAGCCCTTTACAAACAACAGCTCTGTTACTATGTTAATGAGACTTCCTTATACCCATGCATAGGAATACACTCTAAGAGAGATCCATATTGCGTTGAGTCCACCCTTCAGAACGAGCAAAAGCAATTAATGGCTTATCTTTGGTGAGATGGTGCACTCTGCTCTGCCAATCCGTATGCAAGCTCATCTTTTTAGTAAATTGTGTTGAGTATGTGCCAATGTAATAAACAAAAGGAATAAACATTATTCACCTGTGAAAAAGGTGCAGGTCATGATTTGTCCGTAATCTGAGGAAACCTGAGTCTTCAGATAATGGTCTCCAGGGTCTCCTAAAATATTAACCAAAAATACTAATTTTCAGTTATTTTTACTCACTCATTGCCAGTTACACCACAGGAAAAAACATGACAGAAATAAAACAAACCATTTTTTTTAACAGAGTGTTGTTTAAAAGATTATTATAGGTTTAACAGTGCAATTTTTACTTTAACTTGAACGTCCGAACATCTCGCAAACATGCCATAAGGCAGTGGTCTTCGAAGTGGGGATCATGTTAAGGTGTGATCCACCATCTTGGAATCTTGCACTGGGTTTTCATGGGAGTAAATCACATTCAACATAATGGTACTTACTTCCGAGTAGACATGGAGGAACATCTCAGTAAATTTGACAGGAGGTCCCAGACAGATTTTTAAATTTGACAGGGGGTCCCGGGCAGAAATGCCTGAATACCAGTGAGTCAAGATCAGTCTGGCCAACATGAAGGTCTGCGCAGGCTCAACAGAGCCATATCCAGACTCTGCATAAGCTGACACTAGTACAATTGAAATCAGCATTGGAAGTACCCATCAGGGTGTTACCAATCAGGCTGGTAGTAGGGTGTTTTTGAGGTAGGGAGAGGGCATTTTGAGTGGGGTGGCTGGAACAGGGGGAGAATTGGGCCTGGGAGGGGGTAGAGTTGGTGGCAGTGACACATACCACATTCAAACCCCCTTCCTTCACTGGAAAGCTCTGCATGGGGCTCTCCAGAGTTCTGCTAACTACATAGCTGGCACAGAAATGAGAAGCCACATGAATAGATGGAGGCTATACTTAGCTTAGAGAAAACATGTCTCTTACCCCAAGGAAACCTACACTCTGATCCTAAGCTGCATTAAATGCAGTGTAGGCCATGCAGCCTGACAGCACCAGTGCAGTTAGTGCTATAAATCTTGGGCCGATGGTCCTTACAGACCAAATATTTTCAACCAGTGTGCCATGGCACACCAGGTGTGCTATGGGAGTTTGGACTATTTATTTATTTATTTATTTATCAAATAAACATTTATTAATAGGATTATTGAGGAATTGAAACCCACCCCCACCAGCAGCATGATGTGCCTTGCCAATTGTCCAGAGATAGGTTGTGTGCCTTGACAATTTAAGCACCTGGTTGGTGTGCCGTGAGATGAAAAGGGTTGAAAATCACTGTTCCAGATTAATTTTTCAGGGGGGATCCACGTAACCTTTGAAGCAATTTATAGTTTATCTAGAATGAAAGATTGCTGGTTGATGCCCTAAACACCTGCATGTGGCATCGCAACTCAGGTATCCAAAGGTCTTGAGCCACCTGTTCCAAATGTATACCCAAGTGCCTGGTTTGCAAAGGAAGCAAAGGACTAGCACTCTTTCATAGTCATAGTACTGGCTTCGTCATATTCAGTGAGTTGAATGAAAGCCACTTCTTCATGGTACTATGTCATATGGCCATGATACAGTACTATGCCTGTACTAAATGAAGGAAAGAGGAAGGCAAACCAGGATCTGATGTTAGGTCAGGTCCCAACCCTGCTTCTCAGTTGGTGCGAGCCTGAGGCTGCATTCCTAAAAATACTTTCCTGGGAGTAAGACCCATTGATAGCAATGGGATTTACTTTTGAATAGACATGGTTAGGAATTGTGTTCAAAGTAGATGAAGGGCAAAATCCATAGCAGTTACATGTCCACACAGTTATGTCACCCTCTAGTGTTATCTTATTGAAAGTCATCTTAACTGCTCCGGAGCAAGGGGCTTAATTTCACTTTAGGAAATAGACCTAAGGCTGCTGTCCTAAACACACATTTCTGGGAGTAAGACCCATTGATAGCAATGGGATTTACTTTTGAGTAGATATGCTTAGGATTGTGCTCTAATAGATGCAGGATTGTACTATGGGTTGTGAAGTCATTTTCAGCTCCTATTGATGGACGGACTGAACATGACTGAAGCAGTGGATTGAACCCAGCACACCATTTACTGTAGAAAGGTTAAACCCAGCACATCATTCTTTGTCTGCCAAAACATTAAGATAAATTTAATTCAATACCTATAGAAAACAAACAATGCTACTGAGATCCAGATAAGACATTGTCAGAGTAAACCAAACCATTTATAATTATGCCTTTAATAAGTCTAGTGAGTATTAGAGTTAGTAATAATTAATGCTGGAAGAGACAGAACCTTTATTATTAAGTCTGCTTTTAAAAGACCTGAATATAAATCTTTATAATATAAAATTTCCTTGATTCAGTTAGAGGGGATTTTTAATCAGATGAATGGGCTTGTATGTACTAGTTAACTTTGCTGGAGTTTAGTAGTTGTATTTAAAACAGATTTTATCCTAGAGTGATATTAATTTGATAGGATCCCTGATCTGTAAACCATTGGTTATCTTGGTCTCTCCTGATAAGAAAAAAAGTGCTGAGGATTTCCAGTTGGTGAGCACATTTGGGCAGAATCTTTCACACGTCACAAATTGCAGATGGGAGGCAGTGATCTCGAACATGCAGTCACATTGCGTGACCATCTGACACCTTCCATTTAGAAAAATAATACTTTCCTCATAGCATACGCTCCCTGCTGCAACCAGCACCAAAAATTATGCCTGGGAGAGCTGTTCTTCCTCCACTAAGGTCTTAAATATTTCTTAGGCTGCTTTTAAAAGATTCATAGTGCAGCAGTACCTGGGATCACATCTTCCAAGCCTCCTGAAAATTCTGACATTCTCCCCAAGATGCTGTAAAACTCCACATGAGAGTAAAGGTGGAGGGAAGCAACCTGAAACTGCATTCTTACGTTTATATATTTACACCATTTTGTCCTTCATGCTGTTAAAACATACATGCAATATTTTGAGGAACAATTGGAAAATACCTTGCATTCTAAGAAAGTCCACTTACTAAGATGATGCATTTTTATATACAGATATAATTCCTATGTACACATTTGCACATGTTTCTGTTTAGCTTTGTTTTTTACATCAGCAAAACAGTTTCATGCATTCATTATATAGAGCAAGCCCAAATGTGGAATGCAAATGGTTTTCTATATGAAAGGAAGATCCATGTGGGAAATTCACAATGCATAATATAACATTAAGAGCAGACATATGTCCTTTTCAAATGACTGCAACATCCTGCTCTTAACACCCAGCGGCCAAAGATATTTCTATAGAGTGCACAAGATTATACACTGGACTTTATGTATTAATGGCAAACACAGATTCTCACAACAGTTTATCTCATCTCATCTCATTTATTACTACACACAACCAGTTACTATGGTAAATTTTTGACGACAAACGCATTCTTCGATTTGTGGTCATAAGGTACCTCCACATCCAGTCTTAAATTTGTGGTGTGTTAAGGATAGGTTGTTGGGGGTGGACATTGCCGAGAGCTATCTTAAAAGCCGGGGCATGTTTTTGCAGCTGTCTGCAGAACCGACGTGCCCCAGCAGTCAAGCCAGCCAACCACTTAATTTCAACAGAGTGTCTTCCTTAAAGTGTCACAAAGACATTTTCAGAACAGGCTGTGGGCTCTGGTGAAAGTAGCAGGAGCATTATTCTAGGCCTGAATTTTTATGTTCAGAATAAAGTAACACAGACAGTTTTTGTGACACTTAAAGGTTGTCGCAAAATGTACTGTTCAGTCTCACTCACTAAGCTGTCTAGAGCAAGGCAGGCAGGCCTTAGGGCTTTTTCAGATGACCAAAGGCTGAAGACAGAAAATACTGTATTGACTCAAATCTAATGCTCACCTTTTCCAGCCAAATTTAGTCTCCAGAACCAGGGTGTGCATTAGATTCAATGGTAAATTAAAGTAAATGTGATATTTTGATTATAAGTATAGGGTGTGCATTAGATTCGATGGCACATTAGATTTTAGTAAATATGGGTATATATTTTTCCAAGGAATTTTAAGAAGTTGAAACAGGAATTGTTGCTTGTAGTGCTGCTTGTAGATCCCACTGCTGTCTTTGGTAACAGATTTTGCAGTCCTTACAATGAATAAAAAACAAAACAAGGCCAAAAACAGTGATCTGAGGCAACAGTGAAAATAAAATAATAGGAGTGGGAATAAAGGGCAGGGTGGGATTGAATAGCTAAGTGAAAACATAAAACTTTAGTAAATTGAAAAAATGTATACATTATTCAAGGAAAGAAAGACATTCATGTATGCATCGGAAGCAACATTCATTTACAACTTCTGTGGGTGGGCATCTCTGAAATCAGCCTGTTCCTCCATCCTTCTGCAGCACCTGTTGTTCTCTCCCTGAGAAAGTAAAACCCAGATACAGACTAGGTTATGTTCTCGAACACCAGGGACCCAAAGATGGCTGATCAAAAGAAGGAGTTCATCTCCTTCTGCAAAAAAGTTGAAGCCAGAACAATGACCTCAATTACCATGCAACAGAATAAACTGCCATAAACGACGTCACAAATCCCTAATATATTCAGAAGTCTAAATACAATCAAGTCACGCTGTCGCTTTAGGAGCTAGGCGCTGTGAGAGCACTGGAGTGAGAGAACTGGTGAAACAGTTTCATTTTTACAGCAGAAGTCTGTTTGGGGTTGGAACCAGAGCAGTCTCCTCAGAGAGCTGAATAGCCCTTACTTCAAATGGATTAGAAACTATAGACCAGTGGTTTCCAAACTGGTGGGTTCGACCCACCAGGGAGTCAGAAGTGGGACCCCTTAAGGAGAGTGACCCAAAAGTAGGCATCCTGATGGTGCTGCAGTTATTGCAGCACTGCCTAGACGAGTGTTACTCTTCCATTTCAGCCCAAGATCCCCTTTCGAACTTAAAAATTTGTCTAGGACCCCCGTCAAACTTACTGGGAAGTGACATCACTGTGATGCCAGAGCTCCTCCATGTTAAAGTTGCCAAAATTCTCTTCCACAAAACCAGAACAGGATCTGCTGTCTAACTTGTCAGTTTTCTGGGGAATATGGCATCCCTACTCAACGTACTATTAGAAGTCCCATTGCATTCATTGGGACTTACTCCCAAGAAAGCCCAATGATAGATTCCAAGATGGCAAATCCCAAACTCTCACAACCTCCCTGACCCAAGGTTGTGACCCCCCAAAAGGATCCTGATCCCCACTTTGAGTACCAAGCAGTTCTTACACTCACCTGGGAGGGTCGTGCTTAGCAACCCCCTCTGCAGGTTTTCCCACTGGTGCAAATCAGAGGCCAATTCTGTTTTTTAATTGAAAACTAGTGTTAGGTTACGATCACAGATCAGAGCTATTTGTAGCAGCAGGGAAGCCTGCAGAAAGTATTGCAAGCCTCCCTAAGTGGACTGTACTGGAGGCCAACACAACCACCAATGTATGAAAGCCCCTTTATCCAAGAAAGCAATGATTCCTGAGGTGCCATTGGGATGCCATACCCCCACAAATAAAGCAATCCAGTAGGACTTTGAGAACTGCTGCTATAGATTGTTGCCAGACAAACTTGCTATTTTACCAATAACTTTTCAGTACAATATGGGCTGTGGGTGGCGCAAGTGGTTAAGACACTGTGCCTGTTAACCAGCAGGCCAGGGTTCGAGACCCAGGTCCCCACAAGACAGGTGAGCTCTGTCCTTAGCCCAGCTCTGCAACGCAGCTGGAACCAGTTGTATTGGCTCTGCTGTTCCTTTGGACTATTTCAGTGGCATGGAGAGGGGGGATTTGCTGTTTGTGTAACAGCCTATCCTCCATATCAGTCTACCCAGGCCTTTGTGCTTCACATGCAGCATCAAGCACAATACCATAGTATTTCAAAACTGATGGATGCCAAGTTTTTGTCAGTACTGTGCTTGTTATTTTACCAGTCTATGTTTTTCTCCCCACTAACCTGAAGCTTTCCAGTTTATTGGAAGCAACAGAACAGAACAGCCTCCAGTGGTGGCTTCCCTGCTGAGACAAACAGAAACTGGATCAAAGTCTTTTCTGGAAAGTGACCACAGTAAAGTGTTGAACCTTCCTTCACCACTCAATCCAGATTAGGTCCTGGTCTGAGTATTTACAAAAGAAAACATGATAACGCACATATTAAAACATATCATTTAGTAGTTGATTCTCAGTTTATTCTAATAAAGGCACTATCCTAGTCTGAGATTTTTTTCTAGTGGAAAAATTTAAAGCCATCTCATGATAGCTTCCCTGCATGCCCAACTAGTAACAGATGTTAGCATCCTCCCATTACTACTGACAGCTTTGAAGTGGCAGAGAAAACATGGTAACAGTTACAAGCTGATTAGGTCCAAGATCTGATGCAGCTATGATGTTTTAGATACTTTTAACAATTCCTCATCTACAATGGCCCCAATTTTTTAAACACGTGGCTGCTGAAAAAAACCACATGAGAAATCTTTGATTTTCTACTTCTAAAAGGAATTTAAGCTGCAATCCTAAAGACACTTTCCTGGGAGTAAGACCCATTGAACACAATGGGGCTTACTTTTGAGTAGACATGGTTAGGATAGTGCTCTTAATCTTGAAACCTTTTCTTGCCTCTCACTTTCATGTGCCTAATATCCCCGCCTACTTCCATCTAATTTTCTGGTTTATCCCGGAGCATTCTGAAAGCCATTATGACATGTAATCAGTGATTGAGTTGCTCTTTTTCAGGAAACCAAGTGTTGCTGGGAATTACAATCCACTTTCTCATTTTTGCTGCTATAACTGAGAGAAAAGCATTTGAAGTGCATATTCCCAAGGATGTGCGTTAGTGACCATTTTTAGTTTTGCTAAATTTTTCTTACATGAAGATAAGGCCAGCTTTCCACTTGCATTTAACATGCTAAATACGCTGAGTATATTATTCTGCATCATGCAGACAAAACCCCACAGCATTTATGGCCCAATCCTATCCTGCTTCTTCATCAGCCTAACTATTGTGCTGGTGGACTCTGTTCACACCAGCCTCCACCAGATGCACACTCTACCAGCTCTCAGCCTAGAAAGGATTAGATAATACTTTCTGAAAAATACAGCAGCATATAGACTTATTTTTGTGTACTTCCTCAGAGGTAAGTCCAAAGGCCCTTAGGATGAGAAAGCCACCATAAAGAACCAAATGAACAGTTTCACTTTTTATAGCAGAAGCATGAGAATGTGGGCTTGTGTAAGTAATGTAAGTAAGTAATGTGTAAGTAAGTAATGATGCATGATGCAGAAGTTAGTAGTTAGTAGAAGGGGTCTGCTGCGTGCTGCTGTTTCAACACATCCAAAACTACCTCTCTTACATACCACATAGCCAAACATCCACTCATCATGGAAAACCTGTAGATGTGTGGGCAGTCTGCTTCTAAAAATGAGAAACCAACTACAAATTCAAGTACAATACTGCCTTCTCAGCTGGTTGCCTGGGTGGCAATGACAGTGATATGAGGTTGTTCTGCAATGACCACCATTGCAATGTGTACAATAGGAAAGGCAGACCTGTTTGGGTAGACAAAGCCAATAGATGTTACAAGGAAATAAATTAGAGAGTTATGATGCTAAATGGGCCACTACTGCCTTCAATGAGTCAGATGAGACATGAGTTATTTGTAAGCAGCACTGCGTGAAGTTATTCAAAATATGTCTCATGAGGGCAATGTCACACAGTGGCAGAAGCCATCTGTGGAAGCTGATGGCAGAATCACAGACATATCATATGCTCAACACAACCCATGCAATGACCAGGGCTTTTAAAAAAGGGAGAAAATCCCACAACGACTGGCAGCACAGAGCCTCTTTTTTTCTTAGGCAGGTGACTATGATGATTACAGCCAGAGATGGGCTGGCCCCATCCCAAGATCTGGTACGCCGGAAGTGGGAGGGGCCAGCCGAGGTCAGGGGGTGTGGGCGGGGCGAGGGGCAGGACTGGGGAGGGGCGAGGGGCGGGGCGACATTGGCGCCTGCGCAGAGCCTGCCTGGAAGCTGGCCTGGCAGGCTGGCTTCCAAGCAGGCTCTGCGCAAGCGCCGACACCGGCACTCGTGCAGAGCCTGCCTGGAAGCTGGCCTGGCAGGCCACTTCTAGGCAGGCTCTGCACGAGCGTCGACATCGGCGCTTGCACAGAGCCTGCCTAGAAGCGGGCAAGCCACCTCTAGGCAGGGTCTGCGCGAACGCCGATGTCGGCGCTTGTGCAGAGCCTGCCTAGAAGCAGCCTGCCCGCTTCTAGGCAGGCGGCGGTGGGCACAAAACATGGCGGACCGTACCGGTCCGCTATGTTTTGCATTTCCCTGTCGCTGGCAGTACGCTAGCGGCAGGGAAACGGGAAGAACCGGTACGGGCGCGTAGGCCCGTACCGGTAAGTGCCCACCACTGATTACAGCATAATTATAATGTCATTGAAAGAGAGCAAAAGGAACAGGTAGTATGTAAAAGCTGTTGCCAAGAAGAAAAGTGTCACCTTACCAGTGGATCTCATAATCCTTATTTTGAACACCTAACATTGCCCTAGGCATGCTTTGCCGCTACTGAAATTATACCAGTTGTGTACACCATGTGACACACTGTCAAAAATACTCCACATATTTAACCAGTTAATGGTTCACTAAGTTGGGTGACTTTCAAGGGCAGAACCAGAAATCTGTGATTTGTTAGGCATCTCTCCACTGACACTTCCTTACATAAAAAGTGACAGGTGACAACTGGCTTTCTTGTTGGTTAGTTTACAGGTGTATGTGCATTGGTGGGTAGGCAGTGTCCAGATGTTCTCTTACTGAGAGATGCTTTCCTTGGTTGGAATGCACTTCACATTTTAAAATGTCCTTGATACTAGTGAAGTACCAGACCCAATTCCTGTAGCCTTAGGAGATAAATATTCTTCTGTTTTCCCCCCTAGAGTTTGGGTCACAACTGTATTTGTCATTGTCCCTCCAGAGAAGATCTTGTGTATGTCATCATGCTATAGGGTAAAGTAAGGCAAAGCAATGCCCTAGATTCTTGTCCCTTGAGTGTTAGTGTGGTTTAACTTCATGTGCTAATGTGCATTGGCTCTTACTGTTTGTTCATTTTGAAGAAAAAAAATTATCCTTCAAATAACAGAGGAACATACTTGCAAAAAGTCTTTCTGAACATATTTTCTTGTTCAGTCCATAGACAATAGTATTTTCAATGATAGAAAAATACCTGCATATGAAGATAGTAGTTCAACCTTTGTCTGTCTCATATATTAGTGTGTGAGCTTTCACAGCCAGAATTTACTTTATCAAGTGGCGCAACACACAAATGCATGCATCAAAGAACTGGGTAGGAATCTGTTAGATAAGATTAAAGATTAAAAGAGAAAAAAAACACATCTTCAAAACATAACTGTAATACAGGAATCAGTCACAACCATCAAGCACACGTAATTCTCCCTGGTTGATAATAAATTTACATAATACCAATAGTGGAATAGTTGTATGTGATAAGCATATACAGGTGACCCTTATTATCCACTAGGCATTATCCACTAGGATATTCTGTTTTGGAACCTCCCGTGGATTAAAAAAAATCCATGTATAAAGAAAACAATGGAAAAATAGGTTTAAAGACCAACTTGCAGGTTTCTTGCTCCTCTATTGCACCTAATGGATTAAGGTAGTGCCTCAATATCTGTAGGAGATTGATTTGGAGACTGAAAAATGGAATGAAAATGTCTCACTTGTGTTAAGTCAAATCCATGTATAAAAAGGATAAAATCCATGGATAAAATCCAAATTTAAAAAAGGTTTGACTTGTATAGAATTAGTAATAGAAGGATCCTGCTAGTAATAGAAGAATCCTCTCCCTCTTCACACTGAAAATAATTAAGCTTATGACAGTAATCTTAACATAACTAACATAATAATTATATTAATTAACATAGTAATAATTAAGATTATTCTTCATATATCCTAGAACATAATCTGGCTTTCAACTTGGATCTAGCGAAGACCAGTTATGCTTTAAATTCACACAGAGAAGTCCAAATTCTGGCACCAGGTACAGTACATTTAATGATATTCTAGAACCCCTTTGCTCTTTGTCTTACTGAAACCTCTGGAGCTGAGATGCTACTGCATCCAGGCTGAAGCCCAAACCTCACACAGAGGTTGCCCATTGAGCAACCAAAGCCTTAATGTTTATGGGCCTAGTTGGAACAAGGTTGCCACCTCTAACACAAATTCTGGATTGGGGCCATACATAGAGCCAGGAAGAAATGGGCTTCTTGAACTCCTTTTAAAACTTCAGTTTGGCCTTATGCCAGTTTAACAGCTCTCTCTCTCTCTCTCTAGACGAGTGCCTCTATAGCCAGTGCCTCCAGTCTCTGGACCAGGCCTTGTACTCCTGACAGGGTGATCATATAGAATGGAGGACACGTGCCCCATAGACAAGGGGATTTAGGCAGGTTTAGCTCAACATAGAAGGGTTTAGAAAGCAGCACCAGTCTGGTGTCTTCAGGTAGGGAATGGTATATAGGAAACCCCACTACTTTATCCTGTCTAAAACCTAGAGAGCAGCTCCTAGTCAGTGCAGATAATTTTGATCCAGACTGGATGAGTTGTCTGATTCAACAGAAGATAGTTTTGTATGTCCTAATGTTCAGTAAGCAATAAAGGCTAATACAACATTTCTCAAACTGTAGGTAAGAAGCCAATAGGTAGGTTGTAAGCCAATTTAGGACCTAGCTCAGCCATCATTGAAAGTGCAGAGATGAAACTACAGGTTACAGAGCTGCCAGGCAGGAAGGGCTTCCTATGAACGAGACGCATGATGCTTTGCCCTGAATAGATGGGAAGATGGACACTGGAAAGTGAGGAAGACTGTGTGGTCGGAGAAGGATCCAAGTCTGTGTTCTGCTTTGACTTCCAAGCTGGAATGTTTAAATTCAGAACTATGCAAAATAATATCATAAACATGCTGTGTAGTAGAACCTTTGGCTGATCATGGCTTAGGTTTGAACCTTAAATTGATGATGACACTTCCAGCTATGATGTCACTTCTAGCTTTTACATCACTTCTAGTGGGTCCAGATGGATTTTTGTTCTAAAAAGTGGGTCCCAGTGCTAAAATGTCTGAGAACCACTTGGCTAATAGAAGCACAATTTATTATTTAAAAGGCTCTTCCTGCCCTCTTAAGCTCAAAGGATTGGTTTGAGAAAGAGAAGAAATAAGAAGTCTAGCCTAACAGAAGACTTGGAAAGAGGTATCCATACATAATACATATAGAGGAAGCAAGTAAGAGTTGTCAGAGCCAGGTTTGAAGTTTGAAAATGTAGTTGCCCCACAATAAAGGAAGTTCCCAAAATTAATATACAGATATATATAGTGGTTTGTGAAAAATCTTTTTTGTAAGGCATTTTTGCTCGACCATTTGAACTATTCTGAATTCTGTAGTTTTTGCAAATAAACAAGAAAAATAGTTCAAGAACACTTGAAGCTCTAATTTAGGGCAGTTGGAGCATAGTGAAACATTAAAAGGAATACAGCTCACTGGACTGAATCGGACTGAAAGAGTGGAATTCAACCCTCAATATGCTTGAGCAGTCTGCGCCATGCCAAGCTTTCTTTTTCCATTCCTCTGAACTGCCTGTCTCAAAGTTGAAAGAAAACTACAGCCCCATTACTGAGCCCCAAGTAGCACGATCATGCCATGCAAAAAGCACTAGGGTGAATGAAAAGTGTCGTACAAAGTAGTTGCTCATGCCATTTGGCTTCACTGAGACCTGGCTCCAGCAAACAGAACATGCTTTTTTGTTTTTTAGTACTACTCACTGTACTTTGATAGTTCTAAAGTATAATATAAATTTGTGTGGTCAAACAATGCTCATAAGACACAAGTGGCTCTTTAACATATAGTGTGTAGCTCATAGAAAACACTGAGTGAGCTCCTTTTTACATTGCAATCAATACTGTATTTACTCGAATCTAACTCGAATTACTCGAATCTTTTTCAGCCAAATTAAGACTCCAAAATCAGTGTGCGCATTAGATTCTATGGTTAATTAGATTTGAGTAAATGTGGTATTTTGATTATGAGTATGCATTAGATTCGATGGTGCATTAAATTCAGGTAAATACGGTATAAAGGGTCAGTAAGAAATGTACTTGGTGTAAACTGAGAGTTCACTAGATTAAAACAAAAGTTTTAATGGTAAGGAAATGGTAAATAAATATATTTAAGAATTTAAATGCTTCTTAAATGTTTGTGACCTACAAACTTTGTGGCAGTCAAAGTTTACTGTCCATAGCTCAAATATTATATATTTATTTAAATAATGAAATAAATTTTCAATTGGGGAGAAAACACTGAGGCCTAAAACACAAGCTAAAACACAAGCTAAATCTTGTGGAAAAATTGATATCAACTGTACTCCTAGAAAGAAAAAATGGAGAAAGCATTAGTGACTCAGCCTATATTAGTGACTTAAGAATAAGTTTCTAGGGTTAAAGTTCCATTTGGTTCTGCAACTGTTGTATATGCTAAGTTCCGTTTCATACTTTCACTCTCACCTTTTGCAGTATTAAGAGCTTTAATGGCTGATACACACTCAAATATTTTCTGCCCATTAAAGCTAGTTACATAAAGCTAGCTAGATATTGTATCCATTAAAAGCTGTGGTACCTTATATCAAGCTTTAGGGACAATGACAATTCCTCTTCTGATTTTACAAGTTGTCACACAAGAGAAAATGCTAAATCTGTCTTCCTTTATCTACCCCTGCTGCTGTGTTATGCTCAACGCCACCCACAGTGTACACTTCAAAGAGGGATATTACAACATTTCTCAAGCTGATAAACATTCAAGCTATCACACATAATTTGCATTCAGATGCAAAAATCAGAACTATACAAGTTAGATTCTCTTTTGGCCTCTTCAGTCAGTGAAAAAAATACAGACTTGGCTAAGGTTGCCATATGTCCCAAAAAACAAGGACAATCCCGATTTTGAGGGGTTGTGTTCAAATACTAGCAAATGGGACAAAGAGTCAGTGGTGGCCTTCAGGGGGTTCTCACAAGTTCTATACAACCCTTTGCCAATGAGCGCCTGGTTCTGAGAACTGGTTACTAATGGGACAGAGAACCTGTTGTTAATTTAGGTTACTAAAACATAGAACCTGTTGTTAATTTATTTGAATCCCACCACTGGTCCTATCCCAATTTTGTGGAAGAGAATTATGGCAACCCTAGACTGGGCTGGATTCCTGAATGTATCCTTCATTCCACAATAGCAATAGCACAATAGCAAATAGCAAATAGCAAACCCTACCACAATCCTGAATTTCACAAGGAAAATTTCACAATTCCATAAGGACAACATAAACCCTATCACAATCCTGAAGCTTGCAAAAGCACATCTCCCACCACTTGGCTACACAAAACACTCAACATCCATGTAGCACTTTCTCAGTGTTTGATAGCACTTCGTGATGTCATCCTTAAAGCTATATTTTAAATTAAGTACAGATATGCACTGCAAAATAACCTTCCAGTCAACAATAGGCCCGATATTGACAGTGGTTCCAATAAGATTATAATGGAGCTGGATCCTCAAAGCATTCTGGAGAGCTACCTGTTCCCATATATTACTAGAGCTGGGAAGCTGTGTCTGAGAGGGAATAACTTGCTCAAAGCCACCTACTGAGATCATGGCAGAGCCATCTAGTGAGATTATGGCAGAGATCATAATCTCAGTGAGATCATGTAAACTAGTCTTGTTATAATTCACAGACCCAAAGCTATACTGTTCTCAAAAGATATGAAAGCACCACCAACAGTTAGTGATTTGACAGTAGGTTTTTAAAAAAGAAGAAAATGGTTTCTCACTATGATAAAAACATGTTGTTCCTTTATTTCTACAGAGGACTTTAATCTGCCCACCTTATCTAGTCAAACATTTGCTGGTGATTCAAAAGCAATGCTGTGGCTCTGGATAAATACCTGCCAATGGCATCATTAAAAGCACTGTACTATTTATGAATTGTCAGCATGAAAAAGCAACTATGGGAAGCAAGTGAATTCTGTTTGGAGTCAAGCACAGATATAAGCTTATTCATTTGCATTGCTTCAAAACCTTTGCAAAAAAAAACCAAAGTCCAGTTTTGCAAGCAAAAACTCTTGTTTTCAAAATGCAGTACATAATAACACCAGATATGGGTGTGATCCTAAGAAATTTAGGCCAAATTTAGACCTGGCCTTTCTTTCAGTGATAATGTGGGGATGTCGCCTATGCCTGTTCATAGGCGTATGCCAGTGAGTGGGACAGAAGTGTCTTACTGCACTTTTGTGACACCCCCACATCAGCACAGGACTTATGCCAGAGCTTAGGCTGGGCTAAATGGAGGTTAGGATTGTAGCCTATATTTATAATAGTAGTACACCTACATATGAAATTCAAAAGAGGGCTGTCTCACACCTTAAATTATTTTATTGCTTTATTTTAGGGATTTATACCCCACATGACAATATTTCCCATGACAATGCAAATGGCAAAGGTGACTTACAAGGTTTAAGATAAAATCAAGCAGAAATAAACCAATAGTTAAAAAAAATTAAGAGAATTTAAGGAAATAGCGCACAGAATCTCTATCAAAATAGGTCAGAGATGGGGTGGTGGCTCTGAGCATGGTAGATCCTGGAATAATAGAGATTGGACCTCTTTTGTGTCAAGGATCCCATGACTCAGAAGCAGAATGGCTAAGCTTAACAGCTTGCTTGTTGAACTGAGACAAATGGGACGAGCAGGTCAGTCTGACGAGCTAATCAGTACACTTCTGATTATTCTTCCAGGACATATGCCACATACTGAAAAAGTTCATGGAGGGGTGCCAAGGCAGGGAGATCAAGGATGTCCTGTCCTTTCTGGATTATTGAACAGCATCTTTAAAAGTACAAGGCACTACTCAAAACTTATTTCTATTTTCCTCTACATATAGAATCTTATATAGGCAATCATCCAATGCATTCCAGTTCCTCAAATTTTACCCAAAAAGAGCTTTTTCTCAATATTTTATCATTGGTGTTCAGCTCCATTCCTTCTGTAGACTCCATAGTATAGAATGCTTTAAGAGCAACAGTACATTTTTAACTTATGTGATTTTATATTTTGTTCATACTTTTGGTGTAGATTTTGTTTAGATTCTAAACATTGTTTCCTCCTTAATATAACTCCTAAGAAGCTGCAAGAAAATAACTGTATTCTGTTTACAAATCTAGAATCGAAACAACATTCTCCAAAAGGGAACTGCTAAGAGACATGAAACACTTTTTTATATTATCCTCCTTCCAAGAAGTCCAGGGTGGTATACTTAGTTCCTCCCTGTCTTTTGTTCTCACCACAACCCTGTGAAGTAGGTAACTAGTCCAGGCTCACTTCTTGGCTGAGCAGGAATTTGTACCTGGTTTTTTCAGACTGAAGTAAAACTGCCAGACCATTACACCTAGAG
This sequence comes from Cryptoblepharus egeriae, assembly GCA_030015325.1. NCBI lineage: Eukaryota > Metazoa > Chordata > Lepidosauria > Squamata > Scincidae > Cryptoblepharus > Cryptoblepharus egeriae. Next base: position 41,581,054 of record JAREYC010000003.1, read on the forward strand.
CACAATCCTAACCAAGTATACTCAAAAGTAAGCCCCATTGTGTTCAATGGGTCTTACTCCTAGGAAAGTGTGTTTAGCATTGCCGCCTAAGCCAGAATGGAATAACGTTCACATATTTAAGGCTCCAGCCTGCTTTCAAAATGGCTCTATCCTTTTACTATTCTCCCCTGTTGCTTGACAGACCCTTATGTCATTTGTTGTGAATGATACATTTAATAGCCTTAGAATACTTTGAATGCCTACTAGGGAGATGGGGGACACATATTCGTAAGTAAGTAAACAAATAAATATTTGAAAAAAGATTGAAAAACTGAAAAATAACAAAACAGGACAACAGGTATTATAGTATTCATCTCTAGTATAATACCAGGAAGAATTAAATTGAAAATTATTTATACCATTAAGAAGCAAAACGAATGCCCATACAATGAGATTAGTGATCAATTAGTCATTTGTGGCAAGAAAAATCAACCCCAGGTAACTGTGCAAGGACATTATTTTGCAAGGTTGATTTAAAAATCATTTTGTGAATGATGTGTCCATGCTTCTGCTGAGGTGAGGAGACTACTATAAACTAACCATATTAAAGACACAGGGTTGTATTGTTACACATGAAAATCAGAAATATTTTAACCCAACTGCAACCCCAGTTATAGTTAACTTTTCACTCAGGCACAACTTTGATAAGGTTCAATGACTGTAAATAAGTTAATCATTTTTGCACAGATTTGGAAACATTAGATAGACTTTTTCTGCTACAAGTTAATGGTTATGGTTCCCCATTCCTGCATGCAAGCATCCTTCCTCCATTCACTCAGTACTTCCAAAACATTAAAATGGCTATCTCGTAGTTTTATAAAATTCTTTGAAGATGGAAGTATATCTTCATCTAGAGCCTATTATTTATTACTTGCAATTAGTTACAAGCAGTGACAGCCAGGCCAAGATGGTAATGATTTAATACTGGTAGATGTACCCTGAAGTTCAGTGGTTCAGAAGCATTGGTAAATGTGGGCAAAAATAATCTTGCATATACTTACTTATTACCCAAAAACAGAATCTTGAGGGAAATAATTTTGGGGTACTGCATTAGATCAGAATGAAGTCTCTCAAAGAAACAAGATTTCAAAAAGAGCAAGAACTATGCCTATTATTCTTCCCTCCTCCTTCTTCTGCTATGGCTAGTTTTTTTTTTAGAGATTGTGGTTTCACGGGAACCAGGAACAACCCTGGAATTGGTGTCATGCTGACTGTCATGAGGCAAAGGATTGCACACATGCTGTTTATTACCTCTATTCCAGGACTTATGAATCTTGGAAAACAAAACAGTTATGTTTATAAATTATATTCAGGCTGTGCTTCATTTACTTCTCTTCTGCTAGGAAATTGACCTATAAAACAAAGCCATGAGTCCTGACCTGAGGATGATGGGACCTGGTGCATTTATTCCAATTTGGCCTCCAAAGCCTAGTGGAACATACTCTACAAGATCTGTTCTAGGCTACTACTCCAATGAGGATGTGGAAAAGGAACACAAACATTGGGCACTCATCTACTGAGCACCATTCTCGTGGGTATTCTCCTTCTTATTCAAAGCAAGACAGAGACATGTGTGGGGTTAGGCTAAGCTTAGGTTGGCTTCCCTGAATGTTGACGAAGGTTGAATTCCAGATCTGTCCCCTTGCAGAAATCTGCCACAAACCCCAGGTGTTTCCTGTTGTTTGGCAAAGGGCAGAGCAACAACTTTATGTCATATTTATTTACCACAGGCCAGATAGGTTTCCAACTACCAGAATCAGTTACCAGCCTAGAGACTCTATTTTGAATCAACGGTGATTTCCGGGCATATTCAAAAGCAACCAGCAATCCTGGAAGCCCTTTGTAGGAGGAAGGGCAAATGAGCAGAAACTTTAAAAGAAGATTGTGTCACTACCAATTCTATTGATCCTGAAGTTCTTGATTGGCAAATTCAGAATAAAACTGTGACTTTCACATTTTATCACAATAAGACTCTCAGGATGTAAGAAGCAACAGTTTTGAGCTTTTACACTGTAGCCAAGTCAAATGTCAAGAACAGAAGCAGCCTGCTCCCTTTCAGTGGCTCTTCAACTTTTTGCCATCAGGACTACATTAAAATAAAGTTTCATTTTACCAGCCCCTCAAGAATCTGTAGCTATAATGGTGACTGGGAGGCTGTGCCCCAGTATCAGTTTCACTCTTGATGCACATATTCTGATCTACCCTATCAGCTTCATGACCCACCAAAAATTGAGTCATGACCCACTGGTAGGCCACAGACCCACAGTTTGATAACCAGTGAAGTAGATAAAAAAAAACAAGAGCTAAACCCCATTGACAGATAACATGCCTACAGATTTCTGGCAAGAGTGTACAAAATAAAGAATTATCCCAGTAACTACTAGGAATAGTGATTCATAAGGCTGGTCGCACAGCCTCTTCTCCTATATTAAATTGGTAGTAGTGGGAGGATGCTCTGCCTCTTGTCCTTCCTAAGTCCTCTTGTGAAAGCCACAGCCACATGGTGGCAGGCTGTATGTTAATATTGCAAATACACCACCAAGGCAGGCAGGAGGGCCACATCATCTTTCTGATGCTGTGTCAGGGGCCAGAAGAAATAAAAGAATTGATTTACATTTCAAATTTGAATAAATGTACATAAATGAATATATTAGTGACAGAACATGTGAATGAATGAATTCAAATCAGTTTATGAACACTTTCCAACACACAGAGAGGGTGATCTTCAGACCAGTTCATAAACTCATACACAGATGGAGGAGGTACGAGCAGCCTCCCCAGCCATCAAAATACACTCCAGAGGTTCTGGAGAGCAGAGCTTGCCTCTGGAGGATTATAGGCCTTTCCTGAGGGCTAGATGGAGGCTTGCCAAGGGTCACATCTGGCCCCAGGGCCAGCGTTTGGAGACACCCTGATTTAGATCTTCCTTTCTGGTACATACTTGAAGATACTTCAGGTGATAAAGAAAATTTCTTTGAGTTTCCAGCAGCTGACTATCATTTTCTTGTATGACCATTTTTGGAACAAGTGATATAAATTCCTTGTTATCACTTTTTAAAATTCCTGCTATGAACACCCCATAATGTTAATGGCAGCAGAAAGTTCAAAAGCTGGATTACATGTAGTCAGATTTAAGATTTAAGATATTGTTCACTGACAATATAATGTATACCTGCTCAGAAGTAAATTTCATGGTGGTCCATGAGGCTTACTCCCTGGCAAGAATGTATAGAATTGTGGCTTTAATCAACATTTCCTGTGTTATTCAAAGTTGCTTTGTTGATTATCACAAATAAGCACAATGAAGCCATGTGAGCACAGCATTACATGGGATTGAAAGTGGCTTTCTACACAATTGTGTGGATTTCAACAATTTTCCTGCAAACCCCACCACCATTATTCCAAGAAAGCTTGCCCTGATATAGCTGAAAATGTAGCAAATCAATCTAGTCCACAGAAACATGTGATGCCACAGTACTCACACTGTTGCATGAATACAGCACATGAATCAGGCACAACCCTACTATCTTGAGTTATCATAAAAACTCAACCCATATTTAGATGAACTCCTGTTTAAGTTTGGTTTTGTTTGAATAAGAAATAAGGAGATTTGTGGTGTCTGAAAAATTTCCTTCATTTACTAATATACATCATGCTTAAAACGGAAGCACAAAGCAACTCCTACAGGGCATCGGATTCTGCTATCCCATAAACTCTTCACTAAAAAGTGTTTCACATTAAACCAGTTTGCAGCTCTTTCCTCCCCACCCATTCACAAACTGTCCAACTGGTGTTTTCGTATACAATCTGCCAAGCGCTGAGACCCCATCCTTGTAGGTGAATCGCCCCAGGGAATCGTTCACAGCTGTTCAGGAATCTTAACATTATTTTTGTCAAATTCTGGACTCTAAACAGCCACCCCTTTTAAGCCATACCATTGTGATAAATGTGTTTCAATAACCAGACAACAAATGCACAAATGCAATCCTACCGAGGCCAAATTTGACTGAAATCAGTGGGATTAATGACCACATAGTATGTATAGAGCTGGGGTGGTTCTAACCATTTAATTAACATTATGTGTAACAAATTCTTTTTGAAGGGGAGAAAAAAAGAGGGGGGAACCAGCATTCATAGAAATTCTGAGTTGCATCCTTTCTCATTGTCATGCTTTGTGTAACTAGCTTAGCTGATTTGACACCCACTGCACAAAAGGTTGTCCCTTCTGTTCTCTGTCTATCTTGGATGGTATCAAGAAGAGAGTGAAAAAGCGGCACAGCTGGTAAGACAGTGATCCCAAAAATGTACAAAAGGCGTACCAGGGGGAATAGTCATCAACATAAAGTGAACAAGCACCCAGACTATTGATTACATGCTGCTCACAGAACACTGGGCATTTCTGCCAACTTCTTTCCACTTGTTCGCTGAGCTACAGACAGCATGTTGTACTTTGCATCATCAGTTTTGATGAATAATGCACTGATAAACACTGCAGCCAATATTCTGTTAGAGCCGAGAAGCCAGATGTCATCTGGACCTCCAATAGTTTTAACCCTGGGCCAGAGACAGACAAGGAAAATAAACACTAGATTGCACTGCAGAATGGGCAATTCCTCAATGCAAAATGATGTACAATATTAGTGAAGATAAGAAAGCATATGGGAAATTAAGGACCATTGCAATTTATTCCCCCACGAAGAGTACAGAAATGCAAGGAAGCTTTCTGACATCAAATCTGCTTTAAAAGGTTGTTCCTGACCCAGTAACTCTCCTCTATATTTTGCTAGTCTCCTGGCATCATCTGAGATATTTTGGGAAGAAAAACAAATTTAAGTGCAATTTCCTCGAGAGCAACAACAATGTTATCAAAGGTGTCAGTAGAAACCGTGTGATGGTAGAAATCATCCCAACAAAGCTAGTAAATACAAAACTAGCTATCTGAGGTATACCATGCAATCCTAAGTATGTTTACTCAAAAGTAAGTCCCATTGTGTTCAACAGTACTTATTCCCAGGAAAATGAGGTTAGGAAAGCAGCCACAGGGTGCAAACCTAAGCATGTTGACTCTGAACTAAAATCTATTGTGTTCAATGGTGCTTACTCTCGGGAAAGTGTGATTAGGACTGCATCCATAGTCGGGATGACCAGATGACAAATCCAAAATTCCTGAACCCCAAGTCCAGAATTCCTACCACCCAGGCCAAAATTCCTACCTCCCAAGCCAAAATTCCTACCTGCTTAAAAAATTGTATGACACCAAAAAAGCAGGACAAGTGTATGACATGTGAAAATAAAGCAGAAATACTCATATTGCATTCCTGTACTTAATTTCAACACTTTAAAATTGAAAACTTTTAACATGCAGGATTCAGACCAGTGATGGGCCCAGCCTAGCCCAACAACCGGTTCCCCGGAAGTGGGCAGGGCCAGGCTGGATCAGGGGCCGAGGCCAGGGCCGGAGCCGGGGCCGGGGTCAGAGGGCATGGCCAAGTAAGGGGTGGGGCTGGGGAGAATTTAAAGGGGAATGTTTTAAAATCTAAAAATTAAAAAAAATTAATAATTTTTTAAAAATCTAAGTTTTTGTTAGTGCCCCCCCAGCAACCTTAACCACACTTTCCTTGGAGTAAGCCCCATTGATGATCATGGTGCTTACTTTTGAGTAGACATGCTAGGATGCTCCCAGGCTGCAGTGTCAGCCTCCCATCCACACTTTCCTGGGAGTAAGCCCCATTGATGATCATGGTGCTTACTTCTGGGTAGACACGCATAGGATTGGGCTCTCAGGCTGAAATCATACCCTCACTGCCCTGGGAGTAAGCCCCATTGATGATCATGGTGCTTACTTCTGAGTAGACCTGCAGAGGATGGGCTGTGACTGTGAGGCAGCAGTCCCAGCCACACTCGCTGGAGTGGCAGGGGCAGCCAGCTGGCACTTTTAAATTTGCCATTCTGCCTGGCGAGGCACCCCACAAGCCCCAGTGGCTGCGAACCGGTCCCCTGGTTATCACCCCCATCGTTGCTACCAGATCACCACCGCCAGGAAATTATAACAACCGGTTCTATAGAGTAGGTGCGAACCTGCTGGAGCCCACCACTGATTCAGACCCAAACATGTAAGATGCTTTCAAAGCAGTTTAAAGCAACACTAGTGACTTCAACATGCATGATTCAGACCCAAACATGTAAGATGCTTTCAAAGCAGTTTAAAGCAACACAAGTGACTTCAACATTATTTTTCCAAATGTGCTCATTTGAGGCCAGTATGCATGTGATGTATGGAAATTATTTTCCTCAAATGTGCTCATTTGAGACCAGTATGCATGAGAGGGCAGTAGGGGCAGTAGGGGCTGTCTCATTTGAGACCAGTATGCATGAGAGGGCAGAAGGGTTCCAGGGTTTCCCCCCGAGAGAGGGGGGTTTGCAGGAGGCCTCCGGGGAGATGCAGAGTTCAGACTCTGGATAGTCTATCAGTTTTGGGCGTCAACACCAGAAACACCAAATAAGAGCTGATGCAGATCTCTGAAAACCTTTTTGAAACCACAGTGGAAACTGAGGCAAATCTTCTAAGAAGACTGAGGTAAATTATCAGTCACTATTCAAAAATGGCAGCCATGACCTGAAACCCATCCCATGTATTCATGTGTCCACTACACATCTACTCGGGCAACCCAAGTGCTCTTATGTGGACAGATTAGTTGCTCTGGATTGTGCTGCAAGTCTCATTATATTCCTAGAAGTAAGGGCACAATCCAGAGCAAGTTTAGCCTACTCTGCCCTAACTGCTCTCTCCTAACTACTCTGTATCCAGAGCAGAAAGTTACGCTGCATTCAGAGAGTCAGGAAGCCTGGGCTGTCCTCACTGCTCCAGAGCATGCTAAGTAATTGACACATGGGGAGGACTTGCTCCTGAGGAGACACCCCTCAGATCACACTGAACAAGGAACAGCTGTGGTGCCTACAGTGGTGACACAACTCTGCGCATCACCTGGTGCAGAAGTCTGTGCGTCACCCCTAGGATGCGCGCACCCCCCTACCTGGACTGCGCAGTTGCCAAAGTTGGCACCTGTGCAGTTGTTTCTGAGGCCAACTGGCAGTACTTTTGTTTCTGAGGCCAAAAGGCAGTACTTTTCTGAAGCTTTTTGGCTTCATAGGAGACTGCAGGATTCAGAGTTGGTGCCTGTGCAGTACTCTTTCTGAAGCCATTCGGCTGCCGCTCCGCCTCCTGAGTGAGGCCGAATGGCTGTGCAGAGGTGTGGACTTCCTCCACTCTAAGGAAGTCTCCTCTGAAGCTGTTTGGCATGCTCAGTGTGTTTCTGCACAGTGCACCTCAGATGGCCATTTGGGCCAGCTCTGAGGACAAGTGGCAGTTTCTGGCTGCTGCTCCACCTTGGAGCAGGCCTGAATGGGCATGCTGATGCCTGGGGCCTGCCAAAGGACAGTCAAACTCACCAGTCTGGTGACGCCACTGGTGCCTGCCTTATAAGGAGTCCCTGATGAGATGCCAGTACATTCTACAGTGAATACAAGGGGCTTCTTGGAGTGGCCTGCTGTATCCTGAGGTTTGTGGGCAGCCGTAGTTTGTTCCATATCCTGAGGTTGAGAGGAAGGGGTTGCAGCTAGGCTGACCAAGAACTCAGATTTTTGGTCAACACTGCTATTCTTACTCAGGCCTCATCATGGACCCCTATGGGTCTACTCATTACTATACCTGCTCCTGAGGTGGTATATCTCTGAGGAGCTGGAAGAGGGCATTACTGCCTTGGAAACAGGCTTTGGATACAGAGTAACTGCTCTGCCCTAGGCAATGCTAAACATGCCCTCAACTTGCCTCTCCTGAGCTGCTTAGGCTGCCCCAGTTAGGGCAGAGCAGGTCCACCTCTCTTAGGGCACCCTATCTTGCCTTGCTCTGCCCTAAGCCTTTTCCAGAGTAACTAGGGTGGAGCATCTTGCAGTTGCTCCACCCTAGTGATAGATAGGGCAACCCAAGTGCTCTTATGTGGACAGATTAGTTGCTCTGGATTGTGCTGCAAGTCTCATTATATTCCTAGGCTTACTCCTAGGAATGTGTATTTAGGATTGCATCTATGAAATTTGGCTAAGGCAAGAAATTCCTTTACCTCACAGATGCATTTCCCTAGGATTATCCTGGACCCCAAAAATTGGTTTGAATCAGTGGCATAGCTAAGAGGTGTAGGTGCACCAGGCTACAAGCTTTAGGGGGACTACAAGCTGAGCTTGACACTTGTGACTAAAATTTTGAAAAACGGGGTATGTATCAATGGCAATACGACCATGTTATATATTGTTGGAAAGGTAATTTAATGCAGAATGCAATAAAATAAACAGGATTAAAATATCTGTATTCTATCAAACACTATGGCTAATTAACTAAAAAACAAAAACATAAAAGCCCATGGAACAAAAAGCAGAGTTACTCAACTCTTTCCCATAATACTGATTGCTCTGAAAGCCAGTGAGATATAATCCTGACACTGTGTGGCATTAACGTGTTCATAAGAGTCCGCTCTCAGCTGATATATCATATACTGTACATTTATCATAAAACAGCTTCCCATGCTAACTGGTTATACAAGCACTTCTAAGTGGTGCTCCTCTTATATTTAGCAAGGAAAGAATAACCATTCATCTTTGTCCAGGCAAGTTTCCCTGACCAATAATAAGGGACACGTTTTTCATTATTTTATTAAATTAAATTTGATTACGTTTTTTGGGGGGTGGGCAACAAAATCATCTTTGACTCCAGATAGCAAATAGGTGCTTTAGGGTGAAATTCAGAGAAACTACAAGGAGTCCTTGCTCCAGAGTAAGAACAAGTTACGCTGGATTGCAATATGAATTTCCCATAGGTTTTCACTAGATGGTGCAGTAACAATGGGTGCATCTTTATTTAAAAAATTCTCTTATTCTCTTATAAAATTCTTTTATTTTTAAAATTTTTCTTTTTTAAAACACCCAGGGATGATATCACTTCAGGTTGTGACATCACTTCTGGGGCAACATTTTGATCTTTGCACTGGGCTACCTGATCATTAGCTAAACCACTAGTTAGAATTGCACATAAGATCTATAAAATGTCAAAGGCAAGCAACCAATAAAGGACAGAGTTTCTCAGAAGGTCCTTAGAGCATGCGGAGACTCTAAATCCTATTCTTTTTGTGGTGCTTACCAGGAAAGATGAGCAGTTGGCTAGATAGAAAGGAAATCATTTTCAGGAACTGAAGAATCTAAGAATCTTTCATGTCATCTTACTTTAACAAAATAAATACTACCATGAGAAAAAATAAGACTCCAACATCCTGCGCTGAGAGGTGCTACGACAAACAAGAATCCCAAATATTATACAACTGGGGCTTCTTAACCGTAAAAGGTCCACTGATCCTAGTAAAGACTGTGTGTGCCTAATAAATCAAAGAAATTGCTCAAAAACAGCTAACCCGCATGAAAATATGACCCCCATAATACTGCCAAGAGCAGTGAGCTCCCTGATGGTTTGCTCAGCAAGTAGTGAATGTGGAATGTGGGGAGATGTGGTAACTTAAAACTACTACTGTGCATCCTGAAAGTAAAATATAAAGAGCTATTTTCTTCTTGTAGGATCATTTCACTTTACATTTTAATGCTGGACCAAGCAACTGTCTCTGCCACTGAGCACTGCTGGACATCTTCCCAAAACAGTTCCCAAATGTTATATCCATTCATTTTATTGAGTGATCACTACGAGTGAGGTCATTGGAAATACAATACTGACCTATGAATGGGCTATGAATGGGAAACAGAGTTGTACAGTAATCACATTTTAATTCTGTAAATGGCCAGAAGAACAAGTGGAACACTTTATATCTTTATAACGGGTTTCCTCTAGGACTCATGGAGTTAGGGCCAGGGTGCCCATAAGTACCCTTTTTCCAGGACATGATCTCTTTTTTAGGACATACACTTCCTCTTCTTGTGTCCTGGGAAAAAATCTTCATTGTCCTCCTTATCCTTGTGAGAAGGAAGCATCAAGGTCTATTAGGTAATCTGACATAAACCTGAGAAGCATAGTATTTAAAACTGAGAGTTATGCTGAGTTTCAATTGTGTTTTGTGGGAGCTTCTCCTCATTAAACCCTCCTTCCCCGTGTTTTATTGTTCCTGATTGCCATGTTTTGCTTAGCTGAGCAGGATCCTCAAATGTGTTTCTACTGTGAGACTAAAAGCACAATCCTATCCATGTCTATTCAGACGTAAGCCCCATTGTGTTCAATGGGTCTTACCTCCAGAAAAGTGTATTTAGGGTTGCACCGTAACAAGTATCCAGTAACCAAAGGTTTGTAACATTGCTTCTACATTTGATTTGCACTAAAATGCCAATAAAAGCACTAAAATGCCAATAAAGCAATTAGAGAGAAACCAGCATGGACCAGGGAATGGCTAGGACAAAATGGTAAAGAAAAAAAAAACTTTTAAACAAAAAATAAGCTGTGAAGAGTCAGGCAGCAACTATACTGGAATTTCAATTACCCTGACACTGATGGCTATAGCAGCGATAGAGTCATTAGAAACAGGATGCATGTTCCTGAATGTAATACCGGGCTATTTCTTCGGTCTGAAGTGCAATCAACAGGACCAGGGGCTTTCTGGACATAGTCCAAGGAAATGAAAGTAGGTGAAATAAATAGCATGTCGCTAATAAACCCTTAGGGCTATGTTATCATAATATCAGCAGATTGGAAACACTTCTGAGAATATTGGCATGTGAATGGTTATCAAAGTACAACTGAGAGTGGAATGAGTTGGAAAAAGTTGATAGTCCACTATTTGTGTACTGTAATGGGAAAAGTGTGCATTAGTTAAAAAATGAGGAGTCTGACACTTCTATTCTCTTTTGCTTTAATCAAAGCTGAAATGATAACAGAGAGAAACCAGCGTTGTCTGGAAAGACATAATAATAAAGGTAGAGTAGTTTCCCTATTCAAATGCCCTTGAGACAAGGGGAGATTTCGCAGACTCAAAATGAATAAGAGAGATATTATGAGAATATCAACAAACAATGTGCATTGAGTATTTCAATCCAAACTAAAGCCAAGTTATCCATGTACTGTATTATGTGAACAATATAATTGGTGAAGAGGGCTGAGGGAAGGAAAAAGAAACTAGTGAAATAGAGGCATATCATAAAACAAAGAAAAACCCTCTCCTTTGTTGGTCTTTACAAATTAAAGTTTACCATTTACATTTACTTTGCCATTTACAAAGTCTTTATCTAGCCCATTTCACAGGGCTTGAGCCATGACCACTCATCCCTCTAAAAGTGTTCATCCAACCAGGATCACTTCAAAATCTCTTCAAGGATAAAAAAAATCCTGATACAAAATCCTTCTTGATGCCAAATAGGAGATCGGACAGATCAGTTATTTTCAGTCTTTGTCATCTTATGTCACGTTGAAAAGGTGCTACAATTGTCAAGGCACACAATCAATTTCACCATTGACACACAGTGGCTGCAATCCTAAAGACACTTTCCTAGGAGTAAGACCCATTCAACACAATGGGCTTACATTTGAGTAGACCTGGTTAGGATTGTGCTCCATGTTGCTGGGAGGTATATCAAATCCAACAACTGTTCTGCTGATCCTCCTCAAAGTTTTGTGGCACACCTGCAGACCATCTATAGCTCACCAGTGTGCACAGTGTTTGTAAATCACTGAGATAGATCCTGGGCAGGAAGTTAATTCCATCCTATAAATCTGGGGTATCAAAACTAGGCACCAGGGACCAGAAGTAACCCATGGCAAGTTCCCTTAAGCAGTCCTCTGAAGGTGTAGGACCTCTTCTTCCAGAAATGCCAGAGAGGATTCTGAGGGTTAGGGAGGTTGTATGCACCTCTTCTCTGTGCGTATGAAAGTACTTATGAATTGCTTCAAAGATCACTCTCCTCTCTGTGTCAATGTTTATGAACTGATTTGAATTCATTCATACAGGGCACAGTCCTAACCATTTTAGGATGGCATAACTCATCCATTCTCCAGTCTGAGGATGGTACGGGGAAGCTGGCACATTTCTGTGCATTGGTGTGTGTCCCCCAGAGTGGTGCAGTAGTGCCTTATGACATTTTTGCTATACCCCCAGGTCAGGACAGGACAAATGCTAGCCTAATCCCAGTTAGGCTAGCATTTGTCCTGTCCTGGTCTGGGGGTATAGCAAAAATGTCATAGGACTGCAGCCTCATTTATTAAGTTCTGTCTCTAAAATTTTCATTTTAGAGACAGAATTCACCTTGTCCCAAATTCCTCTTGTACTGGTACCATGTGCAGTATGGAAGAAAAGCAAGTACAACAGCCCAAATTAACTGTTGCTGTCCATCACCAGTTTGTAGTTTCTCCTCAGCAACTAACCCCAATCCAGAGTAACGATCAGCACAATCCAGAGCAACTAATCTGTCCACATAAGAGCACTTGGGTTGCCCTATCTATCACTAGGGTGGAGCAACTGCAAGATGCTCCACCCCAGTTACTCTGGAAGAGGCTTAGGGCAGAGCAAGGCAAGATAGGGTGCCCTAAGAGAGGTGGACCTGCTCTGCCCTAACTGCGCTGCCCTAAGCAGTTCAGGAGAGGCATGTTGAGGGCATCTTTAGCATTGTCTAGGGCAAAGCAGTTACTCTGTATCCAAAGCCTGTTTCCAAGGCAGAAATGCCCTCTTCCAGCTCCTCAGAGATATACCACCTCAGGAGCAGGTATAGTAATGAGTAAACCCATAGGGGCCCATGATAAGGCCCGAGTATGAATGGCAGTGTTGACCAAAAATCTGAGTTCTTGGCCAGCCTAGCTGCAACCCCTGCCTCTCAACCTCAGGATATGGAACAAACTACGGCTGCCCACAAACCTCAGGATACAGCAGGCCACTCCAAGAAGCCCCTTGTTTCATTGCAGAATGTACTGGCATCTCATCAGGGACTCCTTATAAGGCAGGCACCCAGTGGCATCACCAGACTGGTGGGGCTGGTGCGTGCCGCATTGAGTGATGCGCTCTGTATGGGGTGATGCACTGGAGGAGTTTGACTGTCCTTTGGAAGGCCCCGGGCGTCAGCGCGCCCATTCAGGCCTGCTCCAAGGTGGAGCAGCAGCCAGAAGCTGCCACTCGTCCTCAGAGCTGGCCCGAATGGCCAACTGAGGTGCACTGCACAGAAACACACTGAGCATGCCGAACAGCTTCAGAGGAGACTTCCTTAGAGTGGAGCAAGTCTGCCTCTGCACAGCCATTCGGCCTCACTCAGAAGGCGGAACGGCAGCCGAATGGCTTAGAAAGAGTACTGCACAGGCACCAACTCTGGCGCCTGCACAGTCCCCCCTGAAGCCAAAAGGCTTCAGAAAAATACTGCGTAGGTGTCAGAGATGGTGCCTGCACAGTACTCTTTCTGAAGCCAGTTAGCTTCAGAAACAACTGTGCAGGCACCAACTTTGGCATCTGCGCAGTCCAGGGAGGGGGGTGTGCACATCCCAGGGGTGACGCACAGAATTCCACACCGGGTGATGTTCAGAGTCATGTCACCACTGTAGGCACAGCTGTTCCTTGTTCAGTGTGATCTGACAGGTGTCTCCTCAGAAGCACGTCCTACCCATGTGTTGCTATGGAGAATAGCATAGTATAGCATGCTCTGGAGCAGTTAGGGCAGCCCAGGCTTCCTGACTCTCTGGATGCACCATAACTTTCTGCTCTGGATACAGAATAGTTAGGAGAGAGCAGTTAGGGCAGAGCAGGCTGAACTTGCTCTGGATTGTGCCCGATGAAAGCACGTAAGAGACTTGCACCCGTAGTTACTGTACTACCTAGAGAAAACCTATGAGAAATTCATACTGGAATCCAGAGTAAGTTGTTCTTACACCGGAGCAAGGACTCCCCATAGTTACTCTGGATTTTGCCCTTAGTTTTTTGCCAGAACATCTCCATGAATGTAAGGTAACCTATGTCCCTCAGATTCTCAAAAATGTTATACAACTGCTCTACATTTCTGTATCTTTTGGTGAGAGCCACTTGAACCATGTCTTCCTATTGACTATCAAGAATATTCATTTCAGTTCTTAGTACTCCATCTCAGTACTATTAATGGAGTACTGAGCTGATTACTGGTGGATACGTCCTGGTTTTTTTTTTAATCTATGTATATAAAAGAGAAACATCACTCGCTGACTGACTGACTCATCACCGCCCTGTCAAAACCACTGGGCCTAGAAGTGTGAAATTTGGGGTGGGTGTTCCTTCCGTGATGGAGGGGTGCACTAAGAACTGGTTTTTGGAAATTCCAGCCAGAAGGGGGTGAAAAGGGGCGCAACACGTTTTCCTCCCTATACTTTGCATTGGAGAGTTGCTGACTCATCAACATTCCGCCCCAACTGCTGGGCCTAGAAGCATGGAATTGCTGACTCATCAACAATTGCATTTTAGATTGTGAGCCCTTTTGGGACAGGCACCCATTAGCTATTAATTAGCTATTAATTTTTTCATTTTCTTGTAAACTGCTTTGAGAACTTTTCAGTTGAAAAGTGGTATATAAATACTGTATAATACTGCAGAATACTGTAGAATAGAATTCTGGGAGGGATCCTTCTGTCACCTGAACACCCACCAAGAACCATCTGGAGAAATTTAACCCTTCAGGGGCTGAAAAGGGGGCAACGTGTTTCTGTCCTATACTTAACATGGGAGACTGACCAACCTCCAGCCAATTTTGTCCTTGGTGCCCGGTGCATTGGGGGGCGTTGTTCAAAGGAAGAGGTTGCACTGGCGAGGATTCTGTGCATGGGGGAAAGTTGCACATGGGGGGAAGTTGCGCATAGAGGGAAGTTGTGCATGGGGGGATGATGCACATGGGGGAAGTAGCGCATGGGGGATGTTGCGCATGGGGTTGATGCACATGGGGGCTGATACAGATGGGTGATGTTGCATATGAGGAGTTCAGGCACATGGGGATGATGCACATGGGAAAGTTGCGCATGGGGGACTGTTGCGCATGGGGGACTGATGCGCATGGGGGGATGATGCACATGGGGATATGCACATGGGGGAAGTTGCGCATGGGGGAACTTGCACCTGGGGGGGAAGTTGCGCCTGGTGGGGAAGTTGCGCCTGGGGGGAAGTTGCGGATGGGGGGGAAGTTGCGCCTGGGGGGAAGTTGCGGATGGGGGGGAAGTTGCACATGGGGTGAAGTTGCTCATGGGGTGTTGATGTGCCATGGAGGGATGGCATATGGGGAAATATTACTCCCGCAACGTGAGTACGCGTTTCGCTAGTGCAAAATAAAACAATACAACTCCTTCTTAAATTTGCTCCTGGAAAAATGCATGAGTCCCAGAGAAAAGGAACAGCTGTCTATGTTGGTTAAAGACAAGAAGTGTTATATTGGCCGGTAAAAATAAGGATATTAGTACTGTATAATGTATTGTGACTCCTATACAGATGAAATGTTTGCTTTTAGGGAAGAGAGGACATCTTATGGTGGTCAGGAATGGTGCTTGTGTTGGAGGAAGCACTTTGCTGCTACTTTAGGAGGGAGCTGTATGTCCTTGGCTGATGATGGCTGCTGGCTTCAACACACTCACAACCCAGAAAGGGGGAAGCAAAGCATGCTTGACTAACCAGTAGATCATACCCCCTCAGGAATGTGTTGTCTAGCTGGCAGGCTTGCAATGCTCTGCTGAGTATTAGGAAGGAAATTCTGTCCTGTTGTATGTATATATTTCTATGTTTTCCTTGCAGCCTGTTCTCAAAGCAAGTTATGTCAAGATTTAAGTCTTCAGCAGTGAAGTTTGGTATTACACACACACACACACACACACACACAAGCTGTTTGTGAGAAGTTCTGGCCTCCGCTAGATTCAGCTTCTAAATATCCCCAAGAGCTGAATAACAAATCGCAGTTAGTAATTCTAACCACACAGACTAAAGTCTGATCCTATCACATTTTCCAGTGCCACACATTTTGCACATTTGGGTGTGCACTATATTCTATGGTGGGGAGACAGTCACAATGGCCTTCTCAAGTTAAAGGAACATTTGTTCCCTTACCTCAGGGCTGCATTGTATCTGTATGGGGGTTGGAAAGTTTGATAGATTGGGCCCCAATTCTTAATGAACTTAGTGGAATTTACTTCAGACTAAACATCCTTAAGCTTGGGCTAGGTTGATTCTACCATAATATACCATCATTCCCAGAAAACCATATAGGCAATTATTTCTGAAGTAATGTTCCCATGCATGCATAACCAAAGGACCATCTAATGAAGAGACCCATTGTGAAGAGTTACATTAGAAGAGACCCAAGTACTAGTATTTATGAGGCAATAAAATGCTTTCATAAATCATAATAGTGAATGGACAACAGGGTTATAAGCTGATGGTACACAAATAAATTTAATTAACAGATGTTTAATTACTTAGAACTTAAAACTCTCCCTCCCCAACTAATCACTATTGGAATATGGTGGTGGTCTATGATGTGGACTCTTAGAGCACAATCCTATGCATGTATACTCAGAAGTACTGAGGGCTTATACCTAGAAAAGTCTAGATTGGATTGCACCCTTAGAGAGTAAAGCACAAGCCTAACCATGTCTACTCAAAAGTAATCCTCATTGTGTTCAATGGGTCTTACTCCCAGGAAAGTGTTATTAGGATTGCAGCCTAAGGCAGTTTCTTATGTTCCTATTGAATAATCTAACATGGTCTGCAGTCATGAAGACACTTTCCTGTGAGTAAGACACATTGAACACAATTGGGCTTATTTTTGAATAGACATGGTTAGGATTGTGCATTTAAACACCTTTTTCCCCAGTGTTGCTCCTCTCATCAAACCTGGAGCCTCCGTAAGTAAAATTAGAATATCACAAGCACAGGTCACACATAATGTATGCCCTGGCACTCAAGTTCAAATTACATGTTAGAAATAGCAGAAGCATGTGTTTAAAACTGGATTTAGCCCAGGAGGGGTCAAAACCTGGCTTAGGGGCCATTTGTGCTCCTTAGGGTCTCCCAATTTGGCCCTCAGAATGACCTTCTGGCCCATCAGAAACTGTCAAACCTGCACTGACTTGTGGGCATTATTGCCTCTGAACAATTTATTCTCCATGTGTTACTAGCTTGGCCTGTTTGTTATCATTGTGCAAGAGGTGTGTGGCAAAGAATTCATAATTCTCAAGTGGTTCCTCATGCCTATATTATAATTTACATGTGTATTATACAAATGTTCAGTAAAATTCATTCATACAGATAAGTTCCATATTGATTTATGTAATTTTATTCAAATTTGAAATGTAAATTAATTTCCTGGCCCCCAACAGAGATAATGTAACCATCCTGATAATGTAAGCCCACCCTGAATCTCGCCCTATGATACAAAAAACAGGAGGGGAGTCCCAATTACTGACAAAAGGTGTACAGTGGCAAATGCCAAACTTACCCCTGCCTGCTATTTACTTCCAAACAGCCTGAGCTATGACATCCATTTTTACTTAGATGAATTGTAATATCAGAAGAGACACCAGATGAGGAAAAAGCACTTGGGCATCAGATATTTTTGGGGAGAGAGGAGGTGATTTGTGGAGGAAATGTTCAATGCTCCTCACACATATAACTCTGTTGCAGATGAACTAAACCCTCCAACACACACTTTTCACAAAATCTTTTTCTTTGTAAGTGGGGCTGATGCAGGTGGAAACCCATTAACCTGTCAGTGTCTCCTGTAGTTTGAGCCTGAGTTCTTTGCATACATTTAATATTACACAGCAAACAATAACATTTGTATAGAACAAATTGTCACTGTGAGATTATGCAAACTAACAAGAGTATGCAAGCTATCAACTCTCACCAAACTCTCCATTAGGCAGAGTTGAAAAGAAGCCAAGCTAAATATCCAGTAGATTCACTTGATGTATTTATTGGCTTTCATGTACCACTTTACTGTGCAGGTGCAAGGAAGCAAAAATTACTCTCCATATAAAAAATATATGGAAAAATGTTTCCACAACAGCTACATTAAGGGGTCTGCTAATTACATTGCTTTGCTTTAATTCTCAGGTGGAGATGCATTGGGCAGATGTAGTAGTTTTTAAATCAGGGGTGGCCAACCTTTCAGCTATAGGCAGTGGTAGGCTTCAGGGGGGTTCTCACAGGTTCTATAGAACCCTTTGCTAATGAGCACCTGGTTCTGAGAACGTTACTAGTTGGACATAGAAGCTGTTGTTTATTTAGGTTATTAGGACATAGAACCTGTTATTAGGACATTATTTGAATCCCACCACTGGCTAAAGGGCTCATGGATCTCTAACAAGATGTTAGATCTGGATCTGTGAGACAACAAACTGCACCTGCTGAAATTCTCTACACAATTATTAAAAGTTCAGGAGCCTAAAGATGAAAGGTTGGCCACCCCTTTTTCAAATCATCCCAGCACGCTATAACATCAGTAGCCAGTTGTGCTTAAAACAAAATTGTAGTTTGTCAATCATGGGTCATATGCAATTTATGGGTCAACTTGGCAATAATTATACCAAATTTGACTATTTTATATGATTGTCCATATCTCTGAGATGGCATATGGGGGAACACTATGTGCAACTTAAATGTACTGGTATAGAAATGAATCCAAACTACTTTAGAATTTTACAGCCTTCTGGCAGGGTACTCATTATTTTGCAGAACCAACCAACCAAAACAAACATCAAAAATTAGTCAATTACTTTGGGAGATCTATATGATGGTTCATGGCATCTAGGCTTGATCCAAGTTTGAGGTGACCAGAATGTGGAAATTGTTATTTATGTATGCCTCAGAAGTTGTTACATGAAGTTGTGTCACTATCCTTTGAAGAAGCCTGAAAGCTGGTTTCTGGTTTTCACTCCCTCCAAGCTGCCGAGCCAAGTTGTTTATTCTTAGAGATGCTGCAAACCAATTTATATGGCCTGTTGGAGCTTATATGCTCCTTAGCGGGCATTACTGGAAAAAAGCTTGAAGAGTTAGCTTTTTGCGGCATCCACAGACTCATGAAACCTTGTAGAAATTACAGCCTTGTGATAACGATCCAAATTTCCATGAAGCTTAACTCACAAACAGCTTTGAAACGACGTATTCTTGGTTGGAGGAGTTGGAGGGATGCACAGGAGCATGCATACCTGTACCGCATTATGCATTTGCTATGTATGATTGAAGAGAAGGGATTTAAAGATGTAGGCACCACTGTTTGGATTTTTCTTTGGATTTCAGAACTGCAGGGGCAGAAACAACTGTTTTCAGATACAGTTTGTTCGTTTTAATTGAAATCTCTAGAAAATTGGATTAAGCATTAGTAAGAAAAGAACACCACCCCAAGCAAACCTCCAGGAGCCTGCAATTGTGTTGTCCGTCCTTCAGCATTCTTTTATACATGAAAACATGACACTGGAACAATAGAAATAAAAACTTAGTGAAAGAAGGAACAATTTTTGTTTCCAGCTAGAGCAGCAGCATAACCTATATCAGATTGAAGGATTTGCTACTGGCTTTATGACTTCAGAGCAAACTACGTATTTGTTCTAAGTAGCAAGCTCAGAGGAGAGGTTTAAAAGACTTTGCATTGTTCATAGAGTCTTTCAAGCATACTGAGGGTGGAATTCCATCTGTTCAATCCAGTTCAGTTCAGTGAACTGGTTCACTTTCAGTAGATCACTGAGCTGTGACACTTGGTAGAAATTAGGCTAAATTAGAAAAAAGGGGGGGCTTTACATTATCATTTAAGAGGCTGCATAGCAAGATAACCAAAAAGCACTATTGCCTCAGTTTTCTCCTCCTTATGGTAGAGACTATTAGTATGTACTATTACAGATGAAAGATGTGCACATTTATCTGCTGCTTCACACCCCTGCTGTCTTCAAATATAGCATGTGGAATAACTTCTCATTTAAAGTAATAGGTTTCACTTCAATGCAATATGCTTAGAGGAATGGATGTACCAGAACCCCCACCACCATGAATTTGAGTCAAGTCCTGAGTCTTTGCCCTCCAAATTTGAGTTGCAAACCAGTCAGAACAGCCTTTGCAACTCACCCAGTGCCATTTTAAAAGTTGATATAACTTGAATCAGAGCCTTTTCAAAAAGCAAATCAAGCTGCTTCAGGCATGGCTCTGTGGGGGGAAAATAAAGTGTGTGTGTCATATTTTCTGAAGTTCCCATCCTGTCTGCCACCAGTGACCAGCACATCACCAGTGGTGGTGGTCCTTCTCCTGCTAGTCCCTGTCTTCCTCTGCTTCCTCACCCAGCCTCTGGTTCCTCTTCACTTCCAACCAACCCTCCTCTCATCAAACCTCTTTGCCTGTGCTGCTTTGAATGCAACTTCTGGATTGCCCACAAGGTCTTTCTGGCCCAAAAAAGTCAACAGACACATACTGACATACTGGAATGAACAAGTCTCAACTCATTTCTAAGAAAAGTCACTAGTCAAGAGTCACTTCCAGTTTTAGAAACACATGTAACTCAAGTATGTACCCACTGCCCCCACTCACCTGGTGCTGGTCCAGCCTCTGCTCTTTCAAATCTCTGAACGGACAAAGGAAGAAGATGGTAGAGGTGGAGGTGTGGAGGAAAAGACAGTGATAGGTTAGAATCAGACTTCCAGTTTAAACATGATCGCACTTTATTTTCAAGCTTTGGTAAGCCCTGCAGGACAGGTTCCCCACACTGTGGCAGGACCTCTGTTAGATTTCCCACTGGGGTGCAGTTGTGGGGATTGCTGCCGTATCCCCCTCACCTGCAAAGACTTACTTATGGAGTACAGATCTTTGAAAGTTTGAGTGCTACTGGTTTAAATTAGAAGATCATATACTGTACGTCTTTACGGAAGATGCTATTCCATGGGTCTCAGTTTTAATTTTGAGGCTCATACATGAACAGGATTTAATACAGGAATGGGAACAGCTTTAGTAATGAAGCCTCAACAGTGACAGCAGAGCTATGGTTACTTATGGCTACTTACCAAGGATCTGTAGGCAAAGAAAGAACATGTCACTCCAAGTAACTGTAGCATGGGAGATCACATTTATACATGCATATACTGGAGTTTCAAATTGCTTCCTGGTTGAAAGTTTGAGCAACAAGGGATTGAATTCCAAAGTAGTTTCTACTGGCATCTCTGATATAAAATTACCTAGTTTTTAAAACTGAACTCCCCATGCAATGTACATTAAGCAAACAAATGAACAAACCAAGCAATAACATGTTTCAATGTTATTTCTAGTTTGGCCCTGAGATGCCAGCTTTGCCTTGGCAGGTAGAAAAGTAGTGCTGTGTGCATTTTCCAAATGTTAATTAGATGGAACAATTTTTTGTGCTTTAAATATTTTTGCACCGTTTTTAACATTTCTGACTTTAAAAACATAAAGCAAAAACAAAACAACAAAAACAAACAACCAAAGACAAATGAATGCCAAAAATAGGAAAGATTATTATAGCAGATCAAGACATTGTCAAATGTCTAAGGTTGATCCAGGTTTGGTGATTTTTGGATCAGGACTGCAAACCTGTTTCAGGAATTATTCAAAAAGTATATCCCCAAGTCCTGATTACTTTGGGATGTTGGGATAATGTCCTGTGGGACTGGAATTGATTATAATTGTTTGTAACAGCTGCCAATAACTGCAATTCTACATTATGGTTACAAAAGTAATCTCTCTCATGGGAACATGGTTTACGAAATGAAAAGCATTTACAGAAAGAGAAAGGATTATTGTCATAATAAAATGGATCCCCAAATTATGGCACTGTTCCAGGAACTCCTCCTGTCAAGAACAGTGTACAGGAAGGTTTGCATAAATGCTGCTTCCTTGAGTCAAATATTTTCATATTTGAAATTGCTTATTTTTAATGACAAAAATCTCACACCAAAAATTGATTCACTTCTGAAATTTTGGATGGTAAACTGAATTCCTTATAACCTGCTGTGTTTACCCAATCTACTCTTCTACAAAGTGGAAGCCAATAGATTTAAGTGGATTTCGTCATTCTATAGCATTAGTGTTTCACTTCAACCAGATCCTGAAAATCATATGTGGATATAGCACAGCTATGATACACAGTGATGGGATTCAAAGAAATTAACAACTGGTTCTATGCCCATCTGGCAGCCACTTTTAAATGGCTATTTTAAACTTTATATGTCCTATCTCTCGTTAACAACCGGTTCCATAGAGTAGGTGCAAACCTGCTAGAGCCCACCACTGATGATATCAGTATAGCATCATTATCACCCAAACAATATTACAGACCAGAAGATGCTAATTATAGAGGCCAGAATTCAAACATCTGAGAAACTTGATCTAAGAGCCTTGTGTTTTGGACTAGTTTTCTTCAAATGATAGCACATCATGCCACAGGGCAAGCCGCTTTGAAATGGAGATGAGTTTCCAAAGCAATTTGTGATATGTTTTTGAGGTCATCTGCTCAAAGGAGAAAAAAGGCAAGACATCTATTAGCCAAGTGCAAGGATAAAAGACAAGCTGGATCTCAGCCACTTTCTAAAAGGGCAATTATTTGGATGTTGTGAATGTCATGCATACTCAAGATCTTTGTATGAATGATAAGTATTATCAGGCTTTAAATGTGACCTCTCCAAAATCATAGCTCTCATTCTTGAGACAAATATCAAACATGTCTTTGGAGAAAAGCTTTGAAGCATGTGTATACAGTGCTGCCTAGGTTTACAAGCATAATTCGTTCTGGAAGCATGCTTGTAATCCAACATGTTTGTACATTAAAGAAAATTTTCCCATAAGAAATAATGGAAACTCAGATAATTCATTCCACAACCAAAAAATATTCATATAAAAGTGATTATAATACTTTAATATAATACAAAATAATAAAGAAAATACAAAATCTTAAGAGAAATAAATCAGCCTGCACTTGCCCTACAATCCAGAGTAACTACGGGTGCACGTAAGAGACATTACGTGCACCCGTAGTTACTGGACCACCTAGTGAAAACCTATGGGAAATTCATATTGCAATCCTGAGTAAATTGTTCTAACACCGGAGCAAGGACTCCACGTAGTTACTCTGGATTGCACCCTTAGTCACTCAGGTTGCAACCTGCCCACTGACATAGGAATGAGCCCCACTGATTACAATAGTACTAACTTTAGAGTAGACATACAAGGCTAAGGCTACAATCCTAAACACACATTCCTGGGAGTTAGACCCATTAAACACAATCTGACTTACTTTTGAGTAGACATGGTTAGGATTGTACTATCAGCCTCTCAGGCTCCTTTTCATTGGCTCCACTTATGCGTGAGCCCCCATTGAATTTAATAGGCTTACTTCATGGCCCCACTGACTCGATCCCCATGTTTGAGTCAAGTCCTCCAAACCACATCTGGAAAAGAAATTATGAACTCCGGAACATACAAAATTGCTTGGAGCACTTATATGAAGGCAGGGCTATCAAAAAGAGACAGCCAAAAAGAGGCTTTGTCCCTTCATGTTTGTAAGCGTGGACCACACCGAAAGGCATCGTGAAGTTGGGCCTCGATCTGCTCAAGAGCTCTGCAAAAGCTCCTGCCTTGCTGATGGTGCTGAACGGACTGAGACCGAGCATGTGCGCTCATCTTCATCCCCTGGTATACCCTGGGTAGCCCAGAACAGGTGAAATCCACTCCCAACCCTTGTTTTCTCTCTCACAAGTGCGATGGTGCCAGGGTGACCATATGACCGTAAAATCCCGGATTTGTCTGGATTTTTAGCCTCTTGTCTGTGTGTCCTACATTTTGGCTTCATTGTCCTACATTCTGGCTACATTTTGAAACTTCACGATAGTGCACAGTATCCCATCATGCCATATGTCATTGGATTCGTATTGAAGGGCAGAATCCAGTGCAAGAATCAGTTTTGAGATATCTCCTTCCTATCAAACATTATGGTCAAAAGCAAAAAACAAAAAAAACAAAACCAACAAACTTACATTTTTTGGCAATTTTTTAAAGCAGGTAGGAATTTTGGCCTGGGATTAGGAATTTTGGGCTTGGGGTTCAGGAATTTTGGGTTTGGGATCTGTTCACCCTGGATGGTGCAAAAAATGGTGGTGCTATAGTTGCATCACCGTGATTTACCTAAATGGCAGTGTATCTGAAAATGTCAGTATAGCACAGAGTACAATAAAAATAATTCATTCTGTTGCTTTTGCATTAAAAAAGGAGCAAGGTCCCAATAACAGTAATAAGCCTAAGCTGTGATTAATAGCTAACATGAGTTGCTGCCACTTTATTTCCTGTCTCTCGCTCTCACTCCTCTTTAACACTCAGGTAACTGTCAAAAATGGGTGTAGTGATTATAGATGAGAAGGGGGTAAACGCCTTCATGTTGTCCTCCAAAGGTTAAAGTTTACCAGCCTCAGTTGGAAGCCACAATCTCCAATAACCATTAATCCACCAACTCCAGTAGGAGTGAACATATTTATTGCTGCAGTCACTAAGGGGTGAAATAAAGATTAGTTTTTAGTTAGGAACGCAAAGCTTTTTAGATCAATACAGGCCCACTGCTAGAATCAATCTAAAGTTTGAAATTTTTAGGTAAAGATTTACAAGGTTCTCGTTTGCACAGTTAATATTCCAAAGCCAGGCTTTGGAGGGGGGGGGGGGGGGCATTGTCTCTGTACATTACATAGTAATCAAATTAAGTAAACATTACTCACTGCAGAACTGTCCTCAGCTATGCGCACAGCAAATGAGTATACTATGATAAAAAATACCCATAATGTGGATAATAAATTTGCCAATAAACAGGTAAAACCAAAATGCATATGTATATTATGCAACACAATATTAGTAGTTAATCTGCCTATTTGAAAACAAAAATAATCAATAGACAATAATGAAGTTGTCATTGTGTTTCTTTACTACTGTGCATATTAAGCATTCCAATTATTCCTCCTTAGTTTGATAGATAAATGTATACAACACATTTCACACACAGCCTTTGAAGGGGGTATAGGATTGCTTTTCAAAACAGAAGCTACTGTTTCGATAAAGAAACAAGTGGACTGGAAATACACAGCTTGTTATATCTCTCTGCCATTCATGTTTGATGCATGTATATAATTTATTATGCAATTTCTTCAGATTTGGCAAAGTAATTGACTGGCAAACCATACAAAAGGTCTGAAGGTGATGTAGAAAAATAACTTAATAAATAGAGCAGTGTCTATAAATGTTGTTAATGCCTATCATGCATGTGTGTAGCAGAAACCAAAATTAATTGTGGAATTACACAAAATGATACTGTTAAATTCATTCCACATGTTGAATTCATTTTCCACAACACAGTCCAGGCAAAAATATATTTATAAAGTAAAATGTAACTTCCAAAAATCACTTGAGTCACTATGGGTGCAATCCAGAGTAACTATGTGGAGTCCTTGCTCCGGTGTAAGAACAATTTGCTCTGGATTGCAATATGAATTTCCCATAGGTTTTCACTAGGTAGTGCAGTAACTAAGGGTACACGTAATGTCTCTTACGTGCTCCCGTAGTTACTCTGGATTGTAGGGCCAGTGTTTAGGTATCTTTTTTACTAGTGCCAAGCTCAGCTTGTAGCCCCCTAAAGTTTGTAGACTGGTGCAACTGCACCTCCCCTGCACATTTGTCTACTCATGAGTAAAGCCATACCATGGTTCACTTTCACTTTCTATAGAGTTCAATGTGTATTTTAGTTTTTTAGGTTTTTGGCCATAACGTTTGATGAGAAGATGCTATTTGAAAACTGACTTTTGCATTTGATTCTGCTCTTCAGTACAAATATGATATGATGAGGTTTGACCCACCATCGTGAAGTTGCAATTTTTAGGTCCTCCAGCACGCGTCACCCCCCGCCCTTGGATGCGTCATCCCATGCGGACTGCAGCACCCTAGTGACACCACTGCCCAGGGGCATCACTAGGGTTCTCATCACCCAGTGCAGGAGGCCAGTGTATCCCCCCATGCAGTGGGCAGGGCAACAACATGGACGGTGGGCATGGTTATGTTTTTTGGCCATACTTTTTGACAGAAAAAATATATTTCAAAGTAGTTTGTTTCACTGCATTCTGCTGCATTTAATATGTAGAGAGCACAAATTTAGCGTCTTTAAAATCCTATGAAAGTGGAACACTTCACAATTGTTTTAAAAGAAAACTCCCCCCTGCTCATGTGATTTCCAGAAGTAGTGAGAAATATCAAATATCTACTACACAAAAGTAAGCCCTATTGTGTTCAAAGGGTCTTATTCCCAGGAAAGTGTCTTTAGGATTGGAGCCATAATTTATTTATTCCAAGTAGGCTATAGGCAGATTTAAACACTATGGCTGCAATCCTAAAGGATTTTAGCTTTTCAGGAGGGAACTTCCTCCTGGGTTGATTTTGGGGGCTCTGTTCCTTGGGTCCGAACCGTTCTGATGTCTTTGGCTTCCTCTCAGCCTGCACTTTTTGGCAGCCATTCCCTACAATCCAGAGTAACTACGGGAGCACATAAGAGACATGTCAACATAGTTATGGCACCACCTAGTAAAAACCTATGGGAAATTCATATTGCAATCCAGAGCAAATTGTTCTTACGTTGGAGCAAGGACTCCCCGTAGTTACTCTGGATTGCGCCCTAAGATGTGTTCGCTTACTCGTGAGTAAAGCCATGATACAGAAATTTGGGGGCTTTTTTACTTTTTTGGCCGTACCTTTGGCTAGGAAGGTGCTCTCTCAAAACAGATTGTTGCACTGGACTCTGCTCTCCAAGATGAATCCAAGGACATATGTCTTCAGGTAGAGTGCACCATCGCAAAGTTGCTTTTTGGGGGTGCTAAAGCCCCCCTTTTGTGTGTCACCCCCCCTTGCTGCCTCACCTAGTGCGGGCCACAAACCCTGCACCACCCTAGTGACATCAGTACCCAGACCATCATGGAGAGATATGCCAGGTGAGTTAGGCCGGCCTAAATTGGTTAGGATTGCACCGAGTGAGTAATAATCCTGCATTTTCATTATGGGCGCAATCCACAGTAACTACAGGGTGTCCTTATTTTCTCTGGATTGCAATATGAATTTCCCATAGGTTTTCACTAGGTGGTGTAGTAACTATGTCAACATAAATGTCTCTTACATGCTCCCATAGTTACTCTGGATTGTAGGGTATGTCCCCATTCATATACATAAAAGATTCCAAATTAAAAAATGAAATTTCCCATCTGAGGAGAATTCTTTCTTTCTTTCTTTCTTTCTTTCTTTCTTTCTTTCTTTCAGTACAAGAACCTAGTATCAAGTTCACTAGCAGGTCAAATTTACTGTTAGTAAATGAACCCAGAGGTGAACTGGCAAGGCCAGTTTCTATCCCTGATATCGTCTTATAAAATGCTTCAGTGTCAATTTCACTGCTTTAACATGTTACTCTTTAAATTTACCATGAAAAATGAATAATAGGAAGAACGTCTTATAGATACAAGTTGCTGAAAAATGTGATTGTGTAAAAAAAAAAACCTCTAATACCTTTGTGCTGACTTTCCTTAATGATGGCAATTAGCACTCATGAAGATTTGACATTGTTCCCGTAGTTTATAATGGAGACAAGAGGATAGTAGAATTGATGTTCTGATCTTGATTGTGTCATATTAGAGAGGTGATGAACTTTCTGAAAGCACTTATGTTAAATTCTAAATAAGGATACTTATTGTCACAGGTTGTCTCACAAGTCATGAATTTTTAGATCAACCTTGCATAAATTGTGACCCGACCACTCAAGTCCAGTCCACCAGCCATACCATCCCTCTTTTTTGCCATTCAAGGAGAACCAAATGTAGCAGTATAATGGACCACCTGAAAGGCAGCTGTATTTGTCCAGTGGTTGTGTTTGTCTAACCAATGTTCCAGTGACAATCCAGCTGCAGTGTAGCCTATGGTGGGATAACAAGAATCCCCTACCTTGAGGTAATCTCCATGGCTGCCCACTTAAAAATGCAACGATCACCCCATTTTTATAGCTGCTTCAGCACCTGAATGTTACTTACTGTTGGGCTGTGAGTCAATTAAAAGTTGTTCAGTCCTATTTTAAAAGCACAGAAGAGGAAGAGTTTGACAATTGCTCTAATCTAATAACTTTAGTTCAACTAACATTTTGGAAAAGAACAAATTTTGTCATCGCATTGTCAAATTTATTGTTGAAACCAAAGTAATAAAAAGTAGCAATCATGTAATCTGATACATTATGCAATATCTCAAATCTTAGAATTCTTCATAGAATATACACTCTTTCATTGGAATTGTAGTGGTCCTTCAATTAGTGCCAATTATAACTGTGGTTTGTTTTGGAGTTGTTTTGTCATGTGGAGTACCACTATCGAAGCCACTTATTCATCACATTCAGGCTCAGAGCTGCCATAGGACAGTAATTATTTTTAGTCTCTCTTGACCCAAGTTTGATTTCAACTGGTGACTGGAACTTGAAAGGTTCTATAAACCATTATCAATTGCCTTAGGCATCCGGTTCCCCCACAGTCTCTTCATGTAATTTAGCGTCTTAAAAATCCCATTGAACACTTCACCATTTTTTACAAGATAACTCCCTCCCTGCTCATGTGATTTCCAGAAGTAGTGAAAAGTATCAAATATCTACTATGATGAAAAAATAATTATTCTCCTTTTGCAGTGTTTGCCTCTAATGAAGAAGTCTCCAGTGAGATTAAATCAAGATAGACTATCATTTTGGGTGTTCTAGTCCTAATTGTATCTCCTAACATCTGATTTTTTTAACTTTGAATTGTATACCTTTATTTTCCCCCACATCCATCCAGTCAGAATCAGTGCTATAATTAGGCCAACAAGGTATCCGTAGGACATAGACCACAGTACTCACTTCTGATGGGCACTATTTTATTCAGATAGTAATGTAAAATGCCACAGACAGTTTAAAAAATAGCATAAACACAATGATGCTATGGAATTTAATTAATTATAAAGACTTATTTTTAAAATTCAATTTCAGTTAGCCTTGCCTAAGGTGCAAAATAACCAAGTATGTATTAATCCTATCTGTAGTACAGGACAAGTCAAAACTATGGAGTGTGTTTGATTAAGATTCAGGAAATTATGCAATGAAAAAAGACATTCTTCTTCTTTTCTGATCAAATTTTGGTTCCTCTGCACCCATTTTGAAGTGAGGAAAAATATCTAACCTCCCCACCAAACTGGGGTTCTTGGGGGCAGGCAGGGAGTGGGATATGGGACTGGGATCTGATGATATGCCAGATCCCAACTTGCTTCTCTAGGCAGGATGGAGCAACCAGAGGCTGCTTTTGTCTGCTCAGATTTGCACTGTCTCCAGAATCTGCACAAATTCATTGGGGCTCCTGCTCACTGGGGCTCCTGCTTTCTTTCCCCATGGTAGTGTGGCAATAGCCCTGACCTTGCACTGGATACAGAGCTGGCTGCCTGTTCCAGTGCAAGTGAGAGTTGCACTGTGAGTTGAACAATGTTCTCTGCCTCCTTGGGGTCCAATCTTGTAACGCTACTTAGAGGAATAGAGATCAATGGGACTTACACAGAACTGTAACTCAGATAACTTTCTGATTAGGATCAGCAGTCAAATGGGAAACCAGGACATCAATGAAGAACCTATATGGAGGCACTTGGCATATTTGAGAGGTTCGTCGGAAGCATGGTTGCAGGGGCCTGCTAGAGGCTTGGATAGTGCAAGAGTCAGCAGTCAGGATGACAACTGCACTGCTGAAACATCTGGAGACATGAAGGTTTCTATGACTTGTCATAGCACATATGACACCAGCATTCAGGTGCCCTGTATCTGTATCTGGCATTTTGAGGTTGTCCACATCTCTTTAAACCCCACATGGTTTTTAACCTGTGATGGTCCTTTCTTCTAGGAATTTGTCCAATCTCTTCTTAAAAGCATTAGGCTAGATGCCATCACCAAATCCTGTTGCAGGGAGTTCCACAGACCAGCTACATGCTGGGTAAAGAAATATTTTCTTTTGTCTGTCATCATTCAATTTTAGTGGATGTCCTCCAGTTCTGGAGTTATGTGAAACATGAAATTTGCATACTTTCAAGTTGGTAGGTTGGTAGAAGATGGGACAAGTGATGGGAGCTTACTCTGTTGTGCAGCACTCAGGTCTTTAACCACTGACCTGCTAATCTCCAGGTCGACAGGCACAGTGCCTTTAGCCACTGTGTGCCTTTAACTGTGCCATTAGCCATTGCGCCACTGCAGTCCCATCATGTCTTTCACCATGTAATACTTTTAAAATCTCCGTATCTTTTAATGCTAAAATTAATGTTTTAATGTCAAATTCAATGCTTTTCATGTCTTTTAAAACCTGTAAAAATTAATGCCTTGTTGATGTTTTTACTTGTTGCATTACTTTGTACTTGATTATGAAAACTCTGTAATGCACCTTGGGCATTTGCTTTAGCAAAGGAAAGGTGGGGTATAAATTCCTAAAATAAAATGAATACTGTGATAATTCTACTTTTATTGCCCCAATTCTGAAATCTTGTGCAAATAAAAAATAGGTACTTATTGTTACCTCATCTGACACCCTGCAGTGTCTACAAAATCTACAACCATACAAAATTGCTATTTTTAGGACTTCTTTTGGTTGAAAGGAGGAGCCTATAGATCTGGTGTAGGTCCTTGAGAACCTGAGATGAGGTCCTACAGCCCTGTAATGTTCATCGTACAGGTGTCCCACGCTATCTGATGATTCATTTTCTGACAGTTCCACTCTTTCAACACTCCTCTAAAGCCCTATCAACAGCAACAGAAGGGAAACCTCGTTTCCTTTTTCCTGCCCCGCTGTTTGTGTATGTGTGTGTGTGTGTGTGTGTGTGTGTGTGTATATATATATATATATATATATATATATATATATATATATATATATATATATATATATATATATATATATATATATATATATATATATATAAGAAAGTGACCAAAATAATGGGATGGCTTTGAAGAGCCCTGGTACTGGTGCCCCCTCTCCTTCCCCCTATTGCCCTATGTGTCAAAGATAAAGTCAGTAGACTCTGCTGCCATCATGAGGACAGATCCAGAGGCAAATAGAGACCATCCTTAGAAGTGTCCCTCCTAGTTAAGTGATGAATTGCCAAAAACCCTAAATACAGCCCAGAATCAAGGAAGACTTGGAAAAGTCTTTAAATTAGTTCAACCAAAAAGGCAGAGTTTATTAATAGCATTTATTATAAATACATGGGTGGTGGTGGTTGGATAATATGAGAACCAAGGATACCAAGGAGATGCCATTTGCATCAGCAACGCTCAGATGCAACTCTTCGCAAATGTACAGAGTATAGTCAAGAAGAAAAAGAAAAAATAACCGAATGTATTAAAGAGCCTCATTCCTCCTGAATGTGGAGGACAGTTATGACTTAGGGCACAATCCAGAGCAAGTTCAGCCTGCTCTGCCCTAACTGCTCTCTCCTAACTACTCTGTATCCAGAGCAGAAAGTTATGCTGCATCCAGAGAGTCAGGAAGCCTAGGCTGCCCAAGCTGCTCCATAGCATGCTAAGTATTTGACACATGGGGAAGACTTGCTCCTGAGGAGACACCCATCAGATCACATTGAACAAGGAACAGCTGTGGTGCCTACAGTGGTGACACAACTCTGCGCATCACCCGGTGTGGAAGTCTGTGCGTCACCCCTGGATGTGTGCACCCCCCTACCTGGACTGCGCAGTCGCCGAAGTTGGCGCCTACGCAGTTGTTTCTGAAGCCAACTGGCTTCAGAAAGAGTACTGTGCAGGCACCATCTCTGATGCCTGTGCAGTACTTTTCTGAAGCCTTTTGGCTTCAGAGGAGACTGTGCAGGCATCAGAGTTGGTGCCTGTGCAGTACTCTTTCTGAAGCCATTCGGCTGCCGCTCCACCTCCTGAGTGAGGCTGAATGGCTGTGCAGAGGGGCAGACTTCCTTGTCTGTGCAGAGGTGCGGACTTCCTCCGCTCAAAGGAAGTCTTCTCTGAAGCTGTTCGGCATGCTCAGTGTGTTTCTGTGCAGTGCACCTCAGTTGGCCATTCGGGCTAGCTCTGAGGACAAGTGGCAGTTTCTGGCTGCTGCTCTGCCTTGGAGCAGGCATGAATGGGCGTGCTGGCGCCTGGGACCTACCAAAGGACAGTCAAACTCCTCCGGTGCATCACCCCATACGGAGCGCATCACCCAATACAGCCCACACCAGCAGCACCAGTCTGGTGATGCCACTGGGTGCCTGCCTTATAAGGAGTCCCTGATGAGATGCCAGTACAGTGAATACAAGGGTCTTCTTGGAGTGACCTGCTGTATCCTGAGGTTTGTGGGCAGCCATAATTGTTCCATATCCTGAGGTTGAGAGGCAGGGGTTGCAGCTAGGCTGGCCAAGAACTCAGATTTTTGGTCAACACTGCCATTCTTACTCGGGCCTTACCAAATATGTTCATGTCCTTGGAAATACTAAAGTAACTCTTTGGATTCTGGTCAGTATGTAAATAATAACCATTTCATTTTTTAAAAAAGAAAATCACTAGTATTTGGTTGGGTATTGAATTAAATATTATGACATCTAATTAGTACTAGATTAAATAGTATACTATGTCACGATTACATGAAAATCAGTGCAGTTACATAGGAGTAAGGATCACTGTGCTCAGAGCGCCTTGCTTCTGAGTAAACATTGATCATGTTGCAAATGTCATAACTGTCAACAAAATCAACTATCCTGAACCCATATTTATGTACTTACTTTAACATCCTGCTCCATCCTAGTGAGTAATACAGCCTCCAAAATAATAACATAATTCAAGTTTGCTTTTCTAATCAAAAGCAGCATCTGAAAGATACATCGCTTCCAGTTTAGAACATATTTGTAGAACCAGAGAAGTACTACAGGGGCATTTAGAGATAAAATTTGAATACCAAACAATGCATAACATGTTGCAGGTATGCCAATTCTGAAAGTATTAGTTCCAAAGCTTTCTGAGTTGTTTACGTTCTAATTTTAGTGGGGAAAAACCCCGCTCAAATACATTTTATCATTTTCTTCATGTCATACACACACCCTCCATTCTATTTCCTGTTGAGTTTCATGGATTTTGGAAAGTTTGCATGAACTTAAAAAACTCAGTTCTTTCATGTTTATCCGATTGTCGATTGCATGCATGTTGTTCAACGTTCCAGTATTCAGCAGTTTATTTCACGAGGTAGATTAGAAGGTGAAGGAATCTTCAGGCTTCTAGACAAATAAGAAGCAAGACCAGTCAAGAAGCTACATGATACAAAGTCCTTCTCATATTGCAGGAGTAAAATGACAAGACTGGATGAAATACCTGAAGATGTATTGTATTTTGCCTTTGAAAGAACTTTTCTAACAGCAAGTTCCAATTGTTGCTTGTTTAATCTAGTCAATCTAGTAGCAACTGTGCAACCCACAAGTGAGTTCCAATAGCAGATCAGAGATCAGCACAGTCGTTCAGAGGGTCGTGGAAGAAGCTGTAACCCTATTAGAGGCTTCAGGATTCCCACAGGTATGATTAAATACTCCTGGGTCCTTGTGACACTGTCAGGACCACCCCCACAGGTCTTATTTCTTGGGAGGCGTTGATAGAGTTCTAGAAGCAATATAGTGGTGCCTCACATAAAGAGCTTAATTCGTTCTGGAGGCATGCTCTTTAAGTGAAATGCTGTTTAAGATTTTCCCATAGGAAACAACGGAAACTCAGAAGATTGATTCCACACCCCAAAAATATTCATTTAAAAATATTAACTGTATGTAAAAATGATGACAAAACACAGGAATTGAATTCAAAACACTATAATACAAACCACAATTACTGTAATAAAACACTGTAATATTCTGTACAGTAAAACAGAAAAAACTTTATGGCCAAGGATGACTAATTTTCACTAAAACAGTTACTGATGTCTTTTGAGGCATCTTTAACAAGGGACCCATCTCTCTGTGTGAAATCTATCTATACGAACTAGATAGGCAGTCTGCAACAACAGAGGGGCCAGATCCTATGCTGTCTACTCAGAATCAAGCCCCATTAAATCCACTGGGGCTTACTCACAGGAAAGTGCATAGGATGCAAGCCTGACTCTTTCCATAGGATGCCAGCAGCAGCAGGAGAATGGCTTCTGCTTGCATTGAAAAGGGGCCAGATCCAAGGATGTCTCCTCAGAATCAAGCCCCATTGAATCAACTGGGGCTTACTCACAGGAAAGGAAAAGTGCAGGCAGGAAAGTTGGGGGAAGAGGGTGGTTGTAGTGGGGTCCAGGCAAGGGGGGCTTCCTTAGGGGGAAGGGGTTTGTTTGAGGGGGGCTCCAGAGGGGGTGAAGGAGGAGTTTTCCCTCCTACCTGATGGAAGCTGCAGGGGCTCTGCTGGCCACGTTTGCTCACTGCATAAGCCATCTTTTTGGGTGGGCTGAAGGTGCTCCTACATTCCATCTGCTGGCCTCTTCATCTACTGCAGGCATAAGGAGAAAGTCCCGCCTCACTCCCTCAGCCCAGCCAATGTAGGGAAGAGGAGGGGGAGCCCGTCAATGGGCACTCATTATGTGAATCATGCTTGTTATGAGAGGCAGAAGCCCACAGAAATTTTTACTCGCTATGTGGAACACTCGCTATTCAAGGCACTCATTATGCAAGGTCCCACTGTACTTAATATAAAATATAAATATAAAAATGCTCACTGGAAGCTTTTCGAGTCAGTGCCCAAAGCAGCATTATATTCAACTTTCCTCTTTTTTAAGTTGCACTTGCTAGGGCACATATACATGCTTCAATTATCATTCCCTCCACCTCTTCACCTCCTTCACCACCTCCTGCTTCTTCTAAATTATCCAGGGAGAAAACCCTGGGAGTGGAATCTCTCTGCCATCAACATTTTCTCTGCTCAGCCAGTTTTGAAGCAGCAGCAAATGGTGGTGAGGTGAAAGCCCCCCAATATTTTCCTGCAAGAGGGATCTAGAATTGGTACATAGCAGCAACTGACTCCTCTTCCTCCAGCTTTGCCATTGTGAACTTTGGCAGCAGTACTTGAAGAGGAGGAGGCAAGTCATCCCTCCATCTTCCTCTCACTCGCTCTCCAAAGACCACATGTGACAGCATGAGCCAATAGCTTAAGGGAACAATCCTAAAAACACTTTCCCAGGAGTAGCAACCCATTGAACACAATCGGACTAACCCCATAATCCACAGTAACTACAGGAGCATGTAAGAGACATCACATGCACCCACTGTTACTGCACCACCTAGTGAAAACCTATGGGAAATCCATACTGCAATCCAGAGTAAATTATTCTTACACCAGAGCAAGGACTCCCCGTAGTTACTCTGGATTGCACTCTTACTTTTGAGTAGACATGGTTAGGATTATGTCCTATGTGTGTTTATATATATATATGCTGTTGCTATTGTTGCTCAACAACAACAGCAAATACAGAAGGAAGATCAAATTGAGGAAGTGTCCTGGCAAGATAAGACTCTGCATGGGATGTACCATCGCCCGATAACCAAAGTCGCTGACACTGAGAAATCCTATCAGTGGCTGGAAAAAGCTGGCTTCAGAGATAGCACTGAAGCCCTCATCATGGCAGCACAAGAACAGGCACTAAGTACCAGATCCATAGAAGCGGGGATTTACCATACAAGAGAAGACCCAAAGTGCAGGCTGTGCAGAGAAACGTCAGAAACAATCCAACACATCGTGGCAGGATGTAAGATGCAGGCAGGAACAGCATACATTAAACGGCACAACCAAGTAGCCAGCATCGTGTATAGGAACATCTGCTCAGCCTATGGACTAACCCCTCCCAAGACCAGATGGGAGTCTCCTCTGAAGGTTGTGGAGAATGACAGGGCTAAGGTCCTGTGGGACTTCCATATCCAGACAGACAAGAAGGTACTGGCTAACCAGCCAGACATTGTGGTGGTAGATAAGGCCCAGAAGACA
Source organism: Cryptoblepharus egeriae (assembly GCA_030015325.1). NCBI lineage: Eukaryota > Metazoa > Chordata > Lepidosauria > Squamata > Scincidae > Cryptoblepharus > Cryptoblepharus egeriae. The sequence goes on from JAREYC010000003.1 coordinate 41,617,093, forward strand.
GCCCTGGTGATAGATGTAGTGATACCAAACGACAGCAACATCAGGAAAAAAGAGCATGAAAAGGTGGAAAAGTATCAGGGTTTGAAGGAGGAATTAGAAAGGATGTGGCAAGCGAAGGTGAATGTGATCCCAATAGTGATTGGAGCACTTGGGCTGTGACACCCAAGCTAGAAGAATGGCTCCAACAGATCCCAGGAAGGACATCAGAACACTTGATCTAGAAAAGGAACAGCTAGGATACTGCACAGTATTGCTAGGAACAGCTAAGATACTGCACAGAACCCTCAAACTCCCAGGCTTCTGGTAGAGGACCCGAGATTGAGGATAACATACATACACCACCCATCTTCAAAAACAATTTTTTATTGTATGTATGTGTGTGTGTGTGTGTGTGTGTGTGTGTGTGTGTGTGTGTGTGTGTGTGTGCATCCAATCTCATGGTGAATAAGTTATAATTCATGCATGTGTAGCAAGGAGAAAACCAGCTACAACCTCTCCAGTCTAAAACTTTGCTTCAGGCAGAGCATTACATCACATTCCTACTAGGATGGTGGATTCCACAGCTGAAAGCAAGCACTGGCATTGAGTGTGAAGGATCTACATTCAAGTGAAAGAGTCAGTAGTGGTCTATACTCTTATCATTTAGAAAAGCCAACCCACAAACTCTGCTTTTTGTGTTATAAGAGATCTGCAATTCCCCCATAGGTTTGATGTGAAAGTTCATAAAGAAACCTCAAGAACTTTAAAGCCCCCATAGCTACTATCTCATGAAAAATTTCTTCAGAGTGGAAAAATTATGACCAGAGAAACACAAACCTTATTTATCATAGCCATATAGTATTTAGTTTGTTGCTTTTTCTTCAGTGACACTGAACATTCATCATTCATTTTCAGCCATACAAACATAAAATCAGACTTTGTTGGGAAAACACTCAGGCCAGCAAACAACACAACTATTTTCCATTAATGTTCAGAACACTCCCATATCTTAACACTGAGAACACAATGAACATTGTCTGCTAAGTTTGGCCAAACTTCCAATGCTGTAGTTGCAGCTTTAGAGTGGTATGGGATTCTGTGACACATAATTTAATGAAGAACCACACAGAATGTCCTCTGGGATTATTTACAGCCATAACAAAGTAAGGCAGTAAGGTTCAACAGTACCCAGGTGACCAAAAATGCTTTCTCATGTGCCTTAAAACAGTACTGTATGTACTTTTTCACTGCCCAATCCTGTGAGTTCAGAACTTAAATCCACTGAGTCCAATGGGCAAGTGTGGTGTGTACAGGTAAGTGTGTATATGATAACAGATGGGCAGCACAATCCTGACTAGGATTCTAGCCTAATCTAGCCTAACTAGGATTCCTGGAATCCAGCCTATCTAGAGGTTAGGATTGCACTCCCAGTGTCCAGTCTAGCCAAGCTTCCAGAGCCAATTCAACTGCAATGCAGCCCTGAGGTAAGAATATAAATTTTTTCCTTAACTTGAGAAGGCCTCTGTTACTGCCCCAGCACCACAGTATTCAGTTTGCACTTTCATTGGTACCGCTGCATCAGCACTGGAAAGTGGGATAGAATGGGCTTTCCAAGTGTATCTGTAATCTCTACATTTACATGGTAGATGTAAATTCTTCACGTGACACACAATACTTAATATACAACCAAATATAAAAAGCAAATTATATAGCATGAGATTATGAGCACAATCCTAACCATGTCTGCTCAAAAGTAAGCCCCATTGCGTTCAATGGGTCTTACTCCCAGGAAAGTGTGTTTAGGTTGTACCATATGTTCCTCTTTTGGCAGACTATGGCTTTCTATGAAGATCTCTGAGAATAAGTGTAGAGTCTCTGCATGGCTTGTGAGGTTTCATGTGGAACAAATCCTTCTCCCCACCTCAGTGGGGTGGCCCTTCAACCATCAATGCTATTAACCAAGACATGGGCATGAAGGAACTTATTAAAGACACGTAAAAGTGGGCAAAAGGATAATGATATTACTAAAAGTGTAAAGTAATCTGAATAATTTAGCTCCAGGAATATTTTTATGGTATCCATTGCAACATTACAAGGTGGGTCATACCATTCCCTGAACAATTCAATTAACAGCTGGTTTCTTTCCATCAAAAGATGTTTTTCCCTGTTTTGCAAATCAAGGAGATAGATAAGCCATGTATTGTAATTATAAGAGTCCTAATAGTTGTGAACTTTAAGAGTTTCATCCCAGCTAGAGCTATATGTGAAGGGCTGCTCTAGTTTCACTGAATGTGCTTTTCATTCAAGGTCATAGCTTTCTTTTTGGGCAACTGGAGATCTGACAACAGAAGAACAGAGCTATAAATGTGAGGGTGTAATATATCATTGGATAGAGTGTGAAGAACTTGTCCTCTATTCCAGCGCTTGTTGGTGGAAGGAAAACACCAAAATTTCTTCAAATATCTCTGACTCAATTTTACATAGCAGTTTTCAAAAAAAGAACAAAAATCTACCTAAACAAGGGTACAAGTTTGTTGGTACTTCTAGACCAGGAAGAAAGTTGAAGGGTTATATTTGTTAAAGAGTAGCTGCTTTCCTGCTGTTTTGAGTCAGAATTTTTGCACAGCAAAGACTCTAAACTGAAAGCCAAATCTGACAATATGCTAATCTTACAATAAAAAGTGACTTCTGAACCTTTATCTGCTGAGAAGCTGACAGTGAAGTACAGAGACAGTTGTCTAACCAAACAAAATATGCTTTCAAACAAGAGCAAAATTGTGTAAAGTGCAGATGTACCACAGAGAAAAGAACGGCTACAGAGCTTATATTATGCATTACCCTCACTTTACCTCTGCTCCACCATCTCTACCCTTCACTAGGGATGCCATATGTCCTCAAAAACCGGGACTGTCTCTGTTTTCGAGGATTTCATTCACATACTGGCAAGTTTCACAGGGGATCCTGTCCCAGTTTTGTGGAAGAGAATTATGGCAACCATACCCTTCACATATGCATGTATGGAGGATGTTTCCTGTCAAAGTAATAACACAGAGGGTGGGGGGTAACACTATCTCTTATACTGAGATCAAACGTTTCCATCACACCAGTGGTGGGGGGGGGGAGCAGAAAACAAATATAGTGCAGTGTGAATCTAGCAGCATTCTGTAGACACAAAAGTTTGCATATTGCACTGGGCGCTTGAAGATCATAAATCTATGCATGAGAAAGATGTAGTGGAAATTTTTTGGGGGGGATTAGAGTTTATTTTTGTCATCTCTGTGAGACAGCTACTCATTCATCCAGATCACAGCTAAGAAAAAAAGCTGGTCACAGAAATTAGCAGTTTCAGCTCAGCAGCAAAGTCGCCAGCCTGTGAAGGCAGAGAGAAATTGACTAATTAGCAATGCGCACTAAAACTTGACGGTTCTTTATAGAGAGAGAGAGAAGAGAGAGAGGCAGAGGAGAGGAGGGGGTCGCTTTCTCCCCTTCTTTCTTCCAAAGATGTTTGAAATCGCAGTCATTTACGCTCGACAATTTTTACAATAGCCTTGAGCCATAATTTTGCGAGTCTCTCCAGCATCCATCCCCCTGTATGGTCTCTCTCCACTGGCCATGCACGACCATTTCTCTCCCCAACCGTGGATTTCCTATTACTCTCGTTACGACTCACTGAGCCCCAGGCCCAAGGATAATGATGTGTTGTTTCTTGGTAGCATAATTTGTCACACGTACATTTTTTCTTCTTCTTCTCTTGCAGAAAGCTCTGCGCTCTCTCTCTCTCTTTCTCACTCTCTCCTTTTCCCCTCTCGTACATTTTCTTGCTGTTGCTAATTCATGGTGATCAAATGATGTACGACAAAAAAATAAATTGTAAAGAGTGACTGCTTGGAGTTTGGGAACCAGAAGGTTTTCTTTTTTCTTTTTTTTGGAAGGAGCGATCAAACCTTTAAAAAGGAAGGACAATTGATTTTTTGGGGGGGAGCTTAAGTGAACCTTTACTTTGGCAGCTGGTGGCGGAGCAGGTAAGTTTCTGGCCTTGCTGAGTGTTATTTTTTCTTGTGGCTTGTTGTTGTTGTTGTGGAGAGGATGGGGGGTGTGGATGTGCAATTTCTGTGTGCTGGAAGTAGATGTGTGTGTGTGTATGTATTGGGGAGGGAAAGGGGGCACTTGTGCTACACACCTCTTTGGAGAATCAACTCCCATTGCAAGAAATGGTCAGAGGAGGAAGAAAGAAGGGGAGGGAGAAGGGGAGGTGTGTGTGTGCTGGGGGGGGGGGAGAGAGGAATGACCAGGTCCACTTAAAGAGAGAGGCTCTTGGAGAGCCCAGGCTGTGGAGTGGGGTGGAAAGTGGCTGGGGAAGGGGAGAAGCCACCATGGCAAGAGGAGCCCTCGGTGGGATCCCGCAGAGGGGAAGCAGTGGCTGCTGCTGCGGACTCTGCACTTCCAGAGGCAGGCAGTCCTTCTCCCCCTCCTCCCCAGCTCTGGTCCTTCTCCCCCCAGCCCAAGCAGGTGCAACTCCAGGCTAAGGCTTTGACTGGCATCCCTGCAGCTGCCCCCCTATCAAGGCTCCCCATAGCCAGGGAAGCCTTGAAGGGGGGGGGGGCAGCTGCAAGGAAGCCAATAGGGGGCTATGGGGCACCTGCGCAGCCACCCCTTCCCCTCCACCCCTCTCCAACTTCCCAGAGTTGCAGGAGTTGCAGTGGGAAAGAGCAGCCCGTCCCAGAGCCTGCTTTGCCCCCTTGAGGTGGCGTAGCTAGAGGGGGCGCAGCACTTTGAAGGAAGCCTTCTCTTCCCCATTTCCCTCACTTGGGGGTGTTGCAGTGGGGGGGGCACTTTGCAAGGAGCTTCACCTTGAGCTGAACTTAGTGCTGCGACCCCGTTTAGCTACGCCACCAGTGCAATGCGATGCTGTGCCATGCAGGGGGTGGCAGGAGTTGGGTGCACCCAACAGCCCGCACCCAGCACAAACCTTTCTACCTCTTTCCCTCGCTGAGCCACCCAGTCACCCACCCCATGTACCACCCACCCACGTACCGCTCCAAGGAGAAGCGCCCTCTTGGCTCCTACAAGGCAGAGCGGCTGGCAAAGGCGGGAAAGGCGCAGTTTGGGGAAGAGGAGGGGCGAGCTATGGGGGCAGCAGCAGCCAGGCTGAGGGCTCTTCAGGGCCTGGGCAAGGGGGCTGTGGTGGTGGTGGCGGTGGCTTGTGTGCAGTTTGTGCAGCTGGCACCCAAGGAACCAGTGGAAGCTCCTGACCCAGGGTGACCACATGTCATAACCTCCCCAAAAAGGGACCTACAGCCTCCAAAATGTAAGACCCCAAATCTGAGGTCCTACAACCCCCAAAATGTAGGACCCCAAAAAATTGGGGCCCTACATTCCCCAAAATGTAGGAACCCCAAGAAAAATGTAGACATGACCAAAGAAAAGCTCAAATCATTCCTGTCTGGTGCTTTTCAAAATTTTAACATGTTACTTATTGTACATTTTTTTAGTAATTTAAACATGTATTTATTGTGACATTTTAAACTATGCTATGTAATTTATTTCATATATTCAGAGCCCAATCCTATTTATCCAGAGCCCAATCCTATCCATTTCTACTCCCCCCATCTGGGGTTGATTGAATGAATGAAGCTTACTTTGAGGTAACTTGGGATAAGATTGCAGCCCTAAAATTACAAGAAGGCTCTGTGTTGCTTGCTCACAATGAAGATTTTATTTTTTCCAGGACACAAAGCTAAAAAAAGAGGACGTGTCCAGGAAAAAGAGGACATGTGGGTCACCCTGGATCCAATTCCAAGAGGAGAGTTGCAACTGCATGGGGATAAGAGGAGAGTTACAAAGCCAAAGCTTGTGTGGAAGTGGGTGGAAAGAAGTTGTGCCACCTTTCCCTTGGCTTGCTTGTTAGAGGTGAAGAAAAATAGATGCCCATATGGGTGGGGGGCACCCAGGCTCTGAAGGAAATGGTGGTGGTGGTGGTCTTGGGGGAGGGCATCAGCATCAGCAGGGAGGCCTGTGAGTTGGGTGCTGCTTGTAGGTGCCCCCCTTTCTTTCCCCCCGCGCCCTCCAACCTTGTCTTCTTTGCCCAGGTCTGAGGAGGAGGAGGAGGAGGAAGGTTCCCATCCATCCAGGCGTGTGAGGAGAAGGCTCGCCATGTCCAGATCCGGGGACAGGACGTCTACCTTCGACCCAACCCATAGTGACAACCTTCTCCACGGCTTGAACTTGCTGTGGAGGAAGCAGCTTTTCTGCGACGTGACCCTGACAGCCCAAGGCCAGCAATTCCATTGCCATAAGGCAGTTCTGGCTTCTTGTTCCCAGTATTTCAGGTCCCTTTTTTCCAGTTCTGCAGGTGGAAGTGCTGCTGGTTTGCATCACTTGGGCCACGTCGGATCTGCAGGTACTTTGGACGGCCTTCCTTGCAAAGAACAGCAGCAGCAGCAGCAGGTACAACCCCAGCAGCAGCAGCAACAACAGCAGCAGCAGCAGGAGGAGCCCAGCACTCCCTCCTCTTCCCCAGAGGACAAGCTGCTGTCCAACAGCCCCAGGGCCATCAGCAACCTGGTACTACAAGGTTGCTCCTCTATAGGGCTGAGACTGGTGCTGGAGTATCTCTACACAGCCAATGTGACCCTGTCCCTGGATACTGTGGAGGAAGTGCTGTCGGTCAGCAAAATCTTGCACATCCCACAAGTCACCAAGTTGTGTGTCCAGTTTCTCAACGACCAGATTTCAGTGCAAAATTACAAACAAGTGTGCAAAATCGCAGCTTTGCACGGTTTGGAGGAAACAAAAAAACTGGCCAACAAGTACCTGGTGGAGGACGTGCTGCTGCTGAACTTCGAGGAGATGAGAGCCCTGCTGGACTCCCTGCCTCCCCCAGTGGAGTCGGAGCTGGCTCTCTTCCAGATGTCCGTCCTGTGGCTGGAGCACGACCGGGAGACCCGCATGCAGTACGCCCCGGACCTCATGAAGCGCCTGCGCTTCGCCCTCATCCCCGCACCGGAGCTGGTGGAGAGGGTCCAGTCGGTGGACTTCATGCGCACAGACCCCGTCTGCCAGAAGCTGCTCCTCGACGCCATGAACTACCACCTCATGCCCTTCAGGCAGCACTGCAGGCAGAGCCTGGCCAGCAGGTAGGAGGGAGAGGGTGGAGGTGCAGGGCTCAGCTGCAACACCCTGCTCTGCACACAGGCATGTCACCCAGGTCCTCCTCTCCCAGGACATGTCCTCTTTCCTAGCCTTGTGTCCCAGAAAAACGCTTACTGTCCCAGGGTGACCTTATGTCCTTTTTTCCAGGACATGTCCTCTTACCTAGCCTTGTGTCCCAGAAAAACTCTTAATGGCCCAGGAGACCATATGTCCTCTTTTCCAGGACATGTCCTCTTTTCTAGACTTGTATCTAGACTTGTATCCCTAAACTTGTATTCAAGTTTTTCTAGTCTCAGAAAAACTTGACTATGTACTCTATGTCATCTTTCTCCAGGACACGTCCTCTTTTCTAGCACCATATCCCCCCAAAAATCTTACTGTCGCAGGGTGACAGCAGCAGCAACATGTCCTCTTTTCCAGGACATGTCCTCTTTTCTAGACTTGTATCCCGCAAAAACTCTTTCTGTACCAGGGTAACCGTACGTTCTCTTTTCAGGGACATGTCCTCTTTTCTAGACTTGTGTCCCAGAAAAACTTCACTATGTCCAAAATTTCACTATGTCCTCTATGCCTTCTTTCCCCAGGACATGTCCTCTTTTCTAGTGTTATATCCCCAAAAACTCTTACTGTCCCAGGGTGACCATATGTCCTCTTTTTCCAGGACATGTCCTATTTCCTAGCCTTGTATCCCAGAAAAACTCTTCACTACCCTGGAGTAACACTATGTCCTCTTTTTCCAGGACATGTCCTCTTTTCTAGCCTTGTGTCCAAGAAAAATTCTTCATTGTCCCAAAGTGACCTTATGTCCTCTTTTTTCCAGAACACATCCTCTTTCTTAGCCTTATTTCCTGGAAAAACTCTTCACTGTCCTACGTTTCCTTCAATCAATCAACAGTATTTAAATACCACTTTTTAACAGGCAACATGTAGAATTCTTATAATTAATAAATTAGATATTGTAACTTATATGTAAGAGTTTATAGTTTAATAATAAGTAATGTAGGCTGCAATCCTGACCTCTAGCCCTAAGCCCCAGTATAAGTCCTGTGCTGACCTGGGGGTATCACAAAAGTGCCATAAGGCACTTCTGTCCCACTCCTGGGGTGTTAAGGCCAGTGCGCAGGCATACATCAACCTCCCCACATCATCTGGGAAAGATAATGCCAGGTGAGTTATGCTGCCATAAATTGGTTAGAATTTTGCCTATGGTGTTCAGATTAACCACATGAAAGCAATCTGTATGAGTGGTTTTAGCTTTTATTTAATCATGTCCTACATTTTTCTTGGTTGTCCTACATTTTATGGGGAGGACTTGTCCTCTTTTTTGCAGTTATGACATATGGTCACCCTGACATGCATGCAACATGGGGTTTAAAAGTTGCTTGTTCGGTGCCACTAGATCTGGGGATGTACAAGATGTCCCCATACATAATGTCCTCCAGATCTAGTGGCCTGCCAGGGACCTGCATAAAGTTAAGGAGTGGATAGACATGCCCTGTCAGAGGCATTGAGTGAAAGTGCCTATGCCAGGGTCCTCTTTTTCCAGGACATGAACCATATGTCCTCTTTTTCCAGGCCAATTCTCTTTTTAAGTATCTTTTTTAGTCCTGGATAAAAATTTTTACTGTACTTGTTTTCCTTGTGAACAGATAACGCAGCCTTCTTGTAATTAATGAATTATATGTAATAGTTTTAAATTTAATAATAAGTAACATAAGCTGCAGTCCCAAGCCCCAGATAGGCTGGCCTAAGCCCACCATAAGTCCTGTGCTGTCCTGGGTGTCACAAGAGAAAATATTGCTTTACCCAGCAGGTGGTTGGTCTGTGGAACTCCCTGCCACAGGATGGCCTTAATGTCTTTAAGAAGGGTTTGGATAAATTCCTAGGGAAAGGGCCATCACAGGCTACCAGCTATGAGGGATGTGTTTAGATGTGAACAACCTCAAAATGCCAGATACAGGGGAGAGCACCTGAATGCAGGTGCCATATGTGCTCCCCAAGGCATCTGGTGGGCCATTGTGTGTTTCATGAAGCTAGACTAGATGGGCCTTTTACCTGATCCAGTGGAGAATCTTCTTATGTTCTTATGTAAAAGTGCAGTAAGACACTTTTGCTCCACGCCTGGGGGAGGGTTAGGTCAGTGTACAGACGTGTGCTTACCTCCCTACATCATCAGGAATAAGAAGACCAATGAGTTGTGCTGGCCTAGGTAAGGATTGCACCTGTACAGTGCTTAAATTAACAACATGAAAGCACTACACATGAGTTATTTTAGCTTTTATTTTCTCATGTCCTACATTTCTCTTGGGTGTCTTTGATCTTGGGGAGTCCTTGTCCCCTTTTTTGTTTATGACATCTGGTTGCATTGGTTCAACCCAAATCCCATTACTTTGCAGACCTCTGTGTGTGTGTGTGTGTGTGTGTGTGTGTGTGCGTGTGCGCGTGCGCGTGCGTGTGTGTGTGTGCATAAATATGGGTATGAAACAGAGGATTTAAAAGTTATTTATTTGGTGCCACTAGAACTGGATAAGAACAAGTGTCTGTCTAGTACCAGACTGACTGTATGACATAACCACAAAAGAGGACAAATTACCACGAAAGGTAGGACACCCAAGAAAAATGTTGGATATGACAACATATTTCTTCAGTGTTTGTCCTGGGTGGTGACTGAGTCCACTTGTGGATTGGAATCATCCAATCCATGATGGATGTGATATGAGGAAAGCTAAAAACACTCACGTGTATTATTTTCATAGGGTTAATCTAGACCAAATATAACTTATTAAATTTTAAATTATAACCTATAATTTATTACCTATATTTATTAGTTATAAGAAGGAGATATGTCACCTGCTCACAAGGAAATGGAGGACAGTGAAGATTTTTTTCCATGACACAATGCTAAAAAAGAGGACATTTCCTAGAACAGAGGACCCAGACTACTTTGCAGACCCACGTATATGTTCATACACACATGCTTGCATCATGGGGTTTAAAAGTTCATATTCAGTGCCACTAGAAATTGGGAAGTACCAGTACCTGCCAGGGACCTGTATGCAGAACATAGTTAAGGAGTGGGTAGTCACTGAGTGAAAATGACTATGCACTGCCTTGCAGTTAAAAAAAAAAAGCAGGCCTCCGTCAGTCTTGAGAAACTATGGTATCGTGCTCTGCACTGCATACGCTGCATGCGAAGCACGAAAGCCTGGGTTGGATTGTTATGGAGGATAGGCTGTTACCCAAGCAGCAAATCCCCCCTCTCCACACCACTGAATTAGTCCAATGGAAAGGCAGAGCCAATACGATTGGATCCAGCTGGCGTCGCAGAGCTGGGCTAAGGACAGGAGCTCACCCTGTCTTGTGGGGCCGACCCGGATCTTGAACCCTGGCCTGCTGGTTAACAGGCACAGTGTCTTAACTGCTTGCGCCACCCACAGCCCACTGCCTTGCAGTACCAGATTGCTAATGGCCCTGTTGCTAATGGCCGTGAGGCTGGCCAGAGAGAAACTCTCCCCTTCCCCCCAAAAAACCCTATGTACTATACTTGAGAAATTATACTAGAAGTAGTACTGTATCAAGAAGAAGGACCACAGAGTTACATTGTTCATTTGGTCCCTTTAAAGAGGTTTGAATGGTTGTTTTTGATTGCACTGTGTCAACATATGTAGAAACTTTGTAGACAGTGGAATTCTCTTCCTTATAAACTACTTGTGCTCTTCTGGCCAGACTTCTGACAATGAACTTTTAGGACTTTCCTAATGCAGTGCCATTAGATGAAAACCAGGTATGAGGGAAAGTTTGTTACGCTAAGGCTGCAATCCTAAAGATACTTTCCTGGTAGTAAGACCCATTGAACATAATGTGGCTTACTTTTGAGCAGACATGGTTAGGATTGTGCTCTTAGCTTCCTCTAACCAGACCTGTCAAAATGTAATTCTTCCCATTTGCCTAAGGGCCATCCTCCCTAAGAGCCCAAACCTATCCACCTTTTCAGCATTGATGCAGCCATGCCAACATAATGTGCAATGTGATCTGAGAGGGAGGAGCAGTTGTGGAACCTTCCTTAAGGGAATTTTTGTCCCTTTATCTTGAGTCTGCATTGTGGCTATATCAGTTGTGAAAATTTAGATAGGATTTGGCCCTAAGTGACCCTGAGTCAGTGTTGCCACAACCTGTGATGCTGCTTTCAGACTTTTGAAGAAAACAAATTTATTCTTTTAAAAACTACTGACTTTTAATTACATAGGGTGAAATCCTGAGTAACAATGGAGAGTTCTTGCTCTGGAGTAAGAACAAGTTACCCTGGACTGCAATATGAATTTCCCATAGGTTTTCATTAGGTGGTGCAGTAACTACGGGTGCATGTAATGTCTCTTACGTGCTTCCGTAGTTACTCTGGATTGTGCCCATAGTGTGTTTGATGGGAAAATTAAATCACATGGGACCATGGAAAATTTATTCATTCTACTGGAGACTACATGGTTGAAGTGATTGCACGGTTGAGATTACATGTGTGATAACTTCAATAGCATGTTCTCATGGTGATCACATGGCTAGTTTAGAGGAGCTGAGTGCAGTTCTTAAGGCTAAAGACAAGAAAAAGTGAATGTGTTGGATAATTTAGTAGATGTCTCTTAAGATACAATATGGGAAGAAAATTGGATGGGCAAACAGCCATGGCTTAGTAGCATTAGTTTTAAATCCCATTATGAACTCCCTAGGCCTTTCTACAAGGAGATGGTATCTTGCCAGCTTCTCATCTTTCTGCTTTAGAAGTTATCACTATTTATTACATAATGTTCAGTTCCGATGATACTCCAATCCAATGGAAAAAGCCAGAAGTACTATTTAAATAAGTTTCAAATTATTGTGTCTCTACCAGTTTTACAAAATAGTGTAAACACAATAGCAATTTTACAGTTGTCTGAAGTCTGAACTTACATCAAGGTGTCAAATTATCCAATATGTTTTGTGATACTGTAGACATTATGACAATGAAATTATTGTGTAGGAGGATGTGTGATGTCATACTGTTTGTGTCACTGATTCTCCTGTTAGGAACACATGATTCATGTTAAAGGAAAAACAATGCGAAGGGCAAAATATATCAAACAAGTATTTGCTATCTTAGAGAGAATATACAAAATTTAAAAGTCATTGGAAATACGTATATACCCCTTTCTGAGAATGCATTGTATGAAGCAGACTATATGAATCTGTGAACATGTCTCAGAATTTTTATTTTGTTTTTTAAACATATGAATTGCTATTAATGCAGCCCTATTAAGCAAGATGGTGACACTCAGGACACAATCCCAACCAATTTAAGTTGGCATAACTCACTTGGCATATCTTCCTATAGTAATGTGGGGAAAGAGGCATATACCTGTGCACCAGCCTAACCCTCCTCCTGGAGTGGGGCAGAAGTGTCTTATGCCACTTTTGAGACACCTCCAGGTCTTATGCATAGGACTGATGCTAGGGTTTATGCCAACCTAAGAAGGGGTTAGGATTGCAGCTTCACAGCATAAAACATATGCATGTCAATTGGGAAGTAAGCCCCACTGAATTCAGAGAGATTTGCTCCCAGGTGTGTATAGGATTGCCACCTCAAACTGTTGAGAGTAATATGATGTGATTCCCCCACATTCCAAAAGAACTAGTAAAAATTATGTATCAAATATATATCTTGAGGTTTTAACTGTTTCAGATGGTATCTTAATGAATTACTTATCTTTCTTTGTATGAAATTTTGCAAATATCAAGCTTTATGGTAACATAAACATAGGCAACTATCTCTGGGATTAAAATCCTCATAACATTTTGGCTTTCCAAATATGGATTCCAGTGCTACTTTACCCTGAATTCTGCACATCAGTTGGGACATGATGGGGCTTGTGTTGAGGTGGATTGCTGAGATACCAGACTGTTTGGTTCAGTGCAGATACCTTCCAGCTTCACTGGTCCATATCATTTGAAGGATATGTAGTGGTGTTCTGACCACTGAATGTTTACAGGTGTCAGGGATGCTGATACTTCTGCTGTGGGAAGCTATATTTTTCCTTTAAGTAAAAAATACAATAGTCATAAACTGATCTTCTTCTACTGACATGTACTAGGTTGTGAAGCATATGTGTTTATCACTTTTGCATTTATAATATGTTATTTCGTATCCTTTTATGTATTATATATTGTTATAACTGTTGATATTTCAAGTGAGTGACATATCAGAATTGACAATTTGAAAATTTGTTTAGAAAAAATTGTTTTTTAATTTGGTTTTCTTTGCTGCTGAAATCACAAAAACCACGAGTGGTGTTTCTGTCTTTTTAAGGCACATAGTTAGAAAGAAATTCAAAGTATTACAAGTTAGTTTCTGTTGTTTTATGAAACATTATTCCAAATTTCAGAGTGATAATATTCATTAAAGATTTGATGTAGTATTACGATAATTTTATGATTATAAAAGATGTGCTGTGTTGACTTACAAATAAGGCAAAACAAGCAAAGAAACCAAAACTTTCAGACACTGAAGTCAAATTTTTATATGATGAAGTTTTTTTTAAGTGCCATATTATTTTATTAAAACCAATTTTATTATTAAATTCTGCTATTATTATTCAAGAAGAAAAGTGGGATAAAAACATTAAAAGCATGTAACCAACTGGGCCCTGAAAGCTTAATGGTAATTTTTTTACATGAAAAGATTCTTTGGAAGATATTATTTGAAATTATGGATTTGGAAAGAGTACATTTAAAAGTTATAGAAGTAATCTAAAATGATGGGTAGAAAAACTTTCTTGGGAGTAAGCCTCACTTTCTTGGGAGTAAGCTCTATTGATTATAATGGAACTGACTTCTGAGTAGACAGGTATAGGATTGGGCTCTGATTTTCAGACATTGTTATTGGCATCAAGGGAGCAATAATAGCAGAGGTAAATTAGAACTACATGGCATGTTTCATGAAAAGATCTGATAAAAGATACTTATGAACATGGCTTTTTTAAAAAAGTGATCAGCCTTGTAGTTTCTCTCTCTCTCTCTCTCTCTCTCTCTCTCTCTCTCTCTGAGAGGAGTAAAGTGGCATAGACATCTGCTTGGTACTCTGTAATGGGGAAAAATTGAATTAACACACCTGCTCTTCGAGACTGATTAACATCCTGCTGCAGACTCCCATTTACTTTAATGGAAGCTGTATAAGGCCTTTAGCATCATTTGATAACTGTCTTCCTTATTTGCTTAAAATAACACTTTTGTTCCTAATGCACCACTTAAAACTATGGCACACAGATGCTTTGGGATTTGCCCTAGTTAAACTTTAAACTCCTAATGAATAAAAAGGGCAAGTTTGAGCTGTGGTTATAAATAAATGTATGGAAAGGTTTCTTTAACAAAGTCTTAACATATGCTCATTTCTATGCCCAATAAAAAAACTTGTGCATGATGCAGTTTTATAAAAGTGATTACCTTTCAAAACACATTTGTAATACTGTGTGAGTTTTGGAGTCTTAGTAGTTTTAGGATAAGTGGAATGTCAAAAAATATGGTTTCAATGTGATACACCCATGATTTCTGAAAGCTGCTTATAAGTGAAAACTATGGAAACATACCCCGGAATTTTGCAAATATGTTTTTAACTAGTAAGAAAAATTAAAAGAACTGAGTTCAGTAGGTCTTAAAGCTAGGAATACATACCAGGAATTTCAATTGTAGATCCCGTATATCAGTGGCACGCATTTCAGCCTTGGCCCCCTTTTGAGAATCTGTCTGGGGACCCCAGTTCAGCTTTTCACGACCCCCTCAGATTCTTCGCCCTCTATGTAGAGCAATGATTGCATGAGCCCAAGGATGATCTTACTCTTAATCCCATACCCCTCTAGCTCAGAACAAGGAGTGCAACTTAAAAAACATGTGTGGCTGCAACTTAAAAAATGTATGGCTAACAAGCACAAAGGATATGAATCTGGCATATTTGCCAGTCCATGTCCTGCCTCCCACTCCCCTTTCTGCCTGCCCATGGTC
The DNA here is from genome assembly GCA_030015325.1 of Cryptoblepharus egeriae. Classification (NCBI taxonomy): domain Eukaryota; kingdom Metazoa; phylum Chordata; class Lepidosauria; order Squamata; family Scincidae; genus Cryptoblepharus; species Cryptoblepharus egeriae. The sequence continues at coordinate 41,632,246 of JAREYC010000003.1, forward strand.
CCGCTCTTTGCCCATCCCTGAACTCACCTCATGCCTTCTCTCTACCCTCCCCAGACCCTGCACTGTCCTGGAAAGGACAGCACTGGTCTCCCACCATTCTGTCCCTGCAGAGTCACAGAGTGGTCCAGCTAGGTCTGTGCACCTCCATGTGCTGCTGACCCAAGTGCCACGGAGGAAGAGTGCCTTGTGGCACTTTTATGACACCCCAAGGTCAGCACAAGTGCAAAGTTCAAATTGCCCTCTGAGAAACTTAGGGGATTTGGGATGCAATAAAGTAAATTAAGTACTGGTACATAAATCAGTACTGCATAATTTCTGCTAGCTGGAAAGAAGACCAACTATTTACACTACTGTGTCTTATTTCTCGGGTTTTTTGTCAATATGGATCCTACAAATCTATACCAACTATTTTCATTCATTTAGACAAGGGGCCTCCAAACACCAGGCCATGGGCTTGATCCTAACCATGTCTACTCAGAAGTAATTTCCACTGTGTTCAGTGGGTCTTACTCCAAGGAAAATGTCTTTATGAGTGCTGCGCATGTGTCTGGGCCCACCTCAGTGGTAATAAAGACTTTCTATTCAGCACCATAGCCTCCAGTTTTTGAGGCTAACCTTTGCAGAAACATGGGTTGGGAATCCTCTTCCCTGGGAAATCAGGGCACAAATCTTGCACTGATTTGGATAGTGCAAGTTTCTGCAAAGATCAGCTGTGAATACTGGAGGTTCTGGTGGTGTAGTATGGAAAATGTTCACCATTGTGTTGTACCTAGACAACTTACCTAATCCTGGGGTGCTGCAAGCTGCAGTTTGAAGACAGTTGATGTAACCCTTAGTTGACCTTAGGCTATTTTTAGATGGTCTTCTAAGGTTAACCAACTTTTTATATTATATATGAATTACACATACAATCCAGAGTAACTACGGGAGCATTTAAAAGACATTACGTGCACCTGTAGTTACTGCACCACCTAGTGAAAACCTATGGGAAATTCATGTTGCAATCCTGAGTAAATTGTTCTTACACCAGAGCAAGGATTCCCCGTAGTTACTCTGGATTGTGCCCAGGAAAGAGTAGAAGCTCATGACTTATAAGAATACTCTCAAGTCACACTTCAGATATGAAGAAAGTTCACATATTGTGAGCTGTGATTGATTTGTTGTAACTGCAATTTGATCATTTGATCCAGCAGTTCAGGCTAACTGTGGTCTGTACTGTAGTCTGTACAGTACCAAAGCGTGATAAGGACTTATGGTTTACCAAAATTTGTTACCCATAATTTGTCTTAACCATGGTTCTGTGATATCTAAATAAAGTATAGAATCATGGCTTAATCCTGGCTTTTTTCAGCAGCTTCACCTTTGCATTATGAGCGTTTTCAGAGACCCAAGCCTGTTCAGCACGATGCATCTTCAACAAAAGCTACTATAGGTTGAAGGCTTTTACTGCTGTTCTAGCCAAAAGTGGTGGTTTGTCTGCCTAGTAATTGCATTTCTCGCAAATCTCCAGCTCTCTTTGTAGGCAAGGAACTTCACTTTTTAGCCATCTCCCATTCCAAGCATTTCATTCCACATGGATGAAAACAATCTTGCTCCAAATTTGATTTTTTTTTTCATACCCAAAAAACTCAAAAGTGTGCCAAACACAAGACCCATGGGTCAAATCCATCCCACCTCACCATTTTATCTTGCCCATGAGAGCTTCTCAGGGTACACTTTCCTGAGAGTAAGTCCCATTGACTATGATGGGACATCTTCTGAGTAGACATGCAGAAGATTGTACTCTGGCCCTCAGGAGACACCATTAATGTTAACGTCAGCCCTTGGTTTGAAATGAATTTGACACCTGACATAGAAGCTTTAAGCGCATAGAAGCACATAAGAAGCAGAGGTAAAAGTGTCAATACACATAAGTTAGTGATGGATTTGCAGTGCTCCTTTACTTTTGCTAGCCAATTGGAAGAGCTTGGCCAATAGCAGAAAAGAAGCAGTGTACACTGGGTGCCTCACAGGAGGAGAGACTGTCAAAATAAGCTGGGATGAGATGGAATAAGCCAGGACTTGGAAATTATCTGTAATTTCCATCATGGCTTGTTAAACAAATATTACACCACAGTTCCACATTATTTCTGATCAGGCGCCACTATGATAAAATTTACTTATTGACCTGGTTATGGGAATTTTCTCTACAAACTACAAAAATCATTATGAAATGTTGTCCCAATGACGAACAACATGCAGAAAATTTGTTACATCTTTGTTGCTTGAATTGAATTAATATGGCTTATAGCCATGAAGTTATGCTTGCTGTTCTTTGTCTAGATAGCTGAAGTTATTAACCATTATAGCTGTGAGTTCCCGGTGGGGGATTATGAATGCTTTGTGAGTAGGTCACCAAGTTACCAACAGTTAGTATTGCATGTAATATATAATATCCCTATAAGGCTTCCAGACAGGGCCAGATTATGACCTTTTGGGGCCCATAGGGTAATAAAATTATAGGTCCCCCTTAGACAGAGCAACCCTCTAACTCACCCGCGCCTATCTTGAATATTTTTTTTTACATTGCATAGCCAAAAGCTATAAAACAAAATATATGCTACATTCATATAGCATATGAATTTTAGGAAGTTTTAGGAAGATTTTTTACCAAGTTTTAGGAAGATGATAAACATGGACTGAGGCCCTAAACAGGGGCCCTTTATTTCAAATAAGGGACCTCAAACATTGGCCCTTTTTCTCAAATAAAAGGCCTCAAACAGGGCCCTTAATCTCAAATAAAGGCCATTTTTAAAAATGGCCATTTTTTAAAAATAGGGTTTTCAGCCTCTTGGGCCTCCATTTTTAAAGTGGAAATTTTATTTCAAGTTAAGTGAATTATTTAGCAATGTAAAATATTGAAATATTATACTCATTAAAAAAATAATTATATTTGAAAATCTTTTAGTTGGGCCCCTTGGGGCCACAGGTCTGAGGGGGCCAGAGGCTGCAGCATATACTAGCCTATAAGATAATCCAGCCCTATGTCCAGGTAGAATCAACAAGCAAGCCCTTAAAAATATATTTAACTGATGGCTGCTTTATTAAGACAACCTAGTGCAGTCCTAAACTAGACTGGCACAACTCCAGTCTTCCTGTTCCTGTGGTGATGTAGGGAGGGAAGCACATAGCTCTTGCTCTGGTGTTGCACAGAAGTGTCTTACATCACTTTTGTGAATCACCCAGGCCAGCATGGGACTTGTGCTGAGGCTTATGTGAGCCTAACTGGAGCTCAGGATTGCAGCTTTAGGAATTACTACATTTAGGCAAATTGAGGAAGCAATGGATTAATTTATATAACCAATATTACAAGAATCATAGTCTTGTAATACATGTCCAGAAAATGAAGCTGACATTACAAGAGATTAATTTGGAAGGGTTCAAGAAATTAAACCTTGGCTAGCTGTCAATGATATCCCACAGTAAAAAAAATTATTACTGCCTGTTAGCAAATAGGAAGAGTGTAATGTAATTACAATGTGAACTTGGCAAGATTTCATATGAGAGATGCTTTTCAAAGAACAGAAGCAAATTTCTGTTGATCTGAGGAACAACCTGGTGATTCAGGATAGTGATGAAAAAGACATAGTAATCATTATAAATAATGATGATGGTAGTAGTAGTAGTAGTAGTAGTAGTAGTAGTTGTTGTTGTTGTCATTTGTGAGATGACAAGCAGCACCTGATGAAATTCCCTCTTCTATACAGTTTTTAAATGTCTAAGATCCTTAAAGTGGCTCAGTTTGCCCATCCGTGTCATAAAGGATTCATATAATAAAACATGTACCACAGTCATACAAATCTTATGATAAGCAAGCACAATATCTTTACCACAGGTCCTACATAACTGAGTACATATTGGCCTTTTATTAGATATTTTTATTCATTTTTTCTGCACAAAGACCAGAATTTTAATTATATTTTCTTGATTTTAATTAATTTAAACAGAATTTTATTTATAAATTATAATTTTAATTATAATATTCTTGATATAATTATATGTGCTATGCTTACATGGATTTGGTCTTTTTTGGTTTTGCTATTTACCACTTCTATTGTACTTTTAACATGCGAACATCAAATTCATTTGTAAGCAGGAAATACATTATATTGTTTTGTGGGGAAGATGTCAGCAATTCCCTTGTCACTGACAAATCACCACTTGATGTGTTTTAGGCTAACATAGGGTCCTTAACCTTTTCAGGGGCAAGAACCATATAGATTAGCTTCCTCCACAGTCTGATTTATCCTGATGCCTGATGGCCCTTTGGGAATTTCCTGCTGATATTGCTGCAGCCCTTGTTTGTCCTTGTCAGTCTTTAGAACAGAGCTTTACAACCAGTTTCTCCCGAGGTACCAGTTCTCGTGTTGTAATTATCTTAAGTAGCACCAAACCTAAATACCTGGGGCCATGACATCTCTTCTGGATTTCCAAAGCTTGAAGCAATTGCTCCTTCTCTCCAAGAAGCTTGCTTGTGAGCTATGTTTGTGAGAACAGGGGCATAGCTTGGAGCATGAGCTATGAGCCATGTTTATTTACGTGAGCTTGGGACAGCTGTAGGACAGAGTGCAGCAACTGCTTGTCAGCTTTGCTCAGAGTGGTTGCTTCTTCATCAAACCTGGACACAACATCATGGCTTCTGCCTAACACTGGACAACATCTTACCTACCCCTAGTTGTATGTACATCACCAGTTGAAAAGCACTGTTCTAAGATATGATCTAGATAGTTGACTCATCACTCCTATGTTCCTCCTTTGGTGACAAAAGCTTCACAGGTTTTGTGATATATGAGGGAGTTTGGGGCCGTAAAGCCCTGGTGGAAGAAAACTTTCCAATTTTACAAAATTGGAAATTGCAAAAATGCAAAACTGGAAGAAAACTTTCAATACAAGTGGAAGAAGACTTGGAACAAATAGAACCAAACATAGAATAGAATTTCATAGAATAGCATTTTAGGGCTTATGTGGAACACTTGAAGAAAGAAACTTTCTCTGCCGTCATAATCTCCACACAATCTCAGTTTCATTTGGCAAGGGTTCTTCTTTGTGTGAGGTCTTACCACAGTCAATCAACAGCACAATGTAGTTTATTTCTAATGTGCATTGTGAATAAAATTAGCTTGCCTTTACCCCTACCTGGATACCTTATTGGATACAGAGCAGGTACAAGATGTGCTTTAGGACTTTCTTGTCATTTTTGCTTGATTAAGGTCTAGTGACTGCAGCTTAAAATGGTGCTTGGAAAGGATACAGCCTTGATAGGGGGCATCCTATTGACTGTACTTTTGCCCTTCCTGGCTAATAACACTTAATGGTGTGGAGGAAGAGTGATTGGTTGAGTCAAGGAGGTTGTGAGTATCTTATAAAGAGAAGGTTGAATTCTGCTGTTGTATTCTGCTGTTGGGTTGTATTCTGCTGTTGAATAACTCTTCCCTGGACTTGCGCCATTTTGTGCAAGATTTGCAAATGTTTGATGGTGGCTCAGCATGAGGTATTTCTGGATAACTGGATACTTACACAGGCCCATCTAAACCTGGCTTTCAGTCTGATTTTGGTATTGAAACTGCCTTAGTTGAACTGTTGGACAAACTTTCCTGGGAGAAAGACCAAATGAGTATGACTTAGAACCCAATCCTATCCAACTTTCCAGTACTAATACAGCTGGAAATGCAGCCTTGAGGGAATAAACATTCCCTTACCTGGAGGAGACATCAGTGACTTTCCTCCCAACCATGACATTCAGCACATGCCCAATATTGGCATTATACAACCACACAACCACAATATTGGCATGGATGCATCAGCACTGGAAAACTGGATAGGGTTGTGCTCCTAATGTATCTTTCTGTGGCTTTTGATACTATTGACCATGTTATTTTTGACTCACATAGGGTGCAATCCAGAGTAACTACGGGGAGTCCTTGCTCCAGTGTAAGAACAATTTACTCTGGATTGCAATATAAATTTCCCATAGGTTTTCACTAGGTGGTGCCATAACTACGGGTGCACGTAATGTCTCATAGTTACTCTGGATTATAGGGTTAGAATTTTACTGAAGAATCCTAATGTGTGCTGGACCAGACAGGCTGGCTCATCCTGCACTGAATCCAGCACATGTTGCATGGCTGCTGTTGTGCTACTGCAGGGAGGGGAAGGCAGAACAGAGGAATGTCTATTTGGATTTAGGCCACCTCTGGAAATATACATAATGTGTTTGTTTCAGCCTCTTCTCTGATCCCAGGACTTTGAGCTTATTCCTCCTGCTGTTTAACAATTACTGTGCTTGGAACTACTGTGAAGTCATCTGGAGATTTGGAATGGGTGACATCAATATGCTGATGACAACCCTTCCATTTTTCATCTAATCCAGATGTTTCAATGAATGCCTTGAAGTTGCCTGGAATTGGCAATAGACTGGGTGGAAACTATTAAGCTCAAATTCAGAGCAGACCACAGTATGGATAGATGTTCTTTGAACATTCATCCCATTCTGGATGGGATTGAGCCCTCCCTTAGCAATCAAGTTTGCAGTTTTGGTGTTATGCTATTAGATTCAGTTTTATGATCCAGGTTATGGATGGCCAAGTGCTGACTGTAGCTTGGAATGCCTGTTACCAACTGTTATGCCATCTGCAGCCTTTTCTAGATAACCATAATTTTGCCACAGTCCAACTGTGCCATCACAGCTGGACAGTTGTAATGCAGTATGAGAGGAACTGCCTATTAGACTTCAAGACCCAGAGTACAGTGACCAGGCAATTAACAGGGCCCTCCTTGTTGAAAATCTTTCCTGTGTTTTGAAGGATCTTCTTTGGCTTCTAGTTTGTTTCTGGATATAGCTTGTCCTTATAAAGCTCTGAGTGACCTGTAATCTGGGTATCTGAAGTTGTACTTCTTCAGTATGAATGGGGGTATGGTGCACATGAGGAGATGGTGCGCATGGGGGGTTGATGCGCATGGAGGTTGATGTGCATGGGGGTCATGCACATGGGGTGGTGTGCATGGGGGTTGGTGGTGTGCATGGGGGTTGGTGGTGCGCATGGGAGCTTGGTGAATATGGGGTGATGTGCATGTGATAGTGTGCATGGGGGTGGTGCACATGGGGGGTTGATGTGCATGGGCAGTTGATGCATATGGGATTCGATGCACATAGGAGGATGATGCACATGGGAAGTTGATGCGCATAGGGGTGATGCACAATGGGGGTGTTGTGTAATGGGAGATGCATTACTCCCGCAAGGCGAGTACATTTCACTAGTTAGATTATAAAATGCAGTCTTGGTTTGATATGTAAAGATACATACATATGGAAACAACAAACTTCCCTTGTGCACATAGGCAGCCAGAAGGTTTGTAATCATTGTTACCATTTTTGCAAATGAGATTCTTTTCCTGAACTGTGTAATATTGGATGGATAAAGTTGAGCATGTGTGCTGAAACAGCATACCAGTAGTTTATTGGTCTGTGCATTCTTGGAGAAGAGCAGTAGGGACCATGGGCTTAGAGTCACATTAGATGTGGTAAAAGGTTTAAATTAAAAGTGAGATTGCTGGGATTCAGCAGTTCGACAATGTCGGGCCACTGCTTCAGCAGCTATGCTGGCTGCCCATTCACTTCTGGGCTGAATTCAAAGTGCTGGTCTTGACCTTTAAAGCCCTACACAGCTCAGATCTGGAGTATTTGAGGGACCGCCTCCTTCCATACCATCCAACCCGTCACTTAAGGTCATAAGAGGGCGTCCTACTGACTGTGCCAGCACTGAGGGAAGTGAGAGGTGTGGTGGTAGCCAGGTACAGGGCCTTCTCGATGGTTGCACCCAGGCTTTGGAACTCCCTCCCCCTGGAACTTAGGAAAGCTCCCTCCATACAGAGCTTCAGGTGGAGCCTAAAATCTTTCCTTTAAAAAAAAGCTTTTAATTGAGGCTGAGGTTGTGGAAGTTGTTGTCTTTAAAAAAAATGTATGTTTTTTAAAAAATTTTTCTAAATGTTTTAAATTTTACTTTTTAGTCACCTTGGGTTGGGCTTGGCCCAAGAAAGGTGGGATATAAATAAATATTTTCATTTCCATTTTGTATTTTAAAAAAATAACACTCATGGGGGACTAGTGGTGTCACTAGAGATGGGGTCACCCAGTGGTAACTGAAATTCTGGTAACCAAAGTGGCAGAATGTCGATCTTGCTATTGTCCCTTTGTGGGTTATTCTGCCTATGAACATCTCAAGCTATCAGCCACTGCTGGTTATGTCTGAAGTTGTTCTAGACACAGGGACCTTCTGAGGCAGCTGGAAAGCCATGGACAACTTCAGGAAGTTTGGGAATGGCCTTCAGGTAAGTTGTTGCAGTGATGCAACCCGCTTCCCCTGATTCAGTATCCATGGGGGATTCTGGAACAAATCTCAGTAGGGCATATGCAGCTTTCAAAGGAAAAAAATAGCATTGGGACTGGGAGAAAAGTTAACACCTCTATCCCCACATGCTATGTCCTGATCCAGACAAAGCTTCTCCCAACTACTCTCATTTTAACATGGATGTGTAAATAATGCATGTCTCATCATGTTTTGTTTCACTATTTGCTGTCAAATCCATAAAATCTGTCTTGCATCTTCCATGCTGTGTGTCCTCATGCTCCTAGTTCAGTATACTGCTTACATGCTCCTACATGCTCCTAGTTCAGTATAGTATGGCAGCTGATGCTTGACCGTAGTGCTGTGGATCCTGCATTGTAATGTTCCACTAAGATGGTCCTTGTCAGAAGTGGAGGTGGGTGGGGCAACATGGCATTCACAACAAGTTATAGCTGTGCAGCATCCTCACCTTTCTGAAGAGCTACGGGCCAGGTTCCTAACAGCAAAGAGACCAGGATGCAACAACAATTAGAAAAGCCTTTCATTTTCTTTGGGGACAACTGGGGGCAGCATTGCTTCCTTCTGTGCATAGCATCCATCTCTGATGGCAATGGTACTCAAAAACAGAACCACAGTGGTGGCATTCAGAATAGTGTTATGTGTCAACCCAGAAGTTAAAAAGTTCTGTTCTATGGCAAAGGGACCCCAAGACACAGAGGGCAAGCTGCATATGTTCTGTAGTACTCCTTAGAGATGTGACTTGTGGCAAATTCACCCCCAAAATGGGCTACCTTTCATCCAGTTCTAAGAGCTTCCTGACAAAGCATTTTTAATTGGTTCTAAAACCAATTAATGTGATCCATACTATCTTAACTTTTACAAAAAGCATTCCAAACTTACCTAAGTTTATTTTGCACAGTTTTAAAAAATACGGTACCATACCAATATAAATGTAAATTAGTCTGTCAACTAGATACTCTTTTCTGATAATGTAAGTAAGCTGTATTTGTTTAATGCAGTACATGGACATTAGTGATAGAGCTCCCTCTACTGGAGAGCTTTTTTATTAGTTATGTTCAGTAGTGGTACTCCATTCTGAGTGTAGTTATAATGTTTCAGTAATGATGCAGACTGATTAATAGAAAGAAGCTCTGACCGACTTCCAATAACCATTGATTTACCCAATAACCAGACAATCAGCAAGATGGAAACTGGTATCATACAGTGATATGTTATGTGAGACACATATTGTGGACTGTAGCATGTGCATACAGTTAAATTTCACACCATAGTAGAATGAATTGCTTTCCCATGTTTCCTTATTTAGATTTTCAGGCTTTATGTAACTGATAGGTGTTATATGTGAAGTGGATATTGAAGCATCTGTACTCATCAAGGGGTCTAGGTCTCCTCTCCCTTTCTCTCGAAATTGTGTTATAGCCATTAGTGTTGCAAAGAAATGTGCATTCATCAGGTATAGCGATGGAGGCCAGGGTGCATATTACAGCTTTTACTGCATATGAGACATTGCAGTCCTGTTCTTAAGAACTGCCAGGCAGATTGGGAATCACGGTCACGGTTAATAGCAGCGAATTGCCAGCTCTTGATGGGTGGGTAGTCACTCTTTTCAGTGGCTGCCCCCTGGGGGAGAAGGTAGAAAAACAGAGGGAGGGAATTAGAGTGACTTTGCACACTTGAGCAAGTTCATGCCGCTGGATCAGTGGCAAGCATTGGCAGGGCTCCACTCTGGGGAGGCTCACAACAACATCACAGTCTCATTTTTACCAATTGGTGTTGCTATAGCCAGTGGTGCTCAGAGGGAGAGCAGAGAAAGGAGGGGCTGTGGTGGAGGGGGGAGGAATTCAGGAGCCTGGGCTAAATTAAATAACAAAAAGTGTTTTTAAAACTAACTAGAGTTTAGCCTCTGTTAGTGAGTTGCTGCTAATTGCACAGAAGTAAAAGAACTGAAGTTTCAGTGTGTGATTAAAGAGTTGGCTTGTAGACTCTCTGCATAACCTTAATTTTTTCAAGGTTCTATGGGTGTAAAATGGCTTATAATAATGATTTTGACTAATACGATTTTTGACATGCAACTTTTATGCTTAACCTTAGTACAACTCCAGAGCATTTCATGTGTATTCAACTGTTAAGAGTGATGATTTAAAGAGATAATATAAGAAGGAGGTCGTTTTAGAATGAACCTTTAACAAATTGCATAAAGGAAACTTATTATTCCACAAGTAGAGGGCTACACAGCTTCTCTGATTATTTTTTCTGCTTGATTCAAAAAGTTGTTGAGACATGATAGGGAAAAGAAACAAAAAAAATGAAATAGAAAACTGCAAGCAATGAACATTCTTGTATGGTTCTGATTTTGTAGCTACTAAAAATATTCAACAATAATGTGGTTATTCATCTTCTCTCTTCTTTTCGGTGAAGAATTCGCTCCAACAAGAAAATGCTTTTGTTGGTCGGAGGACTGCCTCCTGGACCTGACCGGTTACCCAGCAATTTGGTTCAGTATTACGATGATGAAAAGAAGACATGGAAAATACTGACAAGTAAGCAGTTTGTTTTACGTTGAGTTACCTTGATGAATTTTAAAACATGGTTAATCAAATTAGACACTTTATTGATTTGTTTCCCTACAGAGATCTGTTTATATATTACAGAGGACTCACAATAGGAGAATAAATTAAGATAGCAGAAGATAGTAATTTTAAAATGAAATAGGCCTAAATTAAAACTGGCTTAAAATCATTTCAGCAAGTTTTGTAGAGTAAACTTGCTAACTTTTCACAAATAAACCTCACTGTTGTTCTAAATACCTCTGTATCATTATTTTCATGCAATTTATTTGGCTACTGTAGATACAAACAAGCCAAATTTAGCAATTTATAAAGTTTTGTTGATTTAAGTGGGTGTAAATTAAGGATGCCCTTAATATTGTCTGGATTGTGTTCAGTTATTTAGATTTAATGGCTCTCTGTATCATACTATATATACCCTTTTACTTTCTTGCCCCCTTCCTCACTTGCACCAGTGAGACCAGGCACCAGTGGCATGTGTCAGTTTCAGTAAATGGTGTTGGCAGCTTTTATACCCAAATTTTTCTCCTCCTTTCTTATAGGGCAACTGCATTTTACAGCAAGCATTTTGTCTAGAGCCATGGAACGTATTGTTATAGTGGTTACGATTTCCAATCTAACTTGGTCATGGAATCAAATAATAGTTTTTTTCAGTGCAGTAGGCTGTGTATGTACTGGTCCCCTTGTGGGTAGACTAGCTGCACTGGTCAATAAAACTAAATTTTTAACTGTCAGAATTGCCTAAAGCAGTTCAGATAAAATTATAAATGAGCAATTTTGATCCATAAATCAAACCAATACTTTAAAAGCTAGACAACTGGTGAAACTTGGATTTTTCTAACAGAAATGCTCTTTTCCTGGCAGCCTGATCCTAAGAGGCCACTTTACACCCAATGGTGGAAACAAAAGCTTGTGAAAAATGTGCTGCATAGAAGGAACAGCATCAATTGTTCCTGATGGTGAAATGTGCTATTTGCACACTTTTTTGTATGATATTCAACATCATCCTTTGTCATATAGAATTTTATTTTTTCTACTATATTCAAAACCTTTGCATAGGACAGTATTTTGATTACAGAAGACATCTAAAATATTTGTGCAGTGCAGTGATCCAGTCAGAAACATAATCTTTTTCAGACCCAGGACCTATGTTTATTCCTAAACTAGCCTGAAGTTCTAAATAGGACAACCATGACATCACTTTGTGGTTAATGAAATCATCTCCAGTGGGTCATGATAGATTGTCATTCTAAAAAGTGGGTAACAGTGCTAAAGAGAAGGAGAACCATTGCAGTAGCGCATAATAATATAATGTCTTCAGAGAGTGCAAAGCACTTCCAAGTATCATTTTGGCATTCTTACAAGTGAGTACAGTTGTACTCTGCTTAATGACAGGAATGTGGACTGGAACCCCTGTGGTAAAGCAAGGCTTGACATAATACAAACCCTCAAAAGACAAGCTGCACTCCCCTTGACTCCAGAGGCTTTTCTAAGCCTCTCAGAACCAGCGCATGTCTGAGGCTCAGAATGCCCACATTGTGTGAAAGAGGCAACTTCTTATTTCCTTTGGGAAACCAAAAATCTCAACTCTCCCACAATACAGGCATTTTGACCCTTGCAAAGGCAGTGCATGAGTACACACTCTCCTCTGTGAAGCTCATGAAAACTTCTTGAAGTTAGGGGACAGGAGCTCCCCCTGCCTTGAAGGCTTGTGAGGGAGAGCACATGGTCAACAGTGACCATCACATATGTGAGCCATCACTGGCCAAAAAAGCACAAAACAACTTGTGACTGTACTATTATTTCCGTATTGCAGTAGGAGACTGAAAGGGACAGTTTTGCCTAAGGCCATCTGATGTCACAGCAGAGGTGAGATTTGAATGAGGGAGTCCTGATTTGTAATTTGAACTCTCAGCCACTGCACAACACCAGCTCTTATAGTATGTATGGAATACCTATTATGTTGACAGAATTTTTTTTAAATTATACATGAGAGAGTATAAACCTGAAAACAACTCAGGTTTATTTTCTCTCCCAGCAGCACATGTTTCTGAGATTGATTGTATGGTAAAGTTCTTTTTTTTGGACAGGAATAAATGAAAGAGAACACCTTGAGGAATGTGTATAATAGGAATCACATTTGTGAGCCAACATTAAATGAAATAATTATCTGATTCACACTTTCTGTTTTGTAAAGCCATGGCTACTATATTTAAATTACTGTGTCCACTTATACTAGAATAGTACTTGATTTCAATTGTTCAGACCTATGCTAGAAATAGGCTGCTAGAGGAACAGATAACAGAAAACATGGAGGAACACAGAGCACTCTGTTGGTGGCCATTTTAAGAGTGCTATTGGAAAAGATGGCAACACCTTCTTTACTGAATCCCACAGCAGCCACGACAGTAGTTAAAGTAGTTATGGTGATAAAGAGGGAGGCAAAGGCTGCAATCCTCAAGACACTTTCCTGGGAGTAAGACCCATAGAACACAATGAGGCTTACTTTTGAGTAGGCACGGCTAGGATTGTGCTCAAAATGAAGTGGGTAGGAGAGAAACAGGGTGAAGAGGAGACCCTGCTAGGTGGGGTAAATCCAGTGGTGATTCTGCATGCCAGATCCTGTCGCTTCATTTTGCAGCCTCCTTCCTCTTTCTCTCCTCAGACTTGTGGGTCTTGAAAGACCCATAATGGGGCCAGGAAGCTTGAGAAGGAGTAAGTGGAAGTAATTCCAAGACATTCCAATCCCCCTCTCTTGGGTACCTCCTTGGGTACAACACACTTATTTTTGGTGTGGCTTTAGTAAAGTGGGGAGGATAGGATTGGGCTGTAAGGCATGATTTGATTGTGTTTCCAAGTACTGGTAGTTTAAAGCTTGCACCTGATCCTGGGCATAATATACCATTAAATTAAGAACTGCTTCTTCCTGTTTTTCCAAAATGAACAGGCAAACCCAACTATTTCATGTACAGCCATGCAGCAGTCCCAATGTGACACCCATTGAATTCTGTGGAGAATTTTCATCCTCCAGAGGCCTCCTCAGGATAAGGGAATATTTGTTCCTTGTCTCAGGGCAAGCACATTCTGACCATTGATCTGCTCAGACTTTTGCATGCTCTATAGTTGATGCAAGTCCATGTGAATCCAGGAATCAGAGCTGGAAAGCAATTAGGATATTGACACATGAAGCTACTGCTCATAGCTCCCCAGTCCCCATCCACCCTCTTTCCTGTCCCATCTCATCCCTGCCTCCCTCTAACCCCCCTGCACAAACTTAGTAATGCTGGAAGGGGTCCCTGGTCCATGGAGCATGGGGCCAACTGCTCACAGCTGGCAGAAGCAGCCAAAGCATCCCAAAAGGCTTGTCGTCTTTTGTGGCAGCTGTAAACACCTTTATTGACACTGGTAATGGTAGAACCTGATGAACTATAATAGGGTGAGGAGGGAGGGGGCAGTTTGTCCCATGGATCGCAGTTTGTCCCAGGGATCCCAGTTACACAGAGTTGGCACTGCAGATCATGTTCTAAGTGGATCAGTATATTAGAGGAGTGCCTCCTAGAAGATTTTAGGTGTGAGGGAAGATGCTTCTGTACCATAGCCTTTTCATTTCTAAAACGGAATGCAATCTCTAACTGCATCTGTAATTTACTTTGTATAATACTGTAGAACAGTGGTCTTCAGCCATTTTGTCCTGGGACCCCCTTTCAAACTTTTGAATCTGTCTGGGACCCCCCCCCCCAATCAAATTTGCTATCCCCAACCCAGGACACAATGCTAAAAAAGAGGACGTGTCCTGGAAAAACAGGACACATGGTTACCCTGCTCTCCCAACACCCCAGGCTCTCTCCCTCCCCAACAGTCCCCAACGTCCAATCCCCTCTGACAACCTCCCTCCGCTGTCCTCAATCCCCACATGCACTCTCACATACACACCTAAACACACACCTTTCATTGCATGCACTCACTCACTTTCATCCCATGCACCCACAACACACATAAACACACACACAAACATACACACATACCATGCACTCACCCCACACACAAAACAGCATTTACTCACAGCACTCACAAACACACACATATACTCACTCAGACATACGCACACACACACCATGCACTCACTCATAGACACACACATACACCATGCACTCGCTCACACACACAAACACACACACACATGCACAGGATGACCGGATGCCGAACCCAAAATTCCCACACCAATCCCCCATAATTTCTTTCATCCAAGCCAAAATTCCTACCTGGTTAAAAAAATGTAGGACAAATGTAGGACATGTTAAAATAAAGCTTAAAACACTCAATTTTGCATTCTTGTACTTAAATTTTTGCACAAATCACATTGCAATAGACCAGACACCAACCAAAAAGGCACATGTTTAATTATCCAAGCAGCTATCCTCTCTCAAGCAGGCATGCACAGGCTTAGTCTTTCAGCCTCCTTTCCTTTGCCCCCTTACACAATATAAGCTCCAATGACTATAATGCTTTTAAGTGGACACAATTGGGCTTGTAGACTTAAAACTTAAAGAGCCAGGAGTTGTCTCCACCATCTCTGCCCTGAGAAGGTTGCCAACTTTACACCCAGCCCCTGCTCCTCTGCTTTGACAATAGCTGGATGAAAGTCCCCAAACCTGAACAGCTCAAGCCCTTAAGGCTGCAGTGCTCCCCTGAGGTTGCACATTTTGCAACCTGGGGGGAATCACTAGGGTTGCCGGTAGAGGGACCAAGATGGTGGCCCCTCAGCCTTCGCAACCCACCTGAGGGTCCACTGCAAGCTCCCACTTTCCATAACCCCCACTTTGAAGACCACTGCTGTAGAAAGATAAGTCACAGAACCTGGTCTCCACAAGAAATGGCATAGCCAGAGCTGTGAAGAAAGCAAGAAGAGAGTACAGCTGTTGTGCAGCATGTAACATGGGAAAAAAATTACATAGGAAATCAGACCATTGGTCCAATGAACACAGAATTGTCTAAGTAAGCTAATTAGCAACTGCTCTACAGGGTTTCTGACAAGGGTCTTTCAAAGTCCTTCCTGGAGATACCAGACTGAATCAGTGTTTTCCTGTAAATGAAGCAATTGGCTCTGCAAATGAAGCTCTGACACTGCTCACAGAAGCTCTGGAAAGAAAAGTTCTTGTTTTACCCTTTTTTAATTTCCAGATTTATAATGCTGTATCCTAAAGATAGCATAAGGAAATCATGACAATAATATTAACAGTATGGGATAGTTTAATCTTAGGGCACCTTCCTTCACTCTATACAGGTCTTAGATCTACTCCATCTCTGAGAAGCTTCCTGAGGCTTGGGATAGGTGTTTGGGATGCTGCAGATGTCATTGATGGCATCTAGTCCCAACCCAATCTGCCTTGCTCTCCCCTCATTCCTCCCATTCACCCTTCCATGGGCAGAAATCCCATCAGCAGCCAATATGCTCTGGCATCTGTGCAACAAAAGCCAGAGAAGATTCTGCCACTAGGGCAGGGCTGTTGTTGCACTAATGTAGTATACAGGAGGTCAATCTGGGCTTCTTATATATATATATATATATATATATATATATATATATATATATATATATATATATATATATATATATATATATATATATATATATATATATATATATATATATATATATTGTTAACAAAACAAGCATTTTATTGTTGCTGGTAAATTCATCACTATAAATATTCTCATGGGATTGCCGTAAATTAAGTTTGCTACCTACTTAACTGGAATGGCTAATGTCAATCAAATGAAAATCAGATTGCTGTTTATGCTTATATATTTTAATTATGATCATATAATATATAGCTATGGCTGTGTTCTGTCCTAAAATTACTTTTGTAAAGACCATCGGGCTAAATTTTAACTAATAAAGAAAGCATTTGCTCCACTTGTTAAAAATAAACTAAAATAGTTATAGCTGCAAGACAAAAAAAACTACAGTTTTTGTATTCAGAGTTGCATAGCACTTCCAAAAAGAAAGAAAAAAATCTACCACTAAGGCAATGATGTATTACTTTTACTTCCATTATATGTTTTTAATCAGAGCGAGACTTCACACTAGACAAAGCGATGCTTTATGCATGGTCTCACTTGTTTTTGCTAAAATCTTTTGACATGATTAATTTTACTTTAATGCTTTTGTCTTGTTGTACTGGTTAAGACGATGGGAATGAACAAGGGCTAAAACACTTTCTTTTCTATCCCAATATCATGGAGCATTTTGAAAAACCACAAAACAAAACAAAAATTGTTGCATGAGAGAAAAATTCTATCTGGAATTAAATTTTTTGCTGCCCAAACTTAAGGATTCATACTGTTGAAAAGGAGATATAATTACTGGTGGTTGTTTTAATTACTGTAATTTATTTTATAGAAATAAGTTCATCTGTCTAATGTAATTAGTAGCCCAATGGGACTGGGCCAAAAAAACACATATTTACACATTCCTCCAAAAGTACAATACCAAACTATACATTTAATATAACATCTAGTTGGATAGTTGGGCACTTCATTATGACAATTTAGTAGGCGGATTGGAGGGTTATATATCTTTCTGCAGAGGCATCCATGGGCATAAAACCATAGGAGAGAACTGTTATGAAATGGGCATAATAATTTCTCAACAAAGGGAATGTTGAAAGCTGAAATTGTTTGGCGAGGGTATAGTTCAGTAATATAGCACCCGCTTTGCATATAGATGGTCCCTGTTTCAGTTTCTGGCTGTGCAAGGTAAGGCAGAAGAACATTCTGGTCTGAAACCTAGTGACACAAATACAGGGTGACCATATATAATGGAGGACAGAGAGCCTCTACTTTTAAGCATTGTATAGAACAGGGAATTTTGGCAGGTGCTGCTTTTTAAACCCTTCCATGTTGAGCTGAACCTGCCTAAATTCTTTTTCTATGCAATGATTAAAGGTACAGGAACTCTATCCTCCATTCTATATGGTCACCTTGTGCTAATAAGTGCAGCCAGTACTAATTCAGATGGATCAGTGGTATATTTCAGGACACAATCCTAACCAATTTAGGCAGCTCAGAATGCAGTCCTAACCTAGGCCAGTGCAACTCATTGATCTTCCCATTCCTGCGCTGATGTAGAGAGACAAGTGCATGTCTGTTCACTGGCCTAACCCAGGAATGTTACAGAAGTGGCTTTACAGCACTTTTGTGACACCTCCAGGCCAGCGTGGGACTTTTGCTGGAGCTTAGGCCAGCCTAACAGGAATAGAATTGCAGCCTTAGGCCAGCACAACTTACCCACCTTCCAGTTCACCCAGCAAAAAGAAGATGGCAGGTTCCAAATATCAAATGGGAGAAAAACAAATGGGACAAACCTGTTGTATGGAAGTCAGGTCTATCAGTGGCTTCTACTCATGATGACTGGATGTCACCTCCAAGTTCTGCAGCAGTATGCCTTTGAATACCTATGGCTTTGATGTCTCTTAGAACACCTTAGGGACAATACTGCTAGACATCATTTTTCCCAAGCTAGAAAATGATGGAGAGGTAGAGGCAAAAGCAAAAGATGGAAAGGAGAAGAAGAGGACATTGCGATATAGAGGTGCAAGAAAGAATTGATTCACAAGGAATGGAAAGTGAAAAAAATGGAGAGGAAGATGGCCAAGGAGGTGAGAAATTGGCAGCAGAAGGGCAAGAGGAAAGGACTGGGGCTTTGAATTCAGAAAGACCTCTCTAATATAGGTCCAGTCCTCCATAAAGGGAGAAATCAAGAGGGGTTATGGTCTACCCTCTCTCCAGAGTAGCTCACTCCAGAGGCTACTTCCACCCAACCTGAAGGAAGACAGGTTGCTAGGAGAAACCAAATCCTGAATTTTTTTAAGTCCTACCTCCAACGCAAAGACTGAAGTATACAGAGGCTTTATTTATAGCCTTACTTTATCTATACCCTGAATAAAGCAACTTCAGCAACCAGCAGGGAGAAGCACAAGATGTGCCAGTAGTCTGATGACCTGTGATGTAATTAACAATAAATGTTTTTTAGGCTCCCATTTGATGTTTAGGACCTGCCACTTTGCTGTTTAGTCAGACGTACTTGACATCTTCAGATGTACCCTCTTGGGATGAGATTAACCCTACAATCCAGAGTAACTAAGTGAGCACATAAGAGACATTTACGTCAACGTAGGTATGGCACCACCTAGTGAAAACCTATGGGAAATTCATATTGCAATCCAGAGTAAATTGTTTTTACATCAGAGCAAGGACTCCTCATTGTTACTCTGAATTGTACCCTAAGGCAGCAGGGCAGCCACAAACAGCATTTGTAGAGAGCAGTGGCATAAAAGAACTACGGGAATCTCCTGCTTTTTTGACAGGTTGGGAACCAGAGTTGTGGTGAAAAGAAGAAATGGTTGGAAGGTTGAACCCAGTCCTTTTTTAGTTTACAAATGTTGCTTCTGGTGCTTTTTTAGCAAGCAAATTGCAACTGCCATTTTTGTCACACACACACAGTTTGAATCTCCATGTCACATGCAAATCAGTACAATCAGGGAATGCACTTTTAGCCTTTAAACCAGAAGAAAAATGTTGAAAAAGTGGAACATGCATTGAATGAATGACTTCTGGGTATAATTGAAAGGTGTTGAAAGAGTGGATCATCACAAAATGAACCGTCAGAATGCAGGATACCTGTATTCCTTTCTGTCCTGCTTTTGGTCTTCGCTGGTGGGCCACTGTGTGATGCAGGATACTAGACTAGATAGATGGGCATTTGGTAGTGGAAGATAAATAAATGATTTCTCTTGTGTCTTTCTAATAAATGATTTCTCTTGTGGAAGCATTTGGAAGATTTGCTTCAATTTGAAATGTAGTGATAGTGTTATGAGAAAAGCTCTACAAACTAATATAATCCTAAAGTGATGTTTCTTGTCATATACTATATATTGTATACTTATTTGATTACTTAAATATCTTGCTACTTCTCAGGAAGAGGGTGAATTTTAGCAGTAAAAAACCCCAAAATTCAAAAAGATGAATATATGCCATAGAAGATCAGATGCCAAAGATCAGATGCATTATGACTATTCTCCTTCCTTCCTTCCATTCTTTCTTGCCCATTTCTTGCCCATCACATAATATCAACAATATGGTTTGAAATCTTTCTTGTGAATAAATAGTCCAATGTAATGTTTCCTCTTTTCTCAAGAATGCACCTGGGCACTACTGCATTTGCTCCCTCTTGTACTTTTTGGTCATGGGAGATGCCTTTCTCCAACTAAACATTGTATGTTTCATGGTCCTGAACATGAGATGGAGGCAGTGAATCCTTAAGGTGCTTGCTTATAATATGCATGCAGAAAGGTGCAGTGAATTGCCTTGATTAGTCATTGAATAATAGGGACAAACTGTGGTGTTTAAGGAAATGGGGGTGAATTTAATCTCAATATACCCCCATTATAGCATTTGAAGGTTGACAGTTTACATTTATCATACTTTTGCACAAACAGCATACATTTAGATACCTAAATTTAATTTGGTGAACAGTTCTTAGTATCCCCAATAAATTCTCTGCATCTCACTTTATTCAGCCAGCCAGCAAGCACCAGGGCTTCTGCTTCAGTGCTGTGCTGAGGTTGGTTTCAGCCTTGCACTGCAAAGCTTGAGCAAGCTTTGGCACATTACTAAAGCAGCAGTTTCAACGCTTTGTGCTAGACAGCTTTAGTGAATGCTACAGATATCCATAGAACTAGCAACTCTCCCAGAACAGACAGTTGCTGCACTAATAATAAATTCAATATTTATATCAACCCCTCTCTATGTATTGTAAGTTTTAACTTTATCTTAAAATGCTTATATCCTGCCATTTCCACCCAAAACGCTCATAACATAATAAAAATGTAAAAGTTGTAAAATAAACAAATACCAAAAATTAAAAATAACAATTGAAAAGTCGAAAGCTTATCTCCAAAAATCCTTTGCTGTGATTTTGTATTGTATCTCCATGCTCCTTTTTACCTATGCAAAACAGAAAACCAAGAGAGAAATATATTCACATCATCCAGATATGGGAACAGTCTGCACTGAGCAACATTAAATGTGTTGTTGTGCGAGTTTATTAGATCATGCCAGTTTCCAAGAAAAAACCCAGAAAAACATCAGAAGATTGTTGTGAAATGCAAGAGGGCAGTGAGAACTGTGTATGTATTGGAAGGAGTGTTTGATATAGTAGACTTTAGCCAACTAATCAAGAATAATAAATGGTTGAATTCCTATTAATGGCATATAACTGCATATAAAGAGCAAGATAGAAAAGTTTAAGGCAAGCACGGAAATCCAGCAAATTGTCAAAATGTATGCCACATGTGTGATTGAAATTCTGTTTTCTTGTTTTAAATATCAATAACCATCAGTCCTTTCTCTTGTAGCTAATTATGTTTTGTTAGATGTATAGATTGAGTATTGTCTTTATACTGCTCCTCTCTGTGATCATCGTTTAATACCTTGGTTGAGTATTTCATTTGTTTCTGTTTCGTGCCAGAATACACTAAACTTTGATTCATTTGATTATGTAAACAAAAGATCCCAAAATACTGTATTTACTCAAATATAACGCTCACCTTTTCCAGCCAAATTCAGTTTCCAAAATCAGGGTGCGCATTAGATTAGATGTTAATTAGAATTGAGTAAATGCAGTATTTTGATTATAAGTATAGTGTGTGCATTATATTCGATGGCGCATTAGATCTGAGTAAATACAGTAGCTATAACTATGTTAACTTTCTTGTTCCCATACCAACTCTCACCATTGTTTACCCTTACTCAGTAAATCCTAGGATCCTCTTTGCTCAGTTGCAATCTACAGAAAGGAACAGAAATCATTTAGTGCAAGAGTCACAGGCTGTGGTGTCAAGTGGCTGGCTGGGGTGTTTGCTCATTAGCAGATAGACTGGCAGGTAAACATTGTAGCCTGCTGGTAACTGCAGCAAGCTTGAGCCCTCCTTGCCGGCAGAGCTGCTTGTGAAGAAAGATTTCAGCTGCTATGTCACTGTATGGAGCAACTCACTGGCATAGTATTAGATTGTGCTGCCATGTGTCCCTGAGTGGGGGAGAGGAACCAGGTGCACTTAACCGACAGCACCAGAGACGGCAACAAATGTGCCCAAGTAACTACTTCTGCACCCTGCAGGCGCATGTCTGCTGAATAGGTATCAATGTTTGACAGTTATAGACCATGATATCAGCACTGTGCTGGTAGTCACTCAACAACTGTCTTCCTGCAAAGTGCGGAGGTAGCCAACCAGCAGTCCTTGCTCTATTGCCACCTTGGATCCCACCCTTCATGGATTCTGAAAATTGGATACTGAAAACCACAAATTTCTGAGTTCCCTTTGCTCCAAACATAACAGGAGCCTTGCTCCAGCCAGTGGCGTAGCTAATGATCATATAGTCTGTAGTCATTTCAAATCTCAAAATGTTGCCCCAGAAGTTAATCTGCTGGTGGCAAAGCTAAACCACCTATTTGCCAGCTGGATTTTGTTGTCGTCATCTCCCTGCCCCCAACGACTAAGAAATTAAATTTAATTAAGTTTAAAAAATGAAAATTGTGTCCTTATTGGTTAGGGAAACTGTGGTGGGGCAAAGAGGAATGGTTATTCTTACCCTGCAAAATATAAGAGCACCACTTAGAAGTGCCTGTATACCCAGTTAGTATGTGTAACTGTTTTATATATATGGAAATGAGAGGTGATTCATATTAACACCTTATTAGTTCCATACAGTATCTGCATTACATCTCATTGGCTCTCAGAGCAATTAGTATCAAGGGAACGTTGAGTTAAGAATATCCACTTTTTATTCCATAGGCTTTTGTATTCATTTTCTGGTTTATTTGACATAACCTTTGATGGGCTGTGGGTGGCACAAGTGGTTAAGACACTGTGCCTGTTAACTAGCAGGCCAGGGTTCGAGACTCGGGTCGCTCCCACAAGACAGGGTGAGCTCCTGTCCTTAGCCCAGCTCTGCGACGCCAGCTGGATCCAATCGTATTGGCTGTGCCTTTCCATTGGACTAATTCAGTGGCGTGGAGAGGGGGGATTTGTGCTTGGGTAACAGCCTATCCTCCATAACAATCCGACCCAGGCTTTCGTGCTTTGTATGCAGTGTATGCAGCACCGAGCACGATATCATAGTCTTTCAAGACTGACGGAGGCCTGCTTGATAGATTATAGATATTCCAATGCAGTTTCTTTCGTTGCATTCTGCATTAATCTTTCTAATCTATATATATATATAAGAGAAAAGTCACTCACTGACTGACTGACTGACTCACTCACTCACTCACTCACAGACTCACTCACTCACTCATCAGCGCCCTGCCAAAACCGTTGGGCCTAGAAGTGTGAAATTTGGGGTGGGTGTTCCTTCCGTGAGGGAGGGTGCACTAAGAACCGATTTTCAGAAATTCCAACCGGAAGGGGGTGAAAAGGGGCGCAACGCGTTTTCCTCCCTATACTTTGCATTGAGAATTGCTGACTCAGCAACATTTTGCCCCAACTGCTGGGCCTGAAGCATGGAATTCTGGGAGTTCCTTCTGTCACCTGAACTCCCACCAAGAACCATCTGGAGAAATTTAACCCTTCAGGGGCTGAAAAGGGGGCAACGTGTTTCTGTCCTATACTTAACATGGAAGACTGACCAACATCCAGCCAATTTGGTGCTCAGACCCTGGTGCACTGGGGGATGTTGTTCGGAGGAAGAGGTTGCACTGGCGAGGATGCTGTGCATGGGGGGAAGTTGCGCATGTTGGAAAGTTGCGCATGGGAGGATGATGCACATGGGGGGAAGTTTTGCATGGAGGAAATTTCGCATGGGGGACTGATGCGCATGGGGAAAGTTGCGCATGGGTGGAAGTTGCGCATGGGGGAAAGTTGCGCATCGATGGATGATGCGCATGGGGGAAGTTGCGCATGGGGGAAAGTTGCACATCGATGGATGATGCGCATGGGGGAAAGTTGCACATGGGGAAAGTTGCGCATGGGGGAAGTTGCGCATCGATGGATGATGCGCATGGGGAAAGTTGCGCATGGGGAAAGTTGCGCATGGGGGAAAGTTGCGCATGGGGAAAGTTGCACATTGGCGGATGATGCGCATGGGGAAAGTTGCGCATCGGCAGATGATGCGCATGGGGGAAAGTTGCGCATGGGGACAAGTTACACATGGGTGGAAGTTGCGCACGGGGGAACGTTGCACATGGGGGTTGATGCACATGGGGAAAAGTTGCGCATGGGGAAAAGTTGCGCATCAGCGGATGATGCGCATGGGGGAAAGTTGCGCATGAGGGGACGTTGCACATGGGGATGATGCACATGGGGAAAAGGTGCGCATGGGGAAAGGTGCGCATGGGGGAAAGGTGCGCATGGGGGAAAGTTGTGCATGGGGGATGATGCGCATGGGGTGAAGTTGCGCATGGGGTGAAGTTGCGCATGGGGGAAGTTGAGCATGGGGGAAGTTGAGCATGGGGGATGGTGCACATGGGGACAGTTGCACATGGGGATGGTGAGCATGGGGGTATGATGTGTATGGGGGAGTTGCCCATGGGGGGAAGTTGCGCATAGGAAAAGTTGTGCATGGGGGGATGATGCGGATGGGGGATCATGCGCATGGGGGGAGTTGCGCATGGGGGGAGTTGCGCTGTGGGGTGATGTTGTATGGGGAAATTTTACTCCCACAACGCGGGTACACTTTTTGCTAGTGATATATAATATGATGGTATTACTATTCATACATATCCCATTTTTCACAATTTTATCTACTAGTGCCAAGCTCAGCTTGTAGCCCTCTAAAGCTTGTAGCCTGGTGCAAGTGCACCCCCTGCGCTTCCCTAGCTACTCCAACGGCTCCAGCAAATACTTAAAATCTTTTGGTGAAAAGAGTAATACAAAAGAGGCTTCGAGAGGCTGTGTGCCATCACATGTGTGCCATCTTATCCAGGGATAAGAAAACCACTTGGAGCCTTTTATATGACTTCTAGTTTACTGTGGAGCAAAAGGAAGGTTTCCCATTATCCCATGTAAGGCCACAGTCTGCATCTGGGAGGTCTGCAGGATGGTAATCCGGGGTTTAGACAAGATGATTGTCCCCTTTTAGATGTTGAGCAAATCCACATGCTTCACTTATTTTTTGTGCGGCAATTTTTTCCTTGATCAAGAATTTTGTTCTCAGAACACGTTGGGAATTAAAAACATTTTTTGTCTACACTGCTGGTTGAAACAGTGCTCTTTTTCTGTATCTTTTCCACAACAGTTGAATTCTTTTTTTGCAACTTGATTCTGATAGAAAAATCTCATCCAACTGATTTAGATAGGAAACCTGCATTTGTATAGAGTTGTGATAATTCTCTTCCAGAAAACAGGACAGGAGCCCTGTTAAACTTGCCAGTATGTGAAAGCAATCTCTGAAAACAGGAACAGTTCTGGTTTTGGAGAATATATGGCAGCCCTACATTTGTAGCACATTATTAATCTAAACAATCCAGGTCCTAAGAAATATTTCAATAAGTACCACATTTGTGAATAATAACCTCTTATCAGGAACAAATTCCTGACTCCAAATTCTGACTGTAGAATTATCTCTTAGAGCACTCTTTGGACCAGTGAAGTCAAAAGTGTGTTGTGTGCTGGCTCAGGGTGTTGCAAACATACCATAAAGCATGGCTGTGACACCAAATGAGTAGGGTGGACTGGAAGGAAGTGGTACAAGACAGGCACGGATGGGCAAATGTTATTCACAGGGTGGGCTGGCCAGAAGTGAGAGGCAGTTCTGGGACCTGGCAGTTATGCTGAATCCCAACTGCATCCCTCAGGTGGTGTGGAGTAGCGTCAGGCTTTCCTGCTTTGCACCACCTCCTGGAGGCATCACAAAACTGCTGTAAGGAACTTCTCTGATACTCCTGGGGGAGGGTTAGGCCAGTACACAGACGTGTGCTTGCCTCCTACATCACCATGGGAACATAAATATATTTTGTACATACTTGTAAAAAAATTTCTAGATCACAATTTTTCTTAAAATCCCATAAAGCTAGGTGGATACTGAAAGAGTGTCATTTTAAAAAATGGATTCCAGTGCTAAAAGATTTGAGAACCACTGGTCTATTGCATCCCCAAAACATACTATAGTAAGTGTGGGTGGGTAGTAAGTGTGTTGTGTGTAGTAAGGGCTGTGGGTGGCACAAGCAGTTAAGATGCTGTGCCTGTTAACCAGCAGGCCAGGGTTCGAGACCCGAGTCAGCCCCACAAGACAGGGTGAGCTCCTGTCCTTAGCCCAGCGCTGCGACGCAGCTGGATCCAATCATATTGGCTCTGCCTTTCCATTGGACTAATTCAGTGGCATGGAGAGGGGGGATTTGCTGCTTGGGTAACAGCCTATCCTCCATAACAATCTAGCCCAGGGTTTCGTGCTTCGCATGCAGCGTATGCAGCACAGAGCACGATACCATAGTCTTTCAAGACTGACGGAGGCCTACAAGTGTGTTGTGAAAGGAACATCACAGTTCCTCATTTGACAGTAAATGAAATCACAGTGACTGATAGGCTCTACATAGAATGCATCTGGAAGTGCCTCTAGTTACTAACCATAGCCAGATGCATTTGAAGGGCATTCATTTGTCTGAAAACATGCAATGATGTGTCCCCCCCCCCCATTAGCTGATACTCTGAAACACTTATTTATTGCATGTTTTCAGTGTTTATTTATCTACAGTATGTACTCTGTGTTTCAAATGTTACAGTAAAAGTGTGGTCAATTGAAGGTGGAGCTGCAGTAACTAGTTTGTTGAGAGAATGTGTGAAGCAGCCGCACAGCAGTAGAAGCAATTCTTCTACTAGGACTGACTTGTGGAGTGGGAAACCAAATGTATTTGGACTGCCAGAGGAATCACAGACTGATTCTCATTTAGTTTGGGTTCGGGGAACCGAAACAAGAAAAGACAAAGCAGATATTACATACTTAGTGCCAAATCTGTTGCAGTCAGTGGGAGACGTAGGAACTCAGCACTTGACAGGATTGGCACCAAATACATTTGTTTTCTGTACACTGCAATTGATTTCTTTCCTTCAAACTGAACAGGAGAAACAAACAGAAGTTAACTGCTTGAGAAAAAAAACTAGCTATGTCATTCATGTTGCATATCACTTCTTTGTTTTTGGTTGGCTGCAGATTCTGATTAATACAATAATTCAAATCATCTTGAGGTGGGGCACAGGAGGACAGAGAGCAGTGAACAACATCTACTGACTCAAGACTAAAATTGTGGTGGATGAGAAAATAACTCGTTCCTTAAAAGGGGAATGACCACAAGGATACAGCTGCTATCACAATTAACTTAGAGCACAAACCTAACCATGTCTACTCAAAAGTAAGCCCCATTGTGTTCAATGGGTCTTACTCCCAGGAAAGTGTCTTTAGGATTGCAGCCATTGGCTGTAACTCCGTACAGTAAAACCTTGGTTTGAGAGCATTTATTAAGTAAATTAATAAATGTATAACCTCCATTACATAACAATAAATGTTATGTAATAAATATACATAACAATAAATGTATAACTTATAAAGGGGTCAGGGCGTCACCACTGCCCTAAGGCATTTTTCCTACTCATGAATAGAGGGGTAATACAACTCACTTTCACTTTCTACAGGGCTCCATGAATTTTTGTTTTTTAGTTTTTTTGGCCATAACTTTTGAAAGGAATGCAATATTTCAAAGCTGTTTTTTTCCATTGAATTCTGCTGGAAAATGAACATCCAATGGTAACTTGATGGGATTATTGCAAAGAATTTTTAGCAACTGATGAGATGTGCCCACCTAAGTTAGAATTGCACTCTATGTATCTGTAAAACGTATTATGTGATTTTTATTACAGTCCAGAGTTGTTATACAGCTTTGGTGCTTCTGAGGCTGCAATTCTAAAAACACTTTCCAGGGAATAAGACACATTGAACACACTGGGGCTTATATCTGAGTAGACCTGGATAGGCTTGTACTCTGAGTGTTAATAGAGAACTACAGCAAAGTACATATCAAAGCATGAGAGAGGCATTGCTGAAATCCAAAAGATCGTTGCTGTGGTTTGCTGCCATCTCTGAAGATTAAGACCTAGCATTATCAGGTGTATTAACTCATAGATGGAAAACTAACATTTGACATCCTCAGCCACGCACTCACTGGATGACCTCCTAAGTCACTGTTTCACTGTTTTCCCATTTAGAAAATGGGGTAATGGAAACCTATTACACAGTGTTGCTGCAAATTAAGATTCTATATTAAAAATGCCTCTATTAAAGAAGACATGGGCTGTGGGTGGCGCAAGTGGTTAAGACGCTGTGCCTGTTAACCAGCAGGCCAGGGTTCAAGACCCTGGTTGGCCCCAGGTTGGCCCCACAAGACAAGGTGAGCTCCTGTCCTTAACCCAGCTCTGTGATGCAGCTGGATCCAATCGTATTGGCTCTGCCTTTCCATTGGACTAATTCAGTGGCATGGAGAGGGGGGATTTGCTGCTTGGGTAACAGCCCATCCTCCATAACAATCCAACCCAGGCTTTTGTGCTTTGCATGCAGCGTATTCAGCGCCAAGCACGATACCATAGTCTTCCGAGCATGATACCATAGTCAGTCTTCAAGACTGATGGAGGCCTGCTGATTAAAGAAGACAATTTAATTCCTATGTGTTATAGATTGTCCCAAGTCATTTCTGTCTCCTGGTTATAATCTCATTCCTAATTTTGTGAACTGGCAAAGCAATATTTATGAACATTTTAATGTTTGAAGTATTTCATAATGTTCGTGATATTTACCTTGTTCAAGAAAACAAAAGTAGTCATCTACTTATCTTCATTTGTTATTCTTCCACCTGAAGTACCCCTTCTGGCCCAGAAATCTATAGAATGATGACTAGATATTACTATGTTTAGGGAAGGTGGTAATTCATTCTTAATAATGAGTACTTTGCATTCAAAGGAAACAGCTCACAAATAGTTATGCTGACATTTGTTTGCAAGTGCTAATTTTTGAAAAATAATTAACAAAAAATTGTGGGAGGGGATAGAAAATTATTATTCAGTGGTAGGAAAGTAGAAGGACTTGGCTAAGATTAAATATTTATTGATGTTTACCTACTACAAATGACGCTGTCACTTTAATCTTTTGCTTAGTGTACAACTGGAAGTCAATGGAACATGCATGTGTATTTATGTATTAAGTTTTTTTAAAGATATGTTCCTTTCCTGCCTGAAATATAATAATTGCATCTGTTAATATATTTGATTTTGCCAAGGCTTTAATCCCCAGATTTGGTTTGTGTAAATGCAGAAGTTAATAGTGGAAAAGGCAAAAAAAGCAAAAAAAGAGGAAGCAGAACAATGGAGCAGAATAGTACTGTGGTTGGCACTGATATTGTCTCCAGTACCAGTTGATAGTTGAGGCCACAAAGATTGTCAGCTCATCTATCCACTAAAAAGAAGCACTGAAACCAGCTTTATTAAGGCAGTTTGCATTGATAAAATATTTTCACATGTTGATACATAAGGCCCAATCCTACCACTCTGCAGTGCTGGTCTTGGGTGCACTATCAAGGGATGGTATCACAAAAACATTGTAAAGCACTTCATAATGGACAGGGAAAGGGAGGCACCAGTGTGAATTTGCATTGGGCTTCGGTGCTGGTCAGATAAGTCTTGGCAGCTTTTCATTGGGCATCTTCCACTTAATGGTACAGAGTTATTCTAGGGGAGGGAGAGAAACGGAAAAGGGAACAATGGTGCAGGGCAGAGAAATGGGTACACCATGGCAGGGTTGGCAGAAGAGACTGCTGTCAGATCTTGTTTCCCTTTCAAGCCCTGAAACCCCTAAATACAGTAACTTGATTCCCTTGCAACAACCTCCTGCTATCTCTTTTCCTGCACCAGATACAATGGCAGCCACACTGTAGGTGTATCACACCGTAGGAAGTCCCGCTAAGATTGGATTGTTCATCTGTGTTATGTGATCTTGAGAATGAAACCTATTGAAGAGAGATGGTATAATGAAAGAACAAATACATACCTCTTCAGTAAGGAATGAGGAAGAGGTTGCATTCTATTTTGAAGAGTTTGATTCTAGAAGAATAAAGTCTAATGCCTCATTATTTCCAGGTGGACAAACACATATATAATTCAAGTAATGTAGAAAAAAGGTGTCTCGTCATTCATAACTGCTGAATGAAATTCACCACTTTATTTGATTTTTGTGGTTTATGGTCCACTGATTAAGGGGTGGAGTAGAGATGTTTCTCATACACTTCCAGAATAGTCTCTACTTCATAATTGTACCTTTGGAACCTCAGAGTTGGAGTAGGGCACATTTAAAGAAAAGCTGTTTATAGCGGGCTTTTAAAAATATGTCTTTGCACAAATGGATATATCTAGGACACCAATACTTTGAGGTTTGTTTTTCAGATGTCAAATTTCTTCTTATTTATTGCTCTTTTCTCCTTTCATTTAACTGTACCAGTTTGTTTAATAAAGCTGAGAGTTGTTGCACAGAGCTTTATAAACACATGTTATTAGATTTTTAAACCTCTTTTGAAAGTGCCTCTATCCTACTTCTTCCTAGTAAAGTGACCTTTTTAAATGGAGGGAAGTGGGTTTAGATGACAGTCATGATAAATGCGGTCATGTTCACTCAATAAAATAAGGCCCAGTGCATTTGAGGATAAATCAGTGAAATGTACAGCCCCACCTGTCTGTCTCCATCATTCATTTCCACTGTCACTTTCACAGTGGCTGATGGATCACAGTTGCTGTAAAATTAGACAGCCTTTAATCTCATTTCATCCTGATTAGCTTCTCTTTACCCTTTCCCTCTAACTCACTGACTGACACGCTAAAAACTCACACTGCTGTGTTTGAGCGTGGCGTGCAAACTTCTTTTCAAATACCTTTTTTGAGGGTAAGAGAGGTACTCACCTGAGATTAAATGGAATACAAAATAGAGGAAATGTAAAACCCATATTAAAATAAATCATCAAAGTAGAGGACAGTGTACTTTGTAATTAATGAAAGCAGTGGACTGCATCACTTTCACAATGGCCTATATTTTGCATTATTTACACCACTGAATTCTTACATCCGTTGGTTCTTAAGCCTACGAATTCATGGTGGACATTACCTAGAAAGGCAACCTGGGGCAAGAAAAATGTCGTGTTTTACCAGTGCAATATGTGTGTTTTTTTCATAATTCAGATACATGTCATAATTCAGATAAGTAATTTAAGAATGTTCAAGGACTTCCATGCTATTTAGTGGTCTGTGTTTCTTTTTGTAATTTGCAGAGCAGACTTCAATGCTATCCATGAGCTATTGTAGTAGAATCAAGCTTTGATCCTCATCTTATCACTCAAAAGTCAGGGCTGTTCAGGCAAGTTGCAGACATTGTGGAAATAATTAGAGGGCTATTAGTCTCCATTGCATCCTGTCCCTAGCAAGCTGCAACCAAAGTTAACCTTTTCACGGCTCCTGGGAGGGGGAACAGACACATAAATCAGTTCTCAAGGTTTCCATTTAAATCAATTAAGCTTCTTTCTATCAGCAGATCCTTTTGCACCCTCGTTCCACAAATGTTTGGCAGATGTTTGGTTTTTAAAACACTAGGACGTACGGTAATGCTTGTTTCTATCTGAGACTAAGTCCCAGGCTACAATCCTGTTTACCATTACTTAGGGACATCACCCTTAGAAAGCAGTGGATCTTCCTCTAAGTAAATTGGGTTGCATCTGTGTGCAGCTATTAAAACAGCACTTGCTCATGCTCATCCCTTGTTGCTTGTCTGTTAAGCAATTTAAAAAGTTAATGAATAAAAATGTATCTTCTGATCTTTTACTAAATTTTAATAAATTAGTAGTTGTACAGTTCTTAGGTAAGAATTCTAGGTTATTTTTCAGGAGCTGGCTTTGGGTAAAATCAGACAAACTTTAGTCACACACACCTTAAGTTTAAACCCTTACTTAATTGGGGAGGGAGATGTAATAAAAATTCCTTTGTTTTTTGGCTCAAAACATGCTCTCTACTGTCTACAAAAGGTTGTAAACATAAAGGTTGAGAGACTGATTTATACTTGTGTATTTCCTGTACTTAGGAGGTTCCACAATCTGCCTTTCCTTGTAGTACTTTTGTTCTGTAGTATGTTCTTAGGAGGTAACAACTTAGGAGGTATGTCAGAACAAAAGTGCATTTTACTCACAGAGCGTCGCAAGCAGATTTCTGGATTGTGTCTATGAACTTTAGAAGTTTCATTTTGTAACTAGAACATCTTTCTTCATCTAAATGTCATTTTTAGTACATGTAGATATTTCTCCTCATGCCTTAGCAATTTTCACTTGTAGCTATAGTTCAGAATTATGAGATCATAATATTGAAATTTTACAATCTTTTCATCTCCACTCTGATATTCTGCCATTTTCTGCATATCTAGTTTTTCTTCTAATATTCTCACATTGAACAGGTACCTGTTGTCTATATGTTGTTGCCTTGTTCACATAGTGTCCTTCCTGTAACATCAGAATAAGTTGGGTGCCCTTCAGATGCACACCTAGCAGAATGGGAGCCAGTGAGTGAATAACCCAGTCACCCTGGCATGCTTTCCTACAGAATTAGCATTTTATCACATGGGAGAGAATTATTCATGTGGTAAGGTCATTCCTGCCTATGTGAGCATGTTATTCACATGCAAAGCATTATAGTATGGTTTTGCACTACATTCAAGGAACTCCCATATTTCTGGTTTGTGAAAGGCATTACACTGAACAGTAAAAGGGACATGTGATCTGCTTTTGTCTTGAAGTGTGGGTTTGCAGCTCTGGATTAGGTAGACTTACCATTTTCCTTAAAACTAACAATTCCATCTGCATAAACATTTGGAAGGGTTAATAGTCTCTTTCAATCTCCAGTTTACCTACTG
Source organism: Cryptoblepharus egeriae (assembly GCA_030015325.1). Taxonomy (NCBI): domain Eukaryota; kingdom Metazoa; phylum Chordata; class Lepidosauria; order Squamata; family Scincidae; genus Cryptoblepharus; species Cryptoblepharus egeriae. Next base: position 41,665,196 of record JAREYC010000003.1, read on the forward strand.
GAACAGACAGAAGTGTGCAGGGGGTCATACCATCTGAGTCTCTGATTTGATTTCCCAGCATCAGGGTTAAACTTTGCTTTCAAAGTTTCACATAATTTTCAGGGTTTCACATAATTCACTTTACATAAGCTTATATTGCTGGCCTACATAGCTAGTGGACTTTCGTTTAGTTGTGAAAACAAGTTGTGCAAGAACTAATCTTGAGGAACAGGATTTCAGAGAATGTGTTACATCAGTTTGCAGGAAAGCTCAAAGCATACTTCTCCCCTTTGAAATGTTTCGTACCAATAGAGAACAAATAAACTGAGTGCTTATTGGATTTTTTTCAGTGCAAGCAAAAGAAGTGCCAAATGTGCATACCTGAGAAATACTTTTAAAATAAAATAAAACCTGGAACTTGTAAAAGTAATCTGAAAGGACAAAAAGAGATGGGCAGCTCAATCTTAATCTGCACTGGTGAAGTTAGACCTCCACTGTATTCAAAGAAGGTTAGAATATATTCCCCTTACCCCAAGGAATTCCCCAGCCTGCCTAATGAGGCTACTCAGATGCCTGCTGTTTAGTGTTAACATTGGGAGGTCAGGGAGGTCAAGAAGAGACCCAGGAGGCAGAAGTGGCCTCCACTGAGTCCGCTTCTGCTCCTGAACCTCTCCTGAACCTCCAGCAGCACTGGAATGGGATGTAAGGTTACACATGCTGTCCCAGTCCCACCATTGCAGTCAATTCCCGTGTACCCAAGGCAGCAGCTATGCCAGTGGAAAAATACATTATGATTGTACTCCTAAAGTTTGAGATGAATCTAGACCTGAGTTTTATATAGACATTATGGCCTTCATAGACTAATATGATTGGTACATCAACTAATGAAATGATTCCCTTTTGTGAAATGGTGGGGTGATTAGACAGCTTGCAGGTGGTAAGTAAAAATATTTTTTCTCTTGTCTCCTCCAGTAAGCTGCCTGACTGCTTGTTGGTATCCTTGAACCTATGCCATCCATTTTGCTGGCATGCAACCAGGAGAGGGGGAAGGAAAGAGGCTGTACCCGAGTGGTGTGGGACTTGAGCCCACAACCCATGGGGCAGTACCCAGGTTCTTTGGAGAGGCAACCAACATGGCAGAAAACTACAAAGGACCATAATACAAAGCTAGCTTTATTACATGTGTACACATGAGTTCCACCACCACTAGGCAAGGTGAACAGAGAACAAAGGCTGTGCAAGCATTTTTAAAGGGCATTTTTAGTAGAGGAGGGTACAAATGACTGAGGGCTAAGCAAGGATCCTGTTTGCTAAATTTTTGTGCAAGGCTGGGATTCAGGGGATGACAACAAGCAATGGATGGACATGCCAGTAGGCAAACTTGCAACGCATCCACAACTCTTTTGATACTGTGCATTGTCAGGACTGCTTGCAGTTATTGCTTAATTGCATAAAACTTGTATTTTTGCTGCAATCCGCCTTTATTGTTTCGGCCTGGATGTTCTGTGCCTTCTATTGTTTTTCTGGCTTAGAGTGGCTGGCCTTGCTATGGGGGCCAGAGTAGACTAAGGGGAATTGGGCCGGGTCATTTGGACCTAACAAGGTATTAAAATAGGCTGTTTATAACAGTTTTAGGACAGAACACATATGATCCATAGTCAAGCACTTATTTATTACAATTACTGAGTGTGCCGACACTAAGAGACGTGAGAGGTGTGGCGGCCAGAGATAGGGCCTTCTCGGTGGTGGCACCCCGGCTGTGGAACTCCCTCCCCATAGAACTGAGGAAAGCTCCCTCAATACAGAGCTTCAGGCGGAGCCTAAAAACCTTTTATTTCTAAAAAGCTTTTAAATGCGGCAGGGGTTGGGGGGCAGTTTTATTGTGTTTTTATATATTATTGTTTTAACAAAGTTTTTAGTCTGTTTTAATCATTTCAATTTTAAATCTAATTGTATTTTAAGTGTATTTTAATTATGTTTTAACTTCTATTTATTATTATTTTAATGGTGTTTTATTCTTCTCTTATGTTAGCTGCCTTGGCCTCCCTCTTGTAGGGGAGGAAAGGCGGGGTATAAATTAGAAAGATAAATAAAATAAAATAAATTATTGGTTACAAGGCACAAATATCTTTAGGAAACAGTTTGGACAAGGCATTTCTTTATATCTGGAACTGTTCTGGTACACCAAGAATAACTAATATCCTTGGCCTTGCAGCTTTGGTCAGTGCAAGAGGATGGAGGGGGCTGGAAATGTGGAATTAGACACAAGGCCTGGATATTCAGGTACAAGGCTGAGGCATCCTGGGAAAGGGGGATAGGATATGATGCATGCCAGTACTGCCAAGATCAAGCCCTCCCAGCCCCCTGACCTCCCAACCGTCTCTGAAACCCTTCATGCCCTCCTCCTCCTTACCCATGAAATGCCTATATTGCCAACTTACCAGCAACAGTGGAGGCTTCAGGAGGAATTACTGTGCATGCCACTTTATTACATGTGTACACATGTGCAGCAGCTTGGCAGTGCACAATAGTGACTCTTGTGCCAGTGGAAAGCGTCCTGTGCTCCTGGATCAAGAGTCCCAGCACCACAAGGCAACCATAGGATTGGACCCTTATACAAGTAAATGGAAGACTGTATATTTAACACAGTCTAGGCTTGGCTGCTTAATGGCTGGATAATATCTACCAGCAATAAGTAACATTAATTAATGCATTTTTTAAAAACCTAGTTGATTAATAATTGCTTTTGCTTAGATAGCTGTATGAGATCAGACTATGGAAATGATTTTTGACCTTTACTGGAAACTAAAAATGCACTTTGCTTATTCATCATTGCTGTGGAAAATAAAGAAAATGAAAATAAAAAAATCAGTAAAATGCTTAAATGAGACTACTTGATCTTTAAGAAAATGTGTCCTAAACAAGAAGGCTGCACATATTTCTTATTGTTATTTGCATATGCTATAGGGCTCAAGAGCATGGAGAAAAATAAAAGATAATAAAACAAATGAAATGAGAGATATATCACTGAAAATAATCCAAGTGTGAGATAGGCTGCCTCTTTTTTTGGCACTGGCAAAAGAGCACAAAGTAAGAACTGGCCCTGAGTCATATTGATTTCCCACTGCACTGGTTTCCTAAGTGCTCTGTTGATCCGTGTCAAGCAATAAGTTCCCTGCCTGTACATGCACATCACCTCCCCATTTGTCCTCACCTAGATTTAAGGTGCCCATATGATGAGCGAAACAAGGACATTATTTTTCCTACTGGTGACACCGCCCAGAACTACTGCATGTGTTCCGAGAACTAACGCTGTGCAAGTATGATTTCAGCATATGATTTCTGAGAGTGCCACATACTATGGTGCAAAATATATTACGATATCAAAATCACACATTTTTATGCTACAGTTCTAGTTTTGGGAAAATATATGTAAGAAGGAAAAAAATTCTACATCTCCCCCAAACTACAACAATGCTTTTCCTCACCCTTCTCTGTGTTTTTAAAGGATGTTGTGACTCCGTTAAAACAGATCTGAGCATTCGTAACAAAGGATTTCCTGATTAGATGGATGGCAAATGTCTGATTGTGTTGCTAATGGCATTGTACAGGAAATTAACCATATATATTTGGAGAAGGCATTAAATCAGCAGGACCCTAATTTAAAAACTTAAAACTGTAAGAAAATGCCACTTGCTCATTGCTGTAAGAGAAAGCTCCTCTTTCTTCTTGTGCAAATGTTGCCGACAGAACAGATCTTGGCTGAATTTTTTTTTGTTATATCTTCTTGTTGTGCGGTGTTTACTGTGGATTATTAGAGTAACTACTGATTTTACTGTGTCTCCAACCACTTTTAAGGGCACAATTCACAAACCTGCTGCAAGATACTATACCTGAGGACAGTATCAGGTCCCTTTGGTCCCCTCCCCCCCAAAAACCAGACATACTTATGTCTAGAGAAACTGAGCCTATGGGCAATGTAATAACTATTGCAGCAGCTGGCTGGTGGAAGCTAAATCAGCTTCAGGGAGATGTGCTGCAAACCTCCAGGTGCTGTTATGAGCACTGGTTCTGACTCCTGACTAGTTGCAAACAGTGCAGGAAGTTGATTTATACAGACTCTGGCTTATGTGATGTGTCTGGCTTATGTGATGTGTCCTCCAGATGTGTCATGAGGGCTCAGTCACCAGTTCTGCTGTGAGAGAGGTTGGTATCAACAACATGGCCAAATTATGTTTTATAGTGTTAGAGCATCCAAACAGCCCAGCAAGCAGATATTTTAAAGAAATTGGATAATATGTTTCTTTTTATTATAAAGTATTTTTTAAAAATAACATTATGAGAACTTATAATCGGGCCTGGATCTTAGCAAATTTTGGTTCATATGACATGCCTATTTGAAATAAGCATAATCACAGTGTGTTTAAGATTTTGCCTACAATCCTAATCCCCAATTAGACCAGCCAAAGTCCCAGCACAAATCCTGTGCTAGCCTGAGGGTGTCACAAAAGTGCTGAAAGGCACTCCTATGCCACTCCTGGGGTAGGGTTAGGCTAGTACAGAGACAGGTGCTTGCCTACTTACGTCACTGTAGGAAGACCAATGAGTTTTGCCAGTCTAAGTTTAGATTGCATCCTTATTGTTTGAATTTTTCAAATATGCATTTGAATAACCAGTGCACTGAGATAGCATTTGATATAGAATATCTGTTTTCTTTTCAGTTATGCCATATAATAGTGCCCATCATTGTGTAGTGGAAGTGGAAAATTTCTTGTTTGTACTGGGAGGCGAGGACCAATGGAATCCTAATGGTATGTATACAATAACTGATGGAATTGAGAACAAAGAACGTATGAGTAGTAAAAAATACAAAATAGCCCATATAGGGACTCCTAATGTAATTTGCCAATTTGAATGAAGTCATAGATCTTTACCCTTGCACCAATCAGTTGATTTCTGGTAATATGTCTTGCACAGGATATTCTCACATTGCTGTTTCACATGAAATATGTTTTGGATTTATGTAGATACAAGAATAACTCTTATCTGCAAAAACATAGAAGAATCAATCCTGAATTCACTTGCACCAGCAGAACCTTAAGTGAATTTCCAAAATTTTCACAATAACTCAATGGAGAATTTAATCCTTCTGCTGAGTCCCATTTAAAAAGGCGGGAAACAATTCTAAAAAGCTTTGTTCCCACATAGGGGGAAATCACATGTGCATTCCCACATGTACAAACTTGGAGAGAGAGAGAGAGAGAGAGAGAGAGAGAGAGAGAGTTATGGTTAAAGTTCCTATTGCAGCTTTATTCATGAATTATCTTTACATTGATAGTACCTGTTAATTGAATTTGGAGCTGATTTTAAATTGAAAAATGAAAAAACTGAAATATAGGATTCTAAGGCTGCAATCCTAACCTCCACATAGATCAGCCTAAACCCTGGCATAGGTCCTGTTCTGCCCTGAGGGTGTCACATGACTATTCTGCCCCACTCCTGGGGGGAGGTTAGGCCAATGCTATACGCTAACTTCCTGAAACCATCACAGAAAGATGGGTTAGGCCAGCCTAAATTTCTTAGAATTGCACCCTAAGTTCGTAATCTTACAAAACAACACAACACAACCTATTAGATATAGAACAGTCTTGTTGAATCTTACCAAAGGCCCTGCTAAGCCAGACCCGTTTCCTGTAGTGATGAAACACATGCCTCCAGGAAGCTTATAAGCAGGATATGGAGTCTTGCCCTTGCTTTGCGGCAACTTGCATTCTGAAATATACTTCTTCCAAAATTGATGTAATATCATCATATTGACATCATAACATCTATAAGATTCAAATAGACCTATCCTCCATGGAGTTGTCTGTAAGAAGCCGACATGTATTTGCTTACAGCAGGGTTGTCCAAACATTTTCACACATAAGAGGGCCTCATAATCTCTCTGACACTATGTCAGGGGCTGGAAAAATAATTTACATTTCAAATTTGAATATATTTACATAAACTTAGAGTGTGATAGAGACAGATCCAGAGGATTACAAGGTTTCCCCACAAAACAAGTGGAAGGGTCTAGCCACTGGCCATATTGAGGCTCACTGTAGGCTACATCTGGTCCCCATGCTGGGGTTTGGACATCCCTGGCTTAGAGGTTAAGTCCCAGTATACTCAGTGAGGCTTATTTCCCAAATTTTTTTAGGACTTCAGTCACTCTAATAAAATACTAGTGAAAAATCCTGAGATTAGGAAATGCTGAGTTAGCCGAGGCCTTCAATGTTCCATAAAACATGTTTTCAAAACTTGTGGTCTCAGGTCAGAACATTGTAACATAGATATAAAATTTGTCATCTGCAGAAGAACAGTTCTAAATATTTTAGGATAATCTTCCTCATGAATAATAGAGAGCAAATGAGAGCTTTGCATACACTTTTTGGTTTCTCTCTCATTCATCAGCTGCTGAAACTCTTCAAATATGTACTTGTATTTTCCAAATCAAGATATGTAATGGCAGCTGTTAAGAGTTTTATATGTCAGTTAATGCTTTTTTTATATATGAAAATGTAATAAAATGTTTCCAAAATAAGCTTTTTCTCCCAATGCTGAACCCTGGTTACCTTCCAGGTAAAATGGTTATGCATGTATTATCACAGTCTTTAGATTATTTTACTCCTCTTTTATTTCTATCTTGAACAAAGGAATCACATAGAGATTATCTGGTGGTATGTGCTGTTTTAAAAAATTTGATTACTTCATAAATTTTCCACAGAGAGAAATTAAACAATTTAACAGACTTCTGAACAAAGCAAAAAAAAGAACAGTGTGCCTTGCAAAATTTAGGATATTGTCAAGACATTGTTGAAAAACTTGCACATGAAGGCAGAGTTGCAGTTGTAGCAGTCTGTGTAACAGAGATAATTATGACGAGGAAACCATAAAACAGCTTGCAGGTACACATTTTCACTTCAAAATGCCAGAAGATCCAGCTGAAATTACACAAACTGCATATATTTTATTGTGAAAGACCCATTTCAGCATCTGCACTAATCCAAATTGTATAAAAGGGTTACATCTGTTCATTTCCTTAAAAACTAAGATAAACAAACCAGTCAACTTTTTGTAAACCTATTTTCAGTAACATTTTTGAAAAAAAATAAACTCAGTGTTTTGGAAGAGTAACTTTGTACTCTATTTCTGAAACAAAAGGTTATAGATAATTATAGCCTACAGAACTGGTTTGAAGTCTTTGGGAGCTACTTGCCAAGCACCATCTATCATCCAAATACTCTTGAACAAAGATGTAGGGGAAAAACCCACTGCAGAACCATGTCCATGGTGGATCAGTAATATAGCTACTGTAGATGGGGGTGCAAAGTAGTATAGCAGTGGTATAGCTAAAGGGGGTGCAAAGCATGGCAACTCAGTGTAGCATGCAAGTGGTCTCTTCACTCCCCTTCAAAGCTATTCTGGGCTGCTAGAAAAAGGAAGCATGAATAAAGCTCAGAAGATCTTGTTTAGGGAGAAGCTTTCCATTCCCTAGCTGTCCGCTGTGAAAAGGAAAAGAATTTCCTTTTCCTTCTGGCTAAGCTTTTTTTAGGACAATGTAGCCATGATTTTTTGGAACTCCCATCCAGTAGCAGTGAGAAATATTATTTTATAATTCACAGAGTAGCCCTACACTGGCCTAAGACAAGTGGGCTTGCCTATTGGATTTGTTGAAGCCTGTGTTTAGATAGTGCTATCAAAATTTTTTCATTAAAGACCAAATGCTATCATGAGACTTGAACGTACCAGTGGCAAGATTTTCATAATTTGTTATCTTGGCAGAATGTGGAGTTTTTTTGACACAATAATCTAAAACGTATCAGATAAGGCTAGGAGGGCCTGATTTGGGCCAAACCTAAGGACAGAAATTTAAAAATGGAGATGAATCTATGACATTGTGTTTATGAATGCAGATTGTCTTTGAAGCAAAAGTTTGTAACCATCTGGTTTTTTGATGCTGAAAAATATTTACCTGGTAGGCAGACTATCCGCTACCTATTTATTCTGCTGTGAGATATAAGATTGGGTGGTTGGGAGGTGTGATTGATTTTTTTTTTTTGTCACAGGAAACCAGAGGGCTGTTTTAAAGGCTCAGGTGTTAAACGGAAATTGCATGCACTCCTTTGCTCCAGTTATTTTGCTTTGTATATAAAATAAAGTGAAATCTTTATTTCTTGAAGGCATGCAATGCCAGAGTTTGGTAGTCAAGATAACATAGGCTTATGTAGTTTGTGTTTCCAGCCTCCAATTCTATTCTTTCTAATTTTTTTCTATTTCTGTGTTTAGCTAATGTTCTTGGATTAAGACAATAAGGACACATTCATTCATAGATATAATAAGCATTGTTTTGCTTCTTAAAGAATAAATAGGAAAACATGGGTGGGTTGAACAGGTGGAGGGGTGAAAAACAGTGGATTGTCTTGAATCTTTGTCCTCCAGGTGGTACAGTCACAGTTGAACCCTGAGACTTAGAATGGCTTTAGGAGGGGATTCTGCCAAGGAAGCAACTGTGGCTAGCTAATTTCCAGAGCTGATGGCAATGGATTCGAATTACCAAGGTTATGTGTCCAAACAAGAGGAAGAAAGGAGTGCATTTCACTGAGTACTGTGGATCATTGTGCAGACACTGGCAGCCCCTCTCTTAACCTGACAACCTCCCTCTGAACAATTCATCTACCACTTCGAGGTGCAATAGAAGAGAAAAGGAGGAACTTCAGTGATATTCAGGATCAGCACATCCATGAGGCCATCATAGGTCACATTAGGCAGTAGATTGGTGGGAGATACCCATCTCTGTCTGCCTGCTTGCCTCCACTGCTTCTCCTTCCTTTTTGATGAAAAGGAAATGTGGGAACAGAAGAGAAAAGGAAAATTGGAGGGGAGGAGAGTGCTAAGCTAGGACACTAGCAAGTTGGAGGAGTAGAGGCAGACACATGATTGGGTAAGGGGGGAGCATTTGATATGCCACATTGGGAGGTCTTGGGCTGGCCCTGGATATATCTATGATGCTGGAAACGGCTCTAAAATTTCTGTGAAATGTCACAAGAACACATAACCTTTAAATAATTTCCTACTGTGTCATTAGTATTTGATTTTAAGCACTTAAAAATAGTCCATTGATTTCTGTTTTTACAAGAAGCTACAGAATAGCCAAACTACTATATCTCTATATATTGACGGAGGTCTTTAAAAAATGTTCATAGCCTTAAAGTGAAAACCTTTTGTGAAAGATTGTTAACACGTGTAAATGTCTGTACTATAAAAATTTGATTTGTAATGATAGAAAACAGAAGTGCTAAATATGAAATAATCTCTTTCAGGAAAACACAGTACAAATTTTGTGAGCCGATATGACCCTAGGTTTAACAGCTGGATACAACTCCCACCTATGCAAGAGAGGTAAAAACTTGCTATGTGATTTACGGGGGGAGGTTTTAGAGTGGGGTTGTAGTGTGTCAAAATAATTTTGAGTTGGTGGAACCATAACCTCCATCACCTTTCCAATTTGGAGAAGCGCTGCTTCAGAACAATTACTGGCATGTTGTTTTTCCAGATCTGACCTTCGATAAAATATGATAAAATAACTGTATGTAAATCAAAGGCTTTCATATACCACCATAACTCACCTGTCACCCTGTTCCTGCTGAGATATGGGGTGACACAGGGAGGGTGGCACATGTATGTCGGAGGTAGTGCAGAAGTTCCTTACAGCACTGTTACAACACCATCAGCTGACACAAGGGTCTTGTGCTGGCTAAAGAGTACATTAAGATAATGCTCTCAGGTTGCAATCCTAAACCCCAGTTAGACTGGCACAAATTCTGTGCTGACCTGAGCATGTCACAGAAGTGTTCTTTTAATTATTTTGCCCACACCTTTGCATATTAGATCCTACCATTGGTCAGTAGGTTTTCCAGATGTAACATTTAGTGTTAATTTTATGTTTTAAAAAAAACTAAATTTAGATTTTCCTTTTTAATTTAGTTTCAGTTTCCCATTGTTTTCTATTGGTAGTACTGCAGACTGTCTCAAGCTTGCTTTCTGATTCTTTTGCAACCCCAAATGGTGGCTGCTGATTATCCAGAGGCTCCCATTCATCAGATTAATTATTGGCAAGCAGTAAACAGGTATGGCATAGAGAGATGCTGATTCTGGAGGTAAAGGGCTGTCATACAATATCTTAAAAGCCTTAGGATGCAATCCAGAGTAACTATGGGAAGTCCTTGCTCCGGTGTAAGAAAAATTTGCTCTGGATTGCAAAATGAATTTCCCATAGGTTTTCACTAGGTGATGCAGTAACTACGGGTACACGTAATGTGTCTTATGTGCACCCGTAGTTGCTCTGGATTGTAGGGTTAGAGAATAGTGATGCCTGCCTGCCTGCCTGCCTTTCTGAGAAGTGCAATTTGCACATGAGAATGTTAACAATATCTATCTGATCTGGAGTCCAGGAATACTATTCTTTTGAAAGTGGTTGGCAGAGGGTAGGCACAGAGATCAATATTTCTCTCTTCTTCATGTGGACAGCTGCAGTGGAAGGGCACACTGGAGCAGTATAGGAGGGGATGGGTCAGCAAATTTAGGATCCCATACTCCCTTCCAGCCCCGATATTCCCCCTGAGGCTCCTAAGCTGTAAACCAGCTATAAAACTAACATGGGTCTGAGGAGATGTGTTGATTGGCAGCTTATAGAGAGGTAAATAAAAAAATACTTCTACTTATCTTTCCTGAGCCAACTGATGCTCCCCAGAGCATACCATTTCAAGAATACTCCGTTGGCAGTGCCATTTGCTATGGGCTTGTGAGGGAATGGGTTTGGGCTTCTCAGTTGTTTAGCATTTCTGATACAGAATCATTTTGAATCTTTAATAATTAGCTGGCTTAGTTGGTTGTCATTAAAATTAATTTTCCATGTGCCCTTCATGTCAGCCACCCTAAGAAAACTATCCCCTCAATTTGAGTAGATGCATTTTGTCTGTGTCTGTAGCTGCAATCTGATTTACTCCCTAAAAATTGCACCTTATATCTTGGAATTCCAGCTGAGATGTGAAGCAGGCTTTGGTGGAGCTTTTTGGAGAGTTCTCTTCAATCAATCCCCTCCTAGTTCATCCTCAAAGTGAATGAGTTGACTAACCTCCTACATGCCAAACTTTATAGAAAGTTTATTCTCAGAAACTCTTTGTACTATGCAACTGTATAGTGTAGACCATTCAGAGGATTAAGACCTACACACTGGACCATTCAGAGGATTAAGACCTACACATTGGTCCTGCTTTCTCTGTTGATCAGTAGACAGAACTGAGGGGAAAGTTCTGGCTTTGCATTTTCATCCCATACAATGCATTATTTTGTGTATGTTTGGGAGGGTTGAGGTCTGTAATCTATCTACATAAAACTTTCTGTGAGAGGTGCCTGCACATTCTGTGTCAGTCAAGCTGGCTGAGGGTTCTATTCCCATGATCCTCTTGGGTAGAAAAGGTTGAGGGTTCTATTCATTATAATTGTTGACATTCCATTCCTATTTCAGGTGTCATTTCCAACTGTCTCGGGCCAGAGAGGCCAGAGGGGCAATTGTGGAAGATATAGGGATATATATTTTTCTCTACCAATATTTGAATTGGCTAATTAAAACAGGTCTATCCATTTCATGGAAAATATTTTTTTCCTGATGAATGTTGTTATATTGTACCTTCACAAGCAACAGCTGCAAGCAAGTCCCATAAGTTTCCAGAAAGTCCTACCAGTGGTCTGTGTACATTCATGTCCATATGAGTTAATGCTCAAAATAGTACAAATAAGCAACTGTTTATCGCTTTAATAAGATACTAACTTTGGCCCAATATTTCATCCCTCCCTCTGACCCCGAAAGCAGAGTGTTAATAGAAACAAGATATTTGATCTCTTTCAAGGCAGAAATGATGTGGAAATAGTTCAATTTGAGCAAACTTTAGGAGGTCAGATGGTTTTATTGTTCATGCTTAAAGGAAATGAAAAAGGAAGACTTGTAATTGCAAAACATGGCACAATTGATTAAAATCAATTCAGTTGACATGGTCTCTCTAAAAAGAATTTGGCATTGGTACGATCAGTAATAATATGGTAGCTATTCAGTCTAAGATTGGTAATCAAATTCCAAGTTTCAGAGCATAAATTCATTGCCTGTGGGGATCCAAGAAGAATTTCTTCTACCTTTCCCATGTAACTGGATTGTAAAATTTGGCTAAGTTCATTACAGGGATTTTTCACAAGCCACTGCAGGACTTGTAGCTGGACTGATATCCTGATCCACAAGAGTAATTTGATGTAATTTATCTTACTAGAAATTGTAGTATATTTCTGGAGACCAGATGTATATAAAGGGATGATTTCTTTTCTAAACTGAATTTTTAGTGGAATATTTTACCATGGAGGAATTTTTATAGCAATTAAATTTTACATTAATTAACCAGAGCTCTATTGCTCAAGTGTAATTTATTTAGTGGAAAAGAAGGATAAGAGAACTTAAAATCTTTACTATTGGGAGTTTGCACATAAAATACCCATTTAATCAGAAGAATGAAGCAGACTGTCTTTCATTTTTGCTCCTAACAGTGACACTATGTGGATGAAGTCAAGATTGCATGTGGAGAATAAATTTATTCAGAACTTGTTTCTGAAGATAGCTGGAATTATAAAATACAAATAAAGCCCCAATCTTGTCATTTATACTTATCTTAGCCCCTCCCCCTCCCCCTGGTAAGAGAGCAACTTTTTGATTATTTTATTCAGTTTTATATGTTTAAACATATGTTTCAACTACTTATATACTGATAAAGCTTTAATATTAATGGAGTATTCCATAAGTACCCACATTAATGAGCATTCCTGAGAAGAAGCCTGTGTACATTGAAAATCCAATAATATTTATATGTGAAATTTAACTGCTGTTCAGATCCAATGTTATCTATCCCATGTTACCAATATTCACCTGTGCATGCAAATACAAGAGAGAGTAAAAGGTCCTCTTTGTACCTTTATCTATTTCACATTTTTTCTCCTCAATGCAGCTTACAATAAGAAAAGCAATATAAAAATGACAGTTAAAAGAAAAATAAAAGCAACAAAATTAAGTAACATCAGACCCAAAGTGAAATAGCAGGAGAAGGTATAAAAAAACAAAAGTTAAGTCAAATGCTTATCTTAACAAAAAATGTTTAAATGGTGACAAAAACTATTAAGGTTTGAATGAATCTCGGAACATAGGGAGTTTCACATTCTGAAACTTTCTGAATGTGAAAGTCTCACATTCTGTCATAGAGAAGGTCTTTTCTCTCATTCCTATAATCCAGTGATTCCCAAACTGTGATTTGCGGCTTTCTGGGAAGCCACAGAAACCATCCTGGGAACTATAGAATTCTTGCAGAAGACCTGCTTCCTTAAAATCCTAAAATGTATAGGTTTTTAGTCCTAATGCGGAGCCACAACCAATGGCCAAATAAGTCAAAGGAGCTGTCAGTTAAAAAATTTGAGAATCACTGCTATAAACTTTGCTTTAGCCAGTGGTGAAACATGCAGCAGATCCTCCTAAGCTGACCATAGCCAGCAAGTCCATACAGGAGGAGGCAGTCCTTAAGGAATCCTGAACTTAAGCCATTTAGGTAAGAAACAGGAAATATTTAGGTAATTTGGGTATCATTTAGGTAATTAATAGCACCTTGAATGTGCCTGGAAATTAGTTGGCAAACTGCAAGTTCATGCCTGCTGCATAAATCTGGTTTCGGTGGAAAATCTTACAGTTACAATTTGAAGAGCTGAAGGGCCCAATCCTTTTCCACCTCCTGCTGGCAGAATAAATGTGCCATAAAGCTGGTTACAACCATAATAAGACCAGCAGGGCAAGAAGACGGTGTTTTCGGACAGGGAGGTAGGGTGGCCTAAGAGACAGTTCCGGCCTGGGAAGGGGCAAAGACAGCTGCTGAGGCAGCCACCATATTTATTTATTTTATTTATTTATTTTATTTATATCCCGCCTTTTCTCACCTGCAAGAGGGAGCTCAAGGCGGCTAACATCAGACAGAAAAATAAAACACCATTAAAATCAAATAATAAATATAGATTAAAACATAATTAAAATACAATTAAAATACATATCCTATTCTCCCTCCCGCACCTGAAAGCCCTACAAGGACTACTCAAATTTGCACCAGCTATTGAGCTAACCCCAATCTGAGTAACCCAAAGAACCTGAACCAATGTTTCCTTAACCTGAGAAGACCACCAGCTGCTTCTTGGCCTCACAGGATACAGTGGTGAATTTTGAATCAAAATTGGAAATTACACAAGTCTCTTTACCCACAAAATGTTTTGCAGTCTGGTCACAGTGGGTCATTGAGTAATTCTTTTTCTACATGTTGGCCATGATACAAGAGGTCTTGTACTTCTCACAATAGGTATCTCCTATTACATTTTCAGAAATGGAAGTTATTTTCAGGCACACTAAAGGTGTCTTGAAAACACAATATGAAAATATGTTTTCTATCAATACTGATTTTTGACTAGAGTCATTAATTTGCATTACATGTGGAATTCTACAAAATAGATGAGAGTTGGCCAGATATAAACCATTGTTGGAGGGCAAAAATGTTATGCAAGAAAAGTTGTTCTATTTGCAGTAGTGCAGAAAGAAGGAAAAAAATGATAATTGAAGAAAAAATCTGATGATGTGGTTCTCTTAGTAAATTGGGAACAATGACCCTTGAAGGACCATAAAGAAAGTGAATGTCAAGATAATTTATTATTGTTACATTATCTATCCCATTTTTTACTCTGTCTTACTGAGTTATCTCCTTTTGTGATACCAAATGCCCCAAATATTAATGAGTTCCTTTTTCAATCCTTCACTCGCAATAAAATCAACATATATTTTCAAAGGTAATAATTTGTCTCATCCTAGTTGTGTCTGTTAATTGGCAAAACAATTTTAAAAATTCTTCTGAAAGGCTACAGTAGAGAATATGCATAGATATACAATCCAGTTGCACATATCAGTTTACCAGGAAGTCTGGTGAGGATGCAGAGGTCTATATCTGCTGAAGATTCTCAGTTATCTTCGTGTGCAGAGCATCACTTTACATTGAAGAGAACGGTGCAGGCGTCCTTTTGAGAGCTTTCTTGTGTATACCCCAGAACCATACATAAAGCTGGCTTGATGCAACCAAATGGGTATTCCAAACAATTGCAGAGCATTATGTTTCTAAGAGAGGCACAACATTCATTAGATCTGGCTAAGGGAAATGGATATGCCGCCCAATCCACGTGATGTGTCCCAGAATCCCTTGAGATACCACAGAGGAATGTCCCTCCCTTTCACCATGAGACATATGGTCTCAAGCGGCCTTCATAACATCATAGAAGGAACTGGTTCACAACAATCTTCAGATAAAGCACATGATCTGAGTTGCAGGTGTCTTGGGTTGCACGCAGGGTGACCAGATGCCCAAACCTCAAAAGGAGGACAAGGTCTTTGATTTCTTTCAACCTGTCCTTTCCAGCAGATAATGGCACATTTGCCTACTCACGAGTAATGCCGCGATATTGGGTACTTTCACTTTCCCATAGAGCTCAATGCATTTTTTAAAATTTTAGATTTTTTGGCCATAACTTTTGATAGGATATTTCAAAACTGATTTTTGCATTGGAGTCTGCTCCTCAGTACGAATCCAAGACAAGATGGGACACTGCACACCACTGCAAAATTCCAAAATGAAGCCAAAATGAAGGACAATGAAGCCCTTTTGGAGGACACCCGGACAGAAGGCTAAAAAAGAGGACAAATCCAGAAAAATTCAGTCATATGGTCAGCCTGGGTGCAAGAAAATGTCATGTGTAGGCCCTGTGTAGGTCAAGGATAGTAGATAACTTTAAAATCGTTAAGTGGAAACCTTTAGTTAACATTATACATTTTTATTTGTAAATCTACCACTGCAAGCCCTTCACAGTGTTTATTATTAATAATAATATGTAGTATATAGTCCCTTATTACAAAAAAAACTTTACCATCTCACTTTTCCACTATAGAAGACATCTGCTGCCACCATGACAGCTGTTCTTGGGATAAACAACTGTATTCAATAAAAGTACAGTACATATATATGTTTACCAGCTCAAATGCATATAGTATATATTTAATCTTTTTAAGAACACAGAAATGTTCTACTAACTATTGGTCCATCTACCTAATTCAGTATTATCCTATACTACCTGGTAGCACTTCTCCACTCTTTCAGATAGAACGTTTTCTTTGCTACATATATCTAGAAATATTGGAGATTGAACCTAGGATCTTCAAGCAAAAAAAACAACAACAAACACAAAATATGTCCTCAATTGAACTGTGGCCTCTCCAAAGGATTTTTACTAAAGTCCTGCTAGCCACCTCTGCTGGAGTTACTCAACTCTGTAAAATTTCTCTTTGCTCATGCCACTGTTCATCTTATTACCTGTAAAAGTGCTCATTGCTATTTTTGATCCCTGTGTAAATCATAGGAGAAAGTTGCTTTTTTCTTACCAGTGCACACTGTAAGAACCAAATTTTATTTGGTTAGAAAGTAAAAGGCAAACTGGGTGGTATTGTGGAGGTCCATCTTTATTGATGCCCTATAGAACAGATAGCGGCAGAGGGATGGGCAGATAATGGGGGGGGGAGGAGGTTTGTACACCATCACCAGCAATGATACAAACTATTCCTTCAAATTAGGCAAGAGAATGGAACTATGGCTACAATCCAGAGTAACTACGAGAGCTTTTTACACTGACATAGGTTGCAATCCTAAAGACATTTTCCTGGGAGTAAGAGCCATTGAACACAGTAGGGCTTACTTTTGAGTAGACACGGTTAGGATTGTGCTCATAGTTATGGGAAACCTATGGGAAATGCATAGAGCAATCCAGAGCAATGCATAGAGCAATGCCTCTTACGTCTTCCCGTAGTTACTCTGGATTGTAGAGTATGGGCGCAATCCAGAGCAAATTCAACCTGCTCTGACCTAACTGTGCTCTCCTAACTATTCTGTTAGTTAGAGCAGAACTATTCTATCCAGAGCAGAAAGTTATGCTGCATCCAGAGAGTCAGGAAGCCTGGGCTGCCCTAACTGCTCCAGAGCATGCTAAGTCTGTGACAGCTGGGGAGGGCTTGCTCCTGAGTAGACCCCCCTCAGATCACACTGAAGAAGGAACAGCTGTGGTGCCTACATTATAAGGAAGCCCAGCAGTTCCTGACAACCAGTTACAGCTGCAGTTCTTCTAGTGCAAGATGGATGCTTGGAGTGGCCTGCTGTATCCTGAGGTTACTGGGCTGCCATAGTTGTGCCATATCCTGAGGTTGAGAGGCAGGGGTTGCAGCTAGGCTGGCCAAGAACTCAGATTTTTGGTCAACACCATTCTTACTCTCTTTCTTACACCATTCTTACACCATTCTTATCATGGACCCCTATGGGTCTACTCATTACTATACCTGCTCCTGAGGTGGTATATCTCTGAGGAACTGGAAGAGGGCATTTCTGCCTTGAAACAGGCTTTGGATACAGAGTAACTGCTCTGCCCTAGGCAATGCTAAACATGCCCTCAACTTGTCTCTCCTGAGCTGCTTAGGCTGCCCCAGTTAGGGCAGATCAGGTCCACCTCTCTTAGGGCACCCTATCTTGCCTTGCTCTGCCCCAAGCCTCTTCCAGAGTAACTGGGCTGGAGCATCTTGCAGTTGCTCCACCCTAGTGATAGATAGGGCACCGTAAGGCCTCTTATGTGCAAGGAATAGTTGCTCTGGATTGGGCTGTAAGTCTGTTCATATCAGAAAGAACTGCCCCTTCCATTGAAATAGAAGGCTCCCAAAACAACATACAACTTTGAGTAAGACCTGGGAGTGGAGGGGAAATGGGAATGAAGCAGGTTGAGAATGAAATGAGTGAATTGTTGTTAGAACAAAAGCTGACATACTGCATGAGGTACAATGATAGAATTAATTCTAGTTTCTAGAAACTAAATGCTCTATTTGGTTTCTTTTTCCTCTCACTCTAGGAGAGCCAGTTTTTATGCCTGTCGGCTTGACAAAAACTTGTATGTGATTGGCGGAAGAAATGAAACTGGCTACTTGTCAAGTGTGGAATGCTATAATTTAGAGACAAATGAATGGCGTTATGTATCTTCCCTACCACAGCCGTTGGCAGCACACGCAGGAGCTGTACATAATGGCAAAATCTATATTTCAGGCAAGTTCTTTTCCAGATTTTTCTGTGTCAACATAAGCCACACCACCAAATTCTTCTTTTAAAATGATATATTCACTGTCATTAATGAACACATGCTTGATTTCTAGGAGGTGTCCACAATGGTGAATATGTCCCCTGGCTATACTGCTATGACCCTGTTATGGATGTCTGGGCTAGAAAACAAGACATGAACACAAAAAGAGCTATCCATACATTGGCTGTGATGAATGATCGACTGTATGCAATTGGAGGAAATCATTTGAAAGGTTACATTTTTATTAATAAAACAGTGTAAAACCCTACCTTTTGATAAATATTATTTTTGTTGGTGAGTCATAGTTAACTAAGTTAAAAATCCTGCCACATAATTTAGCATGATGATGAGCCAGCAGTTTCAAAAAATTATAACAGTACATTAAATAAATGAGTAATGTATGCTTTTAGATCATAAAAAGGGAACTTCCATTACTCAGAAGCACGGATGATTTGTCATTACCAAGAATTCATTGTAACAAATAGATTATTTTTGACCCAAATTGCCAACAATATTTGCCTCCGTAAATCATTTTCTACAATATGCAGTTAGAGAGGAGCTCTGAATAACTACAATTCCTAGATTTCAGAATCTAGTTAAATATTTAGCAATATCTAAAAACCTTTTTGGCCCTAAAACATTGTCTACATATTCTAAAAATCATTCTTTGAATTTATTTTATGTAAGATTTTATTACAGCACAGACGACAGTTAAATTGAAACAATCCTAACTGTCCCAACTTGGCCATAAGTAGTCAAATGACTTCCAGTCCCTAAAAGCTAGAAGCATTCTCTTTTAAAACTGGAGTGAGCAATCAATTACTGTAGTTGTTCTCTAGCAGTTTACTTACAATCAGTTGTATCTACCACAGTGCTTTTTTCTGGAAAAAAAAAAGGTGCTGGTACTCACCTTAGGTCATCTCCATATGACTAATTATTAATTAGTTGCTGGGGAGGGGGAACTAGTGAAAAAAGGTTCCAGTACTGAGTACCAGTGAGTACCCCAGAAAAAAGCCCTTATATATAAAACTGAAAAGTAACTCACTCACTTACTCACTTATCAATGGCCAACCAAAAAAGCCTAGAAGCGTGAAATTTGAGGAGGGTGTTCCTTCCACAACAGAGGCACCCACTAAAAACGAGTTTTCTGAAATTCCAATTGGACAGGGGTGAAAAGGGGCGCAATGCATTTTCTTCCCTATACTTTCCGTTAAAGAATCTGACTGAGGGACACTCTGTGCCAACCCCCCCGACCTAGAAGCATGAAATTTGGGGAGGGTGTTCCTTATGTGACATCAACATCCACCAAGAACAAATGTTGAGAAATTTAACCCTTAAGGGCTGAAAAAGAGTGCAACATGTTTTTGTCCTATAGTTAACATTGAAGACTGACTGATCAACATCCAGCTGATGCACTGGGACAGAGGGTGCGCAGGGGTAACAGTGTGCGTGGGGGGATGGTACCTATGGGAAGATGGTGCACATAGGGGATGATGCACATGGGAATAATGCACTTGGTGGTGTTGCATATAGTGTGCATGGGTGGACGGAGCGCATAGGGACAGTGCATGGGACGGTGCGCATGAGTGGTTGATTAGTGTGAGAGTTTGTGCACATGTGGGGCTGATGCATATGGGTGTTGTTGTGCATGGCAGAACAGTGCACATGGGGGGATGTACAGGGGTATAGAGCATAGGGGAATGATGCTCATGGGATTATGTGCAAGGGAGAATGATGCACATGGGGTGTTGCATATGGTGCACATGGGGGACAGTGCACATGGGGCATGGTGCACATGAGTGCACATTGATAAGCATGGGGGATGATGTGCATGGAGGTGTTGCACATGGGGACAGGGTGCACATGGGGGAGGGTGCTCGTGAGGGGTTGCACAGGGGGGATGATGTGCATGGGGATGGTGCACATGGGGGGATGATGCGCATGAGTCAGTGGTGGGCCCAGCCTGGCCCAACAACCAGATCGCCGGAAGTGGGCGGGTCAGGCTGTGGTCAGGGGGCAGGGTCAGGGGGCGGGAGGGTCAGGGGCGGGCCGGGGAGGGCATGCCACCCACCCCAGCATGCTGCAAGTGGGCGGGGTGAGGAGCGGGCCCCAATCCCGGTGCACTGCGCGTGTGTTAAGGTTGGCGCACGCGCAGTGCTGCCGAACCGGTATACCTGGTTCTCTGCCCCGCCCCCCCATAGCTAGCGGATCGCTAGCGGGGGGGCCCAACTAGCAACCGGTTCGGGCGATCCGGCCCAAACCAGCTAGTGCCCACCACTGGCATGAGTGGACAATGCACATGGGGGACAATGCACATGGAGGGCTGATGCGCATGGGGGTTGATGCTTATGGGGGGAATTTTACTCCTGCAATGTGGGTACATTTTCACTAGTCTACCATAAATATAACTGATGACTAGGGGGAGAGACAGGGTGACCTGCAAGGGCGATGGAATGTATTTTACCTGCTGTGAAAGAATGTTCTCACACATAACAACTTTCTTACCATGTCCTTCTGAGTCCCTGCTGAGATTCATTCCTCTAGAGCTGGGTGGCAAAGGATGCTACTAAGGAGGAGAGAATCAACAAAAATTCTCCCCTTGCATGAACAAAAGTGCCTTCCATTCATTTAAATTCATTTAAATAATTTAAAATCTCATTATTGAGAATTTAAGTTTTTTTAATTGCTAAGGCATATTTAAACAAATGCATCATTCAATACTATTTCTGTAGTGCAAATACACACTTTAATAAGTTGCCTTTCCTTAGAAATCTCTGACTTCAGTTTTGGGCTTCTCCCAATTTCCTTTGAAGTACTCAATTCAAAATGAAATATGCATTTTATGCTCCTCTCACTTGTGGAAAAAATGAAATGCTGTCTGTCATTTCCACAGCATCTGTCTGATGAAATACTTTTCTTTTGTATCCAAGTGATGAGCTCAGCTCAGTAAGGCTATAACATATGTATTCTACAAAAGGAATAGCAGAGTATTTGCATGTGAAACTTGCAGCACAATCCAGAGTAACTACAGAAACTCTTACGTTGAAGTAAGAGACATTTATGTCGACAGTTACGGTGCCACCTACTGGAACCAACAGTTACGGTGCCACAAGGGGTCCTGTGGCTTTTCAAACCAGGTCCAGCTCCCACTTTGCTCCTCACTCCACCATTTGACCCAGAAGTAATTGTGATGACATCATCATGTCACAGCAGTTGCTTCTGGATCCACTTAGGGAACTGAAGCCACACCTGGCACAATTCCATGCTACTGTGGCCCAACCCCCCTCCCCTTCAGAGGAGAGGAAAACTTACAATTTAATTTTTAAAGGTTAATTTACTTGGTTAAAAAGAAGAGGAGGAGTAGCAGCAGCAGAACCAGTAGTAGTAGTGGTATTTTGCTTTTCAGTAATTCATAAAGTGGTCTACATATTAAGAAATTAACTGTATTTAATTATAATTACGGTAAATACAATTGTATTGTATTGTCCCCAAAATATTCACAATCTTGAAAAATATGGCACATTCTTTATTTTCTAATAAATTGTTTCAAATTATTCTGTGAAATGTACAATATAGGTTTTTCTCATCTTGATGTCATGCTTGTGGAATGCTACGACCCAAAAGGCGACCAGTGGAATATTTTGCAGACTCCTATTTTAGAGGGTCGAAGTGGTCCTGGATGTGCAGTTCTTGATGACAGCATTTACCTTGTAGGAGGCTACAGCTGGAGTATGGTATGTGTCTATTGTCTGGAAATGGATCCTCTAGCTTTTATTTGAGGCATGCTTTTCACTAAAAGAGGTGGGTCTGCCTCTTATCCAATACACATTCAGGGCTATTGCCACGATACTGAAGGGAAAGGGATGATTTCCCCCCCTTGCCCCTTGTCCAGAGTCCCAACGGGGCTACTCAGTTTTGGTGGCACAACTCCAAGCAGAGCAGGTGTGAGGTTATTCCACATTGTATGGTGAATAGGGCTGGAATCCAGCAGAACTACCATGTCCCAGTTCTGCCTCCAACTCCTCAACTCTAGGAATGCCCTCTGCCTGCCTTCCCTCTGCCCCCAAATGCCCCTTGGGCCTACCCTCCCCTGCCCCTTCATTCCCCTGCACTGGCCAAGATTAGTCAGCACAACTCACTGTAGTGCAGGGCTGGCACAACTCCCTGGTTTACCCTATTCTGGTGTTGCAGGTGTGCTTTACAGCATGTTTCTGACACCTTAGGGTGGTACAGGTGACTTGACACTAGCCTCAGGGCAGCTGTCAATAAGGGAATTGTGTCTAAACCCTGATGGCTTAAATGCACATGTCTGCTGTGAAGATTGCATACAAATGCTTTAGCAAGCAGTGATCAGTTCTTTTCTAGCTAAAATTATGACGTTATCCAGGTTATGCTTGGCTTGTTCAAAAAAACTGTGTTATGTTACAGGGCGCCTACAAATCCTCAACAATTTGTTATAGTCCTGAAAAAGGAACATGGACAGAGCTTGAAGGTGATGTAGCCGAGCCCCTTGCAGGCCCTGCTTGCTCTACTGTCATACTACCAGCCTGCGTGCCATACAACAAATAGCATTCTGGAAATACTGACATAAACACTGTTACATCCTCGAATGTAAAGATGTGTGGCATAAATATTTCGAAGAACAGAGTTCCTGGTACTACAAATGACAAAATTTCTACCCCTATGTCTGCATTAATTATTTTAAGAGGGCTACATATTGCTCCTACTTCAGGTAGAGACTAGTACTTTGACAGACAAGTAGCTAAAACGCATGGAACATTGCACATGTTGACTGACGGCCATTTCAGATGGATCTTCATGTTTCTCTGCTATAGACCCTCGTATTGATTCTAAATTCAAAAAGGAAAAAAGAATGCTAAACATCCAAATACCGCCTGAACGAACAAGGTTATTATTGTACATTGTATTTCTACCTGCATGGGATCTATGTTGAAGTCATGATGATGTTGTTCACAAGTAATTCAGGATTGAGATATTGGAAAACGTTGAACTGCAGAATTATATCCTCTGTTTTTACCCCAATCCATGGCTGCTTCATGTCTTCTGCAAGCAACACATCATTACAAGGAAGATCATAAGAGGTAACGGCACAGTGATGATGGTGCTGCTTTGAACAACTTAAACAACTTTGAACATGCACTCTGCCCTTGATTTTTCAGTGTAAAGTTTTGGAAAGATACAGAAGGTTTTCAAAGTTATTCTTGCAACTGAAGTTTCAGAATTAGTATGAATATCTGTTTTGTTTTGCACTAGTCCAAATCCAGAATCATTTTCTAAAAGTCTACTAGGTTCTGATTTTATTCCCATGAAGTGTAGAAAATTATTTTGGCCTATTTGTGACGGGGATAGGATTCAGGTTCGAGTGTCTTTTTATTTTCTGGTTTTAGAGGAGAAAGGGAGCTGCCAGTGTCATAGCACCTGATTGTGTTTTTTTTTCATTGTGTTTTTTTTTCAAAAATAAGCCCATGCAAGATACATTTCTGGTATTGTAAATTGCACTATTTCAGAAACAAAGAGCATGTAAATCAAGAGCTCCCAATACAAATATTATATTACAAATATTGTACATTTTAATGGATAAGTAGATCAGAGAAAGCAGTGGCAGAGCTTTGCTGATCATGAAAAACAAATCAATACTCTAACACAGCATTTTATTTATCTGGCTGTAAATAAATCTGGCTAGCCCAACTGTCTGCCCCTGAACAGGCCGTCAAGGGGGCTTTCATCAGTTAAAAATAAAATAAATAATTAGGAAATATGAAAAAAATTAAAAAACAAAAAATCTAAAATAATTCCAAACCTGTTTGCTGAGAGATCATCTCAGAAGCAGGGAAAAGTATGGGGATGTTACTTGAGAGCACAATCCTAATTTCAGCGCTAAGTGTCACAAATGTGCCATAAAGCACCTTTGTGACAGTGCAGCATGAAGGCCCACACCGCCCTACTGACACTGGCACTCAGTAGACCCTCTAGAGCAGGGGACTCCAAACCTCAGCCCAGTGGCCAGATGCAGCCCTCGGCAAGCCTCAATGTGGCCACTGGCAAGACCCCTCTATCCGGCCCTTGGGCAAGCCTTGTAATCCATTCCAAAAAGGCAACTTCTTCAGCATTTGTACCGTGTGAGACGGTGTCCGCTTGTTGTGGATTTGCGTTTCCTCCAATCCAGGATGGACGCAACATGGGGAAACCTGGCTGGCCTGTTGCCAGGGCCTGTCGCCAGGAAGTAGTACCTATTTATCTACTTGTATTTGTTTGCTTTCAAACTTCTAGGTTGGCAGGAGCTGGGCTAAGGATGGAAGCTCACCCCCTGGCAGCACTTGGGTCTTGAACTGCTGGCCCACTGAGTGGAATTCTAGTCAAGCAGTGTTCTAACTCCTGTGTTCTAACCACTAACCCACCACAGCCCTTTTAGCCCTGAAAGCACTATTCAAACATCTTAGTGTTTGTACCATGTGAGATGGTGTCGGCTTGTTTTGGAGTGGAGTTTTCCTCCATTGCTTTTCCCACCAAAGTGGTACCTATTTATCTACTTGCATTTGCATGCTTTTGAACTGCTAGATTGGCAGGAGCTGGGCTAAGGATGGAAGCTCACCTGGCAGCACAGGGGTCTTGAATTGCTGGCCTGCTGAGTGGAAGTCTGGTCAAGCAGGGTTCTAACTCCAGCATTCTGGCCACTGCAGCCCTCTCCCTTGTAATTCAGTACATTCATATATGTAAATTTATGTGAATGTATTCAAATTTGAAATATAAATTAGTTTTCCAGGCCCCCAACATAGTATCAGAGAGATGATGTGGCCCTCCTGCCAAAAACTTTGGAAGCCCCTGCTCTGAAGCAATGGTACTCAGGCATTTCAGCTCAGAACCCCCTTTCAAACTTAAAAATCTGTCCAGGACACCCTATCAAATGTACTGGGATGTGACATCACTGTGATGCCAGAGCTCCTCCATGTCTCATTGTGTTCAGTGAGACGTACTCCTAGGATAGCCCAGTGTCAGATTCCAAGATGGCGGCTCCCACCCTCCTGTGAGCCCCCTGACCTGAGGTCATTACTCACCCTGGGGGGTCTCAACGCCCCACTTTGAATTCCACTGCTCTAGAGATCCTGTAGCTGGCTGAAGTAAGAATTACAGTGGGTAGTGTAGAGGCAGTGGGAGCATGGACTGGAGGTGAAGCGGTGGAATGGAGGTTGATCAGTCCTGGGAGGGGGGCAAGATAGCAGAACAGACCTCTACCTTATCCTCATCCCCATCCTGAACTTGCTGGTTTAACGTGGAGCAGCTCAGACTGCTCTTTAGCAGCTATTTAGCAGAGACAGATCTAAGTACCAGACACAGTTCCATAGAGAGGCTGGAGCATTTCTCAGCATAAGGAAACAAATATCCCCTTATCTTGAGGAGATCTTGAGCCTGCTCCTGAGTCTTGCTTTAAATAGCACTGTGCCACCACAGTTTAGGACTGGGCTGTCAATCACCCACTTTAGAATAGCTGTCCCCCATTCTTTATTCTAACTAAGCATGTAGGGTACAAGTCAGTGGAGACTTATTGCCATGCCTTCCCTACATTTAACATTTTAGCAGCAGTCAGCTTTCAACCCTGACACCTTTGAGTAACTATTCAGATCTGTGCACAAAAGAACCATTAATTTCAGCCTGATCTACTCAATTAAGCTAACCACAGAGAGATCCAATTCTCTTAAATATGTGCATTTCAAAATAAAGACAGACAAAAAATATTAAACTTATGGTAGGTACCTTAGCATGGGGTGGACCTGTCTTCCTGGCTTTGCAACTTAAATGAATTCTGGTTTAATAATCAGTTTTGTGCCTCCCATGTTTCAGGTGGGTTTTCTGACCAATATGTATTTGGCCCAGTTTTACAAAAATATATACGGATCCCAAGGTTCAACTTGATGTAACCATGAAAGGGAAATGGGGTTTTAAAACTTTCATCTTTGTTGCACAAAAATGGGGTAATTTGAACTGGAGCTGAGTCACAACATGATAAGAGGTTAATCCTTTCCCTAATAATAAATTACATCCAGGAAGCTAGGGCTATAGGCCCCTTGAACATATCTGCCTTTTTTGTATTATTTGGCTTATAAAAGCAAGGGAAAAGGTACTATGAAAAAATTACAAGCAAGATAGTTTGAAACTACTTTCCATGCCACAGAGTTGTGATCCAGTTCAGGTCTCCCCATGCATTCTTTTAAGCCTAAAGAAAAATTCAAAAGATCCCACTGGAGATTTCTACATCATGTCCAATTTGACCCATGATGCATTTATGAGAAGGAAGAGACTCAGAATGCTGCTGCTGCTGAATTACAAAGAGGTCAAAGATTTGTATCATAGATGGCCAAAGAAGAGAGACCACAATTGGTAGGAAATCATATCTTAGATTTAGGCTACTCAGAAAGTGATAAAAGATAAATTGAAAAGAAAGTTGTAGATGTATCTTTATTGTGTTGCTACTCCATTCTTATTGCATCTGCTACTCTTGTTTTGCTAACGCTCAATCTGTTGTCACTTGCACAGAACTATCAGAGACTGAGGGTGCAAACCTAACCAATTTTTCAGCAGTGCAAGTCCGAGGTAAAGGGACAAACATTGCCTTACCTTGAGGAGGACATCATGACTGTCCCCCAACTGCAGGATGCAATTAGGCAGCAACACGTGCCCCACTGGCTCAGTTATGCCAGTACTGGAAAGTTGGCTAGAACTGCACCCTGAGTCTCTTCAGATGTAGCAAATGAACTGTTGAGTGAACTGTATATTTAATAAAGAAAAGAACCCATGCTAAGGAAGTCTGAAACTGGAGTTTGTCCCAGAAATTCAACCAATTTTTCTCTGTTGTGCAATCTCTGTTAGTTTTGTATTTATTTGTGTTGTTCAGAATCAAGGGATTCCTTGTAAAATAATACTTTGTGCAATCATAAATTTTGAGGGCATTTGTTGAGAAATATATTTGTATATAGAAATATATGAAAATGAAGCTTGTTACAACACTAAATGAAAAATCTTTTATGACATTTAAAATCAGGATGTCTGCCACTGAACATTGTCACTATTGTTAAAAATGCCACATGAATGAGAAGGGTTGGGAGTTTCTTGTCCACTTTAAAAGTTTTTTTTAAACAAAAGTAATTAAAAGTGTTTATGAGGAATATAAATCTTTCTGGAAGGCATGACCAATGAAACCATTCATGTCACCAATAATGTAAATTCTGTACAGTATTAGAATGTGTAAATGAAGCTTGCTTGTAGGGGGGAAAAGTTTAAATAAAATCTTGTGTACGAATACAGTATATCTGTCTGACATATCTAGTAAATTTGTGTTTTTAAAAATGCAGTATTAAGTGGTTAAAAATCCTTTTCAGTACATAAAACATTAACATATTACAGTTATCCACAATCATATTTCAGCTCTTAAAGTATAGGTTTGACCTAAATATATTTATGGACTCAAATGGAAAAAGAAAGAAGGTCAAATCCTTTGAAATACTGAATGATTTATCATGCAATATTGTTAATATCTACTTAGAAGTTATTCCCATTGACTTTAATAGAACTTTCTTCCAAGGATGTATATATTGGATCTCACCCTTAAATGGCCAGCTCCCTTTAACAGAGACTGCGACAGAGCAAAATATTTAAGCAGCAATATATATATAACTACATTACCACATATTTGAAGATTTCTGGGATTTATTTTGTATGTGTGTGAGTGCTTCAAGCAATATAATGGGACATTTTGCTTTTCTTGTCTTGTTGCAAGTTTTAAAATTCAAGGCAACCATGAAGCCTTAGTAGTACTGGAGGTCAGAGTGGTTAGTGGGAGGGGAAGCTACACTAATGAATTCTAGAGTGCTTGTAATGCCATAAAAGATTCAGTTAATCTGCAGCATAGATGTTGATCAGTGAAACTGAACCCAGCTCCCTGGACCTTGTCAGATTTATTCTGTACATGTCAGTGTTCCACACCAATTACAGATTTTAGAAGAGGCTCTCATGCAAAACTCAGTGCCCTAATATATAAGCCAAGTCAGATGCAACTAAAATTAAAATCTGACTGTGGCAAATCTCTGTGATCCTGATATATGAAAATCCAAATAAATTATTTGTTCACAGAAATGAAAAATAACTTCAGCAGGAAATTTCAAAATTACTTATGCAGGATTAATCCAGTTCAATGAATGCTTCCTGCGTTGATTAATAAAGCAACCATGAATTGTAAAATAAAACTACAGAAGATGTGCAAGGACATTATCTCTGTGTCCCTTACTGAAACTAAAGAACAGCATATACCTCTACAACAGATGTAGCCAGTCAGCGTATTATTTTAATTGTAAGGGACTGAATATAAATACAGTTCCAATTGTGCTATTATACCATTGGCTTTCCTGTGACCAACTGCGAGTTATTTTTTTAATCCTTTTATTACTAGAGCAGGGATCTTTCTTCTCATGGCACACTGAAAAGGCAATAAAATTATCAACACTATCAGTTTTTTGACTCCACCATTGACAAGGCACACCATGCTCTGGTAGGGGATTCAAATCCATCAATGGCCCTCTCCAAAGTCAACACACATGTGAAGACCATCCACAGCACACCAGTGCATCATGGCACAGCGGTTGAAAATTACTGCTCTAGAGAACAAAAGTTAACATTTTACAAGGCAACATGGTTGCTAACTACTACTTACAGAGCAATTCTTGGTAGGTCTACTCAGAAGTAAACATTGCAACTTTACTTGGGTTTATTCTTCCCTTTGCCATTAGTTCAGATGTACAGTAAAGTAATATTACCTCATGTAGGTACTGTTTCTGTTCCAATTTGGGATAAAGGAATGAAGTGTTTAGTTTCCTGATTTGCTGCAGAAATAACGTAAAATTAATGATATTCCTGACTCTGGAGACAAATTGCATCTTCTTTGCATTAAGATCTTCTATCTTCTGTTTCAGGTTATGGGAGATATCACTGCTTCCTTAAGTGCTTCTTTGTTGTGCTTTGACCACTGTCATATATGTGGTTTGTTGTTAAGAGGAATGTTGTTCTGTGACCCACATCTGTAATTTGACTATTGTCATTATGCCAGAAACACAATCTTCTGTTCTTGGCTTATTTGATTGACCTGGGGCTTGGTCATGTGTGTCTCTTTCTGGTGCTTTATACCAGGTTGCATACCAGGATAAGAACTACAGTTATCTTTATATATTTATACCAGGTTGCATACGTTAGCAAAATTATTCTTTTTCTCTTTTCCTACTGGTACCTTTTTCTTTTGGAAGCCGTGCATTTTTATGGGAATAACTGTTGCCACAGTAGAAGCAGGAATATTCTTTGCAAACTGATTCAGCTTCAGTCTTATCATTTTCTTCTTCTTGTATTTCTTCTTGTATCTCTTCTTTCTTCTGAGGATGATCAGAGTTCTCAGTACTGGGTACTTCCACCATATCCCTTTTCACAGGGTAAGCGATCTAGCAGTTCCACTAATAGCAACATCACTGACCCTTTGCTTTTTCTCCGTCTCGTTGATCTCCAATGACTGTTGATCTGTGGTTTGATCTCACCTAAAGACCTCCTGAGTGCACAGTTCATCACTAATTGACTCAGCCTTATGTGGTATTCATCCATTGAGTCTTTAGTTTGCTGCTCAGCTGATCTCAAACTGTTATAGAGTCAGGATTGTCCAGAGAGTATTTGAAAGCTTTGTGGAACTCATATTCATCCCCTCTGTCTGAGAGTATGTCAAATATACCACAGATTTATTTTCTTGAATAATGCAAGAGTAAATTATTATATCTAGTCAATGGCCAAATAAATGTTTTCTGAACTCAGTGTCTTTTTTTCCCCAAACCCCTAATGTTGAGTTTACAAGCACTTCAAAATGTGGGAACTCTTGTCAGCTCTGAGCAGCAATTGAACCAACAGCTTGGAAAGGCTCAAATGCTAAGCTCACATCATTGCTACCACCTCCCCATCTCCCCAACTCAAAGTGCTTATCATTGGGAGGGGAAAGCTGGGGACTAAACTACCCCAAAAAAACACTTGTGGGAAATTGATGCTATTCAATTGATGCACCATTTTAACGAAAGGCAGAAATTCTGTAAATAGTTTCCCTCTATATATTTTGGCACTATCTCATTTAATGACAAGTTTTTTGACCGGGACTATTGCTGGGAGTATAAGGGAATCTCCTCATCTCAATTTTGTAGCTGTTCCAAGTGAGAGGAAACCAGCAACTATTTGGGTTGTGTAGGAGGAATACATAACTCACTGATATTCCTGATACTCATCCCTGGGAATGTCACTCACTGTATTGGGCATTAGCATCCAGATTTGAAAATCCCTACTGACCCCCAAATTCATAGTAACTACAGGTGCCTAACTAAGAGACATTATGTGCACCCATAGTTATTGCACCACCTTGTGAAACCCTATGGGAAATTCATACTGGAATCCAGAATAAGTTGTTCTTACACAAGAGCAAGGATTTCCTGTAGTTACTCTGGATTTTGCCCTTAGAAAGTTCCTAAAGAATAGTCTTGCTGGCTTATCTAATCCCCAGATAATCTGTTCCCCAGAAATTGGCACTTGACTTGTGTTGACTTAATAAGTCATGCAAAAAAGGCATTTTTTACAACTCAAAGTTGTGGCTGCCTCTGACCCTCAACTCACAACTCATGTCTTGCTAGATCTTAATAGTGAAACAAGTCTTCTTGAAGCTCAACATATCTACAGGACAGTATCAGCTGGAGCCAGTTCCCTGTTCCAGATTAATTACTTTCTGCTTTTGTTGCCCTAAGGCAAGTGTGTCCAATTTTTTTGGCATGCAGGCCAATCCTAACCATGTCTATTCAAAAGAATACCCCATTGTGTTCAATGGGTCTTACTCTCAGGAAAGTGTCCTTAGGATTGCAGCCGTCATATATTATGTCAGGGCTGGTAAAAAAGAATTTATTTATAATTCAAATGTGAATAAATTTACATAAATGATATTATATGCTACTTGTGAATGAATTCAACCCAGTTCATAAGCAATTTGTAACACAGAAAGAGATAGTGATCTTCAAACCAATACCTAAGCACAGAGAGAGGAGGTGTGTGCAGCCTCCCCAGCTCTCAGAATTCCCTCCAGAGGTGAGGGAAACATGTCACTGGAAGATTACAGGGCTTACCTGCAGACTGGATAGAGGGGTTATGCTGTGGGCTGCATGGAGACATCATGGACCACACCTGGCTGAAAGCAATATGAGAACCTGATTTCTTAGCAGCAGCTGAAATGCTTAAGAATGTTACTCATGAATATTGTTCAAAATTCCATAAATTAATATTCCCTGTAGTTACATCCTTTTCCAAGATAGTCAGAGAACTCATTTAACAGAACCGACCAGATTTGCACTAAATAAAGTGTATGTATTGTTAAGCATTTTGGCAAGTGCTATCTGTTTTTCTGATGTCAGGTAGTGGCTAACAGGGTGCAATCCTAACCTATGCCTGCACAACTTATCGGCTTTCCCATCCCTCTGGTGATGAAAGGAGGCAAGTGAATGTCTGTGCACTAGCCTAACTCTCCCCCAGGACTGGCACAGAAGTGTCTTACAGCATCCCCAGTTCAGTACAGGACTTCTGCTGGGGCTTATGTCACCCTAACTGGAGCAAAGTGATCACAATTAAACTGAAATTATTTGTATCTGTCTTTAGTACATAAGACATAAGGTCTGTGCTTACAAGTCCTGGACCCATGGGGCTGGTCTACCATGGACCTGCAGGGGGCTGCCCCAGCCCTTCAAATGCCTTTTAAGCCCTTTAAATATCACTTCTGGTTTTTATGAGAAACCAGAATTGATCTAATGCCTGCAGACCCTTAAAATGCACAGCCACTCAGAACATCCTCTGGAGTAGAGCTCTGCTGGAGGATTACAGGATTTCCTGAGATCCAGGCTTTAACATCTCCAGGCTTTTATATCCTCAGGAGGTCCTGGAATGGATCCCCCACAGATACCAAGGGCCAAAAATATGGTGTACTATTTTGTCACTGCACCACAACTAATTCTAAATATTGTAGAGTTGGAACAATCGCAGAAGATCGAAACCAAAATAATCAGAACTTAAATTCCTTCCTAATGAACTATGGGCACAATCCAGAATAACTACGGGACCACTTAAGAGACATTATGTGCACCAGTAGTTACTGCACCACCTAGTGAAAATCTATGGGAAATTCATATTGCAATCCAGAGCAACTTGTTCTTACTCTGGAGCAAGGACTCCCCATAGTTACTATGGATTTCACCCTAAGGCTACAGTATTTGAGGGATTTTAGCTTGGAAAAAAGGGGATAAGAGGAGGCATGATAGAGGTTTATAAAATTATGCATTGTGTTATATGACAGGCTGATTCCTAGGTAATCCGTGCATTCAGAGCACTGTTATTTAAGAAGGGAAGTGAGCTCCTCAGCAGTTGGAAGCTTGTTCACAGCAGATGGAAAATCCTACATCCAGTAATCGGAGTCTACACATAATGTTCCAGAACTTCCAAAAAGGGGATTCATGCTATTAGCCAAAAGGGAGATTGCTAAATTTGTTTGGCGATATGCAGCATCTTTTGCCAAGAAAGGTGCAAGACATTTGACAAGGTTTATGTACATGCACAGCTTACAGTTACCCTTTGTACAGATGCAATTTCTAATGGAACAATTCTTCACTACAGAAAAGGAGATAGATTATCATATGAAAGTATCACTGTATTCAGCAGCAGCAAACACACAGTAGGCTGCTATACACAAGAATCACTGGATTGGGGCTGCTGTGCCTCTTTTCATCCAGAACACAAATCAATGCTAATACTGCATTAGGGAAAGACTAACACATTAGCTCTCCCATTTTACTGACAAAAAATGATGAATGCACAAATCTTCAGTTGGCATAAATTCTGCATAACATAATTTACCCTTCTACATACCTAATAGGTTGTCTATAGTATTAAAAATATGGAATATATCCATATTTAAACTCACCGTTCTGTTCATATTATAAATCAATGCAATGATATTTTGGAACTGCGGTGCAATATGTGTTGTGTTTGGCTTGGAAATGATGTTCACAGATGGAACATCATTTATTGGCGGGATAGAGATGAAAGAATTCTACATGCATGTATTGTTCCACCTGAATACCAACTCCCCCCTCTTAGGTCTTTTTGAAAACATAATTATCAAAGGTGGTGTTGGCAGAAGTGTATATTTAATTCCTAGAATATAGAAACCTATAGTGATAGAATGCAATTATTTCAATACAGTATACATTTTAAAGTCAAGTTATTTGTTTAGCTATATCAATCACTAATATTTATGCTGATATTACAAAAAATGAGACTTCTAGAATTGTAAGGAAACCAAAACTCCTTGAAAGGCACTTCTCCCAGTCAACTGTTGCAGCACACAACCAAACTGTTAACCAAGTGCCTCTCTTATTCAGAACTAGGAAAGAAATCCCGATTCTCTTGGAACGCAGCTATTCCATGAATATTTATTTCAAGAATTTCTACCTTCCTTTGTACTACTCAGCGTGGCTAAAGAGCATCAAAAATATAAGCTAAGCTACTTAAGACAAGTTAATCAGTTATGTATATAATAAGTACAAAAGCAATGGTACATTAAAGGTGCAATCCTAGCTTAGGCTG
This sequence comes from Cryptoblepharus egeriae, assembly GCA_030015325.1. NCBI lineage: Eukaryota > Metazoa > Chordata > Lepidosauria > Squamata > Scincidae > Cryptoblepharus > Cryptoblepharus egeriae. The sequence continues at coordinate 41,699,198 of JAREYC010000003.1, forward strand.
GCACAACTCATCAGTATTCCCATTCCCATAGTGTGTATTCATAGTGCTCATCAGTATTCCTATTCCCATGCAAGTGCATGTCTGTGCGCTGGCCTAACCCTCTCCATGGAGTGGTGCAGAAGTGCTTGCAGCACTTTTGTGACACCCCCAGTTCAGCACAGGACTTGTACCAGGGTGTAGGATGGCCTAACTGGGTGTTAGGATTGCAGCCTAAGATCAACAACAACAACAACAACAACAACAATAACAATAATAAGTATTAGTATTAGTATTAGTAGTAGTAGTAGTAGTAGTAGTAGTAGTAGTAGTAGTAGTAGTAGTAGTAGTAGTAGTAGTAGTATTTGTTGATGTTGTTGATCCTGGACATCCGTCAACAAGGGGGCTACTGGATCAGGGAACATGATCAAATGGACAACCACAAAAGCGGCAGAAATACTCAATGTTAGAGAATCGGATCATCATGAAGTGCTACTACAACTCAGAACCTGAAAAGCGTGGCTACCAGAAGAGGATGTACCAACTCTGGAACCAAGAATTCCCACATTCAAATACAACCCATCTTAGACTGGCTGACCAGAGACAATTCATAGTCCGGAAAAAGATCTTCACTGATGTTGAACTGGAAGAAATAAGGAAAAGCTGCAAAACTGAAGAACAGCAGACTTCTGTAGTGGCTGTGGGAGAAGCTCCCATATTGGGAGGCACTAAACCAGAAGAAAGCATGGAAATTTTGTGTGAAGCTGAGCAAGAACCTGAAGGCCTTGGTGAGCTGCCAGGAATACTGACGAGAAGGCAACAAGAACTGAAAGATAAAATCCTGACCCATGCTGCCTCAAATGCAGAAAGGACAAGGCTTCAAGCTCTGAAACATATACCCAGAAAGCACCTGGCACCACTAACAAAAGACGCCAATGCTGCACTTGCAACAATTTACATAACATCTATTGAACAAACAAATCAGCTCGCCTACAGCACAGCAGTGATAGTAACAGAAGAACTGGGGACTGAACCACCAAAGTCCTCTGGAAAATCAACTGGAAAACCAAAATGGAAAATCAGACTGGAATTGAAGATCAAGAGTTTGCGATCAGGTGCAAGTAACTTAAAGAACATGAAGGAGAAAACAAAATCAAGCAATACCTGGTCAAAAAGTACTGGCTGAACACAAGGAAGATTGAAGAACCCATGGAGATTGTGAGGCAGCAGATAACAGCAACAGCCAGAAAAATGGAAAGATATGAAGCCAGAATCATCCAGTATAGACAATATCAAATGTTCCAGTCAGATCAAAGGCACTTCTACCAGGTGTTGAATCAGAAAGCAGATATAAAAGTAATAAAACCTGAGAAAAATGTGACTACTCAACTCTGGAAAAATTTATGGGAAACTGAGAAAGATTACAACAGAGGTGCTGGGTGGATAAAAGAGTATGAAGAACATTTCTCCAAGAACAATATGGAACAGATGGAAATAACAGCTGAAATCAGAAAGAGAGTGTGAAAAGAGTTAAAAACTGGATTTCACCTGGTAATGATCAGCTCCATGGGTTCTGGCTCAAGTACCTGACTAGCCTGCATGGAAAAATGGCTGAACTATTTAATGAAATGCTACGAACAGGTAATATCAGCCAGTGGTTAACAACTGGAAGGACTACTAATACAGAAGGATCCAGCAAAAGGGATAGCACCAGGAAACCTCAGGCCAATAATGTGTCTACCCACCATGTTCAAGCTGCTGACAGGCATCATAGCTGACAGGATTCAGGATTACTTGGAAGTAAATAACATCTTACCAGTGGAGCAGAAAGGCAATAAACGGAGAAGCAGAGGCACAAAAGACCAGCTCCTGATTGATAAAATGATACTGGAGAATTGTAAAAGCCGGAAAACCAATCTGCACATGGCTTGGATTGACTATAGAAAAGCCTTTGATTCATTGCCACACAGCTGGATCATAAAATGTCTGGAGTCCATCGCGGTCAACAAAAATGTAACAAATTTCACTGAAAATGCAATGAAACTCTGGAAGACAGAATTATTCGTAGCCAATGAAAGTTATGGACTTGTCAACATCAGACGGGGAATCTTCCAGGGGAACTTATTGTCCCCATTGCTGTTTGTCATCACAATGATCCCTTTGTCAGTGATCCTACAGAAAGCAAATCTGGGTTACCAAACTGCCAAGAATTCACAGAAAATTTCACATCCATTGTACATCATACATGGATGATTTGAAGCTCTACGGAAAGTCAGAAGCAGAAATCCAGTCACTCACCAATACAGTCCGAGTCTTTAGTACCGACATCAACATTAATTTAATTTAATTTAAGTAATTTTTATCCCGCCTTTCTTCCCCCACAGGGGGGAACTCAAGGCGGCCAAACAATTAAAAAACAATAAAACACCACTAAAATTACATATGGTAATAAATAGAGATAAAAACACATTAAAATGTAATTAAAATACAATTAGATTAAAGCTAAAAACGTAGACTAAAAACGATAAAACAGAAAAGATAAAAAAGATAAAACCCCCAACCTCTGCCCCCATTTAAAAAGCTTTTTTAAAATAAAAGGTTTTTAGGCTCCTCCTGAAGCTCTGTACTGAGGGAGCTTTCCTCAGTTCTAAGGGGAGGGAGTTCCAAAGCCGGGGTGCCACCAGCGAGAAGGCCCTATCTCTGGCCGCCACACCTCTCACGTCTCTTAGTGGCGGCACAGTCAGAAGGGCCCCCTCAGATGACCTTAGGTGACGGGTCGGATTGTACGGAAGAAGGCGGTCCCTCAGATACCCTGGACCAGAGCCGTTTAGGGCTTTAAAGGTCAGGACCAGCACTTTGAATTCAGCCCGGAAACGAATGGGCAGCCAGTATAGTCGCTGAAGCAGTGGCCCGACAGAGTCGAACCGACGAGCCCTAGCAACCACACTGGCCGCCGCATTCTGGACTAGTTGAAGTTTCTGAACCGTCTTCAGAGGCAGCCCCACGTAGAGCACGTTGCAATAATGTAGTCTCGATGTCACTAGGGCATCGGTCACTGTGGCCAGATCCAAGCGACTCAGGTATGGTTGCAGCTGGCGGATCAGCCGAAGCTGAGCAAAGGCTCTCCTGGCCACAGCCGCCACCTGGGACTCCAGGAGCAGTTGCGAATCCAGGAAAACCCCCAAGCTGCGAACCTGCTCCTTCAGAGGGAGTGCAACCCCATCCAGAACGGGATGATATTCCAATACCCGTGTCGAGGACTTCCGGACCAGGAGAACCTCTGTCTTATCAGGATTTAATTTCAGCTTGTTCACCCTCATCCAGTCCCCCACTGCCTCCAGACAACAATTCAGGACTTCAACTGCCTCCTCGGACTCAGGAGGAAAGGAGAGATAGAGCTGGGTGTCATCAGCGTACTGGTGACACCTCACTCCAAACCTCCGGATGTCCTCTCCCAGCGGCTTCATGTAGATGTTAAATAGCATGGGGGATAGAATGGAACCTTGTGGCACCCCGCACCGAAGAGGCCAGGGTGCCGAGCAAGCATCCCCCAGCACCACCTTCTGGGACCGGTCAGCCAGGAAGGAGTGGAACCACTGCAAAACAGTGCCTCCAATCCCCAACCCGGCCAACCGACCCAGAAGGACACCATGGTCGATGGTGTCGAAGGCCGCTGAAAGGTCCAGCAGGACCAACAGGGACGCACTCCCCCTGTCCATTCCCCGGCGTAGGTCATCCACCAAGGCGACCAAGGCAGTCTCTGTCCCAAACCCCGGTCTGAAACCAGATTGGAAAGGATCCAGATAATCAGCTTCATCCAGGACCCTCTGAAGCTGAGACGCTACCACCCGCTCGACCACTTTACCCAGAAATGGGATGTTTGAGACTGGCCAATAATTGTTTAAATTTTTAGGGTCCAGGGAGGGTTTCTTCAGGAGGGGGCGAACCACCGCCTGCTTTAATGCAGGCGGCAACACCCCCTCCCTCAGAGGGGAGTTCACCACCCTCCCTGTCCATTCGGCCAGTCCATCCCAGGCCAATCTGATTAGCCAGGCTGGGCAAGGTTTGAGCGGGCAAGCAGATGGTCTCACAATACAAAGAATCCTGTCCACATCCTCTTTTCTACAAGCTGAAAAGAATCCCAAAAGATGGATAAGACAGGTGCCCCGGGGACATTGTTGGATGTTGTTAAAGTGGCGTCCAAGTCATGCCGGATCTGGTCGACCTTGTCCGCAAAGTGTTGCGCAAACTCGCCACAGCGAGCCTCTATGTGCTCTACCACATTAGCAAGGGGGGCCAGATGGAGTAGGCCCCGGACCACACGGAAGAGTTCCGCTGGATGGTTCTCTGCGGATGCGATGGTGATAGCAAAGTATTCCTTTTTAGCCACCACCACCGCTGCAGAGTAGGCTTGCCAGTGAGCCCTGGCCTCTGCCCGATCAGAAACCACACGAGTCTTTCGCCACCGTCGCTCTAAACGTCGACCTGCTGTTTCAAAGCCTGCAGCTCCCCAGAAAACCAAGGAGCTGCGTTTGATCTACGGCAGGTTCGAGGTCGCTCAGGAGCGATCTCATCCAGGGCCCTGGTCATCTCCGTGTTCCAGAGATTGACCAAGGAGCCGGGTAAGTCGCCAGCTCTGGCAGCAGGAAAATCCTCCAGAGCCATCAGGAAACCATTTGGATCCATCAGTCTCTGGGGCGGACCATAGAATGCGGTCCCCCGTCTATGCAGAGGCTACCGGCTGCGATAAGCCTAAATCCCACCAGGTAGTGATCTGTCCATGGCAATGGGGTGATGGAGATGTCCTTCACATCCGATCACCATCAACCTGTCCAGCAGTGAACACAACGTCCAGTGTGTGCCCCGCATCATGAGTAGGGGCAGATATTCTTTGAGACAGACCCATGGTTGCCATAGAGGCCATGAAATCCTGAGCTGCAGATGTTTGGGGTGCCTCGGCATGGACATTGAAGTTCCCCCAGCACTAAAAGGCGAGGGCACTCCAACGCCACACTCGAGATCACCCCGGTCAGCTCAGGCACGGAGACTGTTGGGCAGCACGGCGGGCGGTACACCAACAGAATCCCTATTCTGTCTCACCCCTCCAACACAACACAGAGGCACTCAAACCCTGTGAACTGCTGGACAGGGGACCTGGTGAGAGGGATAGAATCAGGATAGACTATCACAACCCCACATACGGCCTGCACGACCCCTCCCATCATATCTTCCATGACCCGTCACTATACTAATAGTGGCAGCACTCCCAGCCGACTTCCCCTCCCCTGAGCTCCCCCCCGATGGTAAACACATTACTACAGAGCAACAGGCGGAGCCAAGCAGCTAGGGGCAGGTTTCTGGTAATTTTCCATCAGAAGGGAGGCACAGGCTCCAAAGGCAAAAGGCCTCAAACTGGTCCGCTGGGCTGGTCAGTAGATGGAATACAGCTGCTTTTCTTCTAGGGAGCGTCTCCCATCTGCATGCCCAACACCACTCTCCCTCTCACAAGGCCAAGGGGCTTTTTATACCTGAGGAAAAGGGTGAGGCCAGTCAGTAGATGGAATACAGCTGCTTTTCTTCTTTTCTTCTAGGAATTCTATATGAATTCAAATCATTTGGACCAGACGAGCTGCATCCTTGAGTTCTTAAGGAACTCACAGATGTCCTTGCAGAGCCTCTGTCGATCATCTCTGAGAAATCCTTGAGGAGTGGAGAAGTGCCACTGGACTGGAAGAGGGCAAATGTAGTCCCAATCTTTAAGAAGGGGAAAAAGAAGACCCGGGGAATTATAGACCAGTTAGTTTGAGTTCAGTCCCGGGGAAGATATTAGAATAAATCATAAAACACACAATTTGTGCACATCTAGACAAGTACTGGGTGATAAAAAAAAACCCAGCATGGATTTACCAAAAATAAATCTTGCCAGACAAATCTGATCTCCTTTTTTGATCGGGTTACGAGCTTACTGGACAGTGGCAATGCTGTGGATGTCATTTATCTTGACTTCAGCAAAGCATTTGACAAGGTCTTACATGATATTTTAATTGGGAAGTTGGAAAAATATGGGCTAGACGAGGCAATCGTTAGGTGGATCCACAACTGGCTCAACGGCCGCACTCAAAGGGTTTTAGTAAATGGTTCTGTGTCAATCTGGAGATCGGTTTCAAGTGGGGTGCCCCAGGGCTCTGTCTTGGGCCTGGTTCAGTTTAATATTTTCATCAATGACTTGGAGGAAGGGATACAGGGAAGTCTGATCAAATTTGCCGATGAGATCAAGCTGGGAGGAGTAGTAAACACAACAGAAGACAGGAGAAACCACCAGGAGGATTTGGATAAACTAGAATCCTGGTCTGTAACAAATAGACTGAATTTCAACAGGGAGAAGTGCAAAGTTCTGCACTTAGGCAACAAAAACCAAAAACACGGGTATAAAATGGGGGACACGTGGCTTGGCAGTACAACATGTGAGTGGGATCATGGATCATAAGCTGAACATGAGTCAGCAGTGTGATGTGTCTACAAAAAAGGCAAATGCCATTTTAGGCTGCATTAAGAGGACTGTAGCTTCCAAGTCACGAGAAGTTATAGTTCCTCTTTATTCTGCATTGGTGAGACCTCACCTCTTTATTCTGCATTGGTGAGTACTGTGTTCAGTTCTGGGCACCTCAGTTTAAGAAAGATGCAGCCAAACTGGATTAAGTCCAAAGGAGAGCCACAAGAATGATCAGTGGGATGGAAGGGAAGCCCTATGAGGAAAGGTTGGAGGAAGTTGGGGTGTTCAGCCTAGAGAAGAGAAGACTGAGAGGAGACATGATTGTCCTCTTCAAATACCTGAAGGGCTGTCATATGGAGGAAGGGGCTCATTTGTTCTTAGCTGCCTCTGAAAGTATAATCATAGAATCCTAGAGTTGGAAGGGACCTTGTAGGTCATCTAGTCCAATCCCCTGCCTGTAGCAGGAAATTAGAGCATCTCCGACAAGTGCTCGTTGAGCCTCTGCTTGAAGATCCCCAGTGAGGGAGAGTCCACCACCTGCCTTGGGAATCTGTTCCACTGCCGAACTGCCCTCACTGTCAGGAAGGTGGTGTAATTCTTATTACAACAGATGTTACCAGGAAGCCATGCACTAGTAAAAACTCTTTTAGAACATTTGCTAAGAACCCAGGACTGAGACAATCTCATATAAAAGGGCATGCCAGATGCCATCCCTTTTACCTGGTAGTGCACTAGTCTAGGGGATCTTCATTCTTTTTCATTCCTATAAGTTGCTATGGAAGCTTTGCTACCCCAGTATAGTCCTGACCCCAAGACTGAAGAACACTGTGTTAGCCCATAAACCACTAATTATTTTGCTCACTACATGAACCACATCTTTACAGTTCTCCAGTTCACCTTTACAATTCTACAGTTTACTGGTGGAACTCTGCATTTCTCCTGCTTTGTTTGACAGAGGATTTCATCCTTACTGCTAAGATTATCTCTGCCAAATTACAAAACAAATAGAAGGAATTTTTTTGAGAAAGGAAAGAGTATGATGACTTCAAGGAGGCAGTGAGTGACTTGGTGCAAAAAGGGTAAATTTCCTCTGCATATTCTTAACAGCGAGGACATTCTGCACATCTCCAGTGTGCACTAAGTGGTGCAGTAAACCAATAAATTAGAAGAATGTAAATTCTTTAGTAGGAATTGCACACAGGGGAAATGCTTCTTCATCCTCATATTTGTTTTCATGAAAATAATGTACAGTCTTCCTAAAAATCATATTGGTATCAATCTGAGTAAGACATCAAAACCAGTTATAGATATTACAGTGAACTGCACAAATGCAGTGCACCCTTATCTGCTCTGTCTGTAAAATACATTTGATAAACACAATCACTCAATAAAAACTTGTTAGAAAAGGAATTTCCCTCTTCTTCCAGTTCTACTGCACTGTGCCCAACTCTCCTCAGAGTGAATTATATACTAAACTAGCATAAAAGCCGCACTCCATGCAAACATTTAAGCTAGCTCCTGTGGAGGGTGTTTTGGGCCTCTCGCCCAAAACTAAAGACACAAATACATTGTGTCTTGAATTCAAATGGCATATCTACAGATTTGGGGCGCTCACAAATTCCAATGCTGGATGTTCAAGTAGTAGATGAAAGGCAGATTTTCAATCCTAGGATCATCCTGATTCCAGAAAAGTATATGTTTTTGTAGAGCAAGTGTGGCCCAAGTTACAGGGGCTTTAGACACACAGATGGACAGACAGAATTTGCCATTTATTTATGGCCGACTAATTTGCCGTTTATTTATGGCCGACTGACCTTTGATGTTATTTATTAATTTATACAATGATGCTAGGAAAGCATCAAAGCATTTTTGCATGTTTACAGTATATATAAGAAGAGTTCATCTCAGTCTTCATCTAACAATGCAATCCAGTTCTTCAGTTATGACAGACAAAGGGCACAATCCTAACCAACCTTTGAGCACTGGCATAGCTGTGCTAGTGCTGCGTGTGCTGCATCCTGTTGTTGGGGGACAGTCACAGAGGTCTCCTTAAGATAAAGCAATGTTTATTCCCTGTTAGTCAGAAATTGGTGGTCAGCAGAATCAAAATCTCGTGCTCCATAAAAGATCATGTTCTCCTGTTGTATGTGGAACATACAAAATAGATATTGCTAGAGGAAAAAAATCACACTGTCATTGTTCCTACAACAAAATGCCACACTGGAGAATAGGATTCTAATAAAACAAGTTGTCAGTCACAGCACAACAGCAGAAGTGTAATTTCCAACAAGGGAACACAGTTCATATTTCATGGCATACGGTATGGAGCTACATCACTTGGGCCTAATAGTTATTTCAAACTGCCATGCCATGAATATCCACAAGTGTGCCATGGGTGTTAGAGGATATGAGCTTTCCACCCGCAGTGTGGTTGACCTAGTCAGTTGTTAAAAACTGATGAGGAAGAGTTGATGTCTTATTGTTGTATTAATTGATTGCAATCCTATCCACACTTACCCAGGAGTCAGTCCAACAGACTTTAATGGAACTTACTTCTGAATAGACATGCATAGGTTTGAGCTCATTGCCTTAATATCTATAGAACAAAGAATACACTAGAGTAGTTGAACAAGTGGGGCACAGGTAAAAGGAAGGGCCCTAAAAGAAGGGCCCTGTTGTCAAGAAATCCCAGAATATAGATTAACGCATACAAAGCACTGAGGAAGGCAATGGAAAACACCAATACTGTATTTATTCAAATCTAATGCTCACTTTTTTCAGCCAAATTGTTTCTCCTAAATCAGGGTGTGCATTAGATTTGATTGTTAATTAGATTAGAGTAAATGTGGTGTTTGGATTATAAATTTAGGATTTGCATTAGATTCAATGGCATATTAGATTCAAAAAAATACTGTACTTCATTTGTAATCAACACATTCATTCTTCCTTGCAGGATCATGTATAGGGCAAATGGAGAAAAATCAACAACAACTAAAGAGCTGCATTGCCACTTGTACTGTCCTGACAAGGCATCACCAGGAGTACTGGGCAAGTGCAGGATAACCATATATAATGGAGGACAGAGTGCCTTCACCTTTAAACATTGCACAGAAGAGGGAATTTAGGCAGGTGTGGCTCAACAGAGAAGGGTTTAAAAAACAGCATTGTCTTACGTTGCAGCACATTGCTGTCTTACGTTAATAATATAGGCCCTTCTTGATGAGCATCATAATGATTAATGGGTGACATCAAACTGATTCTGTGACAAACTAGTATTCATTCCCCGCCACACCAGTTTGCGCCGAGAAAGCAAAGGAACCCAACAAGATTATGCCACTCAAACTTTAGCATGATGACAGCCATCTTAGTTGAACCAGAGAACTGAAGTGTCCATTCTCTCTCAAAGAGATTTTAGGAATATATTTTGCATTAATTTCGACTGAGCAGAAAAATACTTGTCTTTTGATTTTTGAATGCCTATAAAATGATCACAGGATATGAAAAATGAACCCCTTTCGCCCCCCAAAATTAATTTCACTGACTACATTAACAAGCAGGTCTGCACACTTTCTATCTTTCAAGGCTTCTATGCCTGACTGCATTTATGTTCTCATTTAGCATCTCAAAATGGGCACTTTCTTTCAAGAAGGATTACTGCATGAATCTCCTGCTTAGTTAATCTGACTTATTAGCATACTGTCACCCATTAACGGCATTATAACAACTATAGTTCTCAGTATTTTTCTCCACCTCCTTTCAAAACAGACCTCTTCAGCTTTGCAAGGACATTTATTGTTTTCTGTCTTTTGAAAACTATAGTATTTATCAATCTGACACAGCATCTGTGGGTAACTTTGGAAGGGATGATATAATTATTCATAACCTGCAGCATTCCCACCACCACCACCCTTAACCCATGGTGATTTATTAGAAAAGTATTCTAAAATTCTGTAACACTGCAAGATCCCTCTTTAAAATCCAAGCATCTCTCAGGCAACTCTTCAGACTCCAAATAAAGACACTGAGGAATGGAATTACAGATTTCTTTTTCTTACGTATGGTAATTCATAACAGGCGTATTGAAGCTAACATCCTTGGTAGGAAAATTAACCATTCAGAACATGATCATATTGCTCACAAATATTTTAGGTGTATATTGCTATTCACAAGGGCACACGCTTTAGAATTCATTTAAGATTTGTGGGTTCTTGGAAGCATGATTCCATTAGGTAAGCATGCATTGCAAACTAGGAATATTCTTTTTCATAGAGGTGATTCTGGAAACAGTAGGTGCATAAAAGATTAGGGAAGACATACCAAGCCAATGCTTGCAGTTCTCTCTCAAATTATTGCAGAGAAGGCCGTCTCCTCAAATTTTCCACTCTGATAACCTAAAAGCAACAAGTACGAGAGTATCAGGACTGGTGCCATAGTTAAGGACCTAAGAGCACAATCCTAATCATGTCTAGTCAAAAGTAAGCCACATTCTGTTCAATGGGTCTTACTCCCAGAAAAATGTCTTAAGGACTGCAGCCTTACATATGCAGAGAGAAGCCACTTGGCACTCATTGACCTTGACCCCAACCATGCATGCACATTTAATGTGCATAAGTTTTAACACTGTGCCTGTTAACCAGCAGGCCAGGGTTCGAGACCCGGGTCGGCCCCACAAGACAGGGTGAGCTCCTGTCCTTAGCCCAGCTCTGCAACGCCAGCTGGATCCAATCGTATTGGCTCTGCCTTTCCATTGGACTAATTCAGTGGCGTGGAGAGGGGGGATTTGCTGCTTGGGTAACAGCCTATCCTCCATAACAATCCAACCCAGGCTTTTGTGCTTCGCATGCAGCGTATGCAGCGCTGAGCACGATACCATAGTCTCTCAAGACTGACGGAGGCCTGCTTTTTTTAAGTTTTAACATCCTAGCTCACTTCCCCTCTTTACAGCAGTGGTTGGCAGGAACGTGTGTAGCATGTGATTGTCACAATGACTATGACAAAGTTGAGCAGAGAATGCATCAAATTTTGCCAAAAGCTTGGCGATACCTGCACAGAGACCTATGCAAAGAGTGAATGGAAAGAAAGTGTATGAGCTGCACACCAGTGTATGAGTGGTTCAGACATTTCCAAGATAGCCAACAAAATATCAACAGTGACGAATGTTCTGGGAGACCCACAATCAGCAGAACTGAGAAAAACATCGCAGATGTGCATGCAGATGTGAGGTGAAATTGTCAAATCAACTGTGAGTAATCAGAGGATGTGCAGATTAATTATGGTTCAGTTCAGTCCATTCTCACTGAAGATTTGGGTCTGAGACGTGCGTCTGCCAAGTTTGGGCAAAAACTGCTTTCAGCTGACCAAAAAGATACATAAGTTTCAGTTGCATAAGATCTCCTTGATTGTGATTTAGAACGATGAAAACTTTTTGAAAATGGTCATAATGGGTGATGAATTGTGGGTCTATGGCTGAAACCAAGCCTCAGTCTTCGCAGAGGAAGACCCCAACCTCTCCAAGGCTGAAGAAAGAACGAATGTGTCAAAGCAATATGAAGACACTGTTGACCGTTTTCTTCAACTACAAGGGGATTGCTCCAGGTGGTCAGACAGTAAACAAGGAATACTACTGTGACATGTTGCAGTGTTTTCAGATTGCTATTTGTCAGAAAAGGCCAGAATTGCATGAGTCCAGTGAGTGGCAATTGCATTATGTCAATGCACCTGCCCATTCAGCACAACTTGTGCAGCAATTTTTGGCCAAGCACAACATCCCCCGGGTCTGACAGCCACCATCTCCCCAGATCTCACCCCTTGCAACTTTTTCCTTTCCAAAAATCAAATCCCACCTGAAAGGACAAAGACTTCAAAACACTGAGGAAATCCAAGTGAATGCGATGAGGCAGCTGCTGATTATCCCAGAAAATGAGTTCCAGAAATACTTCCATCAAGGGAAAGAGCGCTGGATTAAGAGTGTGGCTTCTGAAGGGGACTACTTTGAAGGAGATTACCGTAAATACCAAATTGTTACGTGTTGTAGTTTTCTTTTTAAAGCACCAGTCCTAATACCTATTGATCATACCTCATATATCAATATATTGGTTTCTAGATAAGTCATTTGATTTTCTGAGCAGATGAGAGCTGTTTCAATTGTCACTTTTTAAAAAAACAATGTCAGGAAATAGCTACAAGGTAACACTGGTAGCAACCCTAATCAACTCCAGTGAAAACCCATTCTCCATACACAGGACACAGCATGGAACTCTCTCCCTCTGGAAAGCTTTGACACAATATTGTGATACTGAATCACAATAAGGTGACAATGAGATGAGAAGCAGGGTCAACACCTTCCTGTTGGAGTATATGATCAACGGATGAAGCAGGGAGGGGTGGATCTTGATTACACTATATCTTATTTGCATTTCACAAGCCCTTTGTTACACATGACTGCAAATTCTGGTGAATGTTCTTTCAGATCCAAGGAGGCCAGGGTAGACTTCCACTTCAATAATGATGAATCTTATGGAGATTAACAATTAAGAGTTGCCATTCACAGCAACATACAAAGAGCTATACATAATGGAAAGGCATAGGCCACCTTCGTTTTCAACTCTTGTAACATCCCATGGTCAGCAATTGAGTCTGATTACTATGAAGACTTAATATCTGCACTGACAGTTTTCAGATCTGGGTTAACTCATTTGGGTCAAAATGTGTAAACATTCATTATATGTTTTGCAGTGAAATAATTTGGAAAGTAGGTGTATATGGGGATACACCTGATTTTCTGCAAATTATGCACGTGTTACAAATGTGCAGATAACACTAAACAAAATTTAAAAATGTAGTTTATCTGTGCCTCAAAGCATTTGCTTACTACTTAGGCAAAAGACAGCTATAATATTTATTAGAGCATGCAAACCAGGTCCAATGAAACAGAAATAGACACAGAGCACAATCCTAACCATGTCTACTTATATGTAAGCCCAATTGTGTTCAATGGGTCTTGCTCCCAGGACTGCAGCATAAATCTTTCAGATAGGAATTTAGATAACAAGAAAGTGATGTGTGGGTTGGGAAAAGATTCTAAAGAAAGTGGGAAAGAGGTAACAAAAGAGAAACTTCAGAAAGAAAAGCAAACTCAAACAATATATGCCATAATTTGATAGGGCCCTCTCTTTTAGGACTTGGGGAATCAATGCTGTAGCTTAGTGCAGAGCTCAAAGTGATGCCCTGGAAATGATTCACAAAAAGAAGCAACATCGTGACTGGGCTTTTTAAAGTACTATGGTACCTTGTAAGACAAATAACGTGCAAGACAAACAGTGCCTTGTAAGACAAACAGTTTTACAACAAAAATGCATTGTAAAATGAACGAATTGATGGATCGGCATTGTGAGCTACAGCAAGAGGTTCTGAAGAAGATCTCATCTGCAGAAGAGGTGGAGAATAAGGAGGAAGAATCCATCATATCAAATGAGATTAAGGACATTTGGAAACATTACGAAACTGTGCAAAATTATGTAGGAAAAACACCACCCAAATAAGGCTGTAGCAGTGTGAGCAGTGAATCTGTTTAATGACAATGCAATGTCACATTTCTGTGAAATCCTCAAAAGGAGACAAAAGCAAGTGTCATTAGAAAGGTTCCATGTTATAAGCAGGCCTCCATCAGTCTTGAAAGACTATCGTGCTCGGCGCTGCATACGCTGCATGCGAAGCACGAAAGCCTGAATTGGATTGTTATGGAGGATAGGCTGTTACCCAAGCAGCAAATCCCCCCTCTCCACGCCACTTAATTGGTCCAATGGAAAGGCAGAGCCAATATGATTGGATCCAGCTGGCGTCGCAGAGTTGGGCTAAGGACAGGAGCTACCGTGTCTTGTGGGGCCAACTCGGGTCTCGAACCCTGGCCTGCTGGTTCACAAGCACAGCGACTTAACTGCTTGCACCACCCACAGCCCTGGTTAAGTTAAAGTTCCATGTTAAAGTTGTTTTAAAAAATCAGTGACTCTTTTAGTTAAAATTAGTCATCCTTGGCCATAAAGGTTTTTCTTTTCTTTTTTACTGTACTATATATTACAGTATTTTTATCACTATTACTACTATTATTAATAATAATATTATTATATTAATATCATTAATAACATTATAAAATATTATTATTAATATTTTATTTATACGAGTGTTCTGTATTATATTACAGTGTTTTGAATTTGATTACAGTGTTTTATCATCATTTTTACATCCTTTTAATATTTTTATATAAATATTTTTGGGTTGTAGAACCAATTGTCTGTGTTTCCACGCTTTGGGACAAACACGCTTTGTAAGAAAAGTATAAATTATATTATATCACAAGGCACCACTATATCTACCTGCTCTGCTGCCTCCCCTCCCACCTGGTCAGTCAGTGGCATAGCTATAACATCTGTTGTATCATAATGATATCTCATTGGCTCTCAGAACAATCCGTCTCACTGATCAGTTCTAAGTTGAAGAAATTCACTTTTTGTTCCATAAGGCAGTTGTGTTTTTATTTTCTGATTCACTGGTCATACCTTTTGATAAAATACAAATATTCTGAAGAGATTTGTGTCACTGCATTCCACATTGAATTATCTTTCCAATGACATACAGTGGTACCTTGGTTTACAAGTGACTTGGATACAGGTGTTTTGGATTACAAGCAAAGTTTTCTCAGAAATTTTGACTTGGTTTAAGAGCATTATCTTCAGTGGTGGGATTCAAATAAATTAATAACAGGTTCTCTGTCATAATAACCTAAATTAACAAGAGGTTCTATGTCCCATTAGTAAGTTGTTCTCAGAACCAGGCGCTCATTAGCAAAGGGTTCTATAGAACTTGTGAGAACTCCCTGAAGGCCACCACTGATTGTCTTGGTTTGAGAGCACCTCTGAGGAAGTGCCTAACCTACATCACCTCCCCCTCCAGGAAGCTTGCTCTCCAGGACTGCCCTGCCCCCTACTCCTTTGCCTCCTCCTCCTCCCTTTCTCACCTAGCAGACTCCTGTCCTTGCCCCAGCACCACCAGCTGCCCCAAAGTCCTCCAGCTCCAGCAACCAGCACTGCCTGCTCCACAAAAGCCTTCCAACAAGTCCAACAGATCGGGGGGGGGGGCATCCAGAACCCCCAAGGGGCTCCTGTGCAGCCTCTTGGGGAGGCCAGGTGATGAGGCTGCTGGGGGTCATCCAAACCCAGATGTGTGTGTGGGATCTGTGTGCAAGACTGTGGAAGGTATTTGTGTGTTGTGTGTTTATATGTGGGATCTGTGTGTAAGAGTGTAAAGTATGCATGTGGTGTGTGTGGGATCTGTGTGTGGCAGTGTGGAAGGTGAGTGAGTGGGGGCTTTATGTGTGAGAGCGTGGAAAGTGTGTGTGGGGGTTCTGTGTGTGGCAGTGTGGAAGGTGTGCCTTATCAGTGTTCCAATGCTGCTCCCCATCAGCCACAGGGGAATGTTAACAGTTGCACGAAAAAGAAAAGATTCAATTGAGCCAATGGATAGCACTGACTCAGTGATAATGAAAGTCATCCTACAAAATAAGTCGACCCTTCTCTCTCTTGTCTCCCTCACCAGCCATGGGGGTTTTCAAAAGTACAGTTCAGTATTTTCTTTACTGTGTTATGTATTATTTTACAGTGTTTTGTAATCATTTTTAAATATTGTAAATATTTTATATAAATATTTTTGGATTGTGGAACCAATCTTCTGAGTTGCCATTATTTCAAATGAGAAAATCTGCTGTGGATTACAAGCATTTGGATTACAAGCATGCTTCCAGAATGAATCATAAACCAAGACACCACTGTATACCATGAGGGTATTATTCATACATATAAAAGTTTTAATATTTTTGACCAGTAGTGTCAAGCTTGTCTTGTTGCCCCATCCGCAAAGTTTGTTGCCTGGTTCAATTGCTACCCCCTTAACCTCCTTAGGGCAGTGGCTGGTGCAAGTGGTTAAGACACTGTGCCTGTTAACCAGCAGGCCAGGGTTCGCGACCCGGGTCAGTCCCCACAAGACAAGGTGAGCTCCTGTCCTTAGGCCAGCTCTGTGACGGAGCTGGAGCCAATCATATCAGCTCTGCCATTCCACTGGAGTATTTCAGTGATGTGGAGAGGGGGGATTTGCTGCTTGGGTAACAGCCTATCCTCCATATCAATCTAACCCAGGCCTTCATGCTTCACATCCAGCATATGCAGCGCCGAGCACAATACCATAGTCTTTCAAGATTGACGGATGCCTGTTTAACCTCCTTAGTCATCTATCTACCTACAGTATTTATATACCGCTTTTCAGCCAAAGAGTTCACAAAGTAGTTTACAAGAACATGAAAAAAATTAATAGCTAATAGCTAATGGGTCCCTGTCCCAAAAGGGGTCACAATCTAAAATGCAAAAAGAACACCAGCAGAAGCCACTTGAACAGACATTGCTGGGGTGTGGAGGGCCAGTTGTGTCTCTGCTCAGAATATAGGATTCTATCTTCTGTAAAATTTATAGCCACAGATGATACCATATTTTCAAAAAGAACGGGAGAACAAACTGCTTGCCCAGCACAATAATCTTTCAGGCTAGTGGTTCCCCTGCTTTCATGTGCTCAATTTAAACATAGTATCACCCATTTAATTTAAAACTATTGCTTATTATTACATATACTTTGTTAATTACACAAAGACTACATGTTGTCTGCTCACAAAGACAATGAAGGTTTTTTATCCAGACATGGCTAAAAAAGAGGACATGTCCTGGGAAAAGGAGGACAAGGATGATTTCCCCAGGGCATAAAGATGAAAAGGAGGACATGTCCTGGGAAAAGGAGGACAAGGATGATTTCCCCAGGACATAAAGATGAAAAAGAGGACATGAACCAGGAAAAGGAGGGCAATGATGATTTCCCCAGGACATAAAGATGAAAAGGAGGACATGTCCCAGGAAAAGGAGGGCAATGATGATTTCCCCAGGACATAAAGATGAAAAGGGGGACATGAACCAGGAAAAGGGGGACAAGGATGATTTCCCCGGGACATAAAGATGAAAAGGGGGGCATGTCCTGGGAAAGAGGACCTGTGGTGACCCTTCCCCGTCTCAGAGTGCTAGTGGTGGTGACTATGATGGTGAGATGGTGCGCAGAGTGCGGCCCAGGGAGGAAGGGCGGCCACCCTGTGAAGGGGAAGGAGGGCGCCTCTGCCCCAGTCAGTTTCGGTTCAGCCTCTGAGGGAAGGAGGGAGCCTGAAATGGCCGAGGGCGCAGCGGGCGAGGCGCGGAGAGCGCTGCAGGCCAAGGTGCTGCTGGTGGGGGAGACGTTCGTGGGCAAGACCTCCATCCTGTGGAGATTCACCACCCTCCGCCCAGCCCAGGGCGCCCTTCCCGCCTCCCTCCTGGGCACTGTGGGTGAGTCAGTCAGGAGAGGGCAGGGCTGCCTCCTCCCGCCTTCTGGGGCTCTCCTTCCCCACCCCAACTCCCACCCCCTAAACTGGGCTTTCTAGGGAGTTCCAGGACTACTCCCTCCCTAGGCATGCCTACTCAGAAGTAACCCCCTTGACTTCCATAGGGCTGACCCCCAAGAAAGCTCTCACAGCATTGCAGCCTCAGTTTCCCTTGCAGGCAGTGCAGGGTCACCCAGATGTCCTTTTCCAGGACTTGTCCTCTTTTTTAGCCTCATGTCCAGGAAAAATCTTCATTGCCCTCCTTTTCCCAGGACATGTCCTCTTTTTTATCCTTCTGTCCTGGACCAAAAATCTTCATTGTCCTCTTTTTTCCTTCTTAATTCCAAGAAGAACAGGCAGACTTCTTCTTGGAATTAATAAATTATTGTTGCTTCTTTGTTTTTGTTTGTTTGTTTATACATACATACATACATACATACATACATACACCTTTCCAGTGCTAATGCCCAAGGCGGCTTGCAAAGCTTCTTGTTAACAACCGGTTCTATAGAGTAGGTGCGAACCTGCTGGAGCCCACCACTAACCTTTCTCCTCACAACAAGCCTGTGAGGTAGGCAAGACTCAGAATAAGTGACTGGCCCAAGGTCACCCAGGAATCCTCCTGACTGAGGGCGGATTTGAATCTGGTTCTTCTGTATTTCAGACCATCTCTCTAATTACTACTGGCTTATATGTATTAAATTAGGGTTGCCATGTGTCCCGGAAAACCGAGACACCCCAAGTTTTACAGGATTGTATTCACATACTGGCAAGTTTGACAGGGGGTCCTGTCCCGGTTTTGTGGAAGAAAATTATGGGAACCCTATATTAAACTATCTGTAATGGCTTAACATTTAAAAAAGTAAGTCATGTAATGTTTAAATTAACCATATGAAAGCATCATACATGAGTATTTTAACTTTTATTGTGCTGTGTCCTACATTTTTCTTGAGTGTCCTACATTGGGGAGGCCTTGCCCTCTTTTTTTTAATGGCATATGGTCACCCTGAGCTGACTCTCAGGAAAGCAGGCACCTCATTGCCGCCTCAGTTTCCCTGCATTGCACACAGTGCAGCAAACCAGAACACTGGTCTTATTGAGTATAGTGAACTAGTTAATCCAGTTCTGAACATATCTGTGGAGCTTGGAAATAATGTGTATCAGTAGCAGCTACTGGCGAGCAAACATGGTTTCCTTTCCTGATTTGCATCTTGCACATAGTGGTATATATACATCATGTCCTCTTCAGGAAGTACTGTATGTATAAGGCTGCAATCCTATCCATTATTTCCTCAGAGCAAATGCCATTGATTATATTGAGACTTCTGATGAGATATGCATAGGATTGTTCTCTGATGCTGCAATCCTATCCACGCTTTCCTGCGAGTGAGCCCCACTGACTATAATGAGACTTCTGAGTAGATGTGTATAGGATTGTGTTCTTGGGCTGCAATTCTATCCATGCTTTCCTGCAAGTGAGCCCCATTGACTATAACAGGGGTCTCCAAATCCTAGCCCAGGGACCAGATGAGGCTCTCGGAAAGCCTCAACATGGCCCCCAGCAAGACTTCTCTATCCAGCCCTTGGGCAAGCCTTGTAATCCATTCCAATAAATCCTTATATGTAAATTTATTCAAATTTGAAATGTAAATTAGTTTTCCATCCCGCAACACCACATCAGAGAGATGATGTGGCCCTCCTGCCAAAATGTTTGGAGACCCCTGGACTATAATGAGACTTCTGTGTAGATATGCATAGGATTGTGCTCTTGGACTGCATTGCTATCCACACTTTCCTGAGAGTGAGCCCCATTGACTATAATGAAACTTCTGAGCAAACAGGCGCAGAATTGGGCTCTACCTCCTTTACAGTGCAATTCTAAGCATGATTATTGAGAAGTAAGTCCCTTTGTGTTCAATAGTATGTAGCAGGGGTTCGTATGCTATTAGTCGAGATAGCAGAGCTATTAGTAAATATTTTTAGTTTGAAAAAGTGTTAGTGATTTTACTCAGAAGTAAATCAATTGTGTTCAGTTAGACTAAGGTACCAATCCTATCCAGCTTTCCAATACCAGTGGGGCACAAGCTGCATCCTGGGGCAAAATTACCTCCTCAAGATAGGCTGATGTTTGTTCTCTTAATTTGAGGCTGCATTAGGTCTGGAAATTGGATAGAACTGGGCCCTTAAGTTGTAGTCCTACCTAAATAAACACTTTTACTTAGTGGTGTGTTGCTGATTACATGAAATCAATATACACGTGTTTTAGCTTTTATTTCCGTGATTTTCATCCAGTGTGCCATGGCACACTGGTGTGCTGCAGATAGTCCTCAGGTGTGCCACGGGAATTTGGGGAGAGTCATTAATTAATAGGAAAATTGGGGAATTTCAATAGCCTGGTGTGCCTTGTCAATGGTAAAAACAACTGATGATGTGCCTTAACAATTTCAGTGTCTTTTTAGTGTGCCAAGAGATGAAAAAGGTTGAAAATCACTGTTTTATTTTGTCAGTTCCTACATTTTTCTTGGATGTCCAACATCCAAGAACATCTAAGAACAACAACATCCAAGGTGCCTTTTCCTCTTTTGTGGTTATGACAGCTGGTCACCTTGGTGCTACCAGATGGGACAAGAGGGATGAGAGGTCCCAGAAAAGTAACTCAGTTTTAGTGACTTGCCCTACTCTATTTCTGGACCCCTGTAAATTGATTAAAAACCATGAACTTCAACCTGTGTGCTACAGCAGAGTGGTTGAAAATCACTAATCTAGACATTGGAGCGATCCATCCTTCTCATGACCATCCTATCCATGGGTGGAGAACTTAATAACACCACTATTTATCTTTTAAAAATTGAATATGTGAGACAAAATTCATAACACTGAACCCCTCCCCATGCATTCTGCTCCTTCCCTGCTTGCCAACACTTTTTTTTCCTGGTACATCATGTGTCACATTTGAAACAGATTTGCAGATCTGTTCCATGCCTGTGATTGCAGAATCCTCAGAGATTTCAATTTGACTGTAATGGTGAACAGATTTTCTAAGAGCAACAGTCCTTTGTATCTGCATAGGATTTCTTGCACTTGCTGATTTTTTGCTTTGCCACACCATCATACAGAAAATGTGCTTGTAAAGAAAATTACTATGTAATGCATAGGGCCAGCCTGAGAGCTCCTAGCTGCAGAGGCAGTGTGCAAAATGCTGCTCACCTTTACCTGACAAAGACTACAATCCAGAGTAACTACAGGAAGATGTAAGAGGCACTTAGGGCACAATCCAAAGTAACTAAGGGCAGTCCTTGCTCCAGTGTAAGAACAATTTACTCTGGATTGCAATATGAATTTCCCATAGGTTTTCACTATGTGGTGCCGTAACTACGTGCTCCCGTAGTTACACTGGATTGTAGGGTAACTCTGGATTGCTCTATACATGTCCCATAGGTGGCACCATAACTATGTTGGTGTAAAAGATCCCATAATTACTCTGGATTGTAGCCATAAAGGCAGTTTCTGTTCCTTCAACTCTCTAGCCAACTACGTTTATCCACACATTCACTCACAGCACAATCCAGAGTAACTATGGGACCTCTTATGTCGACGTAAGAAAAATTTACTCTGGATTGCTCTATGCATTTCCCATATATTCCCCATAGGTGGCACCGTCACTACGTTGACCTAAATGTCTCTTATGTTGACATAAGAGGTCCCATAGTTACTCTGGATTGTGCTATACATATCTTTCTTTTCCAATTCAAGGAGTGGGAGAAGGAGAAGAATCTGTAGATGTAAGCTGGTGGGTGGATGAGATGCCCTGTCAATTTGCTGGCTGAAGTCTCATGGATGGGCTAGCTCTAAGAAGAGATATTTGTACCTACATTGCTCTCTCCCTGAGTGTTCTGGCTTCCTGAGTACAGCCTTCATTTCACTGGACTTCGCTCACTATTCATTAATGTTTGTTGCCAGTCGGAATAAATTGCATTGAATGAGGTTACATGCTCCACAGAGAAAAGTGTGGTCAGTGACATAGCTATGGGAGCTGAGGGAGCTCTGGGTGCCAACACCGATGACCAAAATTTTTAAATTGTGATTTGTAGGAATAATATCATCATACCAGGTTGGCAAGTCTCAATGTGGCCTACAGCAAGAACCCTCTATTGGCCATGGGCAAGCCTTGTAATGTTTCTAATACATTCTTATATGTAAATTTATGTAAATATATTCAAATTTGAAATGCAAATCATTTTCCTGGCCAGTGATAGAGTGTCAGAGAGATGATGTGGCCCTCCTGCCAAAATGTTTGGTCACCCCTGCAATATACAGTTGTACATGTAACTTATAGCAGAATGCAATTAAAAATACTGGAGTGAAATATCTCAATTCTATTAATGTTCTGGCCAACAAAGTAGAAAACAAAAATATGATTGTCTTCTGTAACAAAAAAAAAACAATTTTCTGAATTCAAAACAGACCAATGAGACTGATTATTTGAAGAGCCAATGAGGTGTTATTATGACACAGCATGGAACCAATAAGGTGACACCCTAAAGGAGTGACAAAGGAATGGAACCAATGCTTGTGTTATGTGGGCCATGGGCACTACCATAAGTCCAGAGCCCAGGCCAACCTGGGCACTGGCTCAGACTTGGAAACCCAGATCTATCTGCCAGGCTCCCCTCCAACATAGCCCAGACAGTATTGAATGTACCCTGTCCCCATCTCCAAGAAAAGGACATTTACGGTAAGGAAATCCGTCCTTTCACCTACCTTGTGAAACTAAGGGAAACAATTAGTGCACAATCCTAAACAATGTAGGCTGGCACAACTCACCAACTTGCCATTCCTATGATGGTTTTGGGAGGACGGTTCACATCTGCGTACTGGATACATCTGTGTCCCACGAGTGGCACAGAAGTACCACAGAAGCACTGGCCAGGGACTTGTGGCAGGATTTCCCCTGGCCTAATAGGGGATTAGGATTGTAGCTTTAGGATGATGGCTCCAAATCTGAAGTGATTCAGATTTACAGAACTAAGAAATGAGACCTGCCTGAAATCCCCCATAAATAGGCATTCAGGGAAGTAGTTTAAAATATTTATCTTCTTGGTTACTTTTTGCTTATACAGTGCCATCAATATACTGTACAAGATTTTTTACAGAGTTCCTTCAGCAACAGAGACAGGTCCTTGGAGATTACAATTAACATTTTGATAGTGACAACAGTTGAAGAGGAAGTCTGAGGAAGGAAAGATGAAAGAACCAAGGCATGAATCTGTGCAAATAGTTAGACTTGGTTATTGCTGAGGATGATACATAGCTGTAACATACGTATGTTTTAATGGTATGATGGTAGTTTATCTGCAGGCCACAATCCAACTTGGTGTTAGCCACACTTGAGCATATTGATTTCAGATGACTTCAGTGCATTTAATTTTATTTTCTATCCTTGTAAACATTGCTTTGTATTTCAGTTTTGATATTGAGAATTTTAAAAAGTGGCATGTTTTCATGCATACACATTCGTATGCTATTTGCATGCACACACACAAAATAGAAGAAAAGTATACCTGAAAAGTATTCTAAAAATCCCCTTGTATGCAAAGTAAAGGGCTACTTTGGACATCCTTCAGTCTCACTAATTTCCATTCAATTTGTTAAAATGAATAAAAATGTCAGAATTTTTATGAGAGGTAGATGAGTTAAGGCTAAATTCTGTCAATCTAATGTAAATATGCTAATGAAGCACTTCTCTTTATAGTCAACCCCATCTGGAAGTTTACAATGTAAAGCAGCTGCCATCAGGCCATTGATTCTGAGAAGGAAGGTGGCCTCTTCCTTTGGGAGCAAGCAAAGAGGGAGTAGGCCCATTCTCTGTGAAAGAGGATAATAGGGAAGAATTAGCAATTGATTCTCAACGGAGAGAAAGAATAGGGAAAGTGCTGAAAACAGACGGGGCTTCTGTAATAAATAACTCTGTGTAATCATAGTGAAGAGAAACAGAAGCAAAAAGCATTATAATTAAGTGTTGAGAATAAAATGGAATACCATTGTGTGACCTGAGTTTGCTTGGTTGTCTTCATATGTGCATATGAATGACTCAGAATATGCATGTTGGTTGTTTGTGCACCCCAAATGAACACTCGAGACAGGTTTTTGGAGAGAATGGGCCACTTTAATGAAGTAAATGTACACACTGTACATAAACCTGTAGCAATAGTGCAACTAGGTAAAGCAGAAGTTTAACTATTGGTCAGCTAAAGAGATGTATTTGCCAACTCAGTCACGGGCAAGCACCACAAGCAAGGCCTACCCCCTTATGGGGCAGGCTTGTTTCCCAGCCCTGCTGAAGGGCCCAGGCATACTGGACTGGGGATACCGCCTTGGGACCACTGAGGTCCTAAGGCTACATACCACAACCCAGTCAGAGCTCCTCCTCTCCCAGGTCCCAGGCCACTAAGCACCTGAGGACCAGAACAGGTGGTGGCCCACATGGTGCTCACCTAAAGACCCAAATTGAGCCTTCTGACCGGCACACCTGCTAATTAAAGTGATAAGATTTGCAGCCTGCTACCAATATGCAGTCTGAGGTAGGTGAAAAAACTTCCCTTCAATGGCCAATTGAACTGGCCAAAAACCAGTTAATAGCAAAGCTCAGACTGCCTCTAGGGTAGGGTTGCCATATGTCCTGAAAAACAGGGACCATCCTGATTTTGGGGGATTGTGTTCACATACTGGCAAATGGGACAGAAGGTCCTCTCCCAATTTTGTGGAAGAGAATTATGGCAACCCTACTCTAGCATGGGCGCCAGTAAAATGCCAACGATCAAAGAGGGATGCTGGCAGGAATCATTAGCTTAAATTCCCAAGCATGATGCAAATTCACACCTCAGCCAGCCAAAGCAGGCTCTCATTGAAATTGCCCCTTCTCAAGTATCCATTGCTCAGGCCAGCAACAAATGTGATGAAAACCTATTTGCTTTCACCAGAAATCTCTGCAGGATATGGGATAGGCCATAGGGCCAAATCATTCAGCTACCATTGTCCAATTTGTTTGTCACAAGCATTGCTGCATTGAGCCAGACTAGGAAGATTTGAGGCACACAGGATTGTAGTTTGTATTTTTGTTTGGACTATTCAGCAGATCCTTTCATTGTGAGCATGTAAAATGGAAAAAGAATGGCAGAATTAGTCCTGAAAATTGACCAAATTGAATTGATGCATATGGCCACTTTTTGAGCTCATGCAATCTGTACGGTTCTCTTGTCATCCCAGATTGAAAGTGAAGAAGCAGTTTTTGAATGTTCTGTCACAAATTCAGATCCTGATTTACCACACCACTGCAATGCATTTGCTGCCAATATCATATGAAATATTAACAGATTAACAATAATGCCCATATTCTGAGGAAAATATAGCAGTTTTTAATCTCTCAATTTAGCAAGCCCACTTGGTTTCCATATCCAATCCACATTCCCTGGATGCAATTGGTTTTGAGCAAGACAAAGAAGGTTTTAACAGAATGAGAAAAAGTAAATGAAAGGAAAAAAGGGGGGAGGCTTTTTGTGCATGGATGAGACTCCCGCAGAAGATTAACGATCAATTAGAGAACAATGCTAGAAAAAGGCTGCCAAATTGCATTAAATTTCTCTGATTTATCCTTCTTGCAATACATGATTTGTTCTTTAATGGACAGGCCTAAAAGGTCTCCAACCCAATTTTCAATTAGAAGCAGAGAACGTGATTGCTAGAACTGTAAAGTAATACTCCACCATAAATGAAGATCTGGCCATTCAAAATATGGCAGGTTTGGGGAGTTTTTAGCTTGTAGGGGTTTTATCATGAAATAATGGTTTTTAAATGAGTCTATGACCAAAACTAAATTATTGACATCATTCCAAGAGGTCTTGATAATGTGGAACTTCACAGATGTTTGCAGTGACATAGGAAGTTGCAATTTCTGTGCATTATAGTGTGTCACGAGTAACACTTCAACACACACACATTCAATTTGTAGTTGGTAGGGTCACAGCAGGAGCACTGGCAGTACTGTGTGTCACCCTTAGGAGGGGTGACACCACACTGCCTGAGCCTCCGTTTGGTAATCTGTGGCCTGTTCTGGGTCCAGTTGACTTACTGACAATCTTGTTTTCACTGCTTGTTGGCAAGAATAAAAAGCAACTCAGCCCAGAGTGCATCAAAGATCACTGAATGCAGATAGGTTGAGGCAGGCTTTTCATGTTTAAAGCAATGTGATAGCTCAGAAGGGTCTGGGGTGATACAGTACATCATCCCTGAATTTCTGGAACACTGAGTTTCTCCAGATAAGTGCTGCATTGGGTAGCACCCACCTGAAGGACACATCCTTACCCAGTGGTGGGCTTCAGGGGGTTCTCACAGATTCTATAGAACCCTTTGCTAATGAGCACCTCATTCTGAGAACCGGTTACCAATGGGACATAGAACCTGTTGTTCTATAGACATAGAACCTGTTGTTAATTTAGGTTATTAGGACATAGAACCTGTTGTTAATTTATTTGAATCCCATCACTGGTCTTACCTGAATATGTTCCTACATTTTGAATTGTCCCTGAAAGCATGTGGCCACATACTCTGTATAACTTGTCGGCTATCTAAATACGACTTGTTCATCTCTTGTTCATCTCAGACAAGATTTCTTGTCTGCTGAAGCAAGATTAGCTAAGAAGGGGTAAATGGAGCGGATTCAGCTAAACAGGGCTCATGACTAGCTGTCATTGTAACTCATATGCCTTTCCTAGCCTTCAGTCATTCTTCAGTGATATCTCAAGCAATTTATTAACATTTAAACCTCTTTGAATTGAAATTTGTCAGCAACAAAATTAGAAAGAGGACAGATTCTGTGCAGGAAAGTAAAATTCTGTTTGGATGGTTAAAAACAGGAAAACATCACATATGGCATAGAACCCAATGGAATGTATAATGTTCTGTCAGTTGTGGAGGTAGAAATACAAAGACTCTGAGGACTAGGAAACTGCCTGAGAGGACCTAGAGCAGTGGTTCTCAAATCTTCCTAATGCCGTGATCCCTTTATAAGTTCCTCATGTTGTGGGGACCCCCAACCATAAAATTATTTTCATTGCTACTGCTGCAGTGCTATGCATACTTTCCTCGGAGTAAACCTCACTGAACTCAATGGGAATGACTTCTGAGTACACATGCATAGAATTGGGCTCTAAGGTTGGAATCCTAGCACTTTCCTGGGAGTATTCACTATCATGGGATTGACTTCTGAGGAGACCTCTATAGGACTGGGATCTCAGGCAGCAGAGCCAGCCACTGTTTCCTGGGAATAGTCCCATTCACTATCATGGGACTGACTTCTGAGGAGACCTCCATGTTGGGATTTCAGGTGGCAGAGCCAGCCACTATTTCCAGGGAGTAGCCCATTCACTATCATGGGACTGACTTCTGAGTAGAAATACATAGAACTGGGCTCTAAGGCTGCAATCCTAGCACTTTCCTGGGAGTAAGTTCCATTCACTATCAGGGGACTGACTTCTGAGTAGACATGCATAGAACTGGGCTCCAAGGCTGCAATCCTAGCACTTTCCTGGGAGTAAGTGTCCCATTCACTTATCATGAACAACAACAACATTGAGGGGGCTTACTTTTGAGTAGAGCACAAGGAGCAGAGCACAATGGTCAGTGCACATGCAGGGCGCCCACCAGACAGCCCACCCGCCTGAGCTCTGGCGCCACGCTCACACCTCAGTGTGCTTAACACTCTCAGCCGGCAGGTGCACTGAGGATCTACGGGGTGGGGGGAGGAGGAGGCTGCCTTCTGAGTGTGTTGGGCACCTCCCTGCCCCCAAGGCTCCACATTGGTCTCACAGCAGCTCAGAGGTTCCTTCTGAGCTGCTTCTCAGCGGCTTCTTCCAGCCGCAGCAGCTTCAGCGTTTCTGCCAGGTTTTCCCACCTGGTCCCCTGCACCACGGGTCTTTAGGTGACCCCAGGAAAGCTCCAGGTGACCCCCAAAGGGGTCCCAACACCCACTTTGAGAAACGCTGACCTAGAGGCAATGGTGATAAAGATCAAATGAAATTTATGTTATTCCTTTTCCATATTTTTTGAAGAGTTTTCATGGGAGGCCCTAGTCAAGACTGTCAACCCAAGAGGGTATTTTTTAAAAACTCTTCTGTCATCTTTGTCCACTGTACTGTCCCACCTTCTCGTCATTCTATAGGTTGGCAAGAACTCATGTGCCACTTGGCAGCATGCAAGAAATATTCTGATGTTGGTTATGCAATACATCGCTTCAGCAATACTTGTTTTGTCAGGAAACAGGAAGTATTGTTTAAAAAAGAATGAGAAGCATCAGAAAACTTTTTAAAAAAATGTGGTATATGTTGTACAAGGCTCTGAGCCTTGGTGAGTATTTTGGGGTGGGCGGAGCATGGTGCAGACCTGCTCTGGGGCACAATAAAGACAGATCCATTACTAAACTTTCCAGCTGGGTCATTTTGAGTGAGGATGCCTCCTCTCAACTCTTGCACCACTTTTGTCAGTGAGAAGGGGTTATATAAATACTATAAGTATATAACTACTTCGGGGTTGCCATAATTCTCTTCCACAAAATCGGGACAAGAGCCTATGTCACACTTGCCAATACGTGAACACAATCCCCCAAAATTAGGACTGTCCCCGTTTTTGGGAACATATGGCAACCCTAAACTACTTAAACTTATGAAGTGCTCTATTACTTACTTATAAATACTGTAAGTATATAAATACTTTCTCTTGGAAATATTAACTTATTGGCTTACTGTTTTTAATTAAAACTGAAATTGAGCAGGAGTTGGGGAATCTCCAAGAGTACATGGCCTCTCTTACTGCTCTACTTGGAATTGCTGTGTTTGTTTCTACCACCCCTTTTGCGTGCATGTCCTGCATCTTGATTATGTCCAAAACACTGTATATGAGATATAATATAAAAATATATATTATGGATTTGAAATGAAGGGACACGAACAAGCAGTGTTTTCATTAAATGATACAGTTATAGCTGAGCAAGCATTTCACTGTTAAAGCAGATAAAGATCAGAATGGGTCATACTCTAAAATAATCATATTGGTAATATCATCCAAAGCTAATTCTTGAAGGTTTTAGATGCAGCAGCTTTGTGCATGCTTTGGACTAAGCATAGCTGTTCTTTTTTCAGCTAGGTTTGATATTTAAAAGCCCTATTATGTGACTGGTTTTAAAATCCTCTTTTGCAAATTGTTTTCCAGCTAAGGAACAGCTAAGACTGGGAGTGCGCAGGTGAAAATCTGCAGATTGGTTGTGCATTGCTGCGGAGCCAACGCAAAAGCAATCTGAATCATGTGTATCTGCCGTATGTCAGCTACATGCCAACGCACAACTAGTTTGCAGAATCTATATTACACACTGGCACAATTACAGATGTGATTGTTGTGCTCGTATCAGCATGGTGTCAGGATTAGTGTCGGTCCTGGGTTGTCCCATGTCATGCTGTGTGTGATTTAAAAGGATAATGTACCTAGTAACTTTTCGGCTGCACTCCTAAAGACACTTTCCTGGGAGTAAGACCCATTGAACACAATGGTGCTTAGGGCAAAATCCAGAGTAACTGCGGGGAGTCCTTGCTCCGGGCTAAGAACAATTTACTCTGGATTGCAATATGAATTTCCCATAGGTTTTCACTAGGTGGTGCAGTAACTACGGGTGCACATAATGTCTATTACGTGCTCCCGTAGTTACTCTGGATTGTAGGGTTACTTTCGAGTAGTCATTGTTAGGAATGAGCTCTTCATCTCACTTTCTACCACTGAGAGAGTGAGAGCGTTGTGATTTCCAGCAACTCCAGCTATGATTCCTATACTGGGGAAAACAGAGCTCTGTGGCTGTTGCTTATTCATTTTTACTCTTTTGAAGGGCAAGAGCAAATGTGAACTTGTAGTGGCCATATCTTGCTGCAGGTTGTACTGCTAGTCTTGACCAACTGTAGGGTGCAGTGCTCATCCCCATTTCTAAGCCAAAGAGCCAGTGTTGCTCAAAGACACTTACATGGTCATGTGGCTTGCATGACTATATGCCAAGGTTAATGAACCACTGTTACCTTCCAACCGAGGTGGTACCTATTTATCTACTTGTATTTGCATGCTTTTGTACTGCTCGATTGGCAGGAGCTGTGCAAGGGATGGGAGCTTACTCTGTCTTGAAGCACCTGGGTCTTGAACTCCAGCCTGTTGGTTGACAGGCACAGCATCTTACCTGCTGAGCCACTATAGTGGTTCTCTAGCTGGGAACTATTGCATAATTATGCTGGCCACCACCCTTGACCATGGTTTGGTCTTATGGTCTGTTCCATCAGGTGGGAGATGCAAAGAGTTGTCTCTCTAGTTGACACAAACCCTAGTGATGCCTATGAGCAAACTTACCCTATAATCCAGAGTAACTACAGGAACATGTAAGATACATTTACGTCAATGTAGTTACAGCACCACCTAGTGAAAACCTATAGGAAATTCATATTGCAATCCAGAGTAAATTGTTCTTACATCAGAGCAAGGACTTCCCGTAGTTACTCTTGATTGCGCCCTAACTGTAGATCGCTCCTTTGGCAGGTAAAAATGGCTCCTTGACTGCTTTTACAATTATGGTCAAGACCTGTTTATTCCAGCAGATTATTTTTGCTTATGATTGTTTTTGCTCTCTCTCTCTGCTATTTTTTAGACTTGCTATTATATATAACAGAAATATACAAGCTTTTTAAATCTCATGACACCCTAATAAAGCACACCATCAATTTTTTTACAGTTGGCAAAGCATACCACATAAGTGATGGGGGCTCTCATTCCCCAAATGGTCCTACTGATAAATGATCATCCTCAAACTCCCGCAGCATACCTGTGGATCATTCACAGGATAAGATACACATAAAATTGCTGATTTATGGTACAGTAGATTTGTTTCTATTTTTGTTTGTTGTCAAACTTGATTTGCTTTAATATTTTTATAAGCCATCTTAATGGTCCCTGTGACAGTCCCTGTCAAAAGTGAGGAAGACCTTTATAAAACTAATAATAATAATTGCCCAGAGGTGGATGGGAATTGTAATATGTCACCTGTGTAGAGTCATGTGACATAATGTATGGATGAGGCTATATCAACATGCCAGATGCAGGAGAGGGCATATGGACGCAGGTGTCTTATGCGGACCCTGAAGCATCTCCCACTGTGATATACAGAAAACTGGACTAAGGGCAAAATCCAGAGTATCCACGGGGAGTCCTTGCTCTGGTGTAAGAACAATTTACTCTGGATTCCAATATGAATTTCCCATAGGTTTTCACTAGGTGGTGCAGTAACTATGGGTGCACGTAAAGTCTCTTACGTGTTCCTGTAGTTACTCTGGATTTGTGAGTAAATGGGCCTTTGGTCTGATCCAGCAGGGCTCTTCTTATGTTCTTATCAGTTATTGTTTAAATTTTAGATAAACAGTATTAAGATAGGACAGGAACACTTTGTTGCCTGTGTAGTAATATCTGCTTGCCTGTACTCAGGTACCTATGTGTGCCAATGAAGGTTAATTTGATTTGACTGAAACCTTGTGATACATGTATCCCCTGCTTTCTGATTGTTCATTTTCTGGCTATCTACTCTTTCAACATCTTTCAATTATACCCAGAATTCATTCATTCATTCATTCATTCAATACATGTTCCACTCTTTCAACGTCTTTCTGCTGTTCTAAAGGCTAAAATTGCCCTCCCCCCATGTTGTAGCTCCCGGTATAATCTGATTCCCAAAACAGTTAAAGAGAATCCACTTGCAGAAATCTTTGTGTGGCAACAGGAATTTGCAAGGTTCAAGGGGCATTTGCAATTTGCCAGCTAAAAAAGCATTGCAAGCACCATTTATGAGCTAAAAAAACTGGGTTCCACTTTCCAACAGTTTTCACTTTTGGAAGATTGTCTGGGCCCTAACCCATCCAAGCAGCGGGAGATGCTTGTACCACAGATGAAAGGATAGGCTGAAGTGTAGGCAACCCATGTACATGCTGAAAAAAAATATTGCAAATGTGGTATTCGGACTTTGTCCAAAAGCATCACTTTTCCTAAAGTGATGTATCACTTTCCTATAAGGGATATCAGTTCCTTCTTTGGTTTTCAGTTCCCTTTGTTTTCCTACTCCTGCCCTTACTGAGTATCCTCCAGTCTTGGTGAAAGGGTCTCTTTGTTTTGCCGAGACTACAAAGGAATAGAGAGCAACAAGGATAATATGGTAAAATGTTGCTCAGCACTCTGGCATCTTTGCCATCAATTACTTGGGTGCGCTGGACCCCACTCACATCTCCAAAATTACAGTTGCGTGTTGCTAGTTTTCTAGCAGTGTTGGGTGGGGTGCAGCTGTGATAGTAGCATTTAGTTGTTCAAGATTTGCTTTTCTTAAAAAATAAAAAATGCATTCACAGTAAATTTTCATTGAAAGCACTTTATTCAGCACTTAAACTCTCAGGGATGGTTGCCCTTCTTCCTCTTCAATTATGCAGTTTTTGTGAATTATAAGCAGCTATAGTTTTCTAATTAAACTTATACGGATCATAAGGCAGACTCATCACATTGAGAAGAGCAGACTATAAAGAATAACTGTTTTTGTTTAAACAATGGCACCTCGTTGAACGCCAGGGGAAAATTTTATGGTGGGAAAAGGGATTTGCATGTCCAAGTGAACATGGAGACGCCTTACAAAAAAGTTCTGAACTCCTTCAATCACATATTATTTTGACATGAATTTCTCATTGTGTCTTTACCTATTGTGTACAAAATATGCACTGTGATCACAGGAATCTTTAGAAGTGAGACATAACCTTTGAGAGAGTGTACACAATTGGATTGTGTACCATACATCTGAAGAAGCCAGAATGAAAATACAAGCAATCACACAATGCACTCAAACAATATTTATCTGCTAATGATTGGTGTTTTCTTATAATGACCATGTACAATAAGTATTATAACTGTGTCAGTTAAATATAATCTCTGTGATCTTTGACCTTGCATTTTCTTCCAGCCTTGTCCCTTTGTGAAATTTGTTTGAAATTTTATATAAAGCTATGAACAACTCATGCTTGCAATACTTATTGACTTCTGTTTTTCACTAACATGCATTGACCTTTTAGGTCAATAAATGTAAAGTTGATTTAAGAAGTCAATATGCCTTATTTTAATTTAGATTACATTTTGGTCTGATTCAGCACTCTTTGGTTCTCTTTTTATAAATAAAAATGTTTGCATCAATTTATTATTAAAATTTATGTCAAATAGAAAGTGTTTTTTTGAAGGACTGGAAATCCCCAACTGAATCATTATTTTAAGTATTTTCAGA
The DNA here is from genome assembly GCA_030015325.1 of Cryptoblepharus egeriae. Classification (NCBI taxonomy): domain Eukaryota; kingdom Metazoa; phylum Chordata; class Lepidosauria; order Squamata; family Scincidae; genus Cryptoblepharus; species Cryptoblepharus egeriae. The sequence goes on from JAREYC010000003.1 coordinate 41,732,492, forward strand.
TTAGTATTTTGAAAGTGACCTTCCTGTGCCCTACTACTTATATTACAGACCCTCTGAAACGCGGTTTCAGCTACTACGATGTACAACGCTATACAAATTATATAGGTGGTACTCTGTAACTAAAAGGAATATTTTTTTTCCTAAATGTTGTTTTCAGAGCATATTTTCTCCGCATATCAACATGTCTGGCTTAAATTTCACTTCATTTAACATTCATTTTAGCAAGGAAGCTGAAAAAGAAAAAAGAAACCCAATTTCTGATTATTTTGTGTTTTTCTTCCCTTGTAATATTTGAAAGACTTACAGCCCATACCAACCAACTTTCCAATGCTGGTACAGTCTCAATGCAGCTTTGATATGACAGTACAAAATGTTCCCTATCCTTGAGATGGCCTCTATAATGGCCCCCTTGGCACATCTTCTGTAAGGTTGGTTAGGACTGGACTGTTAACCTAAACCAGGAGTGTCCAATCCCTGGCCCTGGATCCAAATATGGCCCTCACCAAGCCTCAATGTGGCTGTCGACAAGACCCTTCTATTGGGATGCAGGCTATTCTTGTAATGTCTCCAATACAATTGTATACGTAAAATTATGTAAATTTGCAATGTAAATCATTTTTCCAGCTCCCGACACAATTTTAGAGAGATCATATGGCCCATCTGTCAAAACGTTTTGACACCCCTGAAAAACAATACTTTCAAATATCCATTTAAAAATAACAGATGAGCTTTTACATCACTTTAAAAACTTCTCTTTAGAAAGTTTCAGATTTCAAACCTTTCTTCAGAACCTTTCGTGTAGACTGGGGGAATTGCTGCCAATCTACAATTAATTAATAAAGAAACAGTACTATGGGAACTCCTCTTACAAAAGCTTCAAGTATTAGTTTGCTTGAAAGAGCCCAAACAACATTATAGATGTAAAAATAGTAAATTTTTCACACCTTTGAGAATTATATAATTTCTTATTTCTTATTTGTTTTTTATTTGTTGATTCACAAATATTTTTGTTCTTGTTTCTTTTAGGTATTGATTTCAAAGTAAAAACAATTTCTTTTAATGACACAACAATAAGACTTCAAATATGGTAAGTTAAGCAAGGAATGTACATTATTATTAGAGCACTAAGCAGTAGCATAGCTAATGATCATGCAGCCTGGTGCAAAATTCAAAATGCTGCCCCAGAAGTAATGTCACAATGAGAAGTGACATAGGCCTATATCCTAAAGTGAAATTAAGCCCCTTGCTCCAGAGCAGTTAAGATGACTTTCCATAAAATAACACTAGAGGGTGTTATCACAAGAGGGTGACGCAACTGCGTGGACCCGTAACTGCTATGGATTTTGCCCATAATTTTCAGGCTTTCAAAAAAAGAAAATTGGGAGAAAACGTGCATTCTCCTCTCCAGCAGCTTGCCACCCATTTGGTCTGCTGCCTTCCTTCAGCTACTGACGGGCTGTCTTTCTGTCTGTCTTTATATACCGTTTTTCAACTAAAAAGTTCACAAAGGGTTTAAAAGAAAATGAAAAAATTAATAGCTAATTAATAGCTAATATCTAAGAAATCTATCTACTGTCTAGGGTGAAAGAAGATTTTGTATTCCCCCCTCCCAAAAAACACAAAATAGAATTTAATTAAGTAAATAAATAAAAAGTGTGCACCTTATTGGTTAGAGACAATGTGATGGGGCAAAAATTGATGGTTATTCTCCCTCGGTTAAATACAAGAGGAGCACCAGTTAGTAGTGCCTTTTTACCCAATTATCAGGGTAACTGTATAATAATAAATGGAAATAGGAGCTGATTCATATTAACACCTTGTTAGTTCCATGCTGTATGATAATTACATTATCATTGGCTCTCAGAGCAATTAGTCTTTTGGATCAGTTTTGAGTTAAGGAAATTCACTTTTTGTTCCATTGGCAGTTTTCATTTTCTAGTTAATTGGCTATAACTTTGATACAATACTGATATTCCAAAGCAGTTTGTTTCATAGCATTCTTCATCAAATTACCATTCCAATAATATACTGTATTTACTCAAATATTAATGCGCCATCAAATATAATGTGCACCCTATACTTATAATCAATATACTGTACTGTATTTACTCAATTCAAATTAATTTCGAATCTAATGTGCACTCTGATTTTGGAGACTAAATTCGGCTGAAAAGGGTGAGTGTTATATTTGAGTAAATACAGTATAATGTGATGGTATTATTATTATTCATATTTGCCCTGTTTTTCACAATTTTGACCACTAGTGTCAAGCTTAGCTTGTTGCCCCCTATTGCTGCCAACACAACTGCTATCCCTGCACCCCCCAAACTATGCCACAGGCACTATGTACTTGTTTTCAAGAACAATTTTAATAATTGCTTTTGTTATTTGAAGATTCAGTACTGCTTATTTTCAGGTTACCATTATTGAAGATGTAATGACAAAAATAGGCAACATTAGATAGATAGATAGATAGATAGATAGATAGATAGATAGATAGATAGATAGATAGATAGATAGATAGATAGATAGATAGAAAGAAAGAAAGAAAGAAAGAAAGAAAGAAAGAAAGAAAGAAAGAAAGAAAGAAAGAAAGATTTTAAGGATGCAGTCATAACCAATCCAGTACAACTCACCCACTCCCTGTTCCCGTGGTGTTGTGGGGAGGCCAGCGCATATGCACTGGCCTAGCCCCCACAGTAGTGGTTGAGAAGTGACTTTTGGCACTTTTCCAATATCCCCATGCCAGGATTTGTCTTGGCCTAACTGGGGATTAGGACTGCAGTCTGAGACACAGCTCAAAGTAAGTGCAACCAAGTCAGTTGTGGTTTCTTCTTGCACTGCAACACCCCTAAGAAAAAACCAACCTTCATGTACGAGGGCTATTCATCCACTTTCTTTTAATGTTGGTGGTGTAATGCCAAGAGATTCTGGCTATTTCAAATAATTTTTTACCATATGGTTCTGGCAATTCCAAGTGATTCTTTATCATGTGTTTCAGGGACACTGCTGGCCAGGAACGATTCCACACCTTTGCTACTAGTTTTTTTCGTGGAGCACATGGATTTGTTCTTGTTTATGATATCACAAATGTGAAGAGTTTCCAAGACATTAGACAATGGATGCAAGATATACATGAGGTGAGGTTATACAGGTTGTGATGCATTCTTAGGCTAGACTGGGAAGAAAAAGAAGCTTCCTGGCAACCCCTACAATCCAGAGCAACTACAGGAGCACGTAAGAGACATTAAGTGTACCCATAGTTACTACACCCCCTAGTGAAAACCTATGGGAAATTCATATTGCAATCCAGAACAAATTGTTCTTACACCGGAGCAAGGACTCCCCGTAGTTACTCTGGATTGCGCCCAACGTGGAAATAAATGTTTCACTGGCTGCTAAATGGGAGTTTTTTGATGGTGATTCTGTAGGAGCCCCAATTCTGGTGCTTTTCTGGTGTTTTAATGTAGATCCCAGTATCCCATCATCAGTGGTGAATCAAATCCATGAAGAATGAACCCATAGATACCCCGGGTCCACTGTAGAAATGTTTCTGTGCACAAATGTAGTAATCTTGTTAGTTTTTCTTGTGTTTTTGCACAATCTTCTACTGGTTTTTGGATGGGGCAAGGCTATATTCACGATTGTTTCCTCTTTTTCATTTCTCGGTTTTCTTTCTTGTATAGAAGTCTCATACTCATGAAAGGGAATGAGACACTAGCGAGATTGGTCAGGAACAAAATCTCTGTCTCCCCTCCTTCCATTTGTTCTACCTTTCTTCCTCCACAATTGGAGTCTTTTCCCCTTTCTGTTAGTGAATAAACAGCATTGCATTTGTACATTCATTCACCGAGATACCTTGCTAGTTTCACTGGCTAAGAGGTTAATATTCTGGACACCTTGCTATCCTGAAATGAAACTATTTCACAATTCTCTGTGAACAGAATGAATGAATGAATGAATGAATGAATGAATGAATGAATGAATGAAAGGTTTCCTGCATCCAAAGGGCTCAGAATTTAAATATATGAAAAGAAGAGATCAGCAGTCACTGAAGAAGATGGCTGTGCTGTGGTGAACAGGGCCAATTACCACCAAATGTTACAATTAATTGTCATGGTATAAAATGACTGGGAAGTCAAACATTAACTGATAAAATTAGGATGATCTTGTTTTGGGTGATTATTGTTTGGTAAAGGAATTATTTAAAATGTGGTATTTCTTAAGGACTTTTACATTTTTGGAAACTGGGCTGTGTGTTTTACCAATGTTATCAGAAGGAAATCCCTTGTAGCATTAGTTAATATTATCAACTCTTGGGCTGTTTTCTCTTGCATTGAGCCTCTCTGTACATAGTTACTTCTGTGAACTGATGTTCATGTTATTGAATTGCTCCTCCTTGTGGCCAAAAATCACAAAGAATCCAGACTTTGAACTAACTGTTGTTCATCTTCATAGATGTAAAATCTGTCTCAGTTTCTCCCATAGTGAAGAAACCTGACCTTAGCTTTAAGGGATGACCATAGGAATCAAACATCTTAGCATTATTTCCACCTAGGCGGAGTTCACTTTTTGGCTAGCCATAGCTATTGACACACTAAAATATACTTCTGCGCTGCTCCATCTGTCAATGAAGGCATTTTATACCTACTGCCAGATACCTATTTATCTAATTGCATTTACATGTTTTAGAACTGCTAGGTTTGTAGGAGCTAAGCAAGGGATGGTAGTTCACTCTGTCTTGCAGTACTCAGGTGTCTTTAAAAAAAAAACTTTTAATTTCAACAAACCGCAACAATAACAGAAATATATATTCATCTTTAAGCCTATATGCACTATACATTGGAAATAATTTAAAATTATTCATAAACTAATACATAACAGACTAGTTTACCAATGAATCTTTTAGTTCACCCAACTCAGGAGACTTGTTCTCAGGCCTTGAAATGCTGACCTGCCAACATTCCAGTCGGCAAACACTGCAGCCCAAAATCAAATGTAAAAAACTTGTCATGAATTTCTTGAAATAATGTTAATGTTAAATAATGTTAATTTTTTAATCTCAATTACACAACACAGTGAAAAATCCTGATCACTCTTCTATTAAAGTAGCAGATATAAATTAATGCATTTTTCCGTCCCTTCCAACTCTATTATTCTATTCATTTATTTTTCAACCTTATAAATTACTTGTTCGAAATTATTTTTGGAAACATCTCTTAGGTAAAGAATATACATATTGTTTTTATGTTTTATAATGAAGAAAAAATATTCCTTTTTTAAAGCATGCATTCCATTTTTAAGAAAGAAAAAGATATTGAAAGTTGTGTAGCAAGTGCACAGTTCTAAATTTACATTTTTACCCTTCTATAAAATCATATACAGTATTAGGTATTATACTTTAGAATAATTAATAGTTTAAGATATAATTTTCAAGACCACATGAGCAGTCTCATGATCACGGAGCTGTCTTTGAAGAGGCTGGCTCTTCAGCTCTGAAACGTAGATGAGGACCACACTCTAGGTCACAACTAGCAGGCAACATGCAAGGGACACCTTTACATTTTCAAGAAACAAAGAACAAAAAAAAGGAGAAAAGGGAATTTTATATCAATTATCTTCTCATCAAAAGTTTATTACACTCATTTTCCACTTCTCATGAAAGAAGTCAATGAATGGTTTCCAATTGTCCATAAAAGGTTTTATTGACTTCGCTTTAAGGAAAGTTGTGAGTTTCTCCATTTCAGCAAAGTCTAATATCTTTATCCACCATTCCTCAACAGAAGAAATCTCTGGAACTTTCCAGTATTAATTACATAATATTCTTGAAACAGTTGTCATATATAAAATCATAATTTAAAATGTTTTACAAATTGGATCATTCAGTATTTCTAACAGAAAAGCCTCTGGTTTTAATTTGTAAATTTCATTAAATATCAAAAATGGTCCTTGGCTTTTAAAAAGCACTCATTCCAGGTTTTTTTAATGCAGCAAAGTGCATCTTATCTCCTTTTTATCTCAAACTCATGTTTAATCTTGTTTTGAAAACATTTTCAGTGGTCTGTTCTCAGATTTAACACAAATATTACTTATCTTCACTTGTCTGTTTACTATACTCTCTTTTTAGGGACATAAATATAATTTCATATATAAGAGCCATTGACCTTAATGAGAAAAGCTCCAGTGCCTTCCGAAACAACCAGCATTTTGGTCTAATAATTCCTGTTAGATTCATTATTTTAGACCTGTACTTTGTACGCTTACAAAGACTTCATTTTAAAGACTGCATTATCTTGAACATCAGTTGCAGTTGTGAAATGAAATTAGTTGAGTGGATTAAAAAAAAGATGAAATGGCAGACATAATAATAAATTGTGTATTGCTAAAATGAAGTAACATAGTTGTGAGTGTGCACAGAACATTATAAAAATAATAATGCCTCTTGTTTATGAATAAAAATTTTGCAGCCCGATCCTAAGCTGCCCAGAGCAGTAGGACTGCCATAGTGCAAAAATGGTTGCCTTGGTATCCTGAATACTACTTTGCAACCACCAGTGGCTCCTCAGGTGAATGGGACTTTCATCCCCTTCCCCAGGGTAAGAGAAGTAGCCCCACAATGATGCTACTTGTTTCTGTGACAACCCTTAGGTTGCGGGCTGCAAAGCCTAACATACTAAGCCATAAAGCCCAAGATGGAGGCACTGGATCCAGTAGAATTGAGCTCTACCAGTCCTACCTTCCTCTGCCCCACACACTCCATCAGCACACCTCCTTCCACCAGCCAAATAAAAGTATTACAATACAAAATTATGTTAATAGATGCATAAGAATTTGCAATTCAGTTTTTACATTATAATTCAGAATTAAGCTTCACCAGATTCACTACCATGTATGCATAAGGTTGTGACCCAATTTCCCAGTTCTGCATGGCAGCAAACACCATGTCTCACTTGTGTTAATGTTAATGGCTTTTGAAGCAAATGCTAGAAGATGCTGGAGCTTTGGAGCAAAACAATGCTCTGGATCCCCATGGCACCACTAAACACGACTGATACAATGGATGCTGCTATCACTACCACCAGCACTGAGGAATAGGGTTGGTTTGACTTTTTGATGGATGTGGTCTCTGCTCATGCCCAGTTTGATTCACTCCTACCTACAGTCCTAGAATAAGCAAAGACTATTGCTTTCAAATTGAAAGCAGTTAAAAGAAGAACAATACATGTTGGGGGGATAATGCTTTAAATTGGCTACTATGGCCCAAAAGCCACTCGGTTTTATAGTACTTCCTGTTTGGAGGAAGAGGTTGCACTGGGGAAGATGCCACGCATGGGAGATGTTGCGCATGGGAGGTTGATGCACATGGGGAGATGTTGCGCATGGGGATGTTGCGCATCGGGGACTGTTGCGTATGGGGGATGATGCGCATGGGGGGTTGATGCACATAAGAGGAAGTTGCGCATGGGGGACTGATGCACATGTGGTGATGATGCTCATGAGGTGATGATGTGCATGGGGGAAGTTATGCATGGGGGACTGATGCGCATGGAGGACTGATGCACATGGGGCAAAGTTGCACGTGGAGGACTGATGCGCATGGGGGACTGATGCACATGGGGGGATGATGCAATGGGGGATGATGCACATGGGGGAAGTTGCGCATGGAGGAAAGTTGTGCATGGGGGAAGTTGTGCATGGGGGACTGATGCGCATGGGGGAAGTTGCGCATGGGGGACTGATGCACATGGAGTGTTGATGTGCATGGGGGATGTTGCGCATGGGGGAAGTTGTGCATGGGGGAAATTGTGCATGGGGGACTGATGCTCATGGGTGACTAATGTGCATGGTGTGTTGATGTGCATGGGGTGTTGATGTGCATGGGGGATGGCGACAGGGAAATGTTACTCCCGCAATGTTGGTATGCTTTTCGCTAGTTCATTAATAAGAAAGTTGCTCCCATTATTATAGACAGATTAAACTGTGAGTTGTCTGGATACAGGAATGGGTGGTTTTTGTTCAGTGTTTAATGTATTTGATGCTGCAAATTCACTTCCATAAGGTAGAACAGCTCTGCTTTTGGAGTGCATGTTATTATTTACTGATTTTTTAAAGTCCTACCTTTTAACCACTGGTATACAAGACACTGGTATACAAGAACAAACACTAGACAAGAAAATATTAATAAGAATAATACACTACAAAGGCATAGCAGAAATTGATGGCCACAGTAAATCCTAGACACCAGCAGTCTGAGAGGAGCTGCTTGAATCAAGTAGTCTTTTCTGTCCATCTAAAATCAGACAATGAGCAAGCTAGACTTACCTCTTTTGAGAGGCTTTTCCAGATATTGAATGCCCTGAATATACATATGCTGTTCTATGCTGGTGGAGAGACCCACCAAAACAGTTGTCTCAGGCAACCTTGTACTTGTAGTGCTGTGGACCTGTTAGGGTCTAACCGTCCAATCCTATACCTTGCTACTTGTAAGCATGCAGTGATGTAAAGGAGTATACTGTTTGCTGTTGTGGGGGATTGCTGGTTGCTGTTGCGGGGGGACAGCTTTGGGTGAGCAGAAAGATGTTTTCTTTACCTCCCAGTAGGCTATCCAATCTCCTATGAGTCTCTTTGGACATTTTTAAGGCATTAATATGAGAATAGCTAGGAGATGTTTCAAGGCAGGATTGGGCACAAGTCACTGCCACCAAGATCTACCTCCTCCCTACCTGAAACTCCCATGTCCTCCATAATTCTCCCCCAAAAATCTGCCTGCCCCTTCCTGCCCACAACATACACCCCCACTGATTTATCAAAATTGACACAGCTCGGAGTCCAGAGTAAGCAGGACTTTGATGCTGCCGTCACATTGAGGCAGCCCAAGCTTGTACTGGCTTGGTGGCAGTGTGCTCCACACGCCATTCCTGGACATTTTGAAACAGTGGTTCACTCCTCTTGCTGTTGCAAATGGCCCATAGGACTGGGCCTTGATATGGTGCACACTAATGGCCTGCACTTTTCGGGTACTGATCTCGTCACTTCTGTGGATTATGCAAGTTGAGGGAGAGATCCTAGAGATGTATTTATTCAGTATATTGACATGTTGTGTTGTAGTCAGCCATATTGCTAAAGACACTTGATTTTGCTGGAGTGGTGTCATACAATCCTCTTGAACAGTTTGGTAGGATTTTATGGCTCTCATTTTTCAAATCTCTTGCATACCGGTATATCTGCTCTTAATTTGTGGTTGTGGACTGCACATGATATTTCTGCCTTGAGAATGGTACCTTCACTGCTCCAGAAGTATATAGGACTGGTGCATAGACACTATTAGTTATTCAGTACCATTGTTCACGGTGTTGGATTTACTGCTCTAATAATTATGTAAGGCTGGAATCACAGCAACTTCATTCACCTTTGTGGCAGCATTGGCAGGATGGGAAGAAAGGAGGGAAGATAGCATTGGGCTCTGGAATCCGAGGTTTATTTCTCTGGAAGAAACAAAATGCTGAGTGTTAATATGTTTTGAAAAGTTTATTGATGTCAATGTTGCTTGTTTATTTGCAGAAGACAAGTGAAGATGTTCCGGTAATATTGTTGGGTAACAAGTGTGATAAGGAGACAGAACGTGTAATTCCAAAAAACAGTGGGGAAAAGGTAAGTGTTGATCACAAATATATATTCTTTTTTTTATTCTCCAAAATTTGATTTTATTCTTCTAAAAGTTTTGTTTAAAATAAATCTGCATTTAAAATATATTATTTTGAAAACAGAAATAGCTGAAGCATATTTATTTGTAATAAGGGGGGCTATTACACCGGTGGCTGTTCACAAAAACAGGCACTAATAAGAACATAACAAGAAGTCAAACTTTGAATCAGGTCAAAGTTGCATCTGTATGCAGCAAAGTTGCATCAAAGTCTAGCTTTCTGTATCTCATAGCGGCCCACCAGATGTCTCAGGGAGCACACAAGACAAGACACCTACCTCCATGTTCGCTCTGCTGCCGATGCCTGGTGCTGCCCAGTGCTACCTGTTGCCCTCTGCTTAATGATGCCCAGTAGGGATGCCCACAATGCATGGGTGCGGGGGGGGGTTTGCCCATTGTTGCTTGCTGCCCACTGATTCCTAGTGGTTCTCACTGTGTGTGGGGGTGCCCAGTGGTGCCTGCTGCACACTGGTGCTTGATGGTGGCAACTTCCCAATGGTTACCGCTGGTGTTCAGTGGTGCCTGCTGCCACGGCGGTGCTCACTGCCTTGTGGTGCCCATTGGTGTCCTGTGGTGCCCACTGCCCATTGGCAGTAGAGAAGTTCAATGCTTGCAAACGCCCACCAGTGCCCAGTGTTGCCCACCGATGCCCAGCTGTACCCAGGGCCAACAAATACTCTTGAAATTTTACTCCCACAATGACATGTCAATTCTGCTAGTTTGTTACATATAATTTGTTAATAACAAGATGGCTACATTCTGCCTGCTCACAAGGAAAAGGAGGACTGTGAATATTTTTTCCCAGGAAACAAGGCTAAAAAAGAAGCCATGTCCTGGAAAAAGAGGACACATGGTCACCCTGAGATCAGTGGCATCCATCACAGTCTAGAACAGAATGACTGCAGAGAGGCAGCTTGTTGGCCGGGAAAGGGGAGGAACTTCCCAAGGAACAGGGTGACCAGATGCCAAACCCAAAATTCCTGAAGTCCAAGGCCAAAATTCCTACCTGCTTAAAAAAATTGCCAAAGAAGTATTTTTCTTTGTTTTTATATTTTTTGTTTTCTTGTTTTTTGGCCATAACCTTTGATAGGAAGGAGATATCTCAAAATCGATTTTTGCATTGGGTTCTGCTCTTCAGTACGAATCCAATGACATATGACATGATGGTATACTGTGCACCATTGCAAAGTTCAAAAATGAAGCCCAAATGAAGCCCAATGAAGCGAAAATGTAGAACAGCCTCCAGACAGGAGGCTAAAAATCCAGACATATCTGGGTTTTTCCGGTCATATGGTCACCCTGCCAAGGAACTCTCTCTCCAAAGTTGTGAATGGAGCCCACTTGTTTGAGCCATGCATCACTGACTGACTCTTGCCTGTATCTGTAGCCAGTGTTGTAGATCTTAGGAAGAAACTCTCCTTGTTTTAGTATTTGCCTCTTTCAATTATTAATTTACCCAAGGAAAGCTCTAGGGGATTGACAATTGAAAACAATCATGAAACATATCAGTACTGGATGGCTGCTGAGTGTATTCCTTTTCTTCTATGCCCAGTTTGAGTGATGTCTCAACAGGGCTTAAAAAAGCTACTAACATACTGTGAAACAGCACTATTTATACATTATGGTCCCTCATAAATTGGTCAGATTGAAGAGGAAGGGATTATTTTTCAGATTTGTTCACATTCAAGTTCATTTTAAAGAAGAATGTAATAATTCCATATATTGTATCATTATATACCTAGATTATAAAAATTATAGGCATTTTCTGATGTAATCTATCTGATAGACAAATATCATGTCATTAGAAAAGCTGGGAAAACCTAATTTTCAACAAGCTAAAATTTGCTATTGAACAGTTGAATGTTAACATGAAGAATACTCACAAGGGGGCAGTGTTAAAGTATCACATTTATAAACTTCTAAATACTGTATTTTACTATTGAAAAATACTAATTTTTTATTAATGAAACAGTCTTTTACCTCCTCATTAAGCAGCTTTCTCTCAAGATTTACTTTTGAGTTCTGAATTGACCTCACAGCATTTATTTGTCACAATACAAGTGATACTGCCTGGTGAAATTTTCCTACAGAACTAAAAAGCTAATACTGTTAACTTGTTCGAAGAATCTGTAGCATTAGCATCACTAATACTGTATAATATTCTGAAAGGGGCCTAATTATGTAATGCATGCATGTTTTGCCCAGCTCACTGAAGGCTTATTTGAGGGGGGTGATGGTGGTAGGATGGTGAGGATCAGCACTGAGATTGTGACACATGGAGAAGTGAGCATTTAACACTTTTCAGACACACTGTGGTCTCAACTATAATTGTACCTCAAAAACTGCTCCAGAAGGAAAACTCCTCTTGATTTCAATGCTTTCTTTCAGGAAATAATAGCAGGTTCAAGTGTACAATTTTAGTCAGAACTGTGGCACATGGGAAAAGGTTAAATACCTTATCCCCAAATGCCATGGTCCTAGAAAAGCTGCTTTCTCTTAAATCAGACCATTGATCCAAATAGACATTTTAAAACTGACTGCCTGAGCAGACCATTGATCCATGTAGATAAGTATTTTTAAAACTGATTGGCTCAGCAGGATTACCATGTTAGAACCATAAAAGGGAAGACCGCTCCCCAAATGTAAGATTCTCAAGAAAAATGGAGAACCTGGCAAAATAAAAGCTAAAAATTACTCTCTTTAACATTTTCATTAATGACTTGAAGGAAGGGATACGGGGGAGCCTGATCAAATTTGCGGATGACACCAAGCTGGGAGGAGTAGCAAACACAACAGAAGACAGGAGAAACCTCCAGGAGGATCTGGATAAACTAGAATTCTGGGCTGTAACAAATAGAATGAATTTCAATAGGGAGAAGTGCAAGGTTCTGCACTTAGGAAATAAAAACCAAAAATACAGGTATAAAATGGGGGATACTTGGCTTGGCAGCACAACATGTGAGCGGAATCTTGGAGTCACCGTGGATCACAAGCTGAACATGAGTCAGCAGTGTGATGTGTCTGCAAAGAAGGTAAATGCCATTTTAGGCTGCATTAAGAGGACTGTAGCTTCCAAGTCGCGAGAAGTTCTAGTTCCTCTTTTTTCTGCATTGGTCAGACCTCACCTTGAGTACTGTGTTCAGTTCTGGGCAAGTCCTGAGGAGAGCAACAAGAATGATCAGTGGGATGGAAGGGAAGCCCTACGAGGAAAGGTTGGGGGAACTTGGGATGTTCAGCCTAGAGAAGAGGAGGCTGAGGGGAGACATGATTGCCCTCTTCAGATACCTGAAGGGCTATCACAGGGAGGAAGGGGTGGGCTCATTTGTTCATAGCTGCTTCTGAAAGCAGAACTAGAACCAATGGGTACAAACTGCAAGAGAGGAGATTCCAGTTGGATATCCGGAAAAAATTCCTGACGGTTCGGGCAGTTCGGCAGTGGAACAGATTGCCAAGGGAGGTGGTGGACTCTCCCTCACTGGGGATCTTCAAGCAGAGGCTCAACGAGCACCTATCGGGGATGCTCTAGGGGGATTTCCTGCTGCAGGCAGGGGGTTGGACTAGATGACCTACTAGGTCCCTTCCAACTCTGTGATTCTATGATTCATGCATATTGCTTTCACATGGTTGATTTAAGCATTATATTACTTATTATTAAGTTTAAAACTATTACATATAATTTATTAATCACAAGGTTACATGTTGCCTGCTCACATAGCAAATGAGAAAAATGAAGATTTTTTTTTCCAGGACACAAGGCTTTTAAAAAGGGACATGGAAAAAGAGGACAGATGGTCGCTCTGTTGGCTGTGGCTCTCAAGGCCTATCCAATTTTCTAGTGCTGCTGTGGCTGTGCCACTGTGTATTGCATCCTATGATGGAGTGTGTGTATTGCATCCTATGATGAAGGCTTCCTAAAGGTGTAGGAACATGTGTTACCTTGAGGCTGCATTGCATCTACACCTATGCTGGAAAGTTGGATAGGATTAAGCCTTCATTCAGGGATCTTCCCCAGCCACACCTGGAAACTCTAAGACAGTAACTTCCAGACTTTTCTGTCTCATAATACACCAAAAAGACATTAAAATTGTCAAGGTTTTTTTTTTTTACAAGTCACAGAATGCTGCCAATAGGGGCTCACATCTCCCAATGGCCATACTAATGGATGACCTTCCCCCAGATTCCTGTGGCACACTTGCAGACCATTTGGTGCACAGCAATGTGTCGTGACACAGTGGTTGAACATGGCTGCTCCAGGGACTGAACAAGGGACTTTCTGCATTGAGAGTTTGGGACTGATATCAAATAGCCATGACAATGGGAAATCATTCATTGCTGCATCAAAACCATGTTGTTTTGCTGGGCCTTCGTTTCTTGAGGACCCAATCCTGTCCAACTTTCCAGTATTGATACAGCAGTAAGCACCCAGGTAAGGGAAAAAATATTCCCTTATTTTGATGAGCCCTCCTGACCGCATCACAGGGTGCAGCATACAATGCCATTAGCTCTGATGCATCAGTGTAAGAAAATTGGATAGGATTGGGCCCTTAGTTATCTAACTTATACACAGTCCTATACATGTTTACTCAGAAATCCCATTCAGTTCAATGGTACCTACTTTGAGTTGACCATGTAAGGTATTAATCTGTCACACTTTCTGCATTTATTGTTGTATGTTGTTGTATTTATTATTGCATTTATTGTTGTGATAGGTCTTTTATGAGTATTTGATTGTTATTTTATATTCTAGCTATGATGTAGCTGGAAAGTTGGGTTGTAAATATGTCCAATAAATAAAGTAAGTGGCTAATACAACCACTAATCATGTTAAATTAACAAGTTAGTAGAGCATTTACACTGTCTAGAACAGTGGTTCTCAATCTTCCTAACACCATGACCCCTTTATAAGTTCCTCATGTTGTGGGGACCCCCAAGCAGAAAATTATTTTTGTTGCTACTTTATAACTGAAATTTTGCTACTGTTATGAATCGTAATGTAAATATCCGATATGCAGGATGTATTTTCATTGTTACAAATGAAATGTGTGTTCTATGCACACATTGAACACAATGGGGTTTATTTCAGAGTAGGCATGCATAGCATTGGGCCCTGAGGCTGCAATCCTATCCACATTTACATGGGAGTAAAGGCCCCCCTGACTATAATGGGATTTATTTCAGAGTAGGCATGCATAGGATTGGGCCCTGAGGCTGTCAGTCAGCCCCAGTGCACGCGCAGCTACAGCCGGAGGTCAAGCCTGACCTGGCCTCCTGCACCAGGGGTCTTTAGGCGACCCCCAGGAAAGCTCTAGGCAACCCCCAAAGGGGTCCCAACCCCCACTTTGAGAAACACTGGTCCAGAAGGACATATTTCTTTCCAGTGTCACTGCTTTCGATTATACATTTATTATTTCTCTTGCACTACATAACCTGTGTGTCTTGCCCTTTTCCTTCCCCACCCTAGAAACATGAAATAACTCTCATTTCTAAATGAAATTTCCTCATTACAGTCTCCTTGTGAGTACAATGCTGAAGCTGACTTCAGCCAATGCATTTCTCTAAACTTGTGCTAGATACAACACAGGCCTACCAGCCTGCCCGTTCCAGTGCAAGTTCAGATTGCATTGTGTGTGATTCAAAACTATCTAGAAGAAAAAGGTGATAATTACTTGGCAGAGCAGTTTATTTTTCTGACATGAAAAGTCTTAGGCTGCAGTCCTATTCACCTGCCCATTTAACACAGTGGAATTTACTTCTGTGTAAACATGTATAGGATTTCATTCTTAGCTTGCTTATTAAGATCCAAATATTCATTGTTTGAGCAACTAAGTGTATATTTTATTTCCTGCCTGCACATAGTCCTGTTCTTGCTTAGCAATCTTCTGGCAACACTTCGCTCAAGCACCAAGCCACACCTGCTGTGTATTCTTTGTGGTGTTACTCCCCAGTACTATCCCCCACCACATTATCATATGCAGGCTCACCAGTAGAGACTGCCTGTTGATTATATTCTTATGTGAGTGTTGCCTTATTTTAAGTTATGTCAAATTATTTTTCTTTCAGTCTACACTTTGAGGAATAAACTGTTTTGACTTTATTTTGCCTTTTTTACAAATAAAAGAACAGTGTGTGTAGAGTACTGCATTCAGTTCATTCCTTTTCTTCAGTCAGATATGACATTTCCTTAAAAGGTGTTCCCCCCTTTTTATGTCTGTATGGCCTGCATAGCTTTCTTATTAAAATCTTTCTTAAATAATACAAAATGAAGTGCAATTTAAAATGATCTAGACACCTGCTAGGAAAAAATGGAGTAAATGGAGAAAGCAAGGCAACCAAGGACCATACCTGTGAAGGAAGAAAGGGGGACAGGAAAGGCAAGGAAAGTAGTGAGGTGACAAACGTGGACACCTGAAAAAGGAAGAGGAAACAAAAGAAAAGAGTGGCAGCAAAAGAAATCTGAGGAAATGGGGACAGATGAGGCAGGATAGTGAGGCAAGGGGGCAAGCAGGGTAAAAAGCAGGGTAGAAAGGTGGTTTTGCTGCTTCTCTACTTAAACATTCACCCCCTTCAGTTTTACTAGGTTAGAGGAGACCTTGGTTTAAATAGTAGTGAAAAGGATTACAGATGTGCCCCTATATCCAAGGGGATTCCGTTTCCAGGGAAGTCTCCAGGATTGTAGTGCTGTCATGGGAGGAGGTTACCTGCTTGCATGTCTGCAGTTTGTTGCAAAAACCAGAAGTGCCCCTTTTCCTTAGTACCCCTTTTTCTTTTGCAGGCATGGGGAACCCAGCAGATCCTGTGGTCCTAGGGATCATGTTGTCACCATCTACCAATTACCCTACAATCCAGAGTTAGAGACATTAGAGTTAGAGCACGTTAGAGACATTTACGTTGACGTAGTTATGACACCACCTAGTGAAAACCCATGGGAAATTCATATTGCAATCCATAGTAAATTTTTCTTAAGTCAGAGCAAGGACTCCCTGTTCTTATCCTGGATTGCGCCCTTATACTGCTCCCAACTCTCTTGGGAGCACTGCCTTAATAACATAATAGTATTGACTATATAAATTACTCTTCTGATTTAAGATTATCCTGACCAGCAAAAATTTCTGATTGTTTAGGACTTGTATCTTTTGAACACTGATGGATTTACCCAGTGCTGGACTCCAGCAGGTTCACCCTACTCTATAGAACTGGTTGTTAATGAGAGATAGGACATATAAAGTTTAACAATAACCATTTAAAAGTGGCTGCCAGATGGGAATAGAACCAGTTATTAATCTCTTTGAATCACATCACTGGATTTACCCCTTGAACATGTACACTGCTCCTATTTTAACAATTATGATAAACAATCAGACTCATAACCCCCAAGTCCAAACTTGTAGGGTCCAATCCTATCCAACTTTCCAGTACTAAAACCAACTGCAATGCAGTCCTAAGGTAAGACAACAAGCATTCCCTTATTGCAAGGAGGCTTCAGTGACTGTACCCCGCCCTAGGATGCAGCCCACAACTCGTTGATACAGCTGCATGGGGGCTGAAAAGCTGGATAAGATCATGCCTTAAGAGTCTTCCAGATTCTTTAATTTAAAAATGTGAAATGTACTGACATTTGATGTGTGGGTGGTAGAAAAACAGAAGGCTAGACAAAAATGCTGTTTTACAGCCAGAAACAGCCAAGCAACAATTTTCCAGTTTTAAAAATATTTTCACTCATGTCTTGCTTACACGCAGCAATTTGTTTCAGTATGTACTTTTTTGTTTCCTGTTTGTATTGTTCAGTTTGTTAATATTTTCTTTAATAACCTTTATGTAGCACTTTGTATTTGACAACATGCTTTACAATTGTATGGCTGGAATCCTAGACACTTTCCTGGGCGTCAGACCAATTGAACACAATGGGGCTTACTTTTGAATTGTGCTCTGTTTTACCAAACTTTTACCAAACTTTAATACACCAGTATCATTACCTAATATTTTGAATTTACCCCTTTTCTCATCCTTCATTTTAATTTACTATATAAACCAAGTACTATATAAGCCAAGTACTATATAAGCCGAGTACTATATAAACCAAAAACATGTTTCTCAAACATCAAATTTTTATGCTATCTGTTCTGTGAGAAAACCAAGGACTAATCTAGAAGTGACTTGAAACAAATTGTTTGGTTCTGTACACGCACATGTGTCCTCTTTTTCCAGGATATGTCCTCTTTTTGAGCCTTATGTCCTGGAAAAAGACGTTGAGCACAATCCTAACCAGGTCTACTCAAAAGTAAGTCCCACTGTGTTCAATAGGTCTTACTTCCAGGAAAGTGTCTTTAGGATTGCAGCCACAATTGTTTTCCTTTTCCTCTTGAGCAGGCAGCATATAGAATTCATGTATAATTCTTGTTCTTCATAAATTATATGTAATCGTTTTAAATTCAATAAGTAATATAGTGTTTAAATTAACCACATGAAGCAATATATATGTGTTTTTTAGCTTTTATTTTGTCATGACCTACATATTTTTCTACATGTCCTACTTTTTGAGGGACAAAAATGTCCTCTTTTGTGGTTCACCTGTGGTCTGGTCACTGAGCACATGCATGTATTTGTAAATAGCAACTGTGGCTATAGTGCACTGGCTATAGTGACTTTCAACCATTGCTGTGGCACACTGGTGTGCCACGGATAGTCTACAGGTGTGCCATTGGACTTCGTGGAGGTCATTCATAAGGAGGGCCTAGTGTCTGATTTTACAATATAGACTACTCTCTCCTTGAATGGCTAGGTTAACTGGACATTAATATCTACCATAACTAAGGGTGCATCCTGACTTAAGCCAGAGAGACTGGCCCAGCTAAGCTGGCTTATAGGAGGCAATATCCTGAGCTGATAGTTAGGCCAAATCCACAGGGCTAGGGGGCTTCAAGGCTGGCCTAACTACTGCTGGAGGCAGAAGCATAAGGGCAGCATGCTCACTGGGCTGTGGGAGTTGTACCATATCATGAGGTTGAGAGGCAAGAGTGGTGCTTACGTTGGCCTCAGAACTTTTTATTTCACTTTCATTTTTACTCTGTCTTTTCATAGACCCCTATGGGTCTACTCAGATTTATGCCTGCTCCTGAGGAAGACTAACCCTACAATCCAGAGTAACTATGGGACCATGTAAGAGACTTTACTTGCACCCGTAGTTACTGCACCACCTAGTGAGAACCTATGGGAAATTCATATTGCAGTCCACAGTAAATTGTTCTTACACCGGAGCAAGGACTACCTGTAGTTACTCTGGATTGCACCCTAAGGCAGAGGAGCTGTGAGGGGGCATGTCTGCCCTGGAAACAGATTCTGGATATGACCTAACTCAACATGCTCCTAACTCAACATGACTCAACATGCCACTGCTTTGCTGTCTAGGCTGGCTATGTTAGGCTGGTGCAGGTCCATCTGTCATGGGCCAGCCTAAGTGCACGTAAGCTGGCCCAAGCCTTTTCTGTTGCAGCTGGGCTGGCATACCTGGCTTTAGGCTGGCCCAAGTACACAAGTGCACTTCAGGTTTGCACCCTTAAATTGGAAGTCAATTCCATCATGTTCAGTAGGGCTTATTCTCAGGGAAATTGGCATAGGATTGCAGTCTGAAGGTAGAAGTAAAAACCCATGCAAAATGTTTAGGATGAATCTGAATTGAAAAATTATTTTGTTACATACATTTTTAGATTCCCATCCAAATATGATTAATAGATTTGTTCTGCCTTCAGTTCCTCCTACTGGCATGAATAATTCAATCCTTTTCATTTGCTCTAAGTCATTTGCTATAGAAACCAGAGCAACCAATAATTACACATGCCCAAAATAGCTATAAACTCTTATGTCTTCACTTCCCCCTCCCCACACTCACCTGGAGAAAATGCTTCTACTGCAGGGGCAACACTAAAATTAGGGAACATAAATTTGAAAACCAATCTGTTTCTTCACTCTTCCAATTTATTTGACTTTTCTTTCATTCCCAATATGTCCTCATGGAGAGCTTGAAGTCTTATATGTATTTTTAGATGCGTACAATACATGAAAATGGCACTATACAAACGATTTATGCTGAAAACCTGTGTGTAATTTATAAAATAATGATATTTACCTAGTAATCATTTGTTTTCGCACCAACTTTGTTGTATGTGACTTTAGAGTCCTCTACCATTTTTTGTTTCAGCTGTAAAGGTTTGCCATTTTTAAACCACAAAAAATTAAATATGAAGCAGTTGGAGGATATTGAATTTTCTATATGTTGTTTGGAGAGTATTGTGGGAAAAGAACTGAA
The DNA here is from genome assembly GCA_030015325.1 of Cryptoblepharus egeriae. Classification (NCBI taxonomy): domain Eukaryota; kingdom Metazoa; phylum Chordata; class Lepidosauria; order Squamata; family Scincidae; genus Cryptoblepharus; species Cryptoblepharus egeriae. The sequence continues at coordinate 41,752,498 of JAREYC010000003.1, forward strand.
ATCTTTTAAAAGCAAAGCTAAAGGTCATTTTTAATGACCTTTTAATATTTCATTGGGCAATTAAGAATGAATAACTCAGTTGTGACGTGTTGCATTTGGTTTGCTTTCATCTGCCTTTTTGCTAAAGTGTTGTTCATTGAAAAAGTAAAAGGGGTTTTGTGTGTACATGATTTTGAAATCTTCCTAGAGCTCTTGTGCAGTTTTTGTTCATTTCAAGTAAACATGCACAGGCAAATTTCAACAAAAAATGTTTAAAAATTTTTAAAAGGTAGTGTGCATACAATGTGCTTTTTCCCTATTACAGCACTTTTGCCAAGCATTAGCATTGTGTTAAAGTGGTGTGCACACTTTTATGCACATTGTGTTAAAGTGGTATGCACATTTTATGCACGCATGGTGGATCTGTAAACAGGTATCTGTATGTTGAAAGTTCATTCTTAGAAATATAAAAAATTATATGAAATATCATTTTTCACTGTTTATTTTAACCTAAGAATGGATGATTTTTGCTTAAGATTATTGAAATTAATCAGGATACCCAGTACATTGAAGGCTATGATGAAAACCTCCACCAACTATCATAATCTATGTATCCCACTTTGATTGTTGGTTAGGACTTATGATCCAAGAAGGAAATGAACTATGATCCAGAAGTGTCTATACTTCACCCAACCTTAAATAATTTATTTTGAAATAAGGTCATTGATTTCACTGTGTAAATGTGCTGATAATCAGGATTCGGGACAGTGTAAGCTTTTACAATTGCTTTTGCTATGAATTATACATTGATTAGAAGCATTAAATTCATTTATCTGTCAAAATACACAGTCTCTCATTTCCTTTTGTTTTCCAGCTTGCCTGGGAGTATGGAATACCTTTCTTTGAAACAAGTGCTAAGGACAATATAAACATTGACAATGCCTTTTTAATGCTAGCCAAGGAAATATTGAACAAGGTAGGTTAATTCATTGGGGGAAGTGTGGATTGAGAAAGATTTGGATGAAGCCAGTATGTCAGGACTTTTTCCCCTTAGATTAAATTGTGCAGTTTCAAAGACAAGGCCTAAAAGTTCTAATACGAGGAGCTATTGTGTCTTGTAGTTTTATGCTTAGAGAAATTATGAAGAAAAAAAAATATATGCCGTTAAAGGGGCTTTTTAATATGGATCCACTGCCTGCAAACCTCCATTGGTCCATCCTCCCAGAAGCAAAAATTTTCTGTATGCTATACCTGAGGGCACAAGTATAACTACCTGGCATAGCTGTGCCAGTGGGGCATGTGTTATAACCTGTAGTTGAAGAGCAGTTGGTGAGGCCTCCTAAAGGTATGGCAATGATTGTTCCCTAACCTTGGAATTGAGTTGCTAGGTGCACAGACCTTACACTAATGCTGGAAATTTGTTAGGATTGTTCCCTGAATTCATAATTGTGTTTTTTCCTACTATCTCTGGTAATGACTGTAATCAGGGCTGGTCCATACATGAGGCCATGTACGTGCCTTCAATGTTTTTCCTTCCCCTTCCACTCCCTAGATTGGTGAATGAAGAGAGGGACAGAAAGGAAGAAGAAATGTGGAGGGGAGGAGAGTGCTGAGCTGCATTAGAACATTAGGGAGTAGGAGAGGCCAGGCTTGGCATTCCATAGGGTGGGGGATTGTCTTTGGCATGCCACATCAGATGTTGTCAGGAGGTCTTGGGCTGGCTCTGAAATAAAGATAAAGGTGTCCGTGCAGACTGCCCTGCTAGTCATGACCAGTAACGGATTTATGTATAAGCTAAACACTCTCTTGGGGGCCCAAAAAAATGTAAAGGAAAAAAACCTGGATGTACATTTCCAAGATATAAGATAAAAAATAAATAAAATAAAACCTACAGCTGTGTATGTCCATAATTTAGGTCCATAAATTACCATATGGCATATATTCAGCACAAAAAACAGTGACAATTTGTTGTTGACAAAGGACAGCTGAACATATAAAGGGCCCCATTACCTTCAATAGCTTAGTGCCTCATCAAGCCTAAATCCGCCCCTGGTCTTGACCAACTAAGGGCAGTGCTCATTCCCATTACAAGGCTGAAGATCCACGTTGTCCAAAGATGTCTCAGTACTCATGTGGCCAGCATGACGAAAGGCCAAAGTGTGTGGAATGCTGTTGCCTTCCCATGGAAAACATGGTGACCATATGTGCTCTTTTTCCAGACATAACCTCTTTTTTAGGCCCGTGTTGTAGAAAAAATCTTCATTGTCCTCCTTTTCCTTGGGAGCAGGCAGCATGTAATCTTCTTGTAATTAATAAATTAGATGTAAAATGTAATCGTTCAAAATTTAATAATAAGCAATATACTGTTTAAATTAATCACATGAAAGCAATATGTATGTTTTCAGCTTTAATTTTGTCATGTTCTACATTTTTCTTGGGTGTCCTATATTTTTGGGATACCTTGCGCTCCTTTTTGGTTATGAGATATGGTCTACCTGACCAAAAAGGTACCTACTGGTAGTTATCTTCTTGCATTTACGTGCCATCAAACTACTAGCTTGGCAGCTCACTTTAGTTTGCAGTACTGTACTTGGGTCTTGACCTGTAAACCTTACAGTAGACATCCACAGTGTCTTTAATCACTGAGCCACCACATGATTAAACATTTTTATTACTTTAATTTAGGCTGAGGTTTCATCCAGTCTCAAAATAAAAGTTCACATTAGGAAAGAAAGACAGCTCTTGTGGTAGGAGTAGAAATATGTCATAACAGAAGGTTTGGAAACTGACTGATGAGAACATACACATTGTTCTTCCAATAACTATGCATTTCATTAGGTTCCCGATCCCCATGCAGTTGCTTGAAGGATGCTATAATTTACAGGTCAGTGAACATATATGCGATACTGATACTAAATAGAAATTTGAATCTTCTCTGAAAGAGAGGTTTATAAATTACTAACGAAAACATACCCGGATTGCAGGAGTAAAATTCCCCCTGTACGCCAAACCCCCCATGCGCATCAACCCCCCATCCATACACATCCATGTGCACAAACCCCCCATGCACACCATCCCCTTCTGTGCACCCTCCCTCCCAGTGCATCAGCTGGATGTTGAACAGTCAGTCTTCAATATTAAGTATAGGCCGAAAATGCGTTGCAACCATTTCCAGCCCTTTATGGGTTAAATTTTGAGAAATTGGTTCTTGGTGGGTGCTCTTGTCATGGAAGGAATAACTTCCCTGAATTTCATGCTTCTGGGTCCAGGGGTTAGGGCAGAGTGGGCCTCAGTCAGGGATTCTTCAATGTAAAGTATACGGAAGAAAATGTGTTGCGCCCCTTTTCACCCCCTTTTGGTTGAAATTTCCCAAAACTGGTTCTTAGTGGGTGCCTCCATCACAGAAGGAACACCTTCCCCTAATTCCATGCTTCTAGCCACTGCTGTTTTGGCTGTGCGTTCATCAGTCAGTCAGTGACTAACCCCCAAATCCAGTGTAGCTACTCCAATAGATGCGTCATCGCAAGGTACACTGCATCGATGCAGTTATGGCACCATCTAGTGGAAACCTATGGGAAATTCATATTGCAATCCACAGTAAATTTTACGTCCATCAACGCAAGAGCTGCCATTGTTGTTCTGGATTGGGCCCTGAGTCAGTCAGTAACTTTTCATTTTTATATATATTGATGTTCATTTTTCTGCATTGTGAAGATAAGAAAGCAAAATAAGTTCAGTAACTTATTTATCTGAGCAGACTAACAGCCCAATCCAGAGCAACTAATCTGTCCACATAAGAGCCCTTAGGTTGCCCTATCTAACACTAGGTTGGAGCAACTGCAAGATGCTCCAGCCCAGTTACTCTGAAGGAGGCTTAGGGCAGAGCAAGGCAAGATAGGGTGCCCTAAGAGAGGTGGACCTGTTCTGCCCTAACTGGGGCAGCCTAAGCAGCTCAGGAGAGGCAAGTTGAGGGCATGTTTAGCATTGCCTAGGGCAGAGCAGTTACTCTGAATCCAGAGCCTGTTTCCAAGGCAGAAATGCCCTCTTCCAGCCCTCAGAGTTATACCACCTCAGGAGCAGGTATAGTAATGAGTAGACTCATAGGGGTCCATGATAAGGCCCGAGTAAGAATGGCAGTGCTGACCAAAAATCTGAGTTCTTGGCCAGCCTAGCTGCAACCCCTTCCTCTCAACCTCAGGATATGGAACAAACTACGGCTGCCCACAAACCTCAGGATACAGCAGGCCACTCCAAGAAGCCCCTTGTATTCACTGTAGAATGTACTGGCATCTCATCAGGGACTCCTTATAAGGCAGGCACCCAGTGGCGTCACCAGACTGGTGCGGCTGGTGTGGGCTGCATTGGGGATGCGCTCCGTATGGGGTGATGTGCCGGAGGAGTTTGACTGTCCTTTGGCAGGCCCTGGGCGTCAGCACACCCGTTCAGGCCTGCTCCAAGGTGGAGAATCAGCCAGAAGCTGACACTTGTCTGAGGAGCTGGCCTGAACGGCCATCTGAGATGCACTGCGCAGAAACACACTGAGCATGCCGAACGGCCTCAGAGGAGACTTCCTTAGAGCAGAGAAAGTCCGCGCCTCTGCACAGCCATTCGGCCTCACTCAGGAGGCGGAGCGGCAGCCGAATGGCTTCAGAAAGAGTACTGCACAGGCACCAACTCTGACGCCTGCACAGTCTCCCCTGAAGCCAAAAGGCTTCAGAAAAGTACTGCGCAGGTGTCAGAGATGGTGCCTGCGCAGTACTCTTTCTGAAGCCATTTGGCTTCAGAAACAACTGCGCAGGCGCCAACTTTGATGACTGTGCAGTCCAGGTGGGGGGGGGCGCGCATCCCAGGGATGCTGCACAGACCTCCGCACCAGGTGATGTGCAGAGTCATGTCACCACTGTAGGCACCACAGCTGTTCCTTGTTCAGTGTGATCTGAGGGATGTCTCCTCAGGAGCAAGTCTTCCCCTTGTATCAATTACTTAGCATGCTCTGGAGCAGTTAGGGCAGCCCAGGCTTCCTGACTCTCTGGATTCAGCATAACTTTCTGCTCTGGATACAGAATAGTTAGGAGAGTGTAGTTAGGTCAGAGCAGGCTGAATTTGCTCTGGATTGCAGCCTTACTTAGCCTCTTTTTTAAGGCCAAGAGATTTGAAGTGTGTTTGCCTGAGGATAAAGATATCACAAAGGTTCTGTTGAATGGAGCCTGTGCGTTAATGAACAATCAGGGACCAATAATAACTGAAATTTAGAATGAAATTCCTCTGGATTCCTTTCTTCCTCCTCTTGCCAAGAAGAGGAAACAGAGACAAAACAAAGCTTATTCCCAACTAGAACCATTCCAGAGACAGCAGAAATAAAGTGCTGCCCCCACTTTATGTGTGTGCACTCAACTGAAATATGATAAAATAGAGCTGGCACTAGAAACATCAGGACCTGCATGGATCACAGATTTCTACAATGCTATATTAGTAAACAGGTCTATATTAGTTTTGTGAACCTCCAGAGAGTTCATTGCTTTTTAGTCTATAGCCTAGTATTTTTCTCCAAGCCTGCCTCTTTAACCCAGTCTGGTCTAGTTCACCTAATTTCACCTAGTTTGGTGCACCTACTTTGGTTTCACCTTCCTTTTTCACTTAGGCTGCAATCCTAAAGACACTTTCCTGGGAGTAAGATCCATTGAACACAATGGGGCTTACTTTTGATTAAACTTGATTAGGATTGTGCTTTAAGTCAAAGGTTTATGATTCAGTTCTAACTCATCATCTTTTCTATTCTTGAGTCTTGGGAACCATGGAAGGGTTGCTGAGATCTTAGCCTCCTTAACAGAATGTCATCAGAAGAGGCAAACTTTATTGATTCTCAGGGTCCATGACTTCTGGGGGATCATTGCCTATGCCAATAGTTCTTTCAGAGTTTACTCCTTTACTTGCCTGGAGAGGTCAGGCTTGTGTCAAATATGGCTTGGTCCTGACAATGAGTGAGCAAATTCCCTTCCTCTTCTCCTTCATTGGAGACCTTCAAGCAGCCACAATCAAGAAGCACTTGTCAGAGCTACTCTAGGAGGATTTCCTGCCACAGGCAGGGGGTTGCATTAGATGACTTAATAGGACCCTTCCATGACTGCAGGGGAGAATAGTTATCTGGAAGGGAGAATAGTTGCACTAGTCTAGAGTGTAAAAGAATGAGCTGTTCTGTTGTCTCATTCATCAACTGATCTTCACTTTTATACATGAACACTGAGAAGAGACCATATGAATTGGCTCTCCACAAGACATTAGGGACGAAATGGTTTTCTAGACTATTTCCATGGAGTCTGTTCACTTCCTTCCCCCCACCCAAAAAACTTGAATTTCCACTGAGGAATCCCTCATGATCATCAAACTGTTGAGACTTTTGTTTAATCACATGCAAAAGATTGGATTCTCTATCACAAAGACCTTAATTCAGTATCCAGAAAAAGTAGCTTAGAGCACAATTCTAACCATGTCTACTCAAGAGTAAGCCCTATTGTGTTCAATGGGTCTTCTTACTCCCAGAAAAGTGTGTTTAGGATTGCAGCCTTAAGCATCCAAATGCACTTCAGGAGTCTGCACATCTCCTTTCAGTAAGACTAGAAGTTTGCAACCAAAGAATTTGTTTAATTTAGTTCAGATCAATATATTAAATTAATTAGCTCATTGTGCTTTATCACTACTTTATCATCCTCACTAGTCCTTATGACCAGGGGCATACCAATGGCATGCATGACATGTTGTCATCACATCATGGTGTCATCACGCACACAAGTTCTGGCCTTTTCCTTCAACCATCCTAGCTCTGGGATAGTAGGGAAGGTGGGAATTGGAAGGCAGGAGACACTTATCTTGGATCCAACAATTGTTCCCGGGTGGCACAGAGCAACCTCAGGTTTCTCAGCTTTGTACCACCTCCAGAGGTGGCACAGAACTGAACAGAGCTTTTTGGGGCTACTCCCCCAATACCATCAAAATGTGGTAGTGCTGGATACAGTGCTGATTGTATTGTAGTTACCATTTTCTTCTCTGAAAATTTGGGACGTAGCTATTTAGGGTAAGCAAGACAAATTGATTACTTGTTCTTCCAAAAGGAACTTTGGACACAATCCAGAGCAAATTCAGATTGCTCTGACCTAACTGCACTCTCCTAACTATTCTGTATCCAAAGCAGAAAGTTATGCTGAATCCAGAGAGTCAGGAAGCCTGGGCTGCCCTAACTGCTCCAGAGCATGCTAAGTAATTGACACAAGGGGAAGACTTGCTCCTGAGGAGACACCCCTCAGATCACACTGAACAAGGAACAGCTGTGGTGCCTACAGTGGTGACATGACTCTGCACATCACCTGGTGCGGAGGTCTGTGCAGCATCCCTGGGATGCGCGCCCCCCTACCTGGACTGCACAGTCACCAAAGTTGGCGCCTGCGCAGTTGTTTCTGAAGCCATCTGGCTTCAGAAAGAGTACTGCGCAGGCACCATTTCTGACACCTGCGCAGTACTTTTCTGAAGCCTTTTGGCTTCAGGGGAGACTGTGCAGGCGTCAGAGTTGGTGCCTGTGCAGTACTCTTTCTGAAGCCATTCGGCTGCCGCTCTGCCTCCTGAGTGAGGCCGAATGGCTGTGCAGAGGCACGGACTTTCTCTGCTCTAAGGAAGTCTCCTCTGAAGCTGTTCGGCATGCTCAGTGTGTTTCTGCGCAGTGCACCTCAGATGGCCGTTCAGGCCAGCTTCTCAGACAAGTGGCAGCTTCTGGCTGCTGCTCCGCCTTGGAGCAGGCCTGAATGGGGGTGCTGACGCCCGGGGCCTGCCAAAGGACAGTCAAACTCCTCCGGCACATCACCCCATACGGAGCGCATCCCCAATGCAGCCCACACCAGCCGCACCAGTCTGGTGACGCCACTGGGTGCCTGCCTTATAAGGAGTCCCTGATGAGATGCCAGTACATTTTACAGTGAATACAAGGGGCTTCTTGGAGTGGCCTGCTGTATCCTGAGGTTTGTGGGCAGCCATAGTTGTTCCATATCCTGAGGTTGAGAGGCAGGGGTTGCAGCTAGGATGGCCTAGAACTCAGATTTTTGGTCAACACTGCCATTCTTACTCGGGCCTTATCATGGACCCCTATGGGTCTACTCATAACTATACCTGCTCCTGAGGTAGTATAACTCTGAGGGCTGGAAGAGGGCATTTCTGCCTTGGAAACAGGCTTTGGATACAGAGTAACTGCTCTGCCCTAGGCAATGCTAAACATGCCCTCAACTTGCCTCTCCTGAGCTGCTTAGGCTGCCCCAGTTAGGGCAGAGCAGGTCCACCTCTCTTAGGGCACCCTATCTTGCCTTGCTCTGCCCTAAGCCTCCTTCAGAGTAACTGGGCTGGAGCATCTTGCAGTTGCTCCAACCTAGTGTTAGATAGGGCAACCCAAGGGCTCTTATGTGGACAGATTAGTTGCTCTGGATTGTCCTGCCTACCTTTTTAGCATAATCATGCTGGGACTGGTAGGCAAAGTTCTCCCTGACTCAAAGAGTAGGCTTACTCGCTGACTCAAATGTTTTGATTTACCTAAAGACCTTTGAATCCCCAGTGTACAGCATTTCGTGGAGACTGTCCAGAACTGAATTCTATTGAGTGCAGTGGAACTTTTACATTGAGAATAAGGCTACAATCCAGAGTAACTACAGGACCTAGTTACAGTGCCACTTATGGGAAACCTATGGGAAATACATAGAGCAATCCAGAGTAAATACCTCTTACGTCTTCCTGTAGTTACTCTGGATTGTAGGGTAAGAGTTTATAGGATTGTGGCCCAGTCCTACTCCCTACCAGCCTGGAGTATGCAGTATCACAAATGGAGCACACATTCTATTCTATGGTGGCAATATGGCACATAACAGCCTGGGAGAGGCTGCTGCCAAGATCTTTCCTTTCCCCTGTGCACAACCCATAGTTCAGCTGCAACCCTATTCACATTTATCTGAAATTAAGTCCAACTGAACTCACAGTGCACTGGACTGGAGTAGAAGACAGGTCTGGGGCAAGTCAAATATGCTGGATTCCAACTCTGGTCCCTGGGCAGCATGGAGAAGCCTCAGGCTGCTTGAATCTGCTTGGCTCTGCACTGTCTCCAGAGGCGGAGAGGAACCAAGTAGAACCATTGGGGCTGCTGATGTGTTACCCAGAGTAAGAGCGCAATCCTAACCATGTCTACTCAAAAGTAAGCCCAATTGTGTTCAATGGATCTTACTCCCAGAAAAGTGTCTTTAGGATATCACCCGAAGTTTCCCCTGGGTCTACAGTAGCACAGCACCAATTTCAAACACTTGCTGGATGTAACACAGGCATGTCAGCCTGCCTGCTCCAGCGTGTCTTAGGATTGTGCTGCCAATGGAATTTAATAGACTTGCATACAATTGTGCTGTATGAAAAGGTCAAATTAAATCATATTTCCAACTTTTAATTCATATGTGTGCTGAGCAAGCATGCATGCATGCTACTTAATTGTTATGACAAACACATTTGCAACTAAATAGAGCCTTTACACTACTGACCAACATAATTCAAAATTTCTGAACATGAAGTTCACATGCTTTTTACACTACAAAATTTTAAATTTGTTTAGGGGAGCAGTTATGAATTAAGAATTTGTTTGTTGCTCTCTATAGCCCCATGTTACTTGAAATCTATCAAGAACTTTCCAAAGAAAGGGCTGGCAATTACTGTGAAGAACAGTGTTTCATGATAACATGAAATGTACATGGTCATGTTGTCCAGCTGGCACAGTATAAATATTCATAATTCACAACATCATAAAATGATGGTTTATTGTTTCATTAATAGATGGACTTGGTCACTGAGGGAATTCAGTGAAGAAGATTTATGTGTAGAAGTTAATATTTTTGACTTACATTCAGATATATATATCTGAATGTATATATATAATCATTAACTAGATTTAGTTATAAGTGATTTTTAAAAACCTTTACTCATTAAAAATAAGACATGTTTTACTCAGTAAAAATAAGACAAATAAGCACACACTAGTTATCTATCCCATTGCCTTTGTCGCAGATTTTGTCATGTAGACTTTGATGATCATCAGAAACTATAGGAAATATGTGGGAGATCTTCATTTAATTCTGAGGCAGTGAATAAAAGAGGAAGTGATGAAAAAGAAATGAATGAAAAGGGATTCTCATAAAAGAGAATTTTACTTGGTGGTTATTTTACTTGGTGGGACCAAAACAAATGTTTCAGAAATATTTTTGCCTCCTCCAACAATAGATCCACAAGCTCTAGTTTTGTAATGTGACACCAACTCAGTCACTATTTTAAAAAGAGGTTCATTCATTTCTTTTGCTCTTGCATCTATAATTCCTAGAGGTTTATCTTGATCTATTTTTCACACTCTTAATTGTTAGAAAGTAAAGCTTTCTCTAGGATAAATGTTTTACCCGCATCAAGAATAATATTATATAGCAAGAACTGAAATGCCAGGATTGAGAACAAACCATACAACCATCACCTGCCTTTTTGACAATTTAACCCATATTCCAGTTATGACTTTGTTCATCTGATTTGATAACTAGCTTCCTCATGATGGCCACATAAGTTGTCTTCATTCTCTGTGTGTGATGATTGGTGTTCCAAATGTCATTGTCATTCGCAGCATCTTCCCCCCATAGTCCGCATTTTCATGTTCTTCATGTATAGCCCTTCATGTGAGTTCAGCATTGCTGAAAATGATGTCCCTTGTTCATCCACTATGGCTCACATGAAAAGGGCTCTCTTCATGTGAGTTCAGCATTGCTGAAAATGATGTCCCTTGTTCATCCACTATGTGCAATCCAGGATGATCATATGTCCTCTTTTTCCAGGACATGTCCTCTCTTTTAGCTACACATCCTGTAAAAAAATCTTCATTGTCCTCCTTATCCTTGGGAGCAGGCAGCATGTAAAAACGGTAAAAGTGCCCCCTCCCCTGCAGGTTGTACTGCTAGTCTTGACCAACTGTAGGGTAAGGTGCTCATCCCTGTTTCTAAGCCTTTAGAGCCAGCGTTGTCCAAAAGCACATCCATGGGATCATGGGGCCGGCATGACTGCCAAAGGCACATGGAACACTGTCTGACCTTGCCCCTGTCAATTTGCATAGACAGCATGTTGGCAGTATGTAATTAGCCTTTTTGTAATTAATAAAAGTTACATAAAATTATATGTAATACTATATTAATATTAAGAAAAAGCAATAGTTAATCAGAGTTTAAGATAAAGTTAGTAAAACAGTTTGTTACCCACATAAAAGCAATATATATGGCTGTTATAGCTTTTATTTCGTCATGCCCTACATTTTTCTTGGATGTCCTACATTTTAGGGGGTCTTGTCCTCTTTTTTGGTTATGACATATGGTCATCAACAACATATGGTGCAACCTCCTCAACAGTGACAGCACAATGACAGCACAATGTCAGCAGGATGACCACCACAATGAAAACCCATCCAGCACAAAGGGGGAGAGAAATACAAGAAGGCAGGAGACACCACACCGGTGCAGATGTCCCAATAATACCATAGGCATCCATAGAAACCCTGACATAGCCCACCAATTCTGGAGTGGCAACCTGATGTTTACAAAGGATCAGTCCAATATGCATGGGGCCAATCTCCAAACTACCAAGCTCCAATGCCAATGAGCAGAAAAATGCTACTAGAATGAATAAGTGGGTGCAAGTCCAATGAATGGCATCCAAGAAATATAATTTTGGCCACAGCAGAGAAAAGGACAACACTCAAGTGAAATTACAATCATGAAATTAAAGACAAAAACACTGATGTGAAATTAAACTCATAAGTCTCTCTATGGTAAGGGTTTGAGTCCCCCAGCTGGTAGGCTTTTTGCTAGTGGAGGAACTAGCAATTATCATTATCACTTAGCATCTATTTGTCCAGACAAGTTCAGTATTTGAAAAACACTGTTGGAAAATCATACTTCTGGTAAAGCACCACATATTTACCACAATGTAGTTTGGCCATCTTGCCTGGTGTCACAAACCAAGATAGTACAAGATCTCTCAGGCCAGCTTGGGAGGGAACAGGATTAAAAGCAGGAAGAGAGGACATCTGAGGGTTGAAATGAGGAGCAGAGTGGAGCAAAAAGAGGAGCAGAGAGAAAAGTGCAATAAGAAAAAGATGGAGAGGCAGGAGAAAGAGGAAGAAAGTGAGGAAAGGAATACAAGTTAGAGCAAGGTACAGGCTGGCAGAGAGAGAGAAAGGAGAACTTGGGAAGGTGTGGATGGGAGGAGGCACCAGGAGTGGTGCGGTGGTTGCAGGAACGTTTGTACAAAAATCAAAAAACCCCAATGGGCAGAGGAAGGAGAATCCCAAAGCATATCTCCAGCAAACCCAGGGAACCATAGAAACCCTTAGTGACTGTGCCAGTTCATGAAAGACTGTTCATTCTTTTCCTATCCCTTCAAGAAAAGGACATTTGCAGGTAAGAAAATTCCTGCCTTTATCCACAGACCAACCTCACTACCTTTATTGAACTATATTACACACTGTGTACATGTTACTACTGCTCTTCTCAGATGCTTTGTCGTAAACAAGATTGTTCTTTCCCTGAAACACCTAGCTATGTACCCCACTATGCACCCCATATCCCATTCCCTCCTTTGTGGATCTTCCCCTTTGGGCAGAGTTGGATAGTTTGGGGATGAATACAGGTAGAGACTCCCCAATCATAACAATTTGTTCCAAGAATCCCCACGTATAGCTTATTTTTGTGTTATAGAAAAGAATTAGTGAGGGAGAAAAATGAATCAGTTTCTTTTTCCCTGGTTTAAAACAACTCAATTTCAGGCTGTTCTTTTCTTTATTCAGATGCAAGTGGAGGGGATAATTATTCCCTGGGAAGGGAGGAGTCCTATTTGCGTTGAGATGAAACTGCATATAAATAATTCGCATATAAATAAGTTACACCTGTATGTAGTAACATGTACACAGTGTGTAATATAGTTCAAACCACAACATAAGTTCCTCCAATATTCTTGGGTGCATGCTAATAATTTTAACCGTGGGATCCCATAGTTATGTATGAGAATATCCTCTCCCTAACAGCTAATATTGTATTACTGCATTTTTAAGACTCCCAATTAAGAAGGTTATAGTTCAGATAAAAATGCTCATATACTGGATTTGCATGTTCAGTGAGATCAATTTAATAGTTTTCTTTTTTTTTTTTGCAGAGTTCTTGTTTATTGATTGATGAGGATACTGTAGACCTAAAAGCAGACAAAAAAACAGACCTAAAAGAAGACACAAAAAAGAGAACTTGCTGCAAATTGTGATTGTCGGTTTTGTCCATAGTGTTTTCTGTTTTTATATACCTTGAACTTTGCATCTTTCATTCTACTTTACAGACTGTATTCAGAAGATATTGTGTATTCTATAACATTTTAACTACCTGTTATCTGTGTCTGAAACAAATTCATGACTTGCATAAAATAAGTACAGTATATGAAATATATTAGTAAAAGCACTGAACAAAAGCTTATTCAGGTAACACTTGAAGGTGAATAGTGAACACATTTAATCAATACTTACTTTGAAATGATATAAGATCCAAACTTGTTCTCTCCAAAAAAGCATATAATCTAAAACTACAATGCTGTACAGATGGATATGGAAGAAGAAAGGAAAAGATAACTTTTTCACAGTTCAACATCACTTGTCATAAAAAGCACTGGGACTGTTCACTAGTAGTTTTAACCAAAAACTGTAAAAACTTTGCATTTTGCTTTTTTTAACTGAGATCTTTAAAGTTGGCGTTTATTTTTGGCTGACTGCTGAATTTGTTTATTTCTATGCTGTTGCTTTATTTTTATTTTGCACTGTTGACTTTTTGTAATAAATCACTTGGGTTCTGCTGAAAAAGGGAGATATAAAAAGCTTTTTTTCAAATGTAGCACCAGCTCAGGCATTTCATTGTTTTATATGATCCTGCACCTGGGAATATCAGGAGGATCTCCTGGAGGAAAGAATTGGCTGGCTTCCATTTGTAATCTGGCCCAAAGTGAAAGTTGTGTTCTTATTTTAGTTTCAGCTATGCATTCAAAAGGTCTCTTTCATCTCTTGTGAATGGAAGCAGCACAGTCATCCTGAGGATCAGAAGAGATGAATAGACTCAAGTGTACTACTTGAAATATACTGGCTTTTAGTAAAAGGAAATTCAAAGGCATACAAGTCTATAGATTACTTTGTTCTATTTTGTGATCTTTTTGATGGCTATGAAGTTTTGCTGAACAAAATTCCCAGAACTGGCTGCAAAAACTGCATTTGGAAAAGGTCAAACACCCAGTAAAGATAATAACATTATCTATCTGGATGTGGAATTTAATTTCAATATTGGACCACAATAGTAGGAAGATTAGCTTACAGCTTGTTTAAAAAGAAGTGCTCTTTAAGAGGTGTTTGTTCCTGATGAGCAAAAGAATAACAGCTAAGGATTAAAGGATTACTGAACTCAATGGGCTTACTTCTGAGTAAAATAACACTTTTTCAAATGTTTCTAGGTCAGGTTACTTCATGATCACAGAATAGTGCTGACAAGGCTTTTAAAAGTGGGTTTCATTCAGTTCTAGGAAGAATAATCCTATTTACTCAGAAGTAAGTCTCTCTATTTTAATGGGATTTACTCCTAAGTAAGTGTGCACAGGTGTCACCTATGCCTTGTGTTTTTCCCCCAGTCTTTTAACCTCAGCAAACAAATTCATGACTTGCACAGGAGCTAAAAATACTAAGGCATCAGCTTGCAAATTGCCTTTGTTTGGAAACCTCAAATATGTGCTGATCATGGATTTGGCTTCTCTTTCTATTTGGAATGGCTTCCTGGATCAGAGAGGTCTATAACCCTTCTATGATATTTCCCAACCCACACTAACAGTGGTTTTTTTGATTTGCCATTTACTTGAGTAAACCATTTTTGGAAGACAGGGCCACCAAGAGGATTATTAAGTGCTGGAACAAGACTAATATGGCCTCCCTCACCTACACATGGACACATAAATCAATAATGTCATAATTGTACATTTATTAATTACATACAAACATTCTTGCAAATATATAAAAAAGGACAGGCTGCAAGGCGGTTTTGCTATACGCACCAAGTATAGAGTATGAAGTATATATCCAATATCTTCTTTTTTAAAATTTGGTTTTGTAAAAAAAAATTTGAAAAAATTTTCCCCTTCAGGGGCCCCCTTTGAGCTACGTGGGCCCCGGAACAACGTACCGACTGCCCCCCCCCCCCCAGGCCTGGTAGAAGATCCTCAGGCCTGGTAGAAGATCAGATAAGAATCCTCACTTGCTCATCCACAAGTGCAGAGTCTGTGGGTTCTTTGAGCAGTGTATGTTGATTAACCCTACAATCCAGAGTAACTACGGGAGCACGTAAGAGCACCCGTAGTTACGGCACCACCTAGTGAAAACCTATGGGAAATTCATATTGCAATCCAGAGTAAATTGTTCTTACATCGGAGCAAGGACTCCCCGTTGTTACTCTGGATTGCACCCTAAGTTGAGGATGATGTCAGTGATTTTCAACCAGTATGCCATGGCACACTGGTGTGATGCAGATAGTCCTCAGGTATGCCATGAGAATCTGGGGAGGAACATTTATTAATAGGAAGAATTGGGGATTTGAAAAGCATGGTGCCTTGTCAATGGTTAAAAAAACTGATGCTGTGCCATGAGAAGAAAAAGGTGGAGAATCCCCACAATCTAGAGTAACTACAGGAGCACAAAAGAGACATAATGGCACCACCTAGTTAAAACCTATGGGAAATTCATATTGCAAACCAGAGTAAACTGTTCTTATGTTGGAGCAAGGACTCCCCGTAGTTACTCTGGATTGCGCCCTATGATTAGGAGCTTTTCATTACTTTGTCTACAATGGCTGCTATCCTAAGAACACTTTCCTGGGAATAAAGACACTTTCCTGGGAGGCTTACCTGGGCTGCTGCTGGAGTTTCAAGGTGGCTGGTGGGGCCACTTGGGAGCAGTTAGAGGTAGCAGCACTGGCCAGCAGCCTCTGCGTGGAGCGTCAGGACTGCATAGTGTGCGTGCCCATTATGCACCAGAGGGGTTTGTTACGTGAAGCAGATTTGTTATGTGAAGCAGGATTCCTTTGAAATTTAGACTTGTTATGTGGCTCATACTTTATGAGAGGCACTTGTTATGAGAGGTACCATTGTATATGAACTACTAAGCACTACTCCCCTTGGTCAACTAGCCTTTTCCTGAGAAGAGTTGCTTTTCCTGAAAAGAGGACTTAATAATAATAATAATAATAATAATAATAATAATAATAATAATAAGGGGGCTGCCCAGGACTGAAGAAAAGCCTAGAGAGAAGGAAGCTGAGGGACTCCCATGGTGATTTCTCCTGCCTGTCCCAGGTAACAGAGCCACCAACTGGGAGGAGGGGCTGCCCAGGACTGAAAAAAGCCTAGAGGGAAGGAAGCTGAGGGGCTCCCATGGTGATTACTTCTGCCTTCCCTCGTCTGAAGTGTGGCTGAAGAGCCACTGAGGGAACATCCACTGATGCATCCATAACCATAAATCAATATGGTGAAAGAAAAGAATCCGAAATTTATACTGGCTCAGTCATCGCCCAGGATAAAAAGGTCCGCGGTGGATGTTGATCCTGGACATCTGTCAACAAGTGGGCCACTGGATCAGGGAACACCATCAAATGGACAACCACAAAAGCAGCAGAAATACTCAGTGTTAGAGAATCAGATCATCATGAAGTGCTACTACAACTCAGAACCTGAAAAGCGTGGCTACCAGAAGAGGATGTACCAACTCTGGAACCAAGAATTCCCACATTCTAATACAACCCATCTTACAGCCCAATCCAAAGCAACTAATCTGTCCACATAAGAGCCCTTAGGTTGCCCTATCTAACACTAGGTTGGAGCAACTGCAAGATGCTCCAGCCCAGTTACTCTGGAAGAGGCTTAGGGCAGAGCAAGGCAAGATAGGGTGCCCTAAGAGAGGTGGACCTGCTCTGCCCTAACTGGGGCAGCCTAAGCAGCTCAAGAGAGGCAAGCTGAGGGCATTTTAGCATTGCCTAGGGCAGAGCAGTTACTCTGCATCCAAAGCCTGTTTCCAAGGCAGAAATGCCCTCTTCCAGCCCTCAGAGTTATACCACCTCAGGAGCAGGTATAGTAATGAGTAGACCCATAGGGGTCCATGATAAGGCCCGAGTAAGAATGGCAGTGTTGACCAAAAATCTGAGTTCTAGGCCATCCTAGCTGCAACCCCTGCCTCTCAACCTCAGGATATGGAACAAACTACGGCTGCCCACAAACCTCAGGATACAGCAGGCCACTCCAAGAAGCCCCTTGTATTCACTGTAGAATGTACTGGCATCTCATCAGGGACTCCTTATAAGGCAGGCACCCAGTGGCGTCACCAGACTGGTGCGGCTGGTGTGGGCTGCATTGGGGATGCGTTCCGTATGGGGTGATGTGCCGGAGGAGTTTGACTGTCCTTTGGCAGGCCCCGGGTGTCAGCAACCCCATTCAGGCCTGCTCCAAGGTGGAGAATCAGCCAGAAGCTGCCACTTGTCTGAGGAGCTGGCCTGAACGGCCATCTGAGATGCACTGTGCAGAAACACACTGAGCATGCCGAACAGCTTCAGAGGAGACTTCCTTAGAGCAGAGAAAGTCCGTGCCTCTGCACAGTCATTCGGCCTCACTCAGGAGGCGGAGCGGCAGCCGAATGGCTTCAGAAAGAGTACTGCACAGGCACCAACTCTGACGCCTGCACAGTCTCCCCCGAAGCCAAAAGGCTTCAGAAAAGTACTGCGCAGGCGCCAACTTTGGTGACTGTGCAATCCAGGTGGGGGGGGGGGCGCGCATCCCAGGGATGACGCACAGACTTCCACACCAGGTGATGTGTAGAGTCATGTCACCACTGTAGGCACCACAGCTGTTCCTTGTTCAGTGTGATCTGAGGGGTGTCTCCTCAGGAGCAAGTCTTCCCCTTGTGTCAATTACTTAGCATGCTCTGGAGCAGTTAGGGCAGCCCAGGCTTCCTGACTCTCTGGATTCAACATAACTTTCTGCTCTGGATACAGAATAGTTAGGAGTGCAGTTAGGTCAGAGCAGGCTGAATTTGCTCTGGATTGCAGCCTTAGACTGGCTGACCAGAGACAATTCATAGTCCGGAAAAAGATCTTCAGTGATGCTGAACTGGAAGAAATAAGGAAAAGCTGCAAAACTGAAGAACAGCAGACTTCTGTAGTGGCTGTGGGAGAAGCTCCCATATTGGGAGGCACTAAACCAGAAGAAAGCATGGAAATTTTGTGTGAAGCTGAGCAAGAACCTGAAGGCCTTGGTGAGCTGCCAGGAATACTGACGAGAAGGCAACAAGAACTGAAAGATAAAATCCTGACCCATGCGGCCTCAAATGCAGAAAGGACAAGGCTTCAAGCTCTGAAACATATACCCAGAAAGCACCTGGCACCACTAACAAAAGACGCCAATGCTGCACTTGCACAATTTACATAACATCTATTGAACAAACAAATCAGCTCGCCTACAGCACAGCAGTGATAGTAACAGAAGAACTGGGGATTGAACCACCAAAGCCCTCTGGAAAATCAACTGGAAAACCAACATGGAAAATCAGACTGGAATTGAAGATCAAGAGTTTGCGATCAGATGCAAGTAACTTAAAGAACATGGAGGAGAAAACACTGAGGAATGACAAAATCAAGCAATACCTGGTCAAAAAGTACTGGCTGAACACAAGGAAGACTGAAGAAGCCATGGAGATTGTGAGGCAGCAGATAACAGCAACAGCCAGAAAAATTGAAAGATATGAAGCCAGAATCATCCAGTATAGACAAAATCAAATGTTCCAGTCAGGTCAGAGGCACTTCTACCAGGCGTTGAATCAGAAAGCAGATATAAAAGTAATAAAACCTGAGAAAAATGCGACTACTCAACTCTGGAAAAATTTATGGGAAACTGAGAAAGATTACAACAGAGGTGCTGGGTGGATAAAAGAGTTTGAATAACATTTCTCCAAGAACAATATGGAACAGATGGAAATAACAGGTGAAATCAGAAAGAGAGTGTGAAAAGAGTTAAAAACTGGATTTCACCTGGTAATGATCAGCTCCATGGGTTCTGGCTCAAGTACCTGACTAGCCTGCATGGAAAAATGGCTGAACTATTTAATGAAATGCTACGAACAGGTAATATCAGCCAGTGGTTAACAACTGGAAGGACTACTAATACAGAAGGATCCAGCAAAAGGGATAGCACCAGGAAACCTCAGGCCAATAATGTGTCTACCCACCATGTTCAAGCTGCTGACAGGCATCATAGCTGACAGGATTCAGGATTACTTGGAAGTAAATAACATCTTACCAGTGGAGCAGAAAGGCAATAAACGGAGAAGCAGAGGCACAAAATACCAGCTCCTGATTGATAAAATGATACTGGAGAATTGTAAAAGCCGGAAAACCAATCTGCACATGGCTTGGATTGACTATAGAAAAGCCTTTGATTCATAACATGTCTGGAGTCCATTGGGGTCAACAAAAATGTAACAAATTTCATTGAAAATGCAATGAAACTCTGGAAGACAGAATTATTCGTAGCCAATGAAAGTTATGGACTTGTCAACGTTAGACAGGGAATCTTCCAGGGGGACTCATTGTCCCCATTGCTGTTTGTCATCACAATGATCCCTTTGTCAGTGATCCTACAGAAAGCGAATCTGGGTTACCAAACTGCCAAAAATTCACAGAAAATTTCACATCTATTGTACATGGATGATTTGAAGCTCTACGGAAAGTCAGAAGCAGAAATCCAGTCACTCACCAATACAGTCCGAGTCTTTAGTACCGACATCAACATGGAGTTTGGCCTGGACAAATGTGCCACATGGGACTAAAGAAAGGGAAGATCACGGAAAGTGATGGCATTGAAATGCCGAATTGTCAAACCATTAAATGCTACCAGCCTGAAGCCTACAAATATCTGGGCATACTGCAGCTGGACAATATCAAGCTCGGGCATGTAAAAACTGTGGTCAGCAAAGAATACATACAAAGGGTTAGAAAAATTTTGAAGAGCAAATTGAATGGCGGCAACATTATAAAGGCTATAAATACCTGGGCCATACCTGTAGTTAGATATACTGCTGGCACTGAACTGGATGACTTGGACAGGAAAACAAGGAAATTAATGACCATTCACCATGCTTTACATCCATGTAGTGATGTTGACAGGCTGTCCCTGCCTAGAAGATCAGGGGGCAGAGGACTTTTGCAAGTGAAGCTGTTGGTTGAAGAAGAAAAACATGCCCTAGCAGATGATGTGCGAGAGAGCCAGGAATCTGCTCTGATTGAAGTCAGCAAGAGAAAGTTGCTGAAAGTGCAGCAGACCAACTATGAATATCACAATACTGCAATTCAGGCTTGGACTGCCAGTTGGCAGAATAAAGCACTGCATGGCCAATTCCTTGCCAAGATCGAAGGAAAGGTTGATCAGGATAAGACCTGGTTGTGGCTCACGAGTGGAACACTGAAGAAGGAGACGGAAGGCCTGATACTTGCTGCCCAAGAACAGGCAATCAGGACAAATGCCATCAAGGTCAGAATTGAAAAATCAGCTGATGACCCAAAATGCCGGCTCTGCAAAGAAGTGGATGAAACCATCGACCACATTCTAAGTAGCTGTAAGAAGATCGCGCAGATTGACTACAAACTGAGGCACAACTCTGTTGCCCAGATGATCCACTGGAATCTATGCCAAAAGTATCATCTGGCAAAAAACTGGTGGGACCACAAGCCTGAAAAAGTGGTTACAAATGAGCAGGTCAAGCTTCTGTGGGACTTCAGGATACAGACGGACAAGGTCCTGGAACACAATACTCCAGATATCACCATCATAGAAAGCAGTCAGGTGTGGCTTGTTGACATAGCCATACCAGGTGACAGCAGAATTGAGGAGAAACAACTGGAAAAGATCTCCCGCTACCAAGAGCTAAGAATCAAATTACAGCGTATCTGGTGTAAGCCAGTGCAGGCGGTTCCAGCAGTAATTGGCACTCTGGGTGCAATGCCCAAAGACCTTGGCAGGCACCTGAAAACTATTGGCATTGACAAAATATCACTCTGCCAACTGCAGAAAGCCGCTCTTCTAGGATCAGCACGAATTATACGCCGCTACATCACACAGTCCTAGACTCTTGGGAAGGGTCCGACTGGTGATGTGAATGAAACCAGCATGAAATTGTTCGCTGTGTATTTATGGATAATAGACTTGCAGTTTTATTTCAATTGATGGCAGAAAAAAGGAAAGTTGGAATGTGCAACTTTCTATTTTGTGGCTCCAGCAATATTTTGTGGCAGAAAATGCGGCCCCTGCTGCTTTAACAAAGTGGCTTCCATCGTCTCCAGTCCCCAAATTTACCTTAAGAAAATTAACTCTTAACAAAAATGTTATTGCTCTTTAACATTTCCTGTCCATGATCCATCATCAGAATTGTCCTTCAAGATATTTTTGACATTTGTTATAATGTTGCAGTTCTAACCTGTTCAGGCATTACTGGATTTCTGAGAAAGGCTACACTGGAGAACAGAAGAATATTCAGCACCATGTTCTGCTCCTGATCTTCTTTATAAAGGTAGCAAAGACACCTCAGGGTCTTTCATGAGTCATTCCTAAAGCTCAGGTGATCAAGCAGTGTTTACAATGCAAATCACTTGCTTTCAACTCGATTTTGCTTGGGGGAAGTCACACAACCACACCAGATGTGAAAGGATACTATCCTTAGTACACATGTGAGCTCACACAGACACATAAACAAAAGTTTGCAACCAGAAAGATAACTACAAGAACAGTTACAATTCAGAACAATTACAGTGATTATAAATTGTATGCTATAATTGATTATAAATAAATATATAAGTGATATAAATATATAAGTGATTATAAATTGTATGCTAATTGTAGGCTGTGGGTGCCGCAAGCAGTTAAGACGCTGTGCCTGTTAACCAGCAGGCCAGGGTTCGAGACCCAGGTCGGCCCCACAAGATAGGGTGAGTTCCTGTCCTTACCCCAGCTCTGCAATGCCAGCTGGATCCAATCATATTGGCTCTGCCTTTCCATTGGACTAATTCAGTGGCGTGGAGAGGGGGGGATTTGCTGCTTGGGTAACAGCCAATCCTCCATAACAATCCAACCCAGGCTTTCATGCTTCGCGTGCAGCATATGCAGCGCCAAGCACTATACCATAGTCTTTCAAGACTGACAGAGGCTTGCTATCCACAGAAACTGAACAAAGTGTAGGCTGACAGCTTGAGCTGTATTGGTAAGTTTTAGTTGTTGTTCTTGTGATAGGAAGACTGAACTTTGTATTCAGTATCAAGGGCCAATTTAACTTTAATAGAGGAATAGTAGTAAAAAAATTTGCTGGCAGAAAGAAAAATTTATTTGAATTTTGTAGAAAAAAGACCAATAAGACTGAACTGGCAAATGGACCCAACTTGTACAATAAATTCCATATTTCCTAGGTTCCTAACATTACTTTTTAGAATTTAATGATAGACCCAGTTGTGTATCCAGTTGTCTGTACCTCTTTATTTTTAAGGATTATTTCTTACTTTGGAACATCAGTCTCATCAACTACAGCTCCAAAGTGGTGGACAAAAGCTCTAATGCGGCACAACCACCATCAGAAATTTCCAGGCCACTCAGAGGCCACCTATTGCTCCCCCTTTAACAAAAAGAAAGAGGTGGCCCTCAGAGTGGCACATTAAGGCACCAATGGCCTTAATACAATAATACTACCAATAAATACATAATACAGTTGTCTCTTTTTAATCCACTAAGGTTATGTTCTGGAAACACTTGTGGATAAAAAAAACCAGTCTAAAAATAGATTTAAAGATCCACTTCCAGGTTTCTTGCTCCTCCACTGCACCTAATGGAACAAGATAGTGTCTCAGTATCTGCAAGGGTTTGATTTAGCAACTGAAGAATGGAATGACTGCTTATGTGGTTGCAAATCTACAACAGTAGAAATGCAGTTTTTAAAACTATGATTTGAAGTAGCTGTTCATGTTGAGTCAAATCTGTGGATAAAAATCTCACGTAAAGCATGTTTCACATAACCAACAAAAATTTCTCTAGGATTCTGCTTCACGTAAAGAACATGCTTCACGTAAAGAACACATTCGTTGGCAGTTGGGGCAGATGTGCTGGCCGGCAGCCTGTTTAAAAAGCGTCAGGGCTGCCTAGCGCTTCTGCCCATAGTGAACGCAACACTTCCATGCTGTTCCTCCAGTGGCTGGGCGTCCATTGGGCAGAGGGAGAGAAGAGCACTGGAGAAGGGGGAAGCAGCTCAGGGCTAGCCAGAAGGGAGCAGGGCAGAGAGAGGCTCAGGATGGAGAAAAGGAGAAAGTGGGGAGACACTTTGAAGGTGTCTTGGATTCCAGCCTTCTAACCATGTATACCCAGAAGTAAGCCCCATTGTGTTAAATGGGTCTTACTCCCAGGAAAGTGTCTTTAGGACTGCAGCCTAAGTAGACTTCATAAGATCATGCACATTCAATGTTTCAAATTCAATGTTTCAAATTCAATCCCAGTGTTCTGTCATCATTTTTACATCCAGTTAATATTTTTATATGAATTTTTGGGGGTTGTGGAACCAATCGTCTGAGTTTCCATTATTTCCTATGGGAAAATCCGCTTCACCTAAAGAATGTTTCATGTAAAGAACATGCTTCTGGAACGAATTAAATTTGTTACGTGAGGCACCACTGTATAACAAAGTTGGACCTGTATTCATGAAATTCATTTCCATGGGATGAAGTGATAGCCACTACTTTTGATGATTTAAGAAGACATCAGACACATTCACAGATAGCCATGCTTAGTACTGTATTTAAAACCAGGGGCATCCAAACCTTTTGGCAGGAAGGCATATCATCTCTCTTCCCCGCTGCCTCCTCTCTGTGTGTGAAAGCCTGGAAAAAAATGGAATTTATATTTCAAATTTGAATTTACATAAATGAATATATTAGAGACAGAACATTTAAATGAATGAATGATTCAAATCAGTTATTTCTACACTTTCTAACAGAGAGATGGAATGATCTTCAAACCACTTCATAAGCAGATACATAGAGAGTGTTTCATACCCCTAAGGGGAGTGACGCACTGGGGTGATCAAAAAATTGCTTTAAAAATTGCTAAAATGCAAAGGTTTTTTTTAATAACCCTATCATGTCATTTACCACCGGATGCATATTTTCCAGCAGAATCCAGAGCAAAAAACCGCTTTGAAATATCTCCTTCCAATCAAACGTTATGGCCAGAAAACAAAAAAATGCATGGATCTCTATGGAAAGTGAAATGGAACCATATCACACCTTTGCTCATGAATAGACAAATGTTCCTTAGTCCATTGGAAAGGGCAGACTGAGAGGAATCCACCTATTCACACAATGGGACTGGGAGTAAGACCTATTGGACACCATGAGGCTTACTCCTGAGTAGACCTGCCTGGGATTGGGTTCTCAGGCTGCAACTGTATGCATGCTTTCTTAGGAGTAAGACCTATTGGACCCCATGGGACGTACCCCTGAGTAGACCTTCCTGGGATTGTGCACTTAGGCTGCAATCTTGTGCATGCTTTCTTAGGAGTAAGCCCTATTGGACTCCATGGGACTACTCCTGAGTAGACCTTCCTGGGATTGTGCTCTTAGGCTGCAATCTTGTGCATGCTTTCTTAGGAGTAAGCCCTATTGGACTCCATGGGACTACTCCTGAGTAGACCTTCCTGGGATTGTGCTCTTAGGCTGCAATCTTGTGCATGCTTTCTTAGGAGTAAGCCCTATTGGACTCCATGGGACTACTCCTGAGTAGACCTTCCTAGGACTGGGCTGTCGAGCGTGGGGAGTGCTGCGGCTGCAGAGAGCCGGAATGGCCCGAGGGGGGAGCGAGAGGGACGGCTTCCCAAGCCAGCCGGTGCCGGAGTCTCGTAGCCCTTCCCGGGAGTGTAGGAGGAGCGCTGGGCCTGCGCAGGCCTCTCCCGCCCCGTGTGTGGGGATGGCGCTTCCTGGGCCAGCTGGAGCCTCCAGAGGGAGCAGCCCACGCCGAGGGCTCGCAGGAGCAGCCGCCGTCGCGCCGGAGTCCTGCCTTCCTCTAGCCCAGCCCCGCCTGGTCATGGCCCCCGCGGGCGCCCCCGGCCCCAGAGGCTGAGCGGGGAGGTTCGCAGACCCTGTCAGTCGCCGCCTGCCTGCCTGCCTGCCTGCCTGAGAGGGAGCGGAGGCGAAGATGGAGCCCTCGCCCGGCTCCAGCCTCAAGGAGGCCAAGTGGAGCTCCGTCTCCGTCCCGCTAGACCTGCTCGTCAGCACCTACCGCCTGCCCCAGGTCGTCAGGCTGGACGCCGGTGAGGAGAGGAGAAGGGCTGAGGGAACTCTCTCAGGAGGCACTGCCCCCATTCACGCAGGTCAGCTGGCACTTACTTCTGAGTAGACTCGCCTGGGACTGGTCCTAGGCTGGTCTACTCAGAAGTAAGTCTCATCATACTCTATGGGGCTTCCCTCCATCCCAGGAAAGTGTGGCTAGAACGCCAGCGTAGGAGCAGAAGCCTATGCATGTGTCTACTCAGAAGTAAATCCTGTCACATCCACTGAGGCTTACTCCCATGTAACAGGATTTATTTCTGAGTAGACCTGCCTAGGATTCTGCTCCTGCAGAACCTGCAGTTCTGCACCTTTTCCTGGGATGGGAGGAAGCCCCATTGAATATGATGGGACTTACTTCTTGGTAGGCATGTGTAGGTTCTTGAGCTGAAATCCTATCCAGGCTTACAGAGGAGTAAGCCTCAATAGTATAATAGGGTTTATTTTTGAATGTGCATGCATAAGATTGTGTTATTAGATTGCAATCCTGTCCACACTTTCTTGTGAGTAAGCCCCATAAGCTATGATGCAACTTACTTCTGGGTAGGTGTGTATAGGACTGTGCTCTTAGGATGCAATATTATCCATGCTTACATGGCATAAGACACTTTCTGAAACAGGACTCAGAGCGCAATCCTAACCATGTCTACTCAAAAGTAAGCCCCATTGTGTTCAATGGGTCTTACTCCCAGGCAAGTGTCTTTAGGATTGCAGCCTAAAGTCATATTCAGTAGGTCATACTCCCAAGAAAGTGTCTTTAGGATTGTAGCTTTAGGCTGAAATCCTAAAGACACTTTCCTGGGAGTAGGACCCATGGAACACAATGGGGCTGCTTACTTTTGAGTAGGCATGGTTAGGATTGTGCTCTTAGTTTTTAGAAGCCATGCATAAATTTGTGCACTTGGGTCCTACAATCCTATCCACACTTTCCTGGGAAAAATACTTATTGAGTGTGATAGGACTTGCTTTTGGGTAGACATACATGGGATTGTGCTGTTTGGATGCAATCCTATCCATGCTTACATGAGAGTAAGCCTCATTGGCTATAACAGAAATTCCGGGTGCTGCTTCTCACTGAGTCATTTAACTGGGCGCATCTCCCTCTTGCTCTGGATTTGAACACTGGCCGAACTCCAGCTGTGAGTCCTTCTGGGGAGAAAAGCCCATTGGGAGGAAGGGACATGTGACCAAAATATGAATGGGTCAGAAGGAAGCTGGAGTTTGATCTGCTTGAGAAATAAGTGGACTGGGAAGGGGAGGGGAATGGTGGCAGTATGGGCTTGGCTGCTGCAGTTAGTGAATGGGCGCTGTGATGGCATGGCATGATCATGATGAGCTGTTTGTTGTTTAGGTGTAGGCATGCTGTTGTCAAGAGCAGCCTCTGAGAGCCTTTTGTTTGCACACACCACAGAGCATGCAATCAAGTATTAAAATACTAGCCCTGGTTGCAGGGATGCCTGCGGGACCTCCTGATGTCTGAAGTGGTGTGCCAGATCATCCCTAATGCATACAGGACACTCATAACACAGTGTCAAATCTGGGAGGAAACTGGCCTGCTACAGTGGCTCTCTGATGTGTGATCTGCTTTCCATGAAGGAGTGTATAGGTGATCAGGACAGAATGTATAGATAGAAGAT
Source organism: Cryptoblepharus egeriae (assembly GCA_030015325.1). Taxonomy (NCBI): domain Eukaryota; kingdom Metazoa; phylum Chordata; class Lepidosauria; order Squamata; family Scincidae; genus Cryptoblepharus; species Cryptoblepharus egeriae. The sequence goes on from JAREYC010000003.1 coordinate 41,779,610, forward strand.
CAGGAACAGCTGCAGGGATACTACTGCTGCAGAAATAAGTTTTGGTACACCCAGGACACTTTCCATTCTAGAGTGAACCTAAATACGATTAGGCTATTTCTCACAATTATTTTATATATTTAAAAGATTTAAGAGTGTGTTTGGTTTTCCAGTTTATTGTACCAACCTATCAGTGAAAGGGGTCCAGATTCCTGGGCACCAAAGTCCTTGTCTACTGGGTTTCCCCCAAACTTTTCTAGCTACCCTCCCCCACTTTGATTTGCCATCCCCACTCCCTCCTGTTTGACTCACCCTTATCACCACCACCCGCTGATCTATTTCATTCCCCCCCTCTTTGAGGGCCCTAAATAAATTTTATAAAATTTATTATAAATTTGATAGAATTTTTATTAGAGGCCCTATTCTATATTTATTCTGAAATAAATTCAGTGAGAATTACTGTATTTACTCAAACGCTTACCTTTTCCCCGCCAAATTCAGTTTCCAAAAACAGGGTGCGCATTAGATTTGATGTTTAATTGGATTTTAGTAAATACAGTATTCTGATAAGTATATGGTGTGCATTACATTCAGTGGCGCATTAGATTTGAGTAGATGTGGGTATTTCTAGTGACGAGTAATTACAGTCCAAAGCCTAGGAGCCTGTTGGATTATAAACTAGTGCAAGAAGTATTGAGTTCAGGGCACCTCACTTTAAGAAGGATGCAGCCAAACTGGAGCAAGTCCAGAGGAGAGCGACAAGAATGATCAGTGGGATGGAAGGGAAGCCCTACGAGGAAAGGTTGGGGGAACTTGGGATGTTCAGCCTGGAGAAGAGGAGGCTGAGGGGAGACATGATTGCCCTCTTCAGATACCTGAAGGGCTGTCATAGGGAGGAAGGGGCCAATTTGTTCATAGCTGCTTCTGAAAGCAGAACTAGAACCAATGGGTACAAACTGCAAGAGAGGAGATTCCGGCTGGAAATCCGGAAAAAATTCCTGACGGTGAGGGCGGTTCGGCAGTGGAACATATTGCCAAGGGAGGTGGTGGACTCTCCCTCACTGGGGATCTTCAAGCAGAGGCTCGATGAGCACCTGTTGGAGATGCTCTAGGGGGAATTCCTGCTGCAGGCAGGGGGTTGGACTAGATGACCTACTAGGTCCCTTCCAACTCTATGATTCTATGATTCTATGAGTTCCAGTCTCAACATTCAGATCAGATATTAATTCACTAAGCATCAGATTCTTAACCCACACAACTGGCAATGCTGTATTTTAGTGATTTTCAATCTTTTAAAACTCATTGCACACTGACAAAGTGCTAAAATTGTCAAGGCACCATCAGTTTTTTGACCATTGACAAGGCACACCATTCTGCGGACCGGCAGCTCATACCTCCATTGATCCTACTTGCTCAAGACCTCCTGAGGCACCATGCCAAATACCGTGTTCCCCCCGCCCCCCAACATGATGTTGTCAGCTTCTGCTCCTTCTCCTCTCTAATGTTCTGGCCCAGCACTCATTGTTTTTCACAATCTCTGTCCCCTTTTCTCAGACCAAAGGGTTAGACCGGGAAGAGTTTGGAGGCAGGCAGACAGGTTTAGGTGTCCCATCCAATCTGATGATGCTTGATGTGATTGCTTCAGTTGGCCTCATGGGTGGCCAACACTTATATAATGGATTTTATTACCATGTACAGTAAGGCCAGCTCACCTCATTATAATAGAATGTGATAGATCTTCCAACTCCTCTATATGCAGTGATTTACTTTTCTCTTTATAAAGGAAATGTATTAATGTTATAAATAGATGGTAGTAATTATAACCATTGCACATTACTCCAGGAATCCATTTGTTGTTCCTAAACTAGCTTAAAAACATTTTATAAACTGTGTGATTGAGGAGTTGTAAAGAATACCCGTTTTTGTTTTCACCAAAAGAACAATTCTCTCATCCAGATCATACACTAAGTGCACCCATCTCCAAATAAAATGAATTTAATCAAGATTCTTAAGGAATTGTGCAGGTCATATTTTAAAGGAATGAAAGCATTTTATTCAAAGAGATTGGATTACTTGCATGCAACTATTTACTTTTTTATCCTGAGTGAACTGTATTATTTCTGGCTTGTTTACATACAGTATGTAATATAGGAGAATGAAAGCTATGATGCAGTATTTATGCCTCTTTAAATATTAATTAGGTTATGGTTCCAACTTCGCATCACCTGTTCATTCTGATATATTGAGGGTTTCCAAATTGAATAAACCAGACATTCACCAAGCAAGAGATTACGCTCTTCATGAGGTATTCTTCATGGGCCTTGATTTTTTTCCCCTGCCATACTATATTGTCAGTTCATTAGAGCATGTATGTCCAAACTTCCAACTTCAGGGCTCTTGGATTTTTAACAATTGTGTAAAGGAGGGAATTTCAGCAGGTGCTTCTTCTCATCTCACATATCAGAAACTGCACCTGCTGAAATTCTCTCTCTTCTATACAATTGTTAAAGATCCAGGAGCTCTAGAATTAAAAGCTTGGATTCCCTAACATTAGAGACCCTTTCCTATAAATTAAATTTAGCCAAGTTATAAAATCAATCTATAGTATTTATATACCGCTTTCCAACTAAAAAGTTCACAAAATGGTCTACAAGAAAATGAAAAAATTAATAGCTAAAGGCAGTGGTGGGTTTCAGGGGGTTCTTACAGGTTCTATAGAACCCTTTGCTAATGGGCAGCCTGGTTCTGAGAAGGTTACTAATGGGACATAGAACCTATTGTTAATTTAGATTATTAGGACATAGAACCTGTTGTTAATTTATTTGAATCCCACCATGGGCTAACGGGTCCCTGTCCCAAAAGGGCTCACAATCTAAAATGCAAAAGAACACCAGCAGAAGCCACTGGAACAGACATTGCTGGGGTGTGTAGGGCCCCACTTTCTGTTACCAGAGGGCTATCCTCAAGTCTTCATTCATTTGCTCTCTCCTGTACAAATATAGTAACTGTAGTACTATATCCTATGCAAAAAATCTATGAAGTGGACAGCATGCTTATTTGTAGTTAGAATAATTAAGTGTGGAAATGCCCCTCTAACAGCCTAAACCTATGCCTATTAATATTTAGTCCCACAGTATTTGGTCTACTCTCAGGAAGATTGCAGGCTTTGAACTATTTACTTTCATTGCTGTTTCCCATGATTTTCTATATGTTTCTGTGATTTTTCCTCTCTATATCTCTATATGATGATTTTCTACAAACCACAGTCCAGTGTTTGAGTTATTTACCACCTTTTGGGTTAATTCATTTCCTCCTGACTACAGTGTGGCTCCACTGAAATTCTTTATATGAAGCTTTTGTATTTTTCGTTTTATGTATCTTTACTGTCTCTGACCACGCTTGGCAACCTGCAGGCCTCCGTCTGTTTTGAAAGACTATGGTATCGTGCTTGGTGCTGTATACGCTGCATGTGAAGCACGAAAGCCTGGGTTGGATTGTTATGGGGGATAGACAGTTACCCAAGCAGCAGATTCCCCCCTCTCCTCACCACTGAATTAGTCCAATGGAAAGGCAGAGCCAATACGATTGGATCCAGCTGGCGTCGCAGAGCTGGGCTAAGGACAGGAGCTCACCCTGTCTTGTGGAGCCGACCTGGGTCTCGAACCCTGGCCTGTTGGTTAACAGGCACAGTGTCTTAGCCACTTGCGCCTCCCACAGTCTTATCTCCTATCTCTGGAGATATTACTGTTTTCACAGAAGGGAATTGAAAGGGATATTAAATAGTATCACTCTGTTTCACGGGCTAGTGGGAATGGGGCGGGGAGGGTTGAGATGTGGAAGGTGCTAATGACTCCTTTGTAACACCAAACCAAGTCACACCTCCTGAGGTGCTACTGCTGTGAATTACTTGGGATTTATTTCTTCCTTTGATCCTGGTGTGTTTTTCAGCCTGATTTCTGGATGAATCTTTGTATTGACAGGAATTTTCCCGAAAACTTTAAATTGGAATATTTTCAAAGACATGAATCAATTACATTGATTTAGCACTTAGTGAACATAGCATGAAATAGTACTCATATTAATTATACATGCTATGTACATTTCAGGTGTCTCTGATATCCAATAATATTTGAACCAAATAGTTCATAGTACAGTTTTTTTTCCAAATTTCATTTAAATATTTTATTCCAAGAAGTTCAAGGCTTAAAGTAGAAATATTTTTATTGGAGTGCAGTACTTGTAAACATTTTTAAGTACAGTATTAAGAAGTGACAATTCAATAGCAAATTATAGTATTTGAAATTCCATGGAAAAAACGATAGCGCATAACACTGATCTAACACATCTAACGAGTTGTGCATGTGTGAGAGACATCTTAGGAACAGTCAACTGAACATTAATTATAATTTTGAAAACAAAATGAGTAGTTCTGTTCCATTTGTTATCAATTCATTTTATGAAACATTGTGTTCTTTTAGAAACGGAATGTTTTCTGCCCCATATTCTATATTTCAGTTTGCAAAACCATTCTGTTTATTAAATTTTTAATGCAAAAATGGATAGCATGAATCAAATGACAAAGTAGGGGAAAAATAAACCGTACACAAATAAATTAACACAAAGGAGTTCAGGTATACCTGTCAACTGAAATTTCTCATGTAGTCATTAATTTTCATATTCAATTTGGAGGAATTTAAGTTTGTAACAAAGTTAATGCATTTAAGTTTTTATTTGCTGTCAGGTATTACCTTTCCCTTTGGTCTATAGCTGTTTATCAAACCAATCATTGACTGAATGTGAAAGTTTCACAAAAAACATTGTATGTTCTTCCCCCATGTCAAGTTAATAGTTAGCCTTAAGAATTCCAGTGGGCTAGGGGCAAGCATCTGACTTACAAAATTTCAGCCTTTCACTATCAGGAACATAGGATGCAAAATATAAGTTGCATTTTATATTTGAGGCAGATGCTGCAATCCTGAATACACTTTCCTGGGAATAAGACCCATTGGGTAAAATGGGACTTAGTTCTGAGTAGACATAGTTAGGATTGCAGCCAGAGTTTGGTTTCTGTCCCTTAACCATGAGTATAATTCAGTGCGTTGTTAACTGGGAGCTCACCAAGGCTAGTCTGATTTTATTTATCTGAGAAATCTACAGCCGACCTCTCCCATGCAATAGCAAATTCAAATGTGTGAGGGCATTTCACAACATGTGAAACCCCTTTTTGTGAATGAATGTCATGGAAACTATAATTAAAATTAAACACACCAATGGTTCTGTTGAAGGACCAGCAAAAAAATTCTAGGTCATTTCATTCAAGAGGAAGGAGAGAGAGAATGGTAGAGAGAATGCCTATATGCCTTTAAATATGATAGGAACTTGTGTAGAAGGATGAACACCAGTTTCATTTTGCATGTTTGGTCACTTGAATTTAATAATTCTCACCCCATAAATGTGTAACTTGCATGATTCATTCATTCAACAGTTTGCATGCATTTTCTGATATGGAAGTGCAGTGCAAAAGGCTTGTTTGCATTTTTTTTAATGCACTTGTATGTTTACTTGAAACCTAAAGTGTTAATCTCCCAGAATGATTATAAATACAGTATGATAATATCTTGGGCAAGAAATAAGAACACTATCGTTTATTTGCCTCTTTAACAGTTATGATAGATTACTGTATGGATAGATTTACTTCTTTATAAACTGGGTTGTTCACCAGAGAAGATATGTACAGATTAGATCTTTGGAAAGAAAGATCATTTCATTTTTAGCAGTGGTTTTCATATTTAGCAGTGATTCCCAAAATTTTTAGCACTGGGATTCACTTTATCAAATGACTCTGTATTCAGACCCACCTAGCTTTACAAGCCTAAAAGGCACTTCATTAGCCACTCAAAACCCTATTTTTGTCTTTTTTTGCTAAGGGGAGGAGGGAGCTACCTTATGAAGCAGTACTACTCCAACAGGGGATCGCAATTCCCCAGTGAGAGTAAATGGAGTTCCTTTAAAGCAGGGGTCTCCAAACATTTTTTGCAGGAGGGCCACATCATCTCTCTGACACTGTGTCAGGGCCAAAAAAACTAATTTACATTTCAGATTTGAATAAATTTACATAAATTTGCATATAAGACCATATTGGAGTGGATTACAGGGCTTGCCCAGGGGCCAGATAAAGGGATCTTGAGGCTTGCCAAGGGCAGCATCTGGCCCCAGGGCTGTTTTGAGACCCATGCTTTAAAGGATGGGAGATGTGGGGAAGAAGCAGTGCAATATCCAGGAGCAAACTCTGCAGAAGAATAGGGGTTGTTTTGCCACTTACTGGAGGGATCACATCACTGTACTAGCCCTTCCCCTGCAAAGACTTAGAGCACAATCCTAACCATGTCTACTCAAAAGTAAGCTCCATTATGTTCAATGGGTCTTACTCCCAGGAAAGTGTCTTTAGGATTGCAGCCTTAGTGAGGGACTAGCCCTACAATCCAGAGTAACTACAGGAGCACGTAAGACACATTACATGCACCCATAGTTACTGCACCAGCTAGTGAAAACCTATGGGAAATTCATATTGCAATCCAGAGCAAATTGTTCTTACACCGGAGCAAGGACTCCCCGTAGTTACTCTGGATTGCACCCTAAAGCTCCCTCAAAGTTTAAGAACCACAATCAGGAATTTGCAAAAATTTGAATATTTTGGCTCATCAATAAAAGCAAAGCACATTTGCCTTGTCATAAGTAATTGTGCGTTTGTGTCTCCATTTCACTTTCCATAGGGCTCACTGCATTTTCCTTGTCAGCTATCTGCTTGTCACTGTCATTTTCATGGCCAGCCAACAATCAGGTACCACATCTTGACTCACAGTTTGGGAGACACTGCTATAAGCAATTTGCTGTCGAGCATGTCCTAGTCACACCACACCACAGCAGTTTAAGACTGAAGAGATGCTTCCGTTCTCTCCTAAAAATTTTAGAGGATGTAGTACATTTTGAGATTTGATTTGTAAGCTAAAACATGCAGGATTTTAGTAACAATTCGTATTGATGCCAACTCCCTTTTTTCCAAAAAAAACTAAGAGATGAAAGATGGCTTGCATTTGAGTGTGTGCTATTTCTCATCATGGTTAGAACCAGTTGACTAACTACCTCCTCCTGCCTGAAACATAATTCTTGAGAGGTTTAATTACTACTGTAAATCTTTGGCTACAATCCTAAAGACATTTTCCTGGGAATAAGACCCATTGAACACAATGGGACTTACTTTTGAGTCGACATGATTAGGATTTTGTTCAATGTCTTAATATAGTAAACTCCTGTTAAGTTTTTTTGCCTGTGTTTTCTTATTGTAAGCCATTAATTCATTTTTATTGATTATTATTTTCCCATGGAATTAATATTAAGAATACATATGTTCTGTTTTTTTCAAGAAAAAACAGGAGTTCTCAAAGTGGGTTACATGGTTCCATAGGATCTTTGCTATCTGGAACGGTACTTATGGCATCTTTGCTGAACACAGAATTATAGTCTGAAATCCTAACCTCCTTTTAGGCTGGTTTAAGTCTGGCATAAATCCTGTGCTAACTTGGGGGAGTCACAAAGTGCAATAAGGCATCTCTGCCCCACTCCTGGGGGGGTATGCCACTGTACAGGAATATGCCGACCTCTCCACATCCCCATGGGAAGATATAGCAGGTGAGTTAGGCTGGCCTAAATTGGTTAGGATTGCTCCCATAGTCCCTGTAAATATTTGCTTTAAAATGATATAAAGATAATCTAATTGCTACTTTACTAAGCTGCCATTAAACACATTGTTATTAATATATTCACATGCAATAGCCTCCTTAAAAATAGTGTAAACATGCAGCTGCACACTTTTACTGGAACAGGGGAGCTGGACTGTATCTGGTACCATAGTGGAGTGGAGACAAATGTTTGGCAGCCCTAATTTAGGCTTGATGTGTCTGATCTGGTCAGCAGGCTGTGAAAAGTAGCATGACTATAATGTTTTCCTCTGCTGTCATGCACCGTGAAGCATTCAAGTCTGAAGACAGCTTTAACCTGTTTTTCCTGGCATCCATGTTCCCTTTCACAAGTTTTGCAAGAATATGATTGCGCTAGACAGGTTTCTCTAAAGGGAAGGTAAATTTAAAGATCCAAGTGAAGTTCATAACCATGTCATAATAATTCTAGCTTGCAGCTTCTTATAAGTAAAGAAAAAAGTTTATATGCTAGATAAAGATTATGCATGAACAGCATGATTTATTTGAAATAGTGTTTTATATGATTTGAAATGGTGTTGCCACTTTCCCCAACTTCTGTATTCTAGCAGTACTTCAGCCTAACATAGTTTGCTGATTTTTTTCCCTTCTGGAAGAAAAACACAGAAAAGCACTGAATGCTAGAGAATTCTGTATTGGGAGTTAAGTCCCTGTTATGCGTAACCAACTTGCCAGGAATTGCTTTTGTTGTGTTAAAAGTAAAGTGACTGTTAATGTCTATAGCACCATTCTGATCAGAGTTGCAAGTGTACGATTCCCTTGGAGTTCTTGTGAAGTTCCTCCAAGACTGTTTTCATTCCTCAAAAAGGAAAGTTCTTTCTCCTGGCTAGCAACATATCATTCAGAGCCTCTCCAAGACAAAGAGAACTGTGCTACTCTTGAAAAGCGGAAAACCCATAACAAGACCATGTTGTAAGGATGGCAGGCATGAGCGGTGACCTCTAGTTAAACTGTCCTTTTAAAAATGTGCTGGGGGAGAGATGGCTGCTTCAGTGAAAGGACCATTTGTATTTATTATATTGTATAATATCAATACTGACTGGAACTGCACTGGAGATTAGAATTACTTTTGAATAAACCAAGCAAATAGAAGCTTAAACCTGAGCAAAACAAGTACTTGAATACTTAGCATTTATATAGTGCTTTTGAGTGTGCAAAGTGCTTCACGTGCATTGCTTAAATGTAATCCTTCCAAATAATCCTTTAAGATAAATATTATCACCCACATTGCAGCTGTGGCTGAGAGGGAATGACTTGCCAGCTAGTGAATTCATGGCAGAGGCAAGTTTCAAACCAGGGGAGTACCCACAGCTGACTCTTGCAGTCTAAACATATTCAGAAACTCTACTGAGTTAAATGGACCTTAATTCCAAGAAGGGAACAGGATTGCCACTAGGCAGCCCAATCACATTCAGTGCTAGCATAGTGGGGCCACCAGGCCCATGCTATATCCAGTACAGGAACTGGGCAGGCTGGAGATCTAATGGAGCTACTTGGATCTGTGCCAGCTAAATTATTGGCACAGAACTGAATAGCCTCTAATAGGGTCTTATACACCCTATAGACCCTTATAGACCCTTATTAGAATAGCCTCTAATAGACCCTCTACATCTCTTCCCCCTTCTGGGCCTGACCCACCCCCTCCTTATTTCCATTCCACCCTCTGCCCCAGCCGCTTTTGGATTGGATGTGGTGCCACAGGCTGGCACAGGCCTTCCTGCCAGCACAGCTTGCTCTTCGGCTGTTGAAAAACACTTTACAGCACTTCTGTAACAGCCACCAGCACATACCAACCTCTGCACCAGCACGTACCAACAAAAGGATTGGGCTCTTCGTTCCCATGTTCCATTAGTTCATGTTTACATGCTCAGGTTGCACTTTTCTTAGCTAGTAGGTCAAGCGTTTGGAGAAGCAACCCCCTATTCTTTTTTTTCCTTTCTTCCATTCATCATTTGCTGTGCCAAACAACCAGAAGAGAAAAACTTTGCTTAATTTTTTGTACAGCTCCTAATTGTTACTTTACAAATAATTTACAAACACGGTACATATTTTTAAAAGTAGCTTGTCTCGCTAGGAGTACAGTTGATTGCCAAAAGGTTTTTTTTTTAAAAAGTTCCTTTTTATTAACATAGCCTTTGGATAATAGAAATGAGTAGCCAGAGGAATTGTTGGTGCCAGAATTCATTCATTCATTCATACCCCTTGTTTCCCATGCCAAAGTAAATTCCCAAGGTGGCTTAAAAAGCTTTTATCTTTTTGTCCTCACAACAAGCTTGCGAGATACATGAGGCCCAGTCTTCACAGCTGAGAGTGAATTTGAACCTGGATCTTTCGGCTCTCAATCTAACACCCTAACCTCTTTCCCTGCAGTTGATCCTGAAGGCTCTGAGTGCCAGAAAATCTTGTTCTATTTTGACAGAGATTATCAGATATAGGCCAACATGATTTCTGCACATTGCTTTACAGTCCAGTTGGGGGGTAGCTATAAAACATAGCTGAGAAATTATTTGTGGTAGCATGTGATGATGTTGCTTCCTTGTTGTGATCAGTTCTGGTTACGTCAGTTGTTGTGATCAGTTCTATGTAGGCCAATATATTGGACTTCATTAACTACTGATTTCTGTGATGAATAAATTATTTGATGAATAAATTAGTTGAATGCAATATGAAAATTTTGTGAAAGGCAATAAGGAAGAGGCATGGCTCTGAATACCCAGGTCTTTCTCAATCTGTTTTCCTCGATCATACCAATTTTTCTAACAGGTATTAAGCAACTTCCCACACACAGCCATTAATCACATGGTTTGCACAAGCCCTCAAGATTAAGATATCTGAACCTTCTTTGTTTCCTTGTATTCTGTTGATTTCACTGTCATGAAAACAAGAGCAGAACAAAATACTGAAAGCTTGCCATGAAACACCACCTGACTCCTCTTTCAATAACCAGATTTGTGTTCTAGAAGAAACTTAGTGGAAAAGCTTTTAATTTAGTTCTGTTCTTCATTGTGACTGGGATGAACAGAGCCTTCTCAGAGCTAGGATCTGAATAATTTAGTAATAGCATGTCCTGATTTGTGCTGTAAAAGGTAAACAACTACAGGTACCTGTATTCTGGTTATGATGAGTATCCCTTGCTTGTCATGCTCTGCTTATCTTCCATAAGTTACAGCCTGGCCCTAAGGTCATCTCTTTAGAAGTAAATTCCATTGTGTTTGATAGAATTTCCTGGGGATTTAGTTGTAATTCATAGGTAGACCACATTGTTTGCATACAAAAGGTTCAGTTCCTGGCAATCTTAAGCTGTACTGGTAAAAATCCATGGATAGTTTCTGCTAGTCAGCACGGACAATTATGAACGAGATAAAAACATGGATTGGATGACTTTGATCCAGAATAGTGGACCCTGCAATAGTAGGGAAAAATGCTAGGAAGAAGAAGAGACGCACATCAGTGGCCAAACTAGTTACTGTTTACACGTAACACGTGTACTGTTTACACGTTAGAAACTAGTTACTAGTTACACGGATTCATGTATCAATCATATTCTTAAGGGTGTGCTGTTGACTTTTAAATATTAAGACATACAATTCAACAAGGGTAACATTAAATAGAGGACTTATAAATCATTACTCTTATATAGCAATCCTCAACTTTCCTAAAAAATGCTCTCTCTTGAAGTTAACACACTGAGGTAGTTTTTAGGACATGAATAAGAAGGGTGTTTTCCTTTGTGCCCTGAATATTCTGCAGTTGCCCAGTGCATCACTTCTGCATTACATTTTCTAAACTCCTACTGAGATTTCTACTTCCAACATTTTTATTAACAATCTGATACAATTGGTAATTAGTTTGCTAGCCGAGAAGCAAAAAATAAACTGGCTCACTTTTTAATCCTTATAACAGCAGTTTGTTAAACAGCATGTTTAATCCTTATAACAGCAGTTAAAGCTTCCATAGCATGGAGAGGACCATTATTCCTTAAATATATGCATATCTAGTTGATAATAGTGACCCAGTGCAAAGTTTATCTAGATTATACTAGTACAGGTATATTCCCTATTATTTAGAGCTCTAGTAAACTGCAAACCTATTGGTTCTTGTACATTGTAAATTGTCTATATGAAATAAATGCTGCAATTGGCCTTCTAATCATACAGGACCAAGTCCGTTAGTTTTCCTCTGTGACAGTCATTCTGTAATATATCCTGACAATGCATCATGTTAATAGCCTCCCTTAATGGAAGCAATTGTCACTCAACTTTTAAGCCATTTCCCACCATGTACTCTCAGTTCTAGGAAAGCTTAAATGAATAAATAGTAGGACTATTGTGGGTTAGTGAGGAAAATGTGAGTCCCTTATAGATTCTAGGTATTAAAATTCTGAGGAGGGTTGTGTCAGTGGAAAGTAATTTTGGATTCATATCCTTTATCAGCAGTAGATTTGTTTGCTTAGGGCAGATATTCTTTTTGTAGTTATAAGTGTAGCAAATGGGATGAGCCTCAGTTTTCATTCTAACTTTGGAGCTACAGAGGTAGGCTAGGATTGTTCTGACTATTGCACAGAGATCCTAAATGTTTTCCCAACTCCAGGATCGGAGAGATCTTTAAAATGATGCATGGCATTTAAAGAAAGTTGAGAACTTTTCTCTCTCTAAAGACAAGAACTTTTTCTGCCACTTCCATAACTTTAGAATCTGGATTTTGGTGAATAAAATGGATGGGTAGTAGATTCAGGACAGGTAAAAGAATGTTTTTTTTTTTCCTCAGAGCAGGTACTTGAATTCTTTGCCAGAAATTGTCATAAGCACTTGCTTAGGGTGAATTTAAAGGAGCTTAAACACATTTGTTGAATGATATTTCTTTCAGTAACTGTTAACCACATTGGTTAAAAGTGGAATCTCCATCTTCAAAGGAGACTGAGTAACAGTAAGTAATGGAGGGGGCCTTCATGTCCTCCTTGTGATCTTTCTAGAGACATCTACTCCAATTGGACATTGTGGAAAAGGGGAGGCTAGACTAGAGGAACTCTTGAACCAGTCGAGTCTTCAGTTGTTATATCCAATGATGGTAGGGTCAGAAATTAAACACTGTTTCAGGGCTCACTTGACCAGGCCCAATTATCTTGGAAAAATTTCATAAAGTATACAAAAAATGCTTCCTCTTGCTCTTTTCACGGTAACCCATATGGGTGTCTGCTGACATATGCAGTGGTGCCTCATGTAACAAATTAAATTTGTTCCAGAGGCATGTTTGTTACGTGAAACATTCTTTATGTGAAGCAGATTTTCCCATAAGAAATAATGGAAACTCAGACAATTGGTTCCACAACCCCAAAAATATTCATATACAAATATTAACTGGATGTAAAAATGATGAAAAAAACACTGGAATTGAATTCAAAACATGCATTCAGTGTGCATGATCCTATGAAGTCTACTTAGGCTGCAGTCCTAAAGACACTTTCCTGGGAGTAAGGCCCATTTAACACAATGGGGCTTACTTCTGAGTAGACATGGTTAGGAGGCTGCAATCAAAGACACTTTCCTGGGAGTAAGACCCATTTAACACATTGGGTACTTTTACTTCTGGGTAGACATGGTTAGGAGGTTATAATCAAAGACACTTTCTTTTGCAATCCAAGACACTTTCAAAGTGTCTCCCCACTTTCTCCTTCTCTTCATCCTGAGCCTCTCTCTCCCCTGCTCCCTTCTGGCTAGCCCTGAGCTGCTTCCCTCTTCTCCACTGCTGTCCTATCCCTCTGACCAGTGGACGCCCGGCTACAGGAGGAACAGCATGGAAGTGTTGCTTTCGCTACGGGCAGGTGTGCTAGGCAGCCCTGACGCTTTTTAAAAGGGCTGCTGGCCAGTGCGTCTGCCCCAACTGTCAACTAGTGTGTTTGTTATGTGAAGCAGAGTTTGTTACGTGAAGCAGAATCCTAGATAAATTTTTGTTTGTTACATGGAACATACTTTACATGAGGCGTTTGTTACGTGAAGGCGCCACTGTGTAACATTTTCTAATGATGTCTAAATTTACACAATACATAACAGAGAACATGGCTGCACTGTATATTTGTATGAACACAAGAGCTTCTAGTGTTCATGCTACAGAAAGATTTTTTTTAAATAAAGAAAAGTCTTAGACCAAAATGTTCTGTGTTTTGGAATAGTCCAGATGTCTGAAGAAGGAAAAATCTTCCTTAATAGTGCCATCTTAGGTCTTCATGAATAAGGTGGGGTATAAATAATGTAAATAAATAAAAAAACTACAATAATCAAAGTAGACAGGAATTGCTGTGTGTGGGTGTGTGGGTGTGTGGTGTCCATTGGAGGGTTCTGCCACAGGTCTTCCATCTAACATTACTTGCATCCCTAAAGTCTATTTGATATCACCTTCCCCCAGAAGCTTATTACTGAAGATGGTCTAATGAAACGTACTGTTACAAAGAAAAAAATTGTCATATACTTCCATCCTATTTCATGTGTTCAAAATTAGTTTTCTAAAATTCTGTTTTTAGGAGCGAGAAACAGGGAAGATGTTCTTTCCATGTGTGAAATTTTTAATTGCTAAAAGTGTTCAGGAGCAAGTGCATTATCTGAAACTAGAGAAATTAGTACTGTCTGCTAAACAGTATGTGATTTTAATTAAATTGAGAAAAGAAATGCTAAAATATATTATATCCTTAAAATCCAAACATACAAAGAATCTAGTACTGTCTTATGTCAGTCTATTCAATCCTCATATTACAATCTTTTTTGCTACATATCCTCTATTTCTTCTTTTTCAATCCTCCTGTTCATAATTTATCCAAAGCTTAACAAAACTGTGTACAATGTTACTCCTACTGAATTGATCAGTGTCACATTTTCATATTATAGTCTCAGTTGACATTATTATACTCTAGCAGATTCTAGAAGTCTGCAGCATTCTATAATCTAGAACAGGGATCTCTAAACCCTGGCCCAGCGGCCAGATGTGGCCTTCAGCGAGCCTCAATATGGCCTCCAGCAAAACCCCTCTATCCAGCCTTGGGCAAGCCTTGTAATCCACTCCAATACATTTTATATGCACATTTATTCAAATCTGAAATGTAAATTATTTTCCTCCCCCCCCCAACACAGTGTCAGAGAGATGATGTGGCCCTTCTGTCACAAAGTTTGGAGACCCCTGATCTAGAATGTCTAGAAGACTCCAGCATTCTATATTTTCCTATATTCTAAAAGTCTCCAGCATTCTCCAAAGCCTTCTCCATAACCAGCATTCTCCAAAACTGATCCAGTTTCCTTGGATTTCCTATTGGATTCCCCATATATGTTAACTATAAAATTTTGTTCATAACCACCTGTATATGCATCTGTACTGTTGACCTGCCTCTTCCTAAGACATTCGCAATAATCATTGCAACAGTAATCAGATTCATAACCAACAAACACATTCTTGCACAAACTCCAAGATTTATGAGCAGCGCAAACCATGGGCCTGTGGGCTGGATCTTGTATTTGCATGAATTCATCCAGCCAGTGAGTGGACCTTTCAGTTCCACTTGGATGCTACAGGAAGTCACATCCTGCCTGGACATCCTTTGGCTCAGCACTGTGGGACACCAGGCACATGATTCAGCCGTCCTCCAAATGAGGAGGAATTTGGCCCCAGAGTGGAACACTTGGATGAGGTCTGGATGAGGATGGCTTTCTGGGTGCACAGTAGAGATGGGTTTGAGCACCTCTGATGTACACCCAGTGGTCTTTTTGGCACTGCAAATCTGATTAATCTATTAATGGTATATGCCACTTCCTTCCAAAAGCTCTTCACAAAAGTTTGTTTCCACCATATACAGACATGCCCCCATTTCCACCCATTCCAGTATCTGCAGATTCAGAGATCTGCTTCCCCTTGTGTACCCGTTACAGTAATTTACTATTGAAATAAAAAGGTACAATAATGGAGGTTGGGTGCACTATTTATATACATTCCCCCAATAGCCACCTTTTCCATAGCTTCAGGGGGCCCGACATGCATCTCCTTAGGACATGAAAACCTCTATGTATAAATGTACCATCCACATTGCCAAAATACGTGGTTCACCCTTTGCTACGTCTTTTGTAGTCAGATTGGAGTCTAGAACTGCGTATTTAACAGCTTCATCCTATGTGCTGTCCAGCAGGCCATTCTGAGCTGCCTTCTCCAAGCAGCGACAAGCATCACAGAAGTGCTGCTATGGCCATGGATCCAACCCAGTGCTGATGTGTTGCATGTTGAGAGCATGCAAAAGGACCAGAGTGGGGTATCTTGCATGTCCTTTTAGTGGCACTGCATATACATTTGCCTTTTTACATGTTCCATTTTGAACTTTCTCATAGTATGTGTACATATCATGTTTTGTGAGTAAGAGTATGAATTTATTCTCCAGTATCCATGCATTTATTTTCCTGAAACATTAACCAAAGTACAAAAACAAGGGGAAATGTCTCTTTGCTTCCTGTTAAGAAAGCTTTGAAGAAGATCCATGCTGCAGAAATATCTGTAATAACAGTGCATCAGAAATGAAACAAGATATCTATGGCAATGTCTGTGGAGGTTGTGAGCTACTGAAAAATTAACATTGATTGGCCCTTGGGCAAAAAGAACTTGTATCAAGCTGTTTTCATTTGTATGTGTACTCCAGCTGTTACTTCTGTCTGGCAAACAGTAGGTGTCAAGATTATAAGCTAAAATGAATGCTTAAATGAAATAGGCTCTTGTGACAACTAAAAAAACTGCATTTAAATGGTGATATACTACTGTGCTGCTATAATACCGAGATTTCTTTCAATACTATCATAAATTTACCACTGGAGTGTAAGATTTCTTGCTGGCTGGCTGGCTGCCATTTCAAATAAAAACAGAGAGAAAAACTCCTGGGTCATGTTCGTCTTGCTCAGGATAGCAGAATGATTTGTAATACATATTCCTTAAACATCATCTTGGTTGCCTTTGTAGGATTTGGCTGTGTTGTTCAGTACTATTAAAAAGTTGAATTTTCATGTGCTTTGACCATATGGGGCTGTGTTTCTCTGAAATTCAGGTTGTTAAACTGGATCACAGAGAACAAATGCGTGTCCCCCTAACAGCCATTTCAAATCTAGAGCTTTTTTAATAGCTACAACTTGCTAGGTAGGACTTGATCTTCATGAAAGTTGAAATGAAGACCATAGCATTGACAGCTGACAATATTATTCCTTCCAAATTTAATTCTACCCTTTATGCCTTATTTTATGGATTAAGGACACAGGGGTTTAAAAAACTAACATAGGGATTGCTCTGGCTCTCCAGAGAGTCTGGGAAAACTGTGTTTGTCTCTGAAGCCCTATTTGAACCTCTAAAATCTTGTAATGCAGAAAGTTATAACAACTCAATGTTTTAAAAACCTTTTTCCTCCTTGGTTGCAGCGTGACCATCTCAATCACATTGCAACGTTTGCCCTCTACCCTCCCCTTAATGGAGCAATGAGAGCTGCCTTCACTGGAGCATCATGATGCCCAAGTTTGCCAAGATGCCTTGAATAAGATAAGGCAAAGTTATTGCATAATCCTTACAATATAGAATACTAGTTATTTCTTCCTGAATGCCTATTTGCATGAAATCCTTTCCAGAGACTGGATTGCTAATCCATACCATATCCAATTTATTGTGATTGCCTGATGATAGCATATTTCAAACAAGTTATATAAGGCTGCTTAATCTGTTTTAAACATTTTGGATGTTATTTTTTGACAACAACAAAATATAAAATTAACTCACATTTCCCCAGTGTCTCCCAGAAAACTTGAATGTCCAGAACAAAATGAACAGTATTTTGCAGTCACTAACTAAGCTAGTGAAAGGGCTGGTCAGGAATTGTACTGATACTTTTTAAAAAATGAAGTAATTTCTCAAGAGCAGTTTATGTCCTTTATTCAGACAGTATAAAAATCTAAATCATTGCAATGGAAACAGAAGGTTTAATTTTTTACACAGCTGAATTAGATGAAAATAAGAATAGTGTTCTTTATGCCTCTATATTTAAACCCTTTTTGGGATTAAACGAGTGGAGTTCATTCTCTTGTGACCCAATTCTGTCCTTTTACCCCTCTTCCATGGTGCAACTTTGAGCACATGTCCTAGATCTATATATAATTTTATGTGCCATCTTGAGAGCAGAAATGTGAATTAATAGCTGGAAAAATAGCTTGGATATAAACTGGGTAGTAGAATCTTCCCCTCTTAGTGTACCTCTTAAGACCATGATATTTATAAACATCTAATTAAATCTATATATATTTCTGGAAGATTAATTGCATTTACATCAATAATATCTTTTGTTGGGTACAGTGTTGCCATAATTCTCTTTTACAAAATTGGGATAGCACCCTCTGCCCCATTTGCCAGTATGTTAACACAATCCCCAAAAATCGGGATTGTTCCTGTTTTGGGGGACATATGGCAACCCTAGTTGGGTGTAAAATTTAAGCAGTTGAAACCATTTGCCAGTAGACTTAAGAATGTCAAGTCAACTTCCTTCATCTTCATGTTAATCCCACCTTAGTCTGCTTGTTCGGCCAGACAACTGCATCTGCAAATAAGGCCAATAACTGTTTTATATAGCAGAAACCAGTTAATTGTATTGTGTTTCCTTTCAGCTACAATTATAGTAACTTTTTAAGAGTTAACTATATTAACTCTTAGACTTTGACCTCACTAGCGTTCCAGCATTGGCATTTTTCCAAGGAATACTTAATGGCATTTGGGAAATAAGACAGGTCCATTCTTGCCAATTGATCTTTTAAAAAACATAGCAATGAAGTGTAGACCTGGGGAAACTGT
Source organism: Cryptoblepharus egeriae (assembly GCA_030015325.1). NCBI lineage: Eukaryota > Metazoa > Chordata > Lepidosauria > Squamata > Scincidae > Cryptoblepharus > Cryptoblepharus egeriae. Next base: position 41,798,206 of record JAREYC010000003.1, read on the forward strand.
TCCTCTTTCTATTTGAGGTCTGCATTTGAATTCATATACCATGTAAACTTCCTTATGCCAAGTCAGGGACTGGCCCATCTAATTTAGTATTGTCTATATTGACTATAGCGGCTCTCCAGTGGGAGTGGTCTAAATGCATGTCATTGCTTTCAGTTGAATGCACAGTCGGATGCATGTATTTGTGTATGTATTTAAAGCACGTGTATCCTGCATTTCTCTGAATGGCCTGCAGAACATCAATCAATACAGGAGTGAAAGGAGAAGAGTTGTATTTCATTTGGCTGCTCCTTCTGCTCCTCTTGATTGAGGACTGTTGATAGATCAGTGGCTGCTGAGAGAGGTGTGGAGACTTGTTGGCTTGAAAGGTGAAGAAATATGGTCATTGCAATGGTACTGGGTGGTTTTGTTTGTGTCCCCCTCCCATTGCACTGGGTGGTTCTGTGGCTGCTGTGAGAGTCAAGTGGCTCAATCAGTGTGGAATACTTATTCCATTAAAAACAGGGCAGTGAGGATTGACTGCTTAAATGTGCATCCCATTAGCTCTTGATGCCATTCTAGGTGTGTGCCTGTGGAAGGGACACTCCTTCATAAGCCTAGGAGACTTTAAAACTGTGACGGGGCTGTCCCTGGTGTAACTCAAAGAATCATCTGCCACCTGGAAAAGACTTCAGTGGTGGCTGTGCAGAGGAGCCAGCAGAGCCACATTGGCTGAAATCAAGAGAGCTCATTCAACACCATTTCTCCTCTCCCTTTTTAAATTGCAAAGAGGCAGCTGCCTTACAGTTTAAAGCATTTTGTGGAAGGTGGGCTGTAGTGATTCATTGGTGAAAGGCATTGTGCCTGTCAATCTGAAGACCAGCAGGTCAGAGGTTCAAGACACAAGTACTGCAAGACAAAGCTTCTATCCTTTGCCCAACTCCAGCTAACCTAGCATTTCGAAAGCATGTAATTGCAAGTAGATACGGTAAATAGGTACCACTTCGGTGGGAAGTTAACAGTTAACATGCACATGCGGGCCACATGATCCTGGAGGCGCCTTCAGACAACGCTGTCTATATGGCTTAAGAAACAGGGATGAACTAACAGGGCAACCTGCGGGGGACACCCACCTCAACCAATGGGCTTGAAGGGTACCTATTTAAAGGGGAGTGGCTTTCACAGCCAGTTCCTTCTCCCTTACATCCAATGTTGAAAGGAAGTAAATGGCAAGCTGTTTGTTTCCCTTTCGCCAGTCTGTGGTCTTCGGCCTGCACAAAGTTCTCTATTGACAGTTTTTTGCAGCAGCATGAAGTCAGTGCACATGCCAAGTCTCTACGTGAGTGTGGGCGAGTGATGGTTTGAAGAACTGCCACGTTCTTGCATACCTTGCCAGAGGGTGGTTCCCCTTAATATGCAGGAAACTCCTCCTGGCCTACTCTTTCCTTCATTTCCTTACATCATCACATAGGGCACTCACTTGACTAGTATGAGAGTTTAGTGTTGGCAATCATGTTTTTAAAAGTGCTAGATGGAAAAGATTTGCTTGGGATTTGTGTCATTGGAATCTTCAAAGCGTGTTCTGTTCTTGCTAGTATTTTAATAAAAAAAAATAAGATTCCAAAACAAGGGTCAGATTCATAGATCCCAACATGAGCTGTCAGGCTTCAGAAAATGCTTCGGCTTTTATCTTTTGAAGGAGAAAAAAAATTTTCTTGTGTTTTGATTTTTTTGAAAAGACAAAATGTGATATGACTTCCTGCCAGATGTGAAAAACCTTAGTTTAACACCACGTAAAAATTGTTCACAGGATCATTACAAAAGGTGTTCTAGGTGTTCTCCATCTTGTTAAATTCCATTGGGAAGGTAAGCACATAAAGACTGGGTTAAAGCGATGTCTCTACAAACCCACTATATGGCCATCAACTATATGGCCATCACAATACACTATATACACTATATGACCATCAACTTCCACAGATGGGATTGAGATCAAGGAATAGTTTCCTTAGAACTGCGGCCCTTCCTATCAGGAATCAAGAGGTAGTTAGTGAAGCAAATCTTTTCAGGAGCCACCAAAGAGGTCTCATGGACTGCTCAAGCCCTTTTATCATTACAGGTGCCATTTATTGCACCTTTTCTAGTTCTACTGCATCCTCCTTGATTGTACACAGTATACCAAATGTGAATACACCACAGTTTTTACATAGAGGCAATATATTCCTTATTACTATACAGTGGTACCTCGCTTAACAAGCGTTTCACATAACAAGCAAAAATTTCCAAGAAATCTTGCTTCACATAACAAGTTCTGCTTCACTTAACAAGCAAGCATGCTATGGGCACGCATGCTATGCAGCACTGATGCTCCACATGGAGGCTCTTTAAAAGGGCTGCCGGCCAGCACTGCTGCCTCTAACTGCCCCCAACTTGGGGGCAGTTGCCTGGAGGTGCCAGAGCACCTTGAACCTCCAGCAGCAGCCCAGGTAAGCCTCCCAGGAAAGTGTCTTTGATTGCAGTCTCCTAACCATGTCTACTCAGAAGTAAGCCCCATTGTGTTAAATGGGGCTTACTCCCAGGAAAGTCTTTAGGATTGCAGCCTAAGTAGACTTCATAGGATCATGCACATTGAATGCATGTGTTCAATTCAATTCCAGTGTTTTGTCTTCCTTTTTACATGCAGTTAATATTTTATATGAATATTTTGGGGTTGTGGAACCAATCGTCTGTGTTTCCATTATTTCCTATGGGAAAATCTGCTTCACTTAAAGAGTGTTTTACTTAAAGAGCATGTCTCCAGAACGAATTAAGCTATTTATGTGAGGCACCACTGTATAATTTTATTGTTGTACTCTTTTCTCGTTATCTCTTGTTTGGGTTTGATAGTGATGCACACTGGGGCAAAATTTTCATTTGGCTAAGCACTACAACCCCATGATCTCTTTTTTGGTCTGTTATAGTTAGCTTCGACCAAATAGGTTGGACCAGGTCAGAAGTTGTGTAGGAGAGATGGGGGTTTGCCCTAAAGTGCATCATTCTATATTTATTGATACTGTGAACCACATTTTTCATTAGATTGCCACAAAGTTTGGAGAGATCCTTCTGGAGTTCTTCACAATCTGGGTTTTACTGTCATGCATAGTTTGGTGCCACCTCATGGTTTAACTTCTAATTCCAGATTGTTCTTTGAGATTTTAAAAGCACTGGTCCCAATACAGGTCTTGGAGAAACATCACATCTGCATTAATTCTGCTATGGACATTGCACATTTATACTTGACTCTCAACCTCATGTTCCTCCACCAGGTACCAATCTTAACACTTAATTACCACGTTTACTGAAGAGCCTCTGATGGGAGACTGCTAAGATCTTTTTGAAAGTTTGTGTATCCGTTGCCAACTGGATTACCTTTATCAATATGCCTGTTAACACTCTCAAAGAACACTAGTGTGTCAGGACTTTGCAGAAACCATACTGATTCTCCTTCAGCAAGGCTCATTGTTTGAGATGTTTCATATTTTCATCTTTACTTATCTTTTCTGCCAGAGTATCTGGAAAAGAAGTTGACTAGTCTGTAATTTCCTGGATTCCTTTTTAAATACCAGTGTTACATTGGCTCCTTTCCAGTCTTCTAGCACAGAGACTAATTTTAAGAACAGGATCCAAGACCAACTGTTCTAGGGCACAATCATTTTTTTAAACAGTACAGTATCTAGAAATTTTCTCTTTGTCATTACCTCAATATTAATTTATACAGTCTGTGTTGGTAACTGAAATCACTCATTACTACAGTGCTTGCTCCTTCACCTTTAGCATTAGGGAAGCATATCTTTTTCCCCTAAGACTCAAATTCTCCATGAGAACATCTGAGCTGTCTGCCTGGAAGTGGTATGCTTCTTTCATGTGCTTTTTCTGCCTGAAGATTTCAGATACTTCACAAGCCTGCATCAGATTGCAGGAAACCAGAGTACGTTTCTCAAGAAAGTACTTGCTTCTCTCCTAGGCAGAATCACACCTTCACTCTCTAATAGCAGAACACCTGCAGAGAGTAATAAATTCTATTTTGAAATGCCTCATCTGCCAGGACTTGGACCCAGTAGAGTGGAACCTTCAACTGGAGCTATTCAGACATGTGTCCATTGGGTTCAGCCAACCTCTAGGGAACCTCTTCCTATTTCCTGCAAACCACCAATTTCCCCAATTCTTCTCCTGCTGTTTGTCCAGTCAAGCAGAAAACACATAAACTCATGGCCATCCAGTCTTTTGTGTGCTTTTCCTCTCCTTCACCTACCAGGCATCATGGCAGCCTGACTCTAACCTGACCCCTGGTTTATACTTGCTTATAGATTGTATTCATTCATTTAAAACATTTCTATCCTGCTTTTTCCAAATGGCATTCAAGGCAGCTAACAGTAAATTACAATATACAAAAGTCTATAAAACATCCATCCACAAGGTATTACACAGTACTAAATATTTCAAGCAGATTAAAAATAGCAACTGCATAATAAAATAGGCTGTGCTGGCACAAGTGGTTAAGACACAATAGCTGCAATCCTAAAAGCATTTTCCTGGGAGGAAGCTCCATTGATCTCAATGGAACTTACTTCTGAGTACACACAAATATGATTGCACTGTGTGCCTTTTAATCATCAGGCCAAGGTTTGAGACCCAGGTCCTACAAGATGGGGTGAGCTCCCATCCTTAGTACAACCTAGCAGTTCGAAAGCATGTAAATGCAAATAGATAAAAGGTACCATCTCGGTGGGAAGGTGAAACAGCATTCCATGCATCTTTGGCACTCATGCCAGCCCCATGACCCTGGAAGTGTCTTTGGATAACACTTGCTCTAATGGCTTAGAAATGGGGATGAGCCCCACATCCTACAGTCAGTCATGACTAGCAGTATAGCATGCGGGGGACATCTTTACCTTTTTAAAGAAGTTAAAAAACAAAGCCAGCAATAAAACTATTACTAAAACCACCACAAAAGCAGACTTTCTAGTTATACCGTATTTACTCAGATTTAACGTACCATTGAATCTCATGCATTCTCTATACTTAAAATCAAAATATTGCATTTACTCCTGTCTAATTAACCATCAAATCTAATATGCACTCTAATTTTTGAGACTGAATTCGGCAGAAAAAATGAGCGTTATATTCAAATAAATACAGTATATCCTTTAAGTCACCATCCCAACTAAAAAAACTATTCAAGCCCTACCAGAACAATTTTAATGGGGGATACAGTTCTGAAATCTTTTAATTTGGGAAAGCGTTCCACAATTATAGTGCCACAACTAAGAAGACCATATTTATGTTGTCACCCCTTAATCTCCAATAGGGGTGGCATTTGCAAAAGGGTCTGTTAGATTATCCATGTGGGTGGAAGTTGGAATGTATAGAAGGAGGTGTTCCCTTAGATACAGGCTGTATAAGGTTTTAAAATTTATCGTATCATAGTTATGAAATTATGTTACAGATGTCATGGTCTGACACAGGCATGGCTACAGCTAGCACAATTCTCATAGCCATGCTAAAAACCCTCTTGCCACAGCTGCCACATGGTGATCCAGAAAATGTGCATGGGTCATGAAGACTACTTCCAAACTGCACACCCATTCTGCAAAAGTAGTGCTATCCCACCAAGAACAGGCCAAGAGTCTACCACAGCGATGGGATTTATGATATTGATTTAAAGTCAGTCAAAAGGCAACTCAGTCCTTACCTATGATATTGGACAACAAATCACAAATCATGTGTTGTTAGACTCTTTAGGCACATATTGTGCTATACTCAGTTGCTCTGCTAAGAATGCAATCTGAATGGCTGCTTTATTTCTGAGGATGTGATCATTATAATTTGTTGGCAATCCAAAAGTTTAAACTTTAAGTTCAAGTTCTGTGTGCATGTGCATGCATATTCATATACTATATATATATGTAGGCCAGAATTTTCTTAAAGAAGATCATAGTGTACTCTTTAAAGGATTAGTAGAGATTGTGTTTGAACTGCATGTGAGGCTTTTAAATCCACAATAATCCATAATAAACTTTCATCTCTCTCAAAGGACAGCTGTGATTTTTGCTTGAACTTTTGAACTAGCTGTGGTTAACATTAATGAGTACTTCATCTAGTGTAGTCCCTTTGTAGTCTGATAAACATGTGGCCAACCTAATTCATGTTACAGTATACTGTGAATGGGGGCTGTGGGTGGTGCAAGTGGTTAAGACGCTGTGCCTGTTAACCAGCAGGCCAGGGTTCGAGACCTGGGTTGGCCCCACAAGAAAGGGTTGTCCTTAGCCCAGCTCTGCGACGCCAGTTGGATCCAATCGTAATGGCTCTGCCTTTCCATTGGACTAATTCAGTAGCGTGGAGAGGGGGGATTTGCTGCTTGGGTAACAGCCTATCCTCCATAACAATCCAACCCAGGCTTTTGTGCTTCGCATGCAGCGTATGCAGCGCCGAGCAGGATAACATAGTCTTTCAAGACTGACGGAGGCCTGCTTTTTTATACTGTGAATGGCACAGTTTTCACTATGCTAGCTACTTTTAAGAGTAGGCTAGCTCTAAACTTTAAATCTCATCTAAAAGACATCCAGTATGTCAGATTTATATTCTGGAATAACTTCTAACTCTGTGGATGTGTTCCTGGAGAGCATAATGCTCTGTGCGCAGCACTGTAGGAGGCAATTATAACAAAGCTGTAATATAATGTATATGTATTCACAATACTGTATTCACCACCAACATTCCTTCCTCCATAGATGTGCAGCTATGTGGCCCTGCAGCTCTAATAGAAGCTCCGCACAGCTTCCCTCTCTGCACTTTGGCACATGATCGTAGTGTACTCTCTATGTGTACACAGTGTACAGTCATCTAATGCTTCAGACCTGCCCCACTAAGCCATGGCAAGGCTCTGTGGACTTGAGAACAAAGTTAGAGCTGAGGTTCCAAACTATGAGCCAAGGAGCCAGGGAAAAAACACCTGCCGCCCTCTTCAGTGTAGGATTGCAACCCTAATGGAGAGGTTCAGCTAATGGCCCAGTAGGTGAAAGGAGCAGGCAGACAAACATTTGGGAACAGCTGGGTTACAGGGAACACTTCCTCCTCAGTGCAGATGAGCGTGTGCTGCATAATTGATCATTACTGATGTCGCTGTTCTTGCATGACAGCGCTGGACTATGATGAGAAGCTGCTTCCGGGTGGATGAGCCAGGTGTGACTCATCTAGGAGAACTGCAGGCTTCTTGTTCAAAAAGGCATCTAAGGTAGATTGCCTTGTTTGTTCTGGTTGCAAATGATGGGTCCTGTTTTTGACAGAATATACTGTTCTCACTGGCACAGAAAACTAGTCTAGAATATACAGCTCCCATTAGTAAGTGCAACACACAAACAGCTGTAGTTTTGCATAATTTTATAGTTCTGCATACTTTTAGACTTTAATATTATAAAAATTACATCCAGGCCAAGAGTGCCATAATGAAGCAATTACAAAAAGCAGTGATATAGGATGAGGTATTAATATATTTAATTTTGCATCACCTTCATGTGCAGTAGGTGCCAAACTATTAGGAGTTTCTACACTGTGCAGCCAGGTCCATCCATTTTAACTTGGTAACAGCACCAATGCCTAAAATGGAATTGACTTACAAGAGATATGCTCAGAATCATGGTGTTGAGCACACTGACTGGTCTGAAAGCTTCAGGATTTTAAAAAGAAAAAGCAGATCAGGTCAGAAATTTGTGCAAATTCCATGTAAAAGCATAGAAAACAGACAAAAAAGAATTAGTAATTCCAGATTTAGGCCCTGAAAACAATCAACAGTAATAGGAATTGTAAAAGGAATGAAATGATTTGAATTTTACCATCACATAATAACAGAGTTTCTGAAACTGCATGTGCTAGTTATTTTGTTAATCAACCTTTTCAACAACAATAAAATCACAAAGTGGTTAACGTGGCAAAAAAATAACAAAACGATTCCCTCTCCTTGTATCTTATAAGAAAAAATCTACGTTGTGAAGGACAGAACTTGAGACACTGTACATCCCTGGTGGCACAAGTTGTGAAGACACAGCCTGTTAATCAGCAGGCCAGGGTTCGAGACCCAGGTCCCCACAAGTCAAGGATTTCCTGCTACAGGCAGGGGGTTGGACTAGATGATCTACTGGGTCCCTTCCAACTCTTATGATTCTATGATGAAATGACAATTCCTGTATCATTTCACGTACTTGTAGGCAACAATGCTGATTATATTAAGTGGCATATGTATAAGGGTTCATTCATAGATTTCTTTGCTGGTAGACAGAACCTGCTTATCTGGTTGTCCATAATATTGATACATATGCATAGCCCTTGGGAAGAGCATGTATGTGGGAGCCGAAATTAAGATTCTTAGGAGATAAATAATTTTAAATTAAACTCATGCTTCAACTCTTCTCAGTGATGGTTTAATTATGTCTCTAGACATATGGGGTGGGAATAAAGGGAATGCAGCAATACACACAAAATAATATGCATAGTTCTAATTAGTCTATGCATCTTCCTTTGAAGTAACCAGATTGCATTCTTCCTTCCTTTGGCTTCTCTGAAAGATCATATGCCAAAGTGTGGGAGTACAATTAAATGAGAGGGAGAGTGGGTTGCTGGTGTATTTAACATCTGCTGATTTTACTCCCACATAGACACAGAAAATGTCACCTTCTTGAATGAGGAAATAGAGTCACTTGCCTCCCATAGGAACAAAGATGTAGTAATCTTAGGTTCAATTTGCAGAGAGCTACCTCTTTTTTCCATAAGTCCTGCAGTATTTTGGACTGCTAGGAATTCTACAGTAGTGATAATCTGTTGCAGCTAATGGATTTTGGCTTTAATTCTATACACACCTGAGATAAAATCCCATTAAACAATGTGGGATCTATTTCTGAGTAAACATTGAAAGGATTGTGTTGCTATTCCCCCAAGTCTGATGACAGCTTTACTAGAGCAAGTCCAGAGGAGAGCAACAAGAATGATCAGTGGGATGAAAGGGAAGCCCTATGAGGAAAGGTTGGGGAAACTTGGTATGTTCAGCCTGGAGAAAAGAAGGCTGAGAGGAGACATGATCACCCTCTTCTGATACCTGAAGGGCTGTCATATAGAGGAAGGTCCTAATTTTTTTCATTGCTGCCACTGAAAGCAGAACTAGAACCAATGGGTACAAACTTCAAAGAAAGGAGATTCCAGTTGGGTGTCAGGAAAAAATTCCTGATGGTGAGGGCAGGTTGGCAGTGGAACAGATTGCCGAGGGAGGGGGAATCTTCCTCACTGGGGATCTTCAAGCAGAGGCTTGATGAGCACCTGTCAGAGATACTCTAGGAGGATTTCCTGCTATAGGCAGGGGGTTGGACTAGATGACCTACTGGGTCCCTTCCTACTCTAGGATTCTATGAACTATCTATTAACAACCTAGACAGAGCCTCTATTTTGTGTACAGCATGATTTGGCAGCCTATTGCACATGCAAATTAAGCTGAAATTTTCCCTTCCCTGGGATTGTAATTACTTAAAATTACTCTGTTTTTGAGTGATCATATTTCTGGATCTTCAGTAATGAACAGTCTATTTTGACTTAAGAATATCATTTATGTTGTTGTGCATCATACAAATGTCAAGGTGGAGATGCTGTTGGTCAGTGAAGAAGAACATATTTTTGTTGAGGAGACCATAGCTCCAGATAAAGCTCTTGCTTTGCATGCAGATGGTCCCAGGTTCAGAATTGCTGACTCAACAACATTCCGCCCCAACTACTGGGCCTGAAGCATGGAATTCTGGGAGGGATCCTTCTGTCACCTGAACACCCACCAAGAACCCATGCGGAGAAATTGAACCCTTCAGGGGCTGAAAAGGGGGCAACGTGTTTTTGTCCTATACTTAAGTTGGGAGACTGACCAACATCCAGACAGTTTGGTGCTCGGTGCCTGGTGCACTTGGGGGATATTGTTTAGAGGGGTTGCACTGGGGAGGATGCTGCACGTGGGAGATGTTGCACATGGGGGACTGATGCACATGGAGGACTGATGCACATGGGGGACTGATGTGCAGGGGGAGATGTTGCGCATGGGGGGACTGATGTGCATGGGGACTGATGTGCATGGGGGAAGTTGAGCATGGGCGACTGATGCGCATGGGAGAAGTTGCGCATGGGGACTGATGCGCATGGGGGAAGTTGCGCATGAGGGACTGATGCGCATGGGGTGTTGATGTGCATGGGGGAAGTTGCACATGGGGGAAGTTGTGCATGGGGGAAGTTGCGCATTGGGAACTTATGTGCATGGGGGAAGTTGCGCATGGGGGGATGTTGCGCATGGAGGAAAGTTGCACATGGGGGAGACTGATGCGCACGGGGGAAAGTTGCGCATAGGGGACTGATGGCATGGGGTGTTGATGCACATAGGGTGTTGATGTGCTATGGGGAATGGTGTATGGGAAAATGTTATTCCCACAACGCGGGTTCGCTTTTCGCTTGTACATTTCATAAAACATTAAGCCAAAACAGCATTCATGGTGCCTATTAAGGGCTAGAAGTGTTGTCATTTAGCATGAACTGACCTGAAAGAACATGCACATCTTTATCATATTTTCAAGATATGAGGTCTGTGCCGTTCTTACCATATCTGTCTGTCTGTCTGTCTGTCTGTCTACATACAGTATTTATATACTGCTTTTCAACTCAGTTTCAACTCAATTTCTGTCAACCTCCTTCTGTCTCTTTCTCCAAGTACTTCAGCAGAAGCAGTACTGCTTCTGACCTGATGGATAATAGGGCTCTCCCAGCACTGGCCTTTGTGAAGTGCTGTTTCTATCAGTGAGTTGCTTCAGAGCTGAGCAACTGATGTTGGTGCTGGAAGAGGCCAATTATCAGTGGGGAGGGGAGGATAAATTGCTATGTCTGTCCCTTGACCTTTTGTTTGACACACCTGTAAGATGGTACTGAACTAGAAGGACCAAGCAACTGACTTGATTTGAGGTGGCTTAGGACACTTACAGTGTAACTGTAGAAAGTACACATAGGTGACAAGTTGTAGTCCCAAATCTGCTGTAGACTGCTTGAGTTATATATGCGATATGGTTCTCCCAATCTTCTTCTAAGGTTATTAAACCATCATACATGGATTGCTTAGGCTGCAATCCTAAAGACACTTTCCTGGGAGTAAGACCCATTGTACACAAGGGGGCTTACTTTTGAGTAGACATGGTTAGGGTTGTGCTCTTAGTTTCAGATGCAAATACATGAATATCTTCAGACCATTCTCTGTTTAAGAAGTGCAACTTTGAAAATCAACTAGGGAGTGTGTAAAAATACACAACAGGGACAATGTTTAATTTAAGCAAGACCGTGTATGCTAGTGCTTACTGATTCTAATTTGACTTTGTATAATATCAAGTTTTGACCATCAGAATCAAATTCTTCTTGATGATCCGCTGGTTTGGGAATCTTCTGTTTATAGAAGACAATGGCTTTAAAAGACTTTATTGGAGAGCAGCCATATATGCCTTGCAACCACAGTGAAGATTGCTTCCTCTCTGATTGCAGAAAGGATGCTATGGGTAAACCCCACTGACTGCTGAGCATCACATTGTTTTCTACTTTCAAAGAGAACATCATGTACAGTATTAATTCTTTGCATTTTCCCACAACTATTGATAAAGGAAATTGTGCTGAAGTATGGGCAGATCAGTGGTTTTTTTTAAATCCACTTTACAAATTTGCCACCCAAGGAGAAAAGGTAGGAAGGAGATACAAATCATATACTCTTGCCACAAGCACAACAGTCAGTGACCTGGTTCCCACAGAGAAGGAATTACAAAGCACCTAGAGAAACAACTTGGTTATATTGGCCTGGAGCCATGTAATGCGATTCGGGTGTTCAAGAACAAATAAAAAGATCTGCTTGGATCACAAAACAAGAATGCAGGATGAACTGTTATTGGTTGGGAGAGGATGAGAAATCACAGTAAATTTTCCTTGAAACCATAAAACATTCTAGGAAGAAAACAGGGACTAGACGGAAGCTTGTGAAAGGTACCTTGTCTCTCCTTGGAATTCTCACAGTAGCATTAATAAATATCTGTGGCATGTATTTTTTCTAATGTAGGTCACTTATCCGTTTTACTTAGATATGCCAATGTGAGAGAAATACATAGCACTATATCAGGAATGCAAATGAATGTTTCTAGTGATGTAATATACATGTCTTTTCAAACAAAATTAAGAATAAGCTTGGATGAACAGCAGTTTGTCTAGATGACTCCATGTTTGTATGTTCTTTATTGGAATGCAGGGATTCCTCTATACATTATTTTAGTTAGGAATCTTATTCACATGGGGGTAAAGTGTCTGTGACCTGGCACTGAAATTTGGAAGTAAAAAGTAGAGAGAATTTGTGACTTGGATGACTGTTGCAGAAGTTCTTGGGATTAGGTGTTAAGAATCTGATGCTACTGGAAGGGTACTGGAGTGCTGTGTTTGTTTGTGTGGGTGTGTGTGAGACTGAGTGCATGGTGAATATGTGTGTATGTGTATGTCTGTGCATGGTGTGTAAGTGTATGTGTGTTTATATGTGCGAGTGCTGAGAGTGCTGTGTGTGTTTGCTTATGTCTGTGAGTGAGTGCATGGTGTGTGTGTGTGTGAGAGAGAGAGAGAGAGAGTGCTGTGAGTGAGCTGTTCGTGTGTGGGTGAGTGCATGGAGTTTGTGTGTGTATGTGTGTTTATCATGTGTTGTGGGTAAGTGAGTGAGTGCATGGGATGAAAGGCGTGTGTGTTGTGTTTATGTGAGAGCACATGTGGAGATAGAAGACAGTGGAGGAGAGGTAAGAGAGGGCTGGAGGTTGGGGACAGTGGGAGAGGGAGAGAGCCTGAGGTCTTGAGAGAGCAGGGTAGCCATATGTCCTGTTTTTCCAGGACATGTCCTCTTTTTTCGCATTGTGTTCTGGGTTGGGGGTAGCATGTTTGACACGCAGGTCCCAGACAGATTTCAAAAGTTTGAAGGGGGGGGGTCCCAGGACAAATTGGCCGAAGACCACTGGTGTAAAACATCATTCCATAGTGCAAGCTGTGACAGCTGTAGTTCAGTTTATAGGAACTATTTCCTAATTGAATAATAACCAAATACTGTGTTTATTAAAATCTTTAATTCATGTTCTGCTCCTGCTACTACTTCACAACATAGGAGTTATGAAAGAACCCTTCCCTATTAATTGCTGGCTGGTTAGCCCCATTGCAAACCACGTACAGGTGTTCTTTGATATCCACTAGCGTTCCATTCCAGAGCTTCCCACAGATAAACAAATATCCATGGATTAAAAACAGCAGAAAAATTAATTTAAAGACCCACTTTGAGGTTCGGTGCTCCTCCATTGCTCCTAATGGAGTAAGGTTGTGCCTCAGTATCTATATGGGTTTGATTCTGGGACTCCGTGCTGATATAAGAAGATGTGTTAAATAGAAGTTGTTTTTTTTAAGTGCATCCCTTTACATGGTTTAAAAACAGCTTTTCTTACTATTGTAGAGAGGCAGTCAGCAATTAGAAATACAGAAGACCAACCTGCTTTTTCCTGGCTCTGATGAAGAATGGAATTATTGGTATATGCCTGTCTGCAGCAGCAGAAAAGTCATTTTTAAAGCTGTGGTTTGCAGTGGCCACTTCATGTTGACTCAAATCTGTGTATAAAAAATCCATGTATAACAAGGTTGGACCTATATACATGCAATAGCAGAAGCTTGAAAAGTCACATGATCATGTAACCAAAAAACAAAAGTACACTATACAGTATGTGCTAGTGGGTGCATGTGAATGACCAGTCAGAGACAGATTTTTCCCTAGAGCTATCATGGACTGAATGTGAATAGTGGCATAATCCTAAACATGTCTACCCAAAAGTAAGCCCCATTGTGTTAAAAGGGTCTTACTCCCAAGAGTAAGGATTTCATTCATTCATTCATTCATTCATTCATTCATTCATTCGTTGGATTTATATCCCGCCTTTCCTCCCTAACAAAAGGGAGCTCAAGGCAGCTAACAGAAATTAAAAGAACAATAAAACACCATTAAAAATAGATCATAAATACAGATTAAAACACAATTAAAATACAATTAGATTATACAAAGACTAAAAACAATTAAAACAACATGCTAAAAACACATGTTAAAAACAATAAAATGGCAAAAACAATAAAACAGCAGCGCCCCCAACATCTGCCCCATTAAAAAGCTTTTTTGAAATAAAAAGTTTTAAGGCTCCGCCTGAAGCTCTGTACTGCGGAAGCTTTCCTCAGTTCTAAGGGGAGGGAGTATCAAAGCCGGGGTTCCACCACTGAGAAGGCCCTATGTCTGGCTGCCACACCTCTCACATCTCTTAGTGGCAGCACAGTCAGTAGGGCCCCCTCAGATGACCTTAGGTCGGATTGTACCAAAGATGACCTTAGGTCGGATTGTACCAAAGAAGGCGGTCCCTCAGATACCCTCGACCTGAGCTGTTTAGGGCTTTAAAGGTCAGGACTTTGAATTCAGCCTGGAAACGAATGGGCAGCCAGTATAGTCGCTGAAGCAGTGGCCCGACAGAGTCGAACCAACGAGCCCCAGCAACCACACGGGCTGCTGCATTCTGGACTAGTTGAAGCTTCCGGACCGTCTTAAGAGGCAGCCCCACGTAGAGCATGTTACAATAATCCAGTCTCGATGTCACTAGGGCATGGGTCACCGTGGCCAGATCTGAGTGACTCAGGTATGGTTGCAGCTGGTGAATCAGCAGAAGCTGAGCAAAGGCTCCCCTGGCCACAGCTGCCACCTGGGACTCCAGGAGCAGCTGCGAATACAGGAGAACCCCCAGGCATCCTGTCTGAAAAGCAAATGGCAGTGTTCTGAAAATACCTAGGATTTATCTTGCACATCAGGGTGAGTACACATACTTGATCATACTCTTGGGGATCCTAACAATAATTCTACTAGATATTTCATAACTCCACAGTTCCACCTTGCAAACAAGTTGAAAGCTTAAGACCACTTAGTGAATTCATAGCATCAGCTAGATTTCTACTAGGAAGGATTTGATTTGTGTCTTGATATTAACTTATGTGTTTGTAATTTTGTTGTCCATTGGTTGACTTTAAATTTTCTTTTCTTTTTTTTCAAATAGGCGAACCCATAGAAGGTCTTAGAGAGAGCGATTACCTTTTGATTCATTCATGCCGGCAGTGGACAACAATTACAGCTCATAGTCTGGAGGAGGGCCATTATGTCATAGGGCCAAAAATAGAAATCCCTGTGCATTATGCCGGTAAGTGTGGCTTCAGCTCTGACAAAAATAAAAGGTGAAGAAGTTGCCTACCAATTACACCAGCTGTTCTGTTTGCTTAGCAAAAAATGAAATAAAATTGACACTGAAAGACACAGCCACTGTTTTAAGCATAACAAATGCAAAAATAAGAAATAGGCATTTGTATTAACTGAACTGTATGATTTCACTTGTAAAATTCTCAACTGCTGTATAAAAAATTGCCATAACTCTCTTCTAAAACTATCTTCTTTTGGAAAATACTCAAATGCTGGCTACTTTTATGCTTAAAAATTAATAGGGCCACATGACAGCCTGCTTGGGTCAGTTTCTGGCAACAACAGTATGTGCTTTGGATGAATGCACACTGTTGAAAGATTGCCAGTTAGAGATTCAGTTCTTATTTATTTTCTCTTGTAAGCAACTGTTGATCATCTGCCCTCAAGTCATTGCAAATTCATTCATGCCATTCCTTTCTGTCAAGTTTTAAGAGTGTGTCCAGGTCAGTGTTTCCTCTAATAGATCCATGGCACTGCACAGACCATTCCTATAGCAATGCAGTCACACATTATATCTAGATGCTTGGTGATTTCACAACATGTCATCTCCAGCTTTCTGGGAAAACCAAGCTGCATGGATCACACAAGATGTGTGACTGCGCAATTTAGAAAACTGGTCAGGGTGCTTCTGGCTACAGCAAATGGTTGTTGCGCTTCCCGCTGGACAATCTTCTGCTCTACCCCCTAACTGAAGGTGTTGTTTGTCTTTTCTTTCTATCTTTGTACTAAGCCACCAGACACTTTTTCAAATATCTACTTTAACATATGGACTATGAACTAAATTTTTCTGCTTCCTTTAAAATCATTCAAAAATATCAAATCTCAATTCTCGTTGACACTATTTAGGCACAATCCTAACCAGTTTAGGCTGGTCTAACTCACCTGGCATATCTTTCCATGGTGGTATGGACATATTGGCATATGGCTATTACATATTGGCGTATGGCCTCGCCCTCGCCCTCCCTCCCGAATGGTGTAAAGTGCCTTATAGCACTTTTGTGACACCCCCATGTCAGCACAGGACTTATGCCAGAGCTTAATCCTAACTGGAGGTTAGGATTGCAGCATATCAGTGCAATCCTATTAGTGTCTACGCAGAAGTAAGTTCCATATAGTTTAGTGGGGTTTATTCCCAGGAAAGTGCTTTTAGGATTGCAACCATAGTGTTGTTAAATGCCCATGGAAAAAAACATTTTTAATTTTATCTTAAATGACACACAATTTCAAAAGATAGGAGTTTAAATCGTAAATGTCTTTGGGGGAAATGTGAGTTTTTTTCTCATGAAGTACAAAAGAATGGAGAAGGGAGAGCCTGATGGTGTACTTAGGCATAGCATTAGCAATAATTAATCTTTTTGCTGTTTTATTTTGCTAATATTCTGCTAATATTTTGCTAATATCTACCACAACTTGGTCTAATATAGGGCAGCCAGAGGCCAGTTTCTTACAGTGGAAATTCAGAAGCTGCACAGATCAGCAAGCAGACAATTAAACTTTAAAGAGTACTTTTGAGGACTTGTAAGTTGAACACCATATGGTAGTGTTGCATATCTTGTGGTATTCCCAAAATCTTTAGATGCATTTTTGCATTTAGAGTTCTGCAAGAGAACTTTCAAATATATAGGAATGCATTTTGCAGAGTCCTATAAAATGCATCTTGTGTTTGAGAGTCAGTTCTATCTTCACTCTCTGAACCTTAATCTTTTTCATTATATGAATAATTACCATGGGATATTTATTCAAAGCAGTTACTAGTGTTAATGGTTACTTCAGACATCCTGTTACTAACATTCCTTTCTGTTAGCTCCCTAAGCCACATCTATACTGCAAACTGAAAAAAAATTGTGGCTTTATTCCATGATACCCCAGTGGTAATCATTGCTTCTAAGGCTCTCTGGTGATCTCTCAACACTACATTTTCAGGATACTTAGGGAAAGACGTGATTTCTGTTTTGTGGTTGTGTGTGTTTGATTTTTGCTAGTTAAGCTGCCATTCTGGTTTCCATCTAAACATTTTGAGAAACAATCTAGTCAGTGCAATTTAAAACAATTAAAAGAAAAAGGAACACACACCTTTTCCAGCTGAATTCAGTCTCCAAAATCAGGGTGTGCATTCGATTTGGTGGTTAATTAGATTTTAATAAATACAGTATTTTGATTATAAGTATAGCGTACGCATTAATACAATGGCCAGGGTGACCATATAGAATGGAAGACCAAGTGCCTCTAACTTTAACCATTGCACGGAGGAGGGAATTTAGGCAGCTGCTGCTTTTAAAAACCTTCTATGTTGACTTAAACCTTCCTAAATTCCCCCTTCTATGCAATGGTTAAAGGTACAGGCACTGTCCTCCATTCTATATGGTCACCCTATACAATGGTACATTAGATTCAGTGGCTCATTAGATTAGAGTAAATATGGTATATTTTGCATGCCAGCCTCTGAAGTATTTGCAAACAGTAAACACTGTGAGAGTTCAAAGACTACAGTACTACTGTTTTTTTGAGTACATTGTCTTTGGGCTGTGGGTGGCGCAAGTGGCTAAGACACTGTGCCTGTTAACCAGCAGGCCAGGGTTCGAGACCTGGGTCGGCCCCACAAGACACGGTGAGCTCCTGTCCTTAGCCCAGCTCTGCGACGCAGCTGGATCCAATTGTATTGGCTCTGCCTTTCCATTGGACTAATTCAGTGGTGTGGAGAGGGGGGATTTGCTGCTTGGGTAACAGCCTATCCTCCATAACAATCCAACCCAGGCTTTTGTGCTTCGCATGCAGCGTATGCAGCGCAGAGCACGATACCATAGTCTTCCAAGACTGACGGAGGCCTGCTTTGTCTTTTCCCAGAGTAAGTGATGCCAAGTTGCCTTCTTACGAAACAGTTTAAAGAATACCTACTGCTCACTATTCTTTTCAGAACAGTAATATTTGTTTTCTTGACAGTTCACCATAGTATTGAAGCATATAGATTGATTTTAAGCACAATTGAACCAAAGAGTATCCATTTAAACATTCTTAATAGATTTTGAATCCATGAGGGAGGCACTGTAATACTTCTTAATTCCTTTTAAGAATTAAAGCCACATTAAATGAATGTGTGGTTTATATCAGCTATTATAAAAGGAAAAGAAGCTGTAATTCTTTTAAGCTGCAATCCTAAACACACTTTTCTGGAAGTAAGGCCCATTGAACACAAAGGGGCTTACTTCTGAGTAGACATGGTTAGGATTGTGCCTTTAATCCAGAACAGGGATTGCCAAACTTTTTGGCAGGAAGGCCACATCATTGCTCTGACACTGTGTTGGGGGCCAGAAAACTAATTTACATTTTAAATTTGAATAAATGTATATATAAGAATGTGTTGTAGTAGATTTCAAGCCTGGCCCACGGGCTGGATAGGGAAGTATTGCCAGCGGCCACACTAAGATTTGCTGAGGGCCGCATCTGGCCCCTGAGCCGGGGTTTGGAGATCCCTGATCTAGAAGGAGAAGGCAAACCATATATGTAGTTATTTGTACTGCTGTCCAATTTTAATATGCAACAGTCCTGTGCTTATTATGTATGCTGCCCTTTTTCTAATACTTTTCTGAACTTGGTAACTTTGGAGTTTATGAAATGTGATGTACGTGGCAGGGAACTAGAGGTTACTAATTCTCTCAAAACTTATTCTTAGAGCTGCTGAAAGAGAAAAGTTGGGGTAGGCTAGCATGATTACTTTTCCAACTATCTGTGTGTTCAGGTCTTGGATGGAAGATCAGCATACACTTATTCTAATTCTTAGTACCTATATTCAGGCTTCTTGCTATAACTCTCAGAAATATTTCAGAAACTGAGCAGCTGCAACCATGCCAAGGCATCTTGGTCTTCTGCCAGATGCGGGTAAGCTTTATCACAAGGCATCTCTTCCTGCTCTTTTTTGTGATGGTCAATGCCTCTGCAGCTTTGCACCTCATGAAGTCAATGATTTTTTTAAAGCATTTGTGAGGCAAGGGGGTAAAACTATGGCTTATGTCATAGTCCTTCAAGTATTAGACAGAAATGTCCCATCCACATTACTTTGTGGTATTTGATTTCATCAAACCATAATAGAGTAGATGGTCCTGCAGCTAGGTCACTAGCAGCTCTTGTTGGATTGTCCTGATTTCTGACAGTTCTGTGAGAGAAAACTCCCTTTTGCACATTGCAAAGCATTTAAACAAAATAAAAAAAACTTGTCATTCCATGATTTATGCATTCCCTGCAAAATCTATAACACTGTCATGTGTATAAACTAGCTCAAGTCTTTCAGAAATGGTCTTGTCACATACCAAACCAAGTGTATTGGGGGCTTAGTAAGTGCAACATGACTTTTCAGCAACCCAGCCAACAAAACAGGTAAATACATTCTATGACTCATCCTGTCTCTGCTGATTCACCCATCAAAACTGTGTATGACGTAGGCTTCAATTTTAAATAAGTTGAATTATAGGTGCCCAGAGATCTTTGAAAATATTCACGTAAGCAACATGCTAGGGCATGCACCAACTGCATAATTCATGTACTACAAAGTATTAATGCTCTTAACACACACAATATGTCATCATGTTGCAAGGTTTATTCTCCAGTTTAAATTCTTAAAACAGTGGAGAAGTTATATAAATATTCTTAATAAAAATATCACTTTGCAGAATCTTACATGTGAGGAGGTGAAACCACAGAAGATGTTTGTCTAAAGGCATACAGCTGTTGCTTGCACTTATAAGTCCCCTGCTGCCATGAAACACCATTCATGCAGAATTTCTGGTCACTGTGGCTCAAACAAGTACAATCCAGACTACAGCTGTGCTACAGTTGAAGTAATCTGCAAGCAGGAAATAATTAAGAACATAGAGCAGATACCTTGAGAAACTGAGCAAAACTACTAAAGAATGCATTATATGTGGCTCAGGGATAAGCCGTCTCTGATTGGAATTTATTTCCAGTGAATATCTTTTACAGCTTAAAATTTGAGCTTTGAAAATCCATTGTTGCATATTACTGAAGCATCATATGACGTAAACTTCCCTTAGATGGAAAGGAGAAATTTGACATTCAGTTATGAAAATTTTTTGAAAACAGGCAGCAGGAACAGTCTGATGATTTAACCCCACTTCACTACATTTTGATGCTAGGATAAAAGAATATCAGAAGGGAAGATTTATCCTTCAAACAAGTAGCCAAGAGAAATATTTTAACTAATAAAAATAAAGTTGCAACTGTGTACACCAGTGTGTACACCACTTGACCCAAAGTGTGGGTCAAGGCACACCTGTGTGTCAGGAGCCCATGCTAGTGGATTACAACCTGGCCCCTTCTGCCCATCTTTGCTTTTCAGAGACTTTTAAGTCAGCAAAAAATAACAACAACAAATAGTATTGTTTATTTGAAACAAACAATAATTTCTGTTGTTGTTTATCTGTCTTGGCTTCTTCACCTCTAAATCTACCAAGCTGTTGTACACATAGAACTTAAGGGTTTTTTAATCTATTAATTTAGTGTAATCGAACTTCCCTCAGTAGACCAAATAACAGTACAAGTTCATGTATATAATGTATTGCTGCTAGATTTGGAATTCCTAGTGAAAAAAATCTCTGTGCCAAATGAATAATATTTGGGTCAGGGCAGAAACTTGGCAGGGACATAAGTGTACAAGCCAAGGGTGCTACTTGCAAGTATCGCTTAACACCCAAGCATGAAAGGAACAAAAAGGAGAAGATTTGTGTCTGTGTAGGAGGGAGATGGGTGGGTGAGATCCAACAGCTGTCTTCCAGCTGCTAGGATTGTTTAGTTTAGGAAAAAGTCAGCCAATTTTCTTTTATTTACATTTTATTATCCACATCTTTTGTGTGGTTATTAAAAGCAATCCTCTAATTCATCTAGAGAGCGTCATCGGTTGTGTTACATTTTCCCCCCATAATCATGCCCATCTCTGGGCATAAAACTGAAATTAAAAATGATCTCTCAAGGCATGATGCATTCCCATCACACTTACATAGGACACAATCCAGAGCAAATTCAGCCTGCTCTGACCTAACTGCACTCTCCTAACCTGTATCCAGAGCAGAAAGTTATGCTGAATCCAGAGAGTCAGGAAGCCTGGGCTGCCCTAACTGCTCCAGAGCATGCTAAGTAATTGACACAAGGGGAAGACTTGCTCCTGAGGAGACACCCCTCAGATCACACTGAACAAGGAACAGCTGTGGTGCCTACAGTGGTGACATGACTCTGCACATCACCTGGTGCAGAAGTCTGTGCGTCATCCCTGGGATGCGCGCCCCCCTACCTGGACTGCACAGTCACCAAAGTTGGCGCCTGCGCAGTTGTTTCTGAAGCCAACTGGCTTCAGAAAGAGCACCGCGCAGGCACAGCACTCCCTCCGAAGCCATTCGGCTGCCGCTCCGCCTCCTGAGTGAGGCCGAATGGCTGTGCAGAGGCGCGGACTTTCTCTGCTCTAAGGAAGTCTCCTCTGAAGCTGTTCGGCATGCTCAGTGTGTTTCTGCGCAGTGCACCTCAGATGGCCGTTCAGGCCAGCTCCTCAGACAAGTGGCAGCTTCTGGCTGCTGCTCCGCCTTGGAGCAGGCCTGAATGGGGGTGCTGACGCCTGGGGCCTGCCAAAGGACAGTCAAACTCCTCCGGCACATCACCCCATACGGAGTGCATCACCCAATGCAGCCCACACCAGCCGCACCAGTCTGGTGACGCCACTGGGTGCCTGCCTTATAAGGAGTCCCTGATGAGATGCCAGTACATTCTACAGTGAATACAAGGGGCTTCTTGGAGTGGCCTGCTGTATCCTGAGGTTTGTGGGCAGCCGTAGTTTGTTCCATATCCTGAGGTTGAGAGGCAGGGGTTGCAGCTAGGATGGCCAAGAACTCAGATTTTTGGTCAACACTGCCATTCTTACTTGGGCCTTATCATGGACCCCTATGGGTCTACTCATTACTATACCTGCTCCTGAGGTGGTATAAGTCTGAGGGCTGGAAGAGGGCATTACTGCCTTGGAAACAGGCTTTGGATACAGAGTAACTGCTCTGCCCTAGGCAATGCTAAACATGCCCTCAACTTGCCTCTCCTGAGCTGCTTAGGCTGCCCCAGTTAGGGCAGAGCAGGTCCACCTCTCTTAGGGCATGTTGCCTTGCTCTGCCCTAAGCCTATCTTGCCTTGCTCTGCCCTAAGCCTCTTCCAGAGTAACTGGGCTGGAGCATCTTGCAGTTGCTCCAACCTAGTGTTAGACAGGGCAACCTAAGGGCTCTTATGTGGACAGATTAGTTGCTCTGGATTGTCCTGTAAAGGTTGCATGGATATGTTCTCTTTTTTGGAGTGTTTTCAGGAGTGACTGCACTAGAAATGTCTAATGAAAGTCTAATGAAAGTGCAGTCAAAAGTGCACTAATGACAGTTTTCTTCAGTTTCTGGAGAACAGTGAGGTTTAATGAAGATCGAGTCATACTTCATATTTATAACTTGCTTTTAGGATCTGTTGCACCCCTGCAGTTTAGGATGATCTGTTTGATATGCCAGTCTTAGACCTTGCACAAGTAATTTCTCTTCCAAAAACCCTCTTTAGTTCTCTTGCTTTCCCTTGTTCTCTGTCACTTCTGTAGCTCTGAAGTCTTTTAATTTGAGCAGCCTTCTGTAATAACTAATGGTCCTTTATCCTTATTATCAGGCACCCCTCTATTTTCTCCTTTTCTAGAAATGAACAGATTCATAAATTGTGAAAATCTGCTTACCTAGCCATTAGCATTATTTAAATCTTTACCCTAGTAAAAATGTTTTTCCTTTACAAGACATATAAGCTTATATTGACATTCAGGTTTCCTTCCAGTTCCAATTAACCTTAAGCTAGTCTTTCCAAGCATTCAGCCCACCAGTCACTTGTATGTTGTTATAAGCTTGGATGCTAATAGTGATTCTGTAAATGAAGAACATTCTCACTTGGGTAAGAATTTAAATAATGCTAATGGGCACAGGGGCTGGGGTGGGTGGATAATGAGACAGTTAAAGGGGGGAGAATAAGGTTTCCCATGTCCACAGTTTCTTTTCTGCAGGGTCCCTGGAATGGATCCTCCACAAATCCAGGGACTTCCCTGTATATCATTCTTTAGTACTAAGCTAGATGTTTCTTAACAGTAGTATATTTACCCAAGCTGGAATTTATCATGCAAGGTAAATTGATAAACATATTCTATATGAGAGAAGTACATCTCTTTAGGATGTGTATTCTCTGGATTAGTTTCACATTGTGTATTGTAGATCTCCATTTCTTCCCTCTCACCAAAATCATTGATAAAGGAAACAATACACAACCTTTGCTTTCCAAAAGCATTAATTCTGTTGGAGAAGGGAATTTTTTAAACTGAATGGCTGTTAAATGTGCAGTGATTTTACACTCTGAGTGCTTTAAAATGAGGGTATGGAAAACACCTATAGAATAAGAATTATGTCATCTTTTTAATATTTGCTCAGATGGCCAAAAATATGCTCCTAGGTCTGGAGAATGCCGGTAGGAAGTGTGGTTGGAATACCTTTGTCAGCATCCTTTCCGTGGAAACCAGAAGCACTTCATGTCTGGGAACCAATGCCAGTCACGTCAGCCTTGCCTATTAAAGCAACTGACATCATAGGTTTCTCAGACTGCAACTGAATTGTGGTACCAGGCACCGCCTGTTTGAACTGGGGCTCGCTGCTGTAGCTATTTATGAATAAATGTGTATTGTGTATTTTAACAATTTACAGTCTCTGAAAACTAATCCATGGTGCTTGAAGATTTTCAGAATGAATGGAAGACTCCATTTTTTAACTATGAGAAGCAAAAAAAGTATCCTACTGTAGTCTGAAAACAGACCTTCACAGATGGACTGTGTATTTTCAGTTAACCTAGATTAATTAAAATGTGTGTCTGAGCGCTACTAATCTTCTTGCCATTGTAGTAAAACACTACCTTCTTTACTCTGCACATTGTGTTAGCGTTTGGATAAATGTACAATCCAGGCATATGTAACACTTGTCTGTAACAGATGGCAAAGTAATGAGCTTCAGTATGAATCCTGATTGCTTTGGCCTCGTATAAATTGGAATTTAAGTAGTCTGAACTTTGCAGGCAGGTTCTTATTCCAAGCTGTTGACCCATTGGATGTTAAAATGTACTGTGTAACTGTGTGATAGTGTCGCAGCTGACTTTATAGGCTGAAAACTTAACAGTAAAAGAATCGGGGCTGCATTAAGCTAGGGCAGGGCCTGTGACATATGTTATAAAGGGGAATATGATTTAGCATGAATGATTTTTTAAACATGCACATATTAAAACATGAATCATTTACTTGCAGAAAAAAATAATTTAAATTGGCCCAGAAAGAGGAAAAGGATATGGCAAGAACTGCTGTTGCATTCTTGTACCCTTCTTGGACCTGAACCACCCACTTCATCTCATCACCACCCTCCCTCCACCCTTTTACACCCCTATCCCCTTGTCTTCTACTGGTCCACATGGAGCTTAACTGCTCCAGCACATGCTTCCTGAAATGAAAAACCAAAGACAAGCATTAATGCAGGGTACTTGGAAATGCAGGACCTGTAGCCTGTGTTGCTTTTGCTATGAGGTTAATCCAGCACTGAAAAGGTTCTGTATATTTATGCTAATATTGAAAGTCATTTTATGAAACTTTTTGCAAGATTCTCCAGTTAGATTGAACATCTATCTATTAGAGTGATATTAGTTGTCTTGAAGCAAAAGTCATACTGCAAGTTGTTGACTTCATAATAAAACCCCCCACTCCTTACTTGGCTGCTCATTCAATATATGTGTGGTTTAGTGCCAATTAAATTTCTTATACCTCTGATGAAGGAAAAGATTGTAATAAAATTGCTGGCAATGGAGACTGATTGTAACAAACTTATTTTCCGTAAGTGCCTTTTGCCTCTTCTATGAAAACTTATTGAGGGTCATGAAAGAAGCTAAAAATAGTTGGTTTAAGATGCGTTTTTAAAATGCTTAACTTGTAAATTTAGAACTGTTTTCAAAGGGGCTCTTTCTTGTCTACAGTTTAGCAGAATTCACATGTCAGGCTAGAACTGTTCTTACACAGTTTGGGAATTATTAATATGTTTGGTGATATCTGAGATATGTTGGTATCTGATCACAACTGTGCTGAATTCCACAATGTTCTTATCCATCAATTTTGGATTCTCTGCAAATTATCCATAAATTTTGGGCTCTCAGCTATTAGAAAATACAGTTGGATGTCCATGTCTGCTGGAGATCCATTCTCAGACACCCCATTGATACTGATACATTGGTTGCAGGTTGAACCAATATTGCCTCCTGATGCAACCACAGATGTTTTTCAGTCACTCTAGAGGCACACAACTACTATGGGCCTCATAAAGCCTCCTGGACATGACAAAAAAACCTCTTCTTTAGTATTTGGGAGCTCACATCTGGCCATCTACCAAGGAACATGCAGTCAGTTAAATCCATGGGTCCCAAGTCCATGGATAAAGTACCTATAGTTACTATTATGTGAACCAGTTTCAATTTGTGGAAGTTGAATATGACCTCAAACTCTCACTGTTGACTCTTTTTCCTTTGTGTATTATAATTCTAAAAGAAATAATTTAAGCCTGTATTTGCCAGGGTTCAGCTCCAGAACCTGTGAGATCAGATCTGGAAGTCATCAGTTATAGATTTTGCACACTATGTGCATTTCTTTTACCATTTGTTGCTGTTCACAACATGTCTCAGCATTTCTGGCATTAGTGGGTCAAAGATTCTAGATCAGAATAAGTTGGCCTAACCTCATCCCCCAGGAGGAGAAGTGCCCCCCTTTTGGCACTTTTGTGACACCCTCAGGCCAACATGGTACTTGTGCTGGCCTAACCAGGAGTTAGGATTGTGCTTTGAACCTTGAATCAGGCCTTCTCCACTTCAAATCATACCTCTGCCATTTGCTCACTAGGTGGCCTTAGGAAAGCTATTTCCTTGCAATCTTGGTTGCAATATGAAGATAATGGTACTTATTTGCCTTACAGCGTTGATTATATCAAGATAATATTGTGAAATGTTTTGCAAACTCAAAGCATGCTTTACAAATGATAAACATCTTAGGTTCACTTTTTAGAAGAACTCGTACTAATGTTCCCCCTATTTAAAAAATAAAAAACTTTAGCAACAAGTTCTATGTGACACAGTTTCCCCCAACAATCTTGGGACACAGTTGTATTTATATTTTTTTTGAAGCTGCATTCATTTTGCTGCACATTCCAAAATGAGGTAAGCAGAAAGACTCCAAAAATTTCGTAACTGACACTGTACTCAATGTATTAATGGAGGAGTACATGACAGTCACAAAACCCATATTTTCTCTAGAGTTTCTCCAGCAGTATTTCACAAAAATGCCATGTGATGTCCCATGTGTTTCATCATGAAGATACATGAGATGCATGATACTGGAGATGAGGTCTGTGACAGCCATGCACCCTTCATGGTACCTACTTAGGCCCTAAGAGCTGCACTGCACATTTCAGAAATGCATTTCTTTAATACTAGCGAAAAGCGTGCTCATGTTGCAGGAGTAAAATTCCCCCGTATGCCATCCCCCCACTGCGCATCAATCCCCCATGCACATCAATCCCCCATGCACAACATCCCCCATGCACAACATCCCGAATGCGCATCAACCCCCCATGTGCATCAAACCCCAATCACAACATCCCCCATGTGCATCAACCCTCTATGTGCAACATCCCCCATGCACATCAATCCCTCCTATGCATCAGCACCCCCCTGCACATCAAAGCCCCCATGTGCATCAACACCGCATGCTCAACATCCCCCATGCGTATCAAATCCCCATGTGCATCAAATCCCAAATGCGCATCAAATCCCAAATGCACAACAAACCCCCATGCACATCAAACCCCCTTAAGAGTTAAATTTCTCCACATCAGTTCTTGGTACAGAAGGAACCCTCTCCCCGAATTTCATGCTTCTAGGTCCAGGGGTTGGGGCAGAGCATCCCTCAGTCACTGATTCTTCAATGCAAAGTATAGGGAGAAAACCGCGTTGCACCCCGTTTCACCCCCTTCCGGTTGGAATTTCCAAAAACTGGTTCTTAGTGCACCCCTCCATCATGGAAGGAACACCCACCCCAAATTTCACGCTTCTAAATCCAGCGGTCTTGGCTGGGCATTGATGAGTGAGTCAGTCAGTGAGTCATAATAATCCATTATGGTGCCTAGATATGCTGAGTGAAAATGTCCACAGAAACAGCAGACATGAAATTCTTAGGCAATTACTCTTCTGTGTGTGTCTTTGGGCACTATAAAAAAGACACAGTGGTTAAGCAGGAGACATATTTTTGGGAATTCATGAAGTGTAGCTTTAATACAATGTGGTAGAAACAAAAGCAATAAGTATATATGCTGAAGAAAGCGTAATGGTTAAGCTTGTTAGGGAACCTACACAAGAAATGTACAGAGCCAGACTTGCTGGATATGAGCTAAAAGCTTTGATAAAGAAGTTATCAAACTTAATTTGTATTTCTTAAGGCACTGACCTTGGTATAGCATGCAGTAAATCTTGTGCATGGCCCTCGCTGTCTTTCATATGCTCCTGCTTTCTTCCACTCCCAGAGAAGCCAGTGTGGATGATATTATCAGGACTTCTCTTGACTCAGGACCCTAGCTGGGTAAAAATCAGTTGCATCAGCTCCTACATTGCAGTTTCCTTTTCTTCACGTATAGATTTAAGCAGTTAGAAATTAAGCAGAAGCTTCTGTTTGTATCTGCCAAAGGTGAAAGGCAACATTTTTGGAGCTACATGAGAAGAAGGCAGGGGGCTGGATCAATCTGCTCCAAGGATCATAATATAATGATCATGCCTACTTTCCTTTCCTGGCTCCTCTATCCATACAGGTTCTTGAATCTGAATAGGAAATGCCCAGCATGCAAGGATTGCCTCCCATAGAGGGAATGCTCTGTTTCCTGCTTTAGCTCAAGAGCCTGGTGAGAGTTAAAATGAGAATTAAAATAGGTATAAAATTCCAGATGTGCTGAGAACAATCCAGGTTTGTTCTGCATTTTTTTCTTGCTTTGATTCAAGGAAGGAGGAGATAGGTAAAGTGGCTGGGGGAATTGTGCTAAAAAGTTTGGAAACTATTGAATTAGGGTGCAATCCTAACCACTTTCCAGCACTGGCATAGCTGTGCCAGTGGGGCATGTGCAGTATGGCATGTGCTGCATCCTACAATTGGAGGGTAGTCACAGAGGCCTTCTCACAGAAAGGGAATATTTGCTCCCTTATCTTTGAGTTGCATTGTCCTTACCTGGAGATGGAAAATTGATTAGGATTTGCACTCTGGTCTTTTATGCTGACAACA
Organism: Cryptoblepharus egeriae; assembly: GCA_030015325.1. NCBI lineage: Eukaryota > Metazoa > Chordata > Lepidosauria > Squamata > Scincidae > Cryptoblepharus > Cryptoblepharus egeriae. The sequence goes on from JAREYC010000003.1 coordinate 41,826,954, forward strand.
CCTTGTCTTGATTTGAGTTCTATTGCATATTCTTTCCTATGTAATGTGAAGCAATTTATTTGGAAGCCTGACAACTCAATCTGTTCTCACATGCATATTATATAATAGTGATTTAGGCCATAGTCATGAGCATTTGAAGGCCAGCTGCAGCAAGAACGTTTAGGAGGCTGATGCCCAGTTAGCATTCTTTCTTCATGCAAGTTTGTCATGTACCTTGGGGATGTTGGAGAACAGTCTAGACAACCTAGAATAGTGGTTCTCAAAGTTCTTAGCACCGAGATGCACAGTTTGCCGCATTTTATGTGTCACCTTAAGTTGTGACCAGAAGTGACATTATCAAGCTGGAAAATTCTCAGCTCTCCCTATACAACAAAATAAAATCTACATATCCCAACTGGGATTATTTTTTCGCTTGTTTATCAAGACATTGCTTGTATGTTGCACCCCTTTTTACCCCCTTATGGGTTAAATTTCTAAAGATTGGTTCTTGGTGTGTGCTCTCACGTAAGGAATAAGCTCCCCAAATTTCATACTTCTAGAACCAGGGGTTGTGGCAGGGCACAGGGATTCTTCAATGTAAAGAATGGGGACAAGAACGCATCACACCCCATTTCATCCTCTTCCAGTTTGAATTTCCCAAAATCAGTTCTTAGTGCTTACATCCACACTCCCCAAATTTCACACTTCTAGGTCTGGTGGTTTTGGTTGGGCATTGGTCAGTCAGTGGGTCGGTCGGTCAGTGACTTTTCAGTTAAATATTTATAGATGTTTATCTTGCAAAATACTGTCAATCCAACTTACTCTCAATCCAAGGTTTTACTGGGGAGGATTTTCCTTCTGTGATGTAGGCACCCACTAAGAATAGATTTTCAAAAATTCAAACCAGAAGGGGGTGAAAAGGGGTGCAATGCATTTTCCTCCCTATACATTGAAGAATCCCTGACTGATCAACACCCAGACCCAACCCCTGCACCTAGAAGCATGAAATTTGGGGAGCATATTCCTTCTGTGACGTAAGCATCCACTATCAATTTATTTAGTGACCAGTGGTGCCTGATGTTACCTGTTACCTGGTGTTGCTCACTGGTGATCAGTGCCTGTTGGTACACAGTACCTGGTGCCCAGAAAGGAGGACCAGAGGTGTTGTCTGCTATCCACTGCCACTTGGTGGTGCCTGGCGCCTGGTGACTGTTAGGGATGCACAATGCCTGGTGGTGCCTGGTAATGTCTGGTGCCTGTTAGGGATGCACAGTGCCTGGTGGTGCCTGGTGGAGTCTGGTAAGAGTGCCCACTGGTACCCCATGCCTGGTGCCTAGTGGTGCCCAGTGATGCCCCATAGCCCAGTGGTACTGGGTGCCCAATAGGGGTGCCTGGTAGGGATGTGTGCTCCCCACTAATTACTGATGCCCATTGATGCCCACTCCCACTGGTATCTGCTTCCCACTGGTGCCTGCTGGTGCCCAGTAGCCTCAAATGATGCCCAGTAGGGGTGCCTGGTGGTGTCCAGTGATGCCTGCTGCCGCCAATTGGTGCACCTAACCTCTGGTGCATTCTGTCTGGTGCCCAGTAGGGGTGCCTGGTGGTGTCCAGTGATACCTGGTGCTTGCTGCACAATGCTGCCCAATGTTGCATGGTAGGGATGTCCACTGGTGTCTGCTGCCTGCCTGCCACTGCCCCCTGGTAGGTCTGGTGCCCAGTGCTTGTCATTGTCCAGCAGTGCCAATGCCTACCACCTAGTGCCCACCAGTGGTCAGTCATACCCAGGGCCCACAAATATTCTTGAAATTTTACTCCCTCACTGGTGGGTAGTATAAAAATAAAATCTAACTCTGAACACTATTATACTATCACTCACCTAGAGTCTCAGTCAGAAAATCTCCAAAGGTTACCCAATCCTACCCCGGGTCAAGAGTGGGCATCATTATCTTTAGTCCAAGTTACTTCAGTAAATACAGTATGCAGTGGCAAATGTAGATTTGTCTTTCAGTAACATTTGGAATAATCTTGTGTCTCCCTTTTTATACCTTAAAAAGATATTAACCCTTTGGTGCAGGTGTTGTGTTGCATTTCTAGGTTTATTGTAGAGGAGGAAGTGGAGTACCTTAGGCCTTGTTTCATGGCTGTTATAAGAATGTGTGAGTGATCTTTTCTATCTATCTATCTATCTACAGTATTTATATACCGCTTTTCAACTGAAAAGTTCACAAAGCGGTTTACAAGAAAATGAAAAAATTAATAGCTAATTAAAAGCTAATTAGGTAAATAGCTAGTTAATAGCTAATTAAATAGCTAATTAATAGCTATCTTGTTCTTATCTTTGGTCTTATAATTAAACCAGGCTGTTTTCTGTTAATATATCAGAGAGTAACTGTATTCTGCTTTCCAGATTTAGATCTAATGCCAGAGCGCTATGGTTTACATGAGACACCATTAAACAGTCACTCCGTGGGATACAAATCTTATATATACAGTATATAAAATTGAACAGTCATGCACTCACTCACTTATCGATGCCCAGCCAAAACCACCAGACCTAGAATGTGTGAAATTTGAGGAGGATAATCCTTTTGTGATGTAAGGACCCACTAAGAACCAATTTGGTGCCTGTTGTTGCCTGCTGGTGCCCAGTGCTGTCCACTAGCGCCCAGTGTCCACCAGTGTCTGGTCCCTGGCAGGGATGCCCAGTCCCCAGTGGGGGTGCCTAATGGTGCAAGGTGCCCACAGCCCAGTGTGGTTTGGTGCCCAGTGGCTGCTAGGCATGTGTGATGCCCTGATGCACACACACAACTGTGTGTGTCACCCAATGCGAGAACTCAGCGTGTCACCCCCACGATGTGCACACCCCCTTCCGGGACCGCGCAGGTGCCAGTTGGCTTCGGAGGAAACTTCATGCTCTCAAAGGAGGAGCAGCCTGCTCTGCCTTAGAGCGGAGGAAGTCTACACCTCTTCTCGCTCAGGAGGCCAAATGGCCAGGCATAGGTGCATACTGAACATATCCACACCTCTGGCATGCATGTCCAGAGGCGTGGACGTGCACAGTGCACCTCAGCCAGCCATTCGGGCCTGCTCCGAGGAGGAGTGTCTAAAACTGGTGCATCACCCCCCAGTAGCATGTCACCAGCCAGTCTGGTGACGTGGCTGCCAGAAGTTCCAGGCACCTAGGAGGGATGCACAGTGCCTAGTGCTGCCAGATGGTGCCTAGGGACAGTAGGGATGCCCAGTGGTGCCCAGTGCTGCCTGGTATGGATACCCAATGCCTGATGGTGCCTGCTGCTCACTGCACGGTGGTGCCCAGTGGAGATGCCCAGTACCTGAAAAGGAGTGCACTATGGTGCCAGGTGCCCATTGCTGCCCACTTGTGCCACACACTGCCCACTGGTGCCCAGTGGTTCCTGTTGGTGCCCACTGTCTGGTTAATAATAATAATAACTAGGCATTTATATACTGCTTTTCTGGACATTTTGGATTGCTCCTCAGTCTTTAATCAAAGCGGTTTACATAGGCAGGCGAAATCTAAATCCCCGAAGGGATTTTTACAAACACGGATTGTCTCTATCTTTCAAGAGACACTACATTCAAGATGTTACATTCATACCCTACAATCCACAGTAATTACGGGAGCACGTAAGAGACATTATGTGTACCCATAGTTACTGCACCACCTAGTGAAAACCTATGGGAAATTCATATTGCAATCCAGAGCAAATTATTCTTACACCGGAGCAAGGACTCCCCGTAGTTACTCTGGATTGTGCCCTAGTCTGGTTACAACACTGGCCCCGATGTCTGAAATGCTGGCTGACCAAGTTCTCCTTCAGTTCTCACAAAGGGCAGCTGAGAAAGCTCCTTCACGCCCACTAAAAAGCAGATGGAAAATCTCAGCTACAGCAGCCGCTTTTCAAGGTCTTGCTTCGGATCTGACTTCCGGTTATCTCGATCCGGCAACCTTCAGCTCTTATCTTCAGGCAAACTGAGGCTCTACCTTCTAGACCAGACCTCCTGTCCTGGTCTAGTGCCTAGTGCAGCGCAATAAGGATACCGGTGTCCAGTGGTGTCTACTGCCCACTGGTGCCTGGTGGTGCCTAATGATGCCTGTTGCCCTGTGGTGCCTGCTGCCCTGTAGGGAAGCTCAATGCCTACTGGTGCACACATGTGCAATGCACTGGCCGCCGGTGCCCTCTTCCCACTGCAAGGTGACGCTTGGTGGCGCCCACTGCCCACTAGTGCCACTGGTACCCGCAGCCCACTTGTGCCCACTTAGTGGTTGTGCCTACTGCCTGCTGGTACTCACTGATGCCTGCCTGTCTATATGTCTGTCTACAGTATTTATATACCACTTTTCAACTGAAAAGTTCACAAAGTGGTTTACAAGAAAATAAAAAATCATTAGCAAATTAATAGCTAATGGGTCCCTGTCCCAAAAGGGTTTACAATCTAAAATGCAAAAAGAACACCAGTAGAAGCTACTAGAACAGACATTGCTGGGGTGTTTAGGGCCTGCTAAATAAAAGAAGAATACTTACATGAAAGAGTGTCTCTTGCCCAGTTAGCAGGGGCAGTGCCTTCAAGTGATCACCAGTGCCCAGCCATGCCTGTGTCCCACAAATATTCTTGAAATTTTATTCCTGCAGCGGTGGGTACATTCAGCTGTTTTATAACTGATCATCTTCTAAGAAAACTGAATTGTTTACAGCTCTGCTAGGACAGTCTTGTTGGACAGGACAAAATTTTAAAGTGTAATGTTAAGGTCTGTTGCATTGACAAACTCTAGATGCTACAGAGAAATTCACTCTCATGAATTTATCCTTTTCAATAGAAAGCCAAGTTGGACACATAGGATGTAGCTGCTGGAATATATTTACTGTTGTTATAAGCCAGAAAAATAATATGTTATAAATTAGAGGCAGCATCTTTATTTTATATAGTTGTCATTTTGATCTCTTGTGTTTCTTGTAATTTGGGGGCGGAAATCTGAGTCTTTAAATATGTGAGAAAAAGAAATTTATCTGGCACCTTTCAGATGAAGTGCAAGAACAAGGAAATTTTTGGTTCAGCAACTTCCTAAATTAATGTTTCATCGAAAGGAATGTTGAAGTCTGATGATACAAAATTTTAGCTAGTCTTTGGAGGTGAAGGGTGATGATATTTACAACTTTATGCTTTGGAGATAAAATGCCCCATTGACTAAGCATCCTGCCAATTAGGAGTTAGGAAGACTTTGTGTCTTTGTCTTGAACTATTTCTTTCCTGCATTAAAAAGGCCTGCAGAGTCTGCAGGATATCTTTATTTTTTTTAGTTTTTTTTAAACCTGAAGATGCTTTGCAATTCTTTTCAAAAACTATTTATGCTATATGTCTGAAAATTTAAAATGTCCAAGATGAAATACAATCATGAGATTGTGTTGTACTCTGCCTCATACTCTTTACCTTCTTAAATAGCTTCTTCAGTCAATGAAAACCTGAAAGAAAAATGGGACCTACACATAACATCTGGCCAAATTATTATTTTAAGGGGAAGAAATGTTGCCAGAGCACATTTGGCTTTTGTGCAAGGAAGAGGAAGCTCTTTAAATTCAGAAAATGTCAAAGATTAATTACAATTGAGATAGAACAGATCAGAGTTACTACTTCCAGTTCCTATCTGGAATTCTGTGGTTTGATGAAATAATAATTGCTCTTCCAACAAGGGAAGTGTTTCTTAAGAAACATTGCATACATGGATTTTATTCAGAAAACTGTGCTCTGAGGATGTAATTCTAACCAGTTTAGGCTGGCATAACTCACCTGGCATATCTTCCCATAGTGGTGCAGGGAGGTCAGTGTATGCTGTTCACTGGCCTAACCTTCCCAGGTGTGGGTCAGAAGTGCCTTATGGCACTTTGTAACACACTCATGTCAGCATAGGACTTATGCCAGGGCTTCTGCTGGCCTAACTGGAGATTAGAATTGCGGTCCAAGTCTCTCCCAAGCAGCTCTACATAGGCAAATGTGCCTGTCCTACAAGGTTTGATTGCCAAAGCGCTTTTATGTGTTGAGTTATCCCGAGATAATGTCAGAGTAGGCCTATGTATGTTGCAATCTTAGCACGTAATTTGTGCATCAGAATAGTAAGGTTAAGAGTGAGGTTTGCCCTAATACATATCAAAATCAGTTCCAGCCCCCCAATCCCTCGTTATTAGTACTACAACTACCATTCTTATGTTGTTATGCATTACAGTAGTAGCTGACAGATGTGTGATGGCAAATGTGTGAATTCCTCAGAGTGAGGTATTAACCCAAGTTCATATCTCATAACCAAAGATGGCCGTTCCATCTTGGTTTAACTATGTATTCATTCAAGAAAATAAAATACTTCAGGACTTGGCAGCGTACATGGGCATGCTGAAAGCGTGAAGCTTAAAGCTTGCAGGTGACAAATCTATGGGAAATGAAATTCTGGTTCTCTTGATAAGTTCACAGCACATGATTCCTTGCATGCTTGAATAATTTTTCACTCTGCCACAGCTGCTTCGTAGCCCACCTGAATATGTCATTCTGAATTCTTGTGTCAAGTAATTTCCACTCCGCCTAGCAAGGATGAACAAAGTACCTCACACTGCCACAAACCTACTTCAGTTGAGAGAGGCTGACATATATTAAATGTACTTTCACATTGGTCTTGAACACAGTTAAGTGTCTGCACATATGCATGCAAGTCTGGCTGAAACAGAACATCAATGGTGCAATAATTTATGTATTTCTCATGCCATATATCACTAGTGGCAGAGCATCTGCTTTATGTATAGAAAGATCTAGATTCAAACCCTGGCATTTCCCAGATACGGGTCGGGAGGGAGGAACCTTCTAAAACATTGGAGAGCCACTGCTAGTGAGGGACAACAGCTGACGAAACAATGGTCTGATTCATTATGGAGTTTCCTGTGTTCCTAATTCAGCTCATCACAGTTGAGTTAGTGAGAAAAAATAGGAGAAATTGAAGAGGGGCAACCATGGTCATATGTACATAATGAATTTTGTTTCATTGAACTGGTTTTAATATGCCCGACACACAACTTGTTGTGTCTATTCTGGATTTTTCAAGTATGCTTCTTGACTTTTCTGGAGTATCTTGGAATTAAAGCTTTTGTCCTAATTTTTTTGCCTCACTTCTTATATGCAGTTTTGGAATGGAAGCTTAAAAAGGAACCGTCAGCCTCTGAAATGAGGAGCAGTGAAGTTGAAATATGGAACATTTTAGACTAGCATAACATCTGAAAGATGCAATGTGCTGGTGGAAAAAGTTGTTCAATCAGAATCTGATTCTGTGCATCAAACAAAGTGAAGTTTTGCATGGTCCATAGATTTAGTGGCACTAATTTTGCATGTGGCTAAAAGCCAGAAATGATAAAGAAGTGAAGTAATTCCTGTCATTTTAGCTTCATTAAAATGTATGTATGTGGAGAGAGGGGAGAACGAATCAGATAGTAAATTTAAAAGAATGTGCAAGTATATTTCATACTGATTATATCGGAACACTTGCTTCTCAAATTGCACCTAGGTCTTTAAAATATATTGGTGATGGGAACTCTAGTTCAAATTAAAACTATATTTAAAACAGCAAGTCTTTGATTTGTGGTTTATATAATAAAACTATAAGCAAAAGAAGACACAATCCTACCCAGTTTAACCAGTGCAGCTCACCCATCTTTCTGTTCCCGCAGTAGTGTGAGAAAGCCAGTGCATTTACGTTTCAAAGACTTGCTGTTTTAAATATAGTTTTAATTTGAATTAGAGTGCAGTGGCCTAACCCCCTTAGGAGTCATTCAGATATACCTTATTGCACTTTTGCGGCACAGGACAATGGACTTATACTGGAGGATATAAGTCCTTCCCCAACCAGACGCATGTACGAGGTATAATCACCCTCTCACCTCCTCATTTTCCTGCATTCACAATGCCTCTCATTTTGAGGCAACCATATCTATTCCAATAAACAAACCAAAGAAGGGCTTACATAATTTTATTCACTTTAGCCATTTAAAGCAATTCTAGAACTCTTCATTTCACAAGAGTGGTGTCTAATACATTGTAGTAGTTGGAGGAGGAAAAGCAAGGTGTTGCGCCTTTTCTACAACTAATAAGTTAAGGATTTTGTTCAGTCAAAGAGAAGAATGAGGCCCTGATGAGTCTCCTTTTTCATTTTCTTTACTCTGATTTCATTCAGCATATATGCAGAAATAGGTTTCATTGTTTTAATGACTGTGTTAATTTTAGCATTTTGCAAAGGAGTTTTGAAACATTTGGTATGTAGAAAATACTGTGGTAGAACATAGAACAATAGTGGAACAATATGTAGAATATAATGATGTTTTCTCCTTTGAATTAAGCCCAGCTTTCCCACTTCTATCCTGCAAATAGACATATTTTCTTTTTATTCCAGTGTTCATTTAGGCCTTTCCCATCCCCAAGGCTTTAGGTAGCCTCTTCCCTTCCCTTATTATTTAAAGTGCTTCTTAACTATTTGAAGAATTTGTAAGTTCATTCAGTTCTTTTTCAAATTTTTTAAGTTGGAAAAAAGGCTTCGGGTGCAATCTTTACCACACTTTTCTAGAAGTACTATTGAACACAATGGGACTTACTTCTGGGTAGACATGCTTAGGATTACACTATTAGTTGAACAAGGGGAGTTTCTTGGTAACTTTATGGGTGCCAACCAACGGCATTCTCTGGTAGAACCAGTTTCCCTTGATTTCAGTTTCTGGGGAGAAGGTTTTGTATCTGACCACAACACTAAATGTAACCTTCTATAGCAACCTCTTTCCTGTTTTTAGATATATACACCTGAACTTCAGTGAAGATATGGTATTTTCTTCATTTTTATCTTATTTAGATGTTATAAACATCATCCCATGATGATATTTATAAAACTGAGCCCTATAAAACTGTTCTTTGTAACTAGTGGATGGTAATTTATGTGGCCCTGATTCTGATCATGTGCTTGTCAAGGTGTTTTTGAAATGCGCTAAGGGCTCCAGTCACTATTGGGATCACTTTGGTCTTCTTCTACCACAGCTTTTTAATTTCTATTTGTAAATCTTTGTACAGTGGTACCTCGCATAACAAGTGTCCCAAATAAAGAATGATTCACATTAGAAGCACAAATTCCCATTGGGAGTGTATCCACTTAACAAGCCCACTTCACTTAACAAGCCTCGGCAACTGCCCCCAAGTTGCTCTGCGCTGATGCTCTGCGCGGAGCCTGTTTTAAAGGGCTGCTGGCAAGTGCGCTGCTGCCTCTAACTGCCCCCAACTTTGGGGCAGTTGCCTGGAGCCGCCAGAAGTAACTGCCACCAAATGCCCCCACTGGCCTCCAGCCTCCAGCAGCAGCCCAGGTGAGCCCCCTATCCTCCATGCAGGCTCCTAACCATGTCTACTCAGAAGTAAGCCCCATTGTGTTCATTGGGGCTTATTCCCAGGAAAGTGTCTTTAGGATTGCAGCCTAAATAGATTTCATAGGATCATGCACATTGAATGCATGTTTTGAATTCAATTACAGTGTTTTGTCATCATTTTAACATATAGTTATATTTTTATATGAATATTTTGGGGTTGTGGAACCAATTGTCTGAGTTTTCATTATTTCCTATGGGAAAATCTGCTTCACATAAAGAGTGTTTCACATAACAAGCATGCTTCCGGAAATAATTAAACTTGTTATGTGAGGCACCACAGTATTTTAATTTTGTCCAGTTCTTTCTCTTCTACTCTGCTATCACGTGATATAGCTACATTGATGATTAGTCTTGTTTTTCTTATTTCTTGACTTCCAGCTTGTCATACCCATTCTGTATGTTTCAGAAAATCAGTATTAACCTATCATCATGGCATTTTCCTTGGAGTAGAGCCTTTTCACTCTGAGCCAGTTGTTAACCATTGCTCAAAGTTGCCTTGTTGCAAAATATGATTAAACTGTTTGGCTAGGTGCTGATGGAGATGTTTAAGCCAAAAGCTATGTAATTCATCATAATCCGGTACAGTCCAGATTTTAATTTTCTTTACTCTCTTACTTATTAATTTGGGTATTATTTTTAAGTTAGTAAGGGCTGTAGGTGGCGCAAGTGGTTAAGACGCTGTGCCTGTTAACCAGCAGGCCAGGGTTGGAGACCTGGGTCGGCCCCACAAGACAGAGTGAGCTCCTGTCCTTAGACCAGCTCTGCGACACCAGCTGGATCCAATCATATTGGCTCTGCCTTTCCATTGGACTAATTCAGTGGTATGGAGAGGGGGGATTTGCTGCTTGGGTAACAGCATATCCTCCATAACAATCTAACCCAGGCTTTCATGCTTCGCATGTAGCATATGCAATGCCGAGCACGATACCATAGTCTTTCAACACTGACGGAGGCCTGCTTTTATTTTTAAGTTAGTCTATGACCCAAGAAGGCAGGATACAAATTTTTAAAATAATAATAATAATAATAATAATAATAATAATAATAATAATAATAATAATAATAATAATAAGTCTAGCATTGTTGACTACAGTTTTCAACCTTGTTATCCAGCCTGTTCTTTCATTGTAATCTGTTGGAGTGTTCCATAATTTTGCCCAGAATCGTATTCTTAGATTACATCAAAAATAACCAAAATCCTGCATTAGGAGAGAACTTGCAGCAGCAAAGAAAAATGGGATGAGAACACATGGCCTTGTACTTATTTTCCTTTTCTAATTCCCATGACAGTTTTTTCCATTTCTGCATGTCTAAAAAGGGATACAAATACATTTTATAAGAAACTGTAATTTCTTCTGCAGAAAAAAGTGTGTTGTGTAAGCAGAACTTAAGACAGATGAGCCTACCTGATGAGAGATACAGATGGCACACTCTAGTTTTGCCAAAGAAAAAACAGTTTGTCCTCTAGGAGGGACTTGTTGGTTTTGGCTTCTGACATGTCTGTGGCCAGCTGCATAAATCTTAGCTCTATACTTTTCAAGCAACTTTGTGGGCTGTGGACGAAGCTCAGGTGAACTTCATACCAGAAGCATGCCTAGCTTCACAAAGGATAGCATGTAGCTCTATTTCTCTCACACTCCACTCCCCTTCACATACTTGAATCCACCTTGAAGGATTTCCAGGAGTAACCAAGACTTATGCATCTCTGTATGCAGAATACAAGATCGGTTTAGTAGTGATTCCATAAGAAATGTTCTTTATTGCTCCTCTTCCTTCTACTAAAATACCTGGATGTTGCAGTGCTTCAGGTTAATTTATTGGACCTTAAAATTTCCACATCAACATCTGAAGAGCAAAGAAGCCAGGCCCAAGAGAGAATTTTCCAAACACACTTTAAAGTTTATCAAGGCTTATGAGAAACCCATATTGTAACCACAGCTAAGTCCTAAACCAATAGCTCTGCTTATCTTTTTCCATGTCCTAGATTTGTGATTGCTGCTCTGTCAACTTCCTTTTCTTTCTCATCCTTAGTTGTCTTGAGACTGTCGCCAAAACTTTGTAGCTTTTCTTTTTCTTATCATTATCTAGTACACAAGTTTACAATAGATTTTATTATTTTTTTCAGGGTACTTATTGATCTTGTAGCCCCAGAAGTCTAGGAAAGTTTACGAGGCAGTGCTTCCACTGATTCATTAAGGCTGCAATCCTATCCACACTTCCCTGGGAGTAAGCCCATTGACTGGAATTGGGCTTTCTTCAGAGTAGATATGCGTAGGATTGGGCTCTTAGTTGGCTCAGAAAGCCAAACAGACACAGATTCATTTAGCTGTGAATGCATCCCTAATCCTCTTAAGTCTGCATACTCCATCTCCTTCAGCTGCTGTGTGGAACTGTGGTCAGTGGCATAGCTAAGGAGGTGCAGGGGGTTTCAGTTACACTGGACAACAAGCTTTACACTTGTGGCCAAAACTGTGAAAAATGCAGTATGTGCAAATAATAATATCATGTTAAAAATCATTTGAAAGGTAATGTAATGAAGAATGCAATGTAATAAACTGCATTGGAATATCTGTGCTCCATCAAATGTTATGGTCAATTAACCAGAAAATTAAAACACACTCTGTTATAGAACAAAAAGTGGATTTCTAAAACTCAGTAGAGACCTATGACACTGAAGCTGCAAACCTAATCTCCGGTTAGGCCAGCATAAGTCCTGGCCCAAGTCCTGTGCTGGCCTGGAGTTGTTGCAAAAGTAAAATAAGGCACTTCTGTGCCACTCCTGGAGAGGTTAGACCAGTACACAAACATGCACCGGCCTCCCTGCAGGAACGGAGAGATGAATAAGTTGTGCTGACCTAAATTGGTTAGTATTGTGTCCTGAGAAGAGTTCTGTGCTAGCTTGGAGGTGTTGCAAAAGTACGGTACACATCTGCACCACTCCTTGAGGGTTAGGCCAGTGCATAGACATGTTCAAGATTCCCCACACCATTGCAGGAATGAGGAGACTATTGATTGGTACTGGCCTAAATTGGTTAGGATTGCGTCCTGAGAACACAATCAGTTGCACTGAAACAGGCAGGCTATCTCATCCTACACTATATTCAATGCACTATATTCCTTCCCCAATTTAAGGCAAGACCAGGACAAGCCTAGGACTTCCTCCACTGTATTCCCATGGCAGTTTTGGGATCCCTTTCCTCTGAGGACATCCTCAGACTGTTCAAATTCAACAAAAGATGTTTAGAACTGCTGCTCCTGTGCTGGGTAGAATTTGGCCTTAATTTATTGATAAAACTAGCGAAAAGCATACCCGCTTTGCGGGAGTAACATTTCCCCATATGCCATCCCCCCACGGCGAATCAACACCTCATGTGCATCAGTCCCCCACACGCAACTCCCCCTGCACATCAGTCCCCCTGTGCACATCAGTCCTCCATGCGCATCTTTCTCCGGTGCGCATCAGTCCCCCGTGCGCAAATTCCCCCATGCGCAATTTCCCCCCATGTGCATCAACACCCCATGCGCAAATTCCCTCATGCACATCAGTCCCCATGTGCAACTTCCCCCTGCGCAACTTCCCCCCAAGCGCATCAGTCCCCCACGCACAACATTCCCCATGTGCATCAGTCCCCCGTGCGCATCAGTCCCCCATGCACAACTTCCCCCATGCGCTTCAGTCCCCATGCACAACTTCCCTCCATGCGCAACTTCCCACATGCACAACTTCCCCCCATGCACATCATCACCCCATGCGCAACATCCTCCCCAGTGCACCAGGCACCGAGCACCAAATTGGCTGGATGTTGGTCAGTCTTCCAGGTTAAGTATAGGACAAAAACAAGTTGCACCCCTTTTCAGCCCCTTAAGGGTTAAATTTCTCCACATGGGTTCTTGGTGGGTGTTCATGTGACAGAAGGAACTTCCTCCCCAAATTTCATGCTTCTAGTTCCGGGGGTTGGAGTCATCAATTCTCCAATGCAAAGTATAGGGAGGAAAATGTGTTGTGCCCCTTTTCACCCCCTTCCGGTTGGAATTTCTGAAAACCGGTTCTTAGTGCACCCCTCAGTCACAGAAGGAACACCCGCCCCAAATTTCACACTTCTAGGGCCGGAGGTTTTCGCAGGGTGGTGATGAGTCAGTGAGTCAGTCAGTGAGTGACTTTTCTCTTTTGTATATATAGAAGATTTAGCAATTTGTATGCCGACTGAAGAATGAGAATTCTTGAGACACATACCCAAACCTGGGTTGAAAATAAGCCAAAGGAGAGCCAAATGGCTTTGGCCCTTCTGCCAAAATGTTTGCCCACCCCTGGTCTTGGGTTTTGATTTTGTAACACTTTCCTGGGAATAAATCCCATTGAATTCAATGGGACGTATTTATCAGCAGGCAGGCATGGTGTGGGTAACTCCAGTTCTTGACTTGTCATCTGTCACACTTGTGATGTGTTTGATTTTATTTTACTATTTACTGTAATTGAGATATGAGCTTCTTGGGCTGAAAAGTGGGAATGAATATATTTCATTTAAAAAAATTCTTAGCAACAAGTTAAAAACTTTAATTCAGTATAAGAAAGTAATTCAATGTAAGAAAGCAAATTCTAAGATCAGGATGAATTCTGGTCTTCATACTAATGCTCATGTGTGTGAAGTCCTGTCTTCAAGTCTTATATTAGATCAGTTTCCAATTAAATTTGTAAATTAAAGCATTTAAATTGTACACCCACTCAAAGTAGCAATTGAGATTTGGGGAACAGTTCTTACCAAAGCCTTCCATTCTCTATGAAACTTTCACTCTATGAAACCAACTGTATATGATGGGGAGAAAAAATATATTAAATGCTTTCTCCTTCTCCACTGTCACCACCCAGGAATCTGTTCAAAAGGATGAAAACAACATTTCTATGCTTTTCAGCCAACAATTTCACTGATCTGAATAGACCAGTGATATTCTAGCATTTCAGCCAGGTCCTCCTTCTGAGAATGACATTCTGTCCGGGACCCCCTAGAAGAGTTGTCATGGCTGGAAGTGACATTAAAGGTGCCCATTGCCAGATTCTGTGATGGCTGCACATAGCTTTTTGCAGCCTCCCAGAAATGGTCATAATCCCCCAAGGGGGTCCCAACTCCCAAGACCACTGGAGTAGACCCACCCAGGCAGCAGGGACCTTGCCCTGGAGAAGGTTTCATGATTTAAACTATTCTAATTTTAATAACCAGCAATGTTCAAGTGGCTTCTGCTGGTGTTCTTTTTTTGCATTTTAGATTGTGAGCCCCTTTGGGAAAGGGACCCATTGGCTTTTAATTAGCTATTATTATTTTTCCATTTTCTTTGTAAACTGCTTTGTGAACTTTTTAGTTGAAAAGCGGTATATAAATACTGTAGATAGATAGATAAACTCTTAGAGTAATGGTGCTTTTGCCTTGTATTGCTTTGTAATATAATCGGTCTTTTAGGAAGATAAGTTAAAGTACAGTGGTACCTCGCTTAACGAGCATGATTCGCATAACGAGTGCCCATTGGCTAGGCTCCCTCTCCTCCTTCCTGCATTGGCTGGGCTGAGGCATTGAGGCGGGATTTTCTCTCCCTGCCTTCAGTACCAGGGAACAGGCCAGCAGAGGGAGCAGAAGAGTCTCTTCAGTCAGAGGAACAAACATGGCTGCTCCTGCAGCCAGAAAACATGGTCAGCCCAGCCTCTGCAGACTCCATCAGGTAGGAGGGAAAACTCCTCCTGCACCCCCTCTGGAGCCCCCCTCAAACAAACCCTTCCCCCCCAAGGAAGCCCCTCTGCCTGGACCCCACTACAACCACCCTCTTCCCCCCCCCCACTAACTTCCCTGCCTGCACTTTTCCTTTCATGTGAGTAAGCCCCAGTGGATTCAATGGGAGTTGATTCTGAGTGGACCCTTCTGTGCCCTTCTGCTGTTGCACTTCATGCAAACTTGGAAAGAGTCAGGCTGCATCCTACACACTTTCCTGTGAGTAAGCCCCAGTGCATTTAATGGGGCTTGATTCTGAGTAGACAGCATAGGATCTGGCTCCTTTGCTGTTGCAGACTGGTTATCCAGTTTGCATAGATAGATCTCACACACAGAGAAGTTCCTTGTTAAAGATGCTTCAAAAGACACCAGTGACTCTTTTAGTGAAAATTAGTTATCCTTGGCCATAAAGGTTTTTATTTTCTTTTTTACTGTACAGAATATTACAGTGTTTACTGTACAGAATATTACAGTGTAATTACTGTAATAAAATTATGGTCTGTATTTTATTATAGTGTTTTGAATTCAATTCCAGTGTTTTGTTATCATTTTTACATCCAGTTAATATTTTTATATGAATATTTTTGGGGGTTTGGAACCAATCGTCTGAGTTTCCATTGTCTCCTATGGAAAAATCTGCTTCACTTAAAGAGTTTTTCACTTAAAGAGCATGCCTCTGGAACAAATTAAGCTCTTTACGTGAGCTTATTTGTAGCTGTATCTGAAACTGTTGTAAGCCACTATCTAACACCAATTAGTTGGCTGAAAGCTGTTTCAAAAAATATATATTTCAGAAACACTCTATCGTGTAGTGATACTGGCTAATCTTTTTTTTAAAGTGCTGTTTTACTCTCACTGTATTATAATAGTAGAGAAAATGTGCAAATACATAATTCTAATGTTTGAATGATTTGTACTCTCCACAACTAAATACTGGTAATTCTTCTGTCACTTTTTAGTTAGGAGTAAAAAGCAGATACAGTGAAACTTGCCCTGTTGGTGGGTAAATGACTCCCAGATTCTTTCTTGTGTGGGTGTTTTCTATAAGGGAAAATGCAAACACCATGCATGCTCCAGATTATAAATCATTCATTGAAGAATACTCTTCTGTTCAAAAATGCACAGGAGAACCTTTCTGTTCTTCAATATTTTCTACCATATATTTGCATACATGGAAAAGTAACTTTCAGAATGCAAAATACTGAATAAAGATAATAAAATGCTGCGATTGCATGTTAACCAAGGAGTGTATAACCTCTGTTTTTTTGCTTTAAATGTTCTTTCATTCAATAAATTTAAAAGCTTCCTGCTCTATGAAACAAAAGCAGTCTTTTTACATAGAATTGATTTACGTGCATTTTCAGAATTACTGCTTTCTGAAAGCAGTGGTTTCTTTTTAGGCTGTTTGTGCTATTCAGGCAGATTTCAGGCAGAAATGTTTACATAACTATCAGTGGAATTTAAAAAAAAAAACAACTATACAGCATCCTACACTTCTACCACAGTCTGTTTAACATGGATCAGGGCTGCAATCTGAAAAGCACAGACGAATGCTTAATAAGCAAGATTGCAATGAATGAAGTACAATCCAGTCTATTTTAAAAGGAGACTCTTGATGTAACAAGTGCAGCAAACCTATTCAGCAAAAGAATAAGCAACCTTGATGTCTGTATAGTATGGTATTAGTATGCTGTACAAGTGGCAAAATTGCTAGGGACTGTATTAGTCAAGCAATACATTGCATAATCACTGCTTACAAGTGCCTCATAGAGTGGCTCTAACTACCTGGAGAGCAAGATGTCTTTAAGCACCTGCCATAATGTGATCTGAGCACAGCAATGTTTCCAAGTTTATGGGAAAGCATGATGTACCTTATCAAGTACCAAAGCACAATGCAGCTGACAATGAGGCTAACCACTATGTGGCTATAGCCATGTATGACTTCTCAAACAGAGAACATATAGTGAAGTGCGTAGTATGTTCCTTCAGATAACTTCTTGCACATCGGAAATGTATTAAGGTATGTTCTCTAACAGTGTTTATCTGAATGTGGGTTAGGACCCGCTAGATCAGCGTTTCTCAAAGTGGGGGTCGGGACCCCTTTGGGGGTCGCCTAGAGCTTTCCTAGGGGTTGCCTAAAGACTCCTGGTGCAAGAGGCCAGGTCAGGCTTGCCAGACCTCCAGCTGTAGCTGCATGCACACTGGGCTGACAGCCTCAGGACCCAATCCTATGCATGCCGACTCTGAAATAAATCACATTATAGTCAGGGTGGCCTTTATTCTCATGCAAATGTGGATAGGATTGCAGCCTCCAGGTCCAATCGTATGCATGCCTACTCTGAAATAAATCCCATTGTGTTCAATGTGTGCATAGAACACATTTCATTTGTAACAATGAAAATACATCCTGCATATCGGATGTTTACATTACGATTCATAACAGTAGCAAAATTACAGTTATAAAGTAGCAACAAAAATAATTTTATGGTTGGGGGTCCCCACAACATGAGGATCTTATAAAGGGGTCATGGCATTAGGAAGATTGAGAACCACTGCGCTAGATGGATTGCAGGCCAATTTCAGGTGGGTCCTCATTCATTTCAAGGTTTTGGAAATTTTTAAAAAAACAGATCATGAACTGCTTGGGAGGGTTAGGAGTGTCCTTTATTTTAAACATTTTTAAACTTTTTGTAATCTTTGATTTTATCATTAGGGGATGTTAACAATTTTCCTGCTTGATGTCACTTTCAGCGGGTTCCAACAGATTGTTATTCTAAAAAGTGAGTCCCAGTGCTGAATGTTTGAGAACCATTTGAAAAAAACAATTTAAAAGTTTGAGAACTTGAGGCAATGTTATACTTCCTTACATCAAAGGGACAATAGACAAGATTAGTAATAATCTCAACAAAGCAAATTTCAAAACCTTCGTCTCGCCAACTATCAAAGTTCAGCAACTTGTTAAAAAACCTAAGATTAGGAGACAACAGTCCCATGGCACACGTGCTGAACATCCTCGGCACACCAATGTTCTAGGGCACAGTGGTTGAAAATAATTGCTCTAGAGCAGCGTTTCTCAAAGTTGGGGTCGGGACCCCTTTTGGGGTTGCCTAGAGGTTTCCTAGGGGTCGCCTAAAGACCTCTGGTGCAGGGGCTAGGTCAGGCTTGCCAGACCTTCAGCTGTAGCTGCACACGCACTGGGGCTGACTGACAGCCTCAGGGCCCAATCCTATGCATGCCTACTCTGAAATAAATTCCATTATAGTTAGGGGGCCTTTACTCCCATGTAATTGTGGATAGGATTGCAGCCTCAGGGCCCAATCCTATGCCCAATCCTCTGAAATAAATACCATTGTGTTCAATGTGTGCATAGAACACACATTTCATTTGTAACAATGAAAATACATCCTGCATATCAGATATTTACATTACGATTCATAACAGTAGCAAAATTACAGTTATAAAGTAGCAACGAAAATAATTTTCTGCCTGGGGGTCCCCACAACATGAGGAATTTATAAAGGGGTCACGGCATTAGGAAGATTGAGAACCACTGCTCTAGAGGTTCCCATCAAATGATATGCTTAAGTCATGCTAAGTTTACTTTCACTTACATTTTACAACCAAGCTTATCCCATGATTGCATTGGCATAACCAACTGATACAGTAATATCGCTTGTCTGGATGTTATTCCTGATAATGTACCCTTTGTGTGATTAAATTCTAAGAACGCTGCTTGTACTTTAACCGTCTCTTAAACCATGTGAAAATGAGTCTTTTTAGTATAAAGTTTCATGAGGACTACATGATACCAATTTACATGTGATTGGAAGTGCAAGACCTCATACAAACAGGGTGATAAGTGTTTTTATATGAATGTCCATGTTTATGCATAAAAAATCTACATGTAATACCGCTTTGTTCAAATCCTGGTGTAGGACAGAGTGTGTGTATGTGGGGGATTAGATACTTTATGGTATGCATTTATTGTGATATCATTGACTGTTCATTTCTGGAGCGGTTTGTATTGCTATGTAGGGGGTGAGCTCCAGGGGTTGGAATTTGATAGACTTCCCAAAAGCTATCATGCTGAAATGCTGAGTTACAGCAAATACTTCAGGTTCCAATGGACTGCTGATATATTTCCTGTGCTTCACAGTACTCCAGGTATTCAGCAGATTAAACATTTTTGTACCCAGTCCATGTGCCATTGCGTAGTCCTAGTCCAAAGGACCGAGTACTGAATTCACTGTGTTTGATTCAGCCCTCCTATCCATTGTCTTTCTAGAAGAAGCCTCCAACAACTCTGTCTGACAAACTATAGGTGGAATATCCCTTATCAAAAATCCCTGAGACCAGAAATTCCTCCAATTTTAGAATACATTGTCTGTGAATTGGATCTGCAGGGATCTCTGTGTCATTCTTGACTCTTAATTTATAATACTGATAAGTAATCATTTTCATACATTGGTTTGCACATAAATACTTAACAGTAAACAATATGACATGCCATTAATACAGTGATAAAATAATGCCAAACATTTAAAAATTATTTAGTGTTCAGTTAAGGGATACTTGACCCATATCAAAAAAACCCTGGGGAAGCTCATGCACCAAAAGGAACTGCTTCCTTAAGAGGGAAGCAGGAATATACTTGTATGTGTCTAAACCTTATGCCCTTTCAAGGATTCCTGGAATCTTATTTTGGGAACTGATCTAAAGTTTTGGTTTAGTTTTTAAGTTTCTGTGATTCACTTTTTTCTCTGGTGGATTTTTAAAATTCTCTTACCAAAGTTGAGTTTGTGCTTTTAAATCCTGAAATGTAATATGCTGAAAAGGAATTATACACAGAAGCCTGTGTGTAATTTCACCCTGGAAATGTATTAGTACTTTTCAGCCCACTTTCAGAGAGAGAGCCTGCCTGTAAGTTTTGTTAAGTTTCACATCGGCCCCCACACATTCTTCTAATTCCGGTTTAGCCAAGCTTGGTAGCTTTTTCCTTTTCAGGTTTACAAAAACTTTTGCAATTTGTTCTTCCATTGCCTAACTGTTGTTAATTCAGGGAAACTGACCAAGTTAAATAGCGTAGGCTGTGCGTTAGCAGTTGCCACAGAAACAGCAATCCAATATAAATATCTCAAATCTTACATAAATATCTTATTGCTCTCCTATTTATCATCTGTTTTCAGGGCAGTTTAAGCTGCTGGAACAAGACCGTGATATTAAGGAACCAGTGCAGTATTTTAACAGTGTGGAGGAGGTGGCTAAAGCATTTCCTGAACGAGTTTACGTCATGGAGGAAATAACATTCAACGTTAAGGTAGCCCCTAAACAAATATTTATTTCCAATGAAATCGTTTATGGTTAAACCCTCTTTTATATATGTGGCAATAGAGCAACTGTGTGCTGGGGGAAACGCAGTTTGGGTTTGCTGACTCATTATAGTTCAATGGTTCTCAAACTGCAATTTTTTGTATACATTTTTTCCAAAAATTAAGTTGAGGTCTGTGCTAATCTATGAAAAATATACGCAAGCATTTTCCAAAGAGAGAACCACCTCCAATAACTTATTTTCTTAATCTATTTAAATGGAATTCTGCCTCCACATTTTTAAACAGAGGTTCTTTTGTTGTGCACCCTGTTCACTCCACCTCACCAACCCTTTAGATTTTATTGGTAAAGCAACAGCTGCTTCATTCACTCTGCAGAATGTCATGGGCTGCAAAGAGATAATGTAGGGTAAAGCTGCTCGTAAGTCAGACTGCTGAAGATGACCAATATTATATGGCAAAGGAAAGGTATTGAATGTGTCTTTAAATCTGTACAGTGCCCAAGATAAATAAAATTATTGGTAAGAGAACAAATAGGCCTACTGTTAAAACTAACTGTAAATAGCATTCACAGTATTAAATAAAGTAATGTCTGCAGCTGCCCACATCACCCCTGGCCGCAGTATCTATATAATATGATGTGTAAAGCACATAACATTGCTTTATATCAAACTAGCAAAAAGCATACCCGTGTTGCAGGAATAACATTTCCCCATACGCAATCCCCCCACAGCGCATCAACACCCCATGCACAACTTGCCCCATGCGCAACATCCCCCATGCACATCAGTCCCCCATGCGCATCATCTCCAGAACCAACTTTCCCCATAACCAACTTCTCCATGTGCATCATACCCCCATGCACATCAACCCCCATGCACAACTTGCCCCATGCACAACATCCACCTATGCGCAACTTCTTCCTCCGAACAATATCCCCCCAGTGCACCAGGCACCAAGCATCAAATTGGCTGGATATTGTTCGGTCTCCCATGTTAAGTATAGGACAGAAACATCTTGACCCCTTTTCAGCCCCTGAAGGGTTAAAGTTCTCCAGATGGGTTCTTGGTGGGTGTTCAGGTGATAAAAGGAATCCCTCCCAGAATTCCATGCTTCTAGGTCCAGCAGTTGGGGCAGAATGTTGATGAGTCATCAATTCTCCAATGCAAAGTATAGGGAGGAAAACCCGTTGCGCCCCTTTTCACCCTCTTCCGGTTGGAATTTTGAAAAACTGGTACTTAGTGCACCCCTCCGTCACGGAAGGAACACCCACCCCAAATTTCACGCTTCTCGGCCCAACAGTTTTGGCAGGGCGGTGATGAGTCAGTCAGTGACTTTTCTCTTTTATATATATAGACTAGCGAAAAGCGTACCCGCATTGCGGGTGTAACATTTTCCCCTATGCCATCCCCTCATGGCACAGAAACACCCCATGTGCCACTTCCCCCATGCACATCATCCCCCCATGCGCATCATCCCTCCATGCGCATCATCCCCCATGTGCAACATCCCCTCGTGCACAATTTTCCCCCATGCGCATCATCCGCCGATGCGCAACTTTCCCCCATGCGCATCATCCACCGATGCGCAACTTTCCCCCATGCGCATCATCCGCCGATGCGCAACTTTTCCCCATGCGCAACTTTCCCCCATGCGCATCATTCGCCGATGTGCAACTTTCCCCATGCGCAACTTTTCCCCATGCGCAACTTTCCCCCATGCACATCATTCGCCGATGTGCAACTTTCCCCATGCGCAACTTTCCCCATGCGCAACTTCCCCCATGAGCATCATCCGCCGATGCGCAACTTTCCTCCATGCACAACTTTCCCCCATGCACAACTTTCGCCCATGCGCATCATCCCCCCATGCGCATCATCCCCCCATGCGCATCATCCCCCCATGCGCATCATCCCCCATGTGCAACTTCCACCCATGCGCAACTTCCACCCATGCGCATCATCCCCTCATGCGCAACTTTCCCCATGCGCATCATCCGCAGATGCGCAACTTACCCCATGCGCAACTTTCCTCCCATGCGCAACTTACCCCATGCGCAACTTTCCTCCCATACACAACTTCCCCCATGCGCATCATCCTCCCATGCGCAACTTTCCAACATGCGCAACTTCCCCCATGCGCATCATCCTCCCATGCGCAACTTTCCAACATGCGCAACTTCCCCCCATGCGCCGCATCCTCGCCAGTGCAACCTCTTCCTCCGAAAAACATCCCCCAGTGCAATAGGCACTGAGCACCAAATAGGCTGGATGTTGGTCAGTCTCCCATGTTAAGTATAGGACAGAAACACGTTGCCCCCTTTTCAGCCCCTGAAGGGTTAAATGTCTCCAGATGGTTCCTGGTGGGAGTTCAGGTGACAGAAGGAACTCCCAGAATTCCATGCTTCAGGCCCAGCAGTTGGGGCAGAATGTTGATGAGTCAGCAATTCTCAATGCAAAGTATAGGGAGGAAAACGTGTTGCGCCCCTTTTCACCCCCTTCCGGTTGGAATTTCCGAAAACCGGTTCTTAGTGCACCCCTCCGTCATGGAAGGAACACCCAGCCCGAATGTCATGCTTCTAGGCCCAGCAGTTTTGGCAGGGCGGTGATGAGTGAGTGAGTCAGTCAGTCAGTGACTTTTCTCTTTTACATATATAGATTAGTTCTACCTAGCTTGGCGGTATGTACACTGATTTTCAGTTGCTCCTCAGGATTCAGACAAATATGTCTTTTATTCCAGAAATTGATTTTGGGACCTGCAGCTTATCCCAATGTTGGGGAACACAAGACACATTCCCCTCCCTGTTCTGTATGTTGGAGTGGAAGTGTTAGCTAGAATGGCCTTAAGCTGTTGCCATATTTTTCTTGAATATACCAGAAATATATTGATCAAATTAGGCTTTTTAACATTGGAGCCAGCTAATTACACATGTACCAGAGACTTGTAAAGGTAAGAGAATTGCTTTTCTACAGAGTGTCATTTATATCCAAGATGGTGTAGAATATGTGGAACCATAAAATATGTAGCTACCACAATTTGTATATGGTTACACACTTTTGCTATGTAACATCATCATGTTCGGCCACATTTAGGTAGGCAAGGCAGTAAGAGTTCAGGGAGAATTTGGGAAGAGGGGACTCCAAACTGGCAAGGGCTGAGTGAAAAAAGGAAGTTCTATTTAAAATGTGACTCATCCCTTTTGATCTCAGATTTTCACCTTTCAGTTCAGAAGAAAGGCCATGTGAGTTCAACTTCCACAACCTGTGTCAATTGTTCTAGACTTCTTCAAAACTACACTAGCTGGCAGATCTTCTGTTGGTATATGAATAGGTTCAGCATCTCTTGGACTGTCCCTGAACAAACACAAACTTGTAAAAATGGATTTTATATCTGCATTGTCATTGTGATTGTAATTTCCTGTAAATTTTTTTGGATTACTCTGTGTGTAGTTTCTAGGTAACCATTGGCATTGTCTGGATCTGGAGTGTGGGAAAGCCATCTACTCTTTGAGCAGAACTTAACATTCTGCCTCTGCACTGTATGACTGCCATATAGATCTGGGGACGGGGACATTCTGGGAAGTTGCATCTGTCCAGATGTACTGTTGCACAGTCTTCTGGGATGCTGGGCAAAACTGACTGTCCAGAGTGTCCCTGTGCCCTTATTTACATGGCAGTCCCCTTATTTAACCCCTGCTAACTAAGCAAGAGGCACTCTTTCAAGTGGGTGTTCCTCTTTTTTTAGCAGGGGGAGAGTAACTAGCCCTACACACCCCAGCAGTGTCTGTTCAAGTGGCTTCTGCTGGTGTTCTTTTTTGCATTTTAGATTGTGAGTCCTTTTGGGATAGGGACCCATTAGCTTTTAATAAGCTATTATTATTATTTTTCCATTCTCTTTGTAAACCGCTTTGTGAACTTGTTAGTTGAAAAGCGGTATATAAATAATGTAGATAGATAGGTAGTCACACAGCATGAAGAATGAACAGTAAGCTCCAGTCTGAATGCAGAGAAATTTTGTGGTATACAACTGCTGGCATAGACATTTGGAATTCTGTGCCACCCTGAGATTCAGTGCCTCTTCTCTCTTTGTATCCTGACACATCAGATCTGCAGCTAATGTAGCAATGAAGGTACTACTTGAACTGGTGTGGCAATGATGAATAAATGTGCAGATATAATTTGACAAAAAAATGAGTGAAAATCAAAGTATTGTGCAATCAAAAATAAAAAGATGAGGATTGTCTTGCGGAAAGTGCAATCCTAATCAATTTAGGCCAGCACAACTTACCTGTCTCCCTGTTCCTATGGTGGTTTGGGGAGGCTAGTGTATGTCTGCACACTAGCCTAACCCCCTCCCCCACAAGTGGTGCAAAAGTATCTTACGGCACTTCTTCAGCACCCAAAGGCCAGCATGGGACTTGTGCTGGCCTCAGAGTATTTAGGCTGGCTTTTGTTTTCATTTGTGGTCAGCCAGGGTATCAAAATGAACACCAGTAAGAAAAGCTGTTCCAAACTGCAGTGTAATTTGATTCTGGAAAACAGAAAGCGGGTAAGTGCTCTATACATCTACACAAGAACTTCAAAGTGTGCCCAAAAATCAGTACAGGCAATCAATACAGATGTATTAACAGGGGTGACATGATAACAGTTTTAGTACTAGTCAGCATCCTTGTGGCTGTGTTCAGTTGCAACTGAAGTTTTTGAACAATCTTCAAATGCATTTCAAAGTAGAATTCATTACAGAACTCCAATCTGAAAGTCCCTGGAGCAGAAGTTCCCAACTGTGGGTCGCAGATTGAGCCTTCCCACTCAACCTTACTCTTGAATGCCTCAAAAGTCAGAACCATTCTAGAAAATGAACTTAGGTCCTCCAGGTCATACTGGACTGTAGACCTACTATGGCTGCAATCCTAAAGACGCTTTCCTGGGAATAATACTCATTGAACACAATAGGGCTTACTTTTGAGTAGACATGGTTAGGATTGTGCTCTCTGTCAGACTCCCTAGACTTCTGGAGGGCTGTAGAAGTCTTCAGAAACCATTTCCAGTTTTTGAAAAGCCACTTCTGGTTTGCAACCCTATACAGAGGACAAGATGAGTTGCAGGGATCAGCTGCATGGAACAAACATAATCATTGTCCATTTAATTTTTCGCCAGCCTACCTGATCAGAAAGGCACAGTTGGCATATTCAAAAGACACTGCTGGACATAGCCATCACCTGGTTGTCCAGCTTCAAGGCCAAGTTTAGGAGCATCCAGTATAGATATTTTGTACCCAGAGAGTGCCAGCCATTTTTCTTTGACATGTTACACAGTTTTGAACTAATTGTGAGGCTAATGATGCTTCCTTCCAGGAAAAAAGGCTTTAAACCAGAGGTTTTAGTGACCCAACACATACATAGTACTTGCATTCAAGCAAATTTTCCTCCACTCAACGTTAAAAATAACTGTAATACTGGGTGAAAAGGCATTATTATTAATAATGCTTTTAAGATTGAATTGATCTTTAAATTAAAGTATGCATCCTTGATTGCTGTCTCATAATAAAATATACCTTAAGCATGTCAAATATTAATGGAGGAAAGGAAGGGACTTGGACAGTGTACTCCAGATTAGTGCACGACAAGGATCACAGGCTGGCTCAATTTTGATTGTAATGCCAGTGAAGTGCTAGGTGATTTCAAGAATATTCTTTTATCTGTATGTAGAAGACCATACATCCAATAGCCATTAGTTATTTCATTTTCTTTGTGAACTTTTCATTGAAAAACAGTATATTAATACATCACCACATATAAAGCATGCATCTTTAATTAAAATAGTGGCAAACATTTTAATGGCCCTAGATTATTCAGTGGCTAGACAGTTACTTAGGCTTAGATTCATGAAGGTACTATCATGATTCAGAATCTAGTTATCCACAATCTCTCTGTTTTAAAAATCAGTATACCATATACATGATTATTGTGTGAACTAATACTAATATATTTGTAGGTGTTGTGTGTTTAATGCTTCAAAGCAAGTGCTGTGCAAGTGACTTCTGACATAATGCACCAGTGACAGGGAAAAATATCTTTCTCTGACCTTGTCACACTGTAGCAAATTAGGACAGTCATGACTACATATTTCGTCACTCTTGGCAAGTTATTTTTACAGTAACTTTTGACAAGTGGTTTATTTCCTGAAGCTTTCATAGGTTTTGGTAAGGGAATCACTTATAATTTACCAGCCATGTCTTGTTATCATATCAACTTCCTGTGTATCATTGAGTTCAGACCATACAGCTGCTGAAATGCAGGGCGCAGATTATAGTAACACTTCATTTTCTGTCTTGCAAAACATTTGAATTCATGTGTTCCACGAACTTAGCTAGTGAGTTTAAATCATTTGGCACATTGTTTAATGGGTCCCTATCCCAAAAGGGCTCACAATCTAAAATGCAAAAAATGTATGGAACTTGATAACACTGAACACAAAGGTTCAGAGCAATATAGCAACAACAAATGCTAAATGTATAAGGAAGAAGTGTTCAGTATCAAGCATATATATATGTTATCAAACCTTTCAGAGGGTCCCATTTGGACTGCAACACCACTGCTACATTCTGCACATATAACTGAATTATTCAGAGTTAGCAAGCAGGTCTGATACTATTAGAAAAGCAAAGAAACTGGTTTGCCATGGTTTCTTATGGCATTTCACCTGTCTGCCCTGAGCATTCCTTTTAAAGTTGCATTATTGACCCTATAGTAATACTAACTGGGTAAAAGGCACTTTTTCAAGTGGGTGCTCCTCTTTTATTCAGCCGGGGGAGAGTAACTGGCCCTCCTGATACCTGCAGTGTATTTTCAAAGCTAGGTTTGAAGCTCATAGTTGAAATGGTATAATTCAAAAAAATATGTTCTGTGAGGTGCAAGAGATTTGGAAAAAGTTTTAGTTTGCCTTGCATCCAATTCAGCAGTAGGCCTTGTCCCCAAGTCAACACTAACATTTTTACCAAAACCGTTGGAAAAGAGGAGGCTGGAGAGAGTACAACAAGGCAACAAAAAGAGTCATTCTTTGGCTGAGACGCTTGCTGTATCCTAGCGTGGGAGGGAGGAAGCTGCGGAGTCAGACCAAGCACACTGGGACCTTGCTCTCCAGTTGGGACCAGACGGCAAGTGCTTACAGATTACTACAAGGTATCAATAGAGGTCTTTGACTATAACAACGTAATGTGGAGGTGGTACGGAATGCATTCTTCTTTTGAAGTCACTTGTACACGCCATTGCGAAAGAGGGAGATGGGATGAGCAAGATTGCTATTGGAAGACCCAACACACGCACATGCATGACTAGTGAAAGAAACTAGCATTAATATAGTTTGAGTTCTAATTTATAACTCTCCTTAATATTTTAAACATCAGTTGAGTGCAGCTTTCTGTGGATTTCAATTGTGGCCTGTCTTAGCTGCAGAGAAATTTGCAACAGTGAGTCATGGTTCAGAGGAAATCTTACAAATACTGGTAATTATCTAGTTGATTAATCTGCTTATTATGGGAGGTTTTAAAAACAGTTTTGCTTTTTAAAAAAGTAAGATAGGCATCCTTGATAAACCAGTATGTTATTTCAACATGTCCCTAAATTGTATTCACTGCACTGAAGTCATAAGATGAATCACATCAATTGCCTAATAGCTGACTGTACCTTTTTTGTCCTTTTGGGTTGATTGTACTGTAGATCTTTAGTTATTATGACTTCCCTCTCTCTTATCTTTATTTCTCTCATACTAATACTCAATGCCATAACTCGAAATGCAAAAGTCATGTATGCAACTTCCTTCAAATAACAAAAGTAACATGGAATCACATATCTTTGTTGAGTACTAGACATAAGCACCTGTGGGATTGTGGTTCATTTTGGCTCTTCTGGGAACCTACAGTGTTCCTTGTTACCAATTTCCAAGACATTGCACGGACAAAGTTACTTGAACAGATAGGGCCTCAGTATCAGCAGGAGTTCCACTCTCCGATCCCCTCATGAAACAAAAAAAATCTAAAAGGATAAGCATATCATAGATAAGCTATGCTCCAGTTGCCTCCAAAGGGTTTTCTGAATTCCACCATCCATGACCTTTCTGAGTTTCAGAATGTCTTCTAGAGGAAAAAAAGTGACTTCCAGTTTGTAGAGGAAAACCAAAGGAGGTACGAGAGGGAGGGCCTGGGAAGCCTGGCTTTGAGTTATCCAACCAAGAGTTATTTGAGGATAACACATTTGATAACATGAGAACATGTTCTTAGTTATGGCACAAATCTTTTATAACTTGTTCTGGTGCAAAATGGCAGTGTGAGGAGGCCCTTGATGAGCTGTCCTTCATGACATACTTCTACCTGGGCCCTATCACTGCTGCTACATAGATACTGTGAACAGGGAACAGGTTCTGGGGATCAGAAGTGAGCTGGCTTTATGAGAGCTCTGAATAGCCACCCATCAGTGCCAACACTTTCTGATTGTCCTGCCCTGTCTTGAAACATACTTATGGAATTTTCTCTGCTGTCATTCTGATACAATCTGAATTTTGTTTTGTTCAGGCAGAACTTTGGCTTGGTTGGTTAGTTGGTCAGTTTGTTATATAGCTGGTTAATTAGTCAATTAGTTAGTTTGCTGACTTTTTATCTTGCTTGCTTGCTTTTTAATTTTTTAGTTTTTTGTAATTTTGATTTTAACAAAACTCTTGCTTTAATTGCCATGAATGGTTCAATTTTGCATCTAGAAATATGGGACAAAACTATTCTTTAAATGCTGCATTTTAAATACCACTCTTTAATACTGTTTCCTGTTACTGCCTTGTTGAATGAATGTTACGTCTAATATGATAGGATGTGATTGTTTCCTGCATTACCTCCACTGAGGATATTTAGATAACTCAGCATTTGAATAGCTTCCTCTCAGGAAATTCTGACATTGAGATACTAACCAGGCTTCTGTATATACCAAAGTATTCAGTGTGAAACACAGTCCCAATTTTTGATCAGATGCTCACATAGGTTATAGATCATCTCTAGTTTTGGCAGGTTGTTGTCATTTTGTAGTTATCAAAGCATGAGCTGAATTTTCCTAGTGTGTGTTAGACCAATCATAATAGTAAATTATCAGACAAATAGTAGTTAGAGCAATAATAATAGTAAATTGTTGGTGACATTCATAATTATCAAAGAATTAAAATGCATCAACAAAATGCCACTATGGGCTTGGGGAAAGAAGCAGGGGGAAAGCAAACAGGGCTTGGGGAAAGAAGAAATGTGATCTTCCTCAAAGATTTATAAGGGGCTGGTGTAAGAAGTATAAGGGTATGTTTATTTTAAAAATGTATATGCTGCTTTTCCAGTATTTTTTAGAACTGCGGAAGATGGCTAACAATCTAAAAGCAGTTATGATAAACACAACACGTTAAGCTCAGCTCCAGATAATTTGTCAGATGGTGAATTAAAGAAATCCTTACAAAATAGCACAGCAACAGGTCAAAGGAAATTAAAGCATAAAGGCAGACAAATAGCAATAATAAGAAAGTGGCAAAAACAAGTAAATGAAAAGAGTAAATGGAGGCAAGAGGCCAAAAAATAAAAACTACACTTTCCTATCCACTCCAAAATGCCAGCTGAAACAAGTCTTCAGCTCTCTCTAGAGTTTTCCCTGCAAAGGAATGTTCTTATGTTCTGCAAAAGAGTACAGTGACCATGTTCAGCTGATCTGGATACATCCCTTGCTGGCACACGTGCTGAAGCCAGGCAACCCTCCCATTCTTTTCCACTGTACCACCTTGTGATCCAAAAGTAGCTTTGGATTCATTAGGTATCCCCAAGCTGTGCACCTGTTTCAAAGTAAGTCAGTAGTCTCGTCTACCCTGGAATTCCCCTCCACCCTCTGATCTTGCCTGGCATACCCAGACCAGCACAAGTATCTCTCCATACCATCCCTGCAGTCTCAGGGGGATGGTGTGGAAGTGCCTTAAGGCACTTTTACAACACCCTAGATCATTTGAGAGGACATACCATGTTGATAATTCTGGGGGAGGATTTTTTTCCTATTTTATATCATCTTATTGTCAAAAATATGTTCTTGTTACCTTAAGAGGCAAAGTGGTATATCTCAAAATTGCATTGGAAAATGTATGTGGAGCTGAGGAGTATAACCCACTTTTTGTTTTTGTGGGTGCAATTACCATTATTATATAGAATTATATGAATATAGTGGGTGCCTAAACACGTCTGCTGGGTTTGTGTTCTGTTTCTCCTGCATTCCATTCTGCAATTTCCAGTGTGACTGGAAGAGGTGGTTCTTAGGCTGATTGTCCACTTGAGATCTCATTTTCATTTAACTCAAAAACAAAATGTGCATACTGTCAAAGAGCAGGGCAAGTAAGAAGCTGTTCCATTTATCTGTAAAAATGTGCTTAGAAGTGCTAAGCATCATTAAATACATGTATATTTCCTTTGACTTTGCATCAGAAGAGTACCAATTTATATGTGAAAATACAGGCATTTACTAAGGAGAGATGGACTCCATATAGACACCATATAGCTTGAAGGACTGCGTGTGAGTTGCTCCTAATCTACCATGATTGATTAGTTCAGCCATGCAGTTTATCATTCACATGACTACTGATGATTGACTATTCACGTGGGATGACAACCCAAGTAATGTTCCTACAAATATTACCATCACCTTTGCTCTGCACTGTGTTTCCTAACTTGGGAAACACTACCACTAGTAGCTCAGTTCTGTGAAATTTTCACTAACAGCAGCCTTTGAATTCTCGCTCTGAATTAGGCTCAGAATAAGGAGACCAATACTATCTGAGCTTTGCAATGACAGAACTTGTGTTGGACCAGTGCAAGGTCTTGGTTGTTACTGCAGTAATGGTGCAGAGGATGGAGCTACCAGCTACAAATGGCTGTAAGCCCTAAGTGCACATCAGTGGAGTGTTCAGCCCACAACTGGAGCAGATATTTCAGCAAGGAAGGCTTAGGGCAGAAATACCAGCTTGCTGAAGGTATGTTGAGAGTGGGATGGCAGCATCACTGATCCTGTGCCCTCAGCCTGACCTTCACATGCTCCTTGGGACCTGTTCAGATTTACACCAACTCAGATCAGCATAGATTTACCTGGCATAGATCCATTAGTCCTGTTAGGAATCATGCTGTAGTGGAATAGGTACATAAAGAAAGGTTTGACTACCTCTTTATCTCTGTCTGGTACTTACCCAGTCCATAGCATGCTGCATGCTATAGGTCAGCTCCAAAAGGATTGGGCTGGGAGAGTAATCAGCCTGTCACAACAGTTCCGTCTTTCCTGTGCTTGGTATCCACAACAGACCTGTGGATGCATGCACATTCATGCTTTTCTAGCATAGAGCAAGAGAGAGATGAAATTACAACTACCACACTGGAGGACTACATTTCTCCAGGGAAATTTACAGATTTTCTCAAAAGAAGTACATCCAGCAAAGTAAACTAGGGGAATGGCCACTCCTTATACCACTAATGTGTATTGGGTTTGATTTCTTATTCTGTTCAGGTCTTGCTCTTGCTACAACAGGTAGCAAGTTCCATATAAATTATTCATATTTTTCTTTTCTCTGAAATGGCATGCATTTTTTAATCTGGTTTGTGTCTACATTGTGTACAAATTTTCTTCAAAAGTCCTCTTTATTCATTCTTTGTTTCATGAAGGGCTTAATGTAAAACAAGAGCTGGCAGAAAGTCTTTCAAAAGCTACAGTTCACTCCCATAATGATTAGAAAAAAATCACTCCCAAACCTTCTGCTTATCCCCTTGTCTATGTGGCTTGATTTTTTTTCTTATCTACTATCTGGGATCCTTGGTTTAGATCCCAGTCCAGTCTTGTTTAGAGCACAAACAGAATATAGAGTAGACTACATTACTGAGGCCCAAATCCTAACCAACTTTTAAGCACTGACATAGCAGTGCCATTGGGGTATGTCCTTCATCCTACAGTTTGCTGGCAGTCATGGAGACTTCCCCAAGATAAGGGAGTGTTTGTTTCCTTTCCACAGAGCTGCACTGCCCTTATGTCAGTGCTCAAACGTTGGTTAGGATTTTGCCATGAGTCAGTGATGGAAGAGTAAAAAACCCTCCAAATTATAAGTAAATTATATAGGCCACTATTTTGTAATTTTTTAATGCCTCCCCAAACCACCACTTATGCTGGTTGTTCATAGAAGCATAAACCTAGTGTAGAAATACTGTATTTCAGTAGAAATACTGAATTTCACTATCTAGGTTCGAATAATAACAGGTGTTTTAATTTTGTTTGAAAATTACTTTTTACAATGGTTTTCAATGGACAAATTACCCCTTCAGTGTCTTAGATGGCTCATTCCAGTATCTTCATCACAAATTCTCTGTGTTGCAGGTGGCTTCCGGTGAATGCAATGAAGACACTGAAGTTTACAATATCACCCTTTGCACTGGAGATGAGCTCACTCTAATGGGACAAGCTGAAATCCTTTATGCAAAATCTTCCAAGGAGAAGTCCCGGCTCAACACCATCTTCAAGAAGATTGGAAAGCTTAATTCCATCAGCAAACTGGGCAAAGGCAAAATGCCGTGCTTGATCTGCATGAACCACAGGACCAACGAAAGCATTAGCCTTCCTTTTCAGTGCAAGGGCCGCTTCAGTACACGCAGCCCCTTGGAGCTGCAGATGCAAGAGGGTGAGCACACCATTCGCAATATTGTGGAGAAAACCCGCCTGCCTGTGAATGTGACTGTGCCAAGCCCTCCCCCAAGAAACCCTTACGACTTGCATTTCATCCGTGAGGGGCACAGGTACAAATTTGTGAACATTCAGACCAAGACTGTTGTGGTTTGTTGTGCTCTACAAAGTAACAAAATTATCCCAATGCACTTTCCTTTACATTTGGCTCTTCCAAAGTTTATCCTCCCAGAAAGCCTTGTGAAGGGGGAGATGGGGCATGAAGCCTTTATTAAGCACTGGTTCAACCTCTCTCAAGAACAGTTTGATATCGATGAGTATTCTCGGGCTGTCAGAGACGTGAAAGCCGACTGGAACGAAGACTGCAAAAGTCCCCAGAAAAGCCAGACCACTGGCCACAATCATGTGCCAAACTCCCTTAGTTATGCTCGGGATGAATTGACACAATCCTTTCACCGCCTCTCTGTATGCGTTTATGGAAACAACCTACATGGAAACAGTGAGGTGAATCTTCATGGTTGTAGGGACTTGTGTAACGAGTGGGCTCTGTTTTCTCACAATACTTTGCAGTACCAGGATTCTGGGGATGGTAACAGTGACTACCTTTTCCCAGAAGTTAGTGAAGAATCACTGTTTTTATCTGCCAAACCGGAACTTCCATATGAAGAGCTATGGCTGGATCAAGGGAGCGGAAAAACGAATGATCAGGCTCTTACGCGATCGCAAAGCGAAAAGAACAAATGTGACAGTTATAGGAGTTCTTTCCGTTCCAAGTGTGGTGCTTCATCTCTTCCAGCACCTGGACCTTTAACCACAACGTCCAAGTCTTCAGATGGCTCCCTACCTCCACCACCTGTGCCTCCAAAATCTGAAGCAGTAAGTCATTTGGATTCAATTTTCTAATCAGATTTGCAGGAGACATTATCTTCACTTAGATATAAAACTGAGTCATTCTTGGTAAGATATCAATTTAAACCCATCAAAGAATACCAAATTCTACTTAGTAAAAGTCTACACTTTATTTTTAAAGTGTAGTTTGTTGCATTTTACATGCTTTTGAGTTTCTTCCCCCTTTGTACCTCCTACAAAGATCTTATTTCCTGATCTACAGGGTGATTGAATCTGCAGACCTCCCCAGAACCACCAGACCCTCGCACCGCCTCATAGGATCCCTGAGGAAGTGAAAAATCACCCCCAATTCCCCTGCACAGGCATGATCCTAAGGATCATGTCACTGCCCCAGGTCTTCCCCCTAAGTTTGAGAACCTCTGCATTAGGCTATTTAGCATAAATATTAAATTGAATTTTGGATATCTGGTTGCAGGTTTTAAAAAGTACAGTTTCTTTTTGATGCCAAGTACTCTGAATGAAATTTTCAGAAACATTTTCAGTAACAAGGTAAATTCTATTAGTCTGAATTGGGGAGGAGAGGAATTGCACTATAGTCATCATAGTAGCCTCAGACTACAACATCCTGATACTTTTCATGCACCACCACTATATCCAGAAATAGTTACCAAGCATGTTCCCTAAGATGCATGGCTGAACAGCAGCCTTAGTGATTATTTAAATGTTATTTTTTAAGTAATTATCAATCACAAAAAAACTGGAATGCAGCACACTACAAATATTAAGTAATTTTTTTAAAGATATGTAAGGACTTGAAACTGTATGGAGAAAATAGAATTTTTTGTCATGGTACAGTATTTGGAGTGCAAGTTCAACTCTGTAGCTGCTGAACATTTGTTTTTATCATTTATCAATTTATTTGTTTTAAAATGTTTGATTCTGGAACCTTTATTGGCATACATAAAATGTTACTCCTTTGTGAATTTCTAATATGCATGTCAGATGTTTGTACTTGGTCTTCCTTCAGAACAGGAACTGGCACAATAATAATGGCTTTCTTCTCCCAGAAATGGAAATAACATTTTTCAGACATGTGTATAGTCAAAAATAATTTTTTATAGTTTTATCAAAAAGGAGCTATGTTTATGGCACACAATTTGTGTAGGAGGGACAGGCAGATAAAATTATCAAACAGAAATTAGCCTTATGGTTTCTGTAATTTGGAAAGAGTTTTCACATCAGCCATTATTTGATGGGTATAGTATTGAAAGTGTGAAGAAGCTCTCGCAGATCAGCTACCTTACAGATCAGAACTTTCTTGTTGCTTCAGACACTGTGTGTTAATGGAGTGATCTGGCATATTCCACAACAAGTCACCAGGTTCTGGCTAATTTCTAGATAGTGCAAGCATGTGTGAACCTGTACTTAGGACTATGTTAATAGGACTCTGAGAAAGTACTGATGGGTAAAGGAGAGATGAGTTGATGTCACTGATACAGGAAACTGGAAATATTTCCATCTTAAATACGACTTAAATCGTACTTTATCAAACAATTATAGATAGCTTTTGGATAATTTCTAGCAACATGGTTGCATAATTTTTTTCCTGATAAGAAGCTGTTTAGCTACTGGTTTGGAAACTCACCCTGAATACCTTTTGCCTCATTCTGTCAGAGAAAGCCTGTACATGTATAGTAATGAACTCCATTGAATGGCCTCTTTTTATAACCTTGGGCATATATTACCTAGCAGGCTTTATTGACTTTTTGAGTCTGAGTTCAATCAGTTCTGAGTTTTCCTGCAGAGCAGCTCTGAAATGGTTGAAGATTTAATGATGACTTCAGTTACTGCCACTAAATATAACTAATTTTGATTTTTTTATAGTTTTCTATAGTTTTTTATTGCCATAGGGGACTAAGGCCTTCTTTAAATATTTCAAACTTACATTGAGATAATCAGAAAATAGCATTTCCTCTGGCAGCATATTACACTGATGGCACTAAGCTGCCATGCGTGAAGCATTCTACATGCTCCCCTTCTCTACCAGAACTTCCCATTCCTTTGATATGCTGCCTGTACTTGGGTGGTGACATGAGGGTTTAAAATTTTGCACTAGCCACATGAAGTTTATCCATGGAGAAATATACTTGGTTGCTTTCATTTATGGACTATAGTGTTAAGCCCATACAATAAATAATATTTCATTTCCAAGTTGTTATACACAATGGCTCGATATTTTGCTTTTTAAAAAATATATATACTCAGGCTGCAGTCCCTTGCACAGCTGTTGAGGTTTCAATCCTTTCAAATCCTTAGATAGCCAAAACTGCTAATAAAATGGCAGCTTAACATTAGTGGAGTGTATTCCAACTATGTTGAGATTTATTCTAAAACACCCCACCTTTAAAAATAAACTGAAATGTTGCATTAGAACCACTTGTTAGTATATACAGGCGAAAAATATTCTAGTGACAGAAATTCACTTTGTGTCTACAATACAGTTTCTCAACCAGTGATACAGGTACTTCCAGTGGTACTCGAGGTAGTGTCTGATGGTACTTGCTGGTACAGCAAGACCAGCAGCGCAACACAACAAACAGGCTCAGTGGCAAGATTGCCAAATAATGCTTTTCCTTGCTCAAAAAAACACTTTTATCCACCTTGAGTGTTTGTTTTGCTATATCTGGCCTTCCAACTTGGACAAAATTGATAATGATGTCATCACTGCTTCCAAAGGTACTTTGAATAGGTGATTTTTTTTAAAGGGTAACTGATTTTCAAGAGAGTAACTGTATGTGGGAAAGTACCCAGAAGCTGGCTGACAAGGCATTTTTTAAATGTCAGAAAAACTTGATGCAAATAAAATAATGACTTCTAAGTTCCCAAGATCTGAACTTAGAAATTTCTTACAATCTCCTACAGAGATGCAACAGGTCATTTTCTGCCCTATCTCAAGTCTTTCAAATGCAAGTAGGGGAATATAATGTCAAATCTGCCTTTCAGTTTGAACAGGTTGCCTAAAGTTTGGGAGCTCCTTTCCTGCCTGTTATTCCGATGACAAGTTATAGTAAACAAAGAAATGGATACTGATTCCCAGGGGCATTTATTAAATATGTACCCAAATTATGATGCATTCAGAGAGAAATTATGGGCAATATCCAGAGTAACTATGGGGAGTCCTTGCTCCGGTGTAAGAACAACTTACTCTGGATTCCAATATGAATTTCCCATGTTTTCACTAGGTGATGCAGTAACTACGGGTGCACGTAAAGTCTCTTAGGAGCTCCCATAGTTACTCTGGATTTGGGGGTAAGTCAGAGATGTGGATCCAAAACTTCTGTTCCTCTGAGGCAGCGTTTCTCAAAGTGGGGGTCGGGACCCCTTTGGGGGTCGCCTAGAGCTTTCCTAGGGGTTGCCTAAAGCCCCTGGTGCAGGGGGCCAGGTCAGGCTTGCCAGACCTCTGGCTGTAGCTGCGCGTGCACTGGGGCTGACTGACAGCCTCAGGGCCCAATCCTACGCATGCCTACTCTGAAATAAATCCCATTATAGTCAGGAGGTCTTTCGTCCCATGTAAATGTGGATAGGATTGCAGCCTCAGGGCCCAATCCTATGCATGCCAACTCTGAAATAATTCCCATTATAGTCACGGGCGGGCTTTACTCCCATGTAAATGTGGATAGGATTGAAGCCCCAGGCATCCTATGCATGCCTACTCTGAAATAAATCCCATTGTGTTCAATGTGTGCATAGAACACACATTTTTTGTAACAATGAAAATACATCCTGCATATCGGATATTTACATTACGATTCATAACAGTAGCAAAATTACAGTAATAAAGTAGCAACAAAAATAATTTTATGGTTGGGGGTCTCCACAACATGAGGAACTTATAAAGGGGTCACGGCATTAGGAAGATTGAGACTCACTGCCCTAAGGGATAACGCTTCCTCCAGAAATTGGAATTGTTCTGTAGAAATACTCTTTCCAGCAAAGGAACCCTTGGGATCCAACCTAATACCTGTATATTCTTCCAGTTCTCCTCAAACAAAAACATCTTTTTTCAGTCCTGTAATGCATATGAATTGCTGGTTTATATTTAATTTACTATTCATGTTTAAAGCACAAATAGCTGCAATTGTATACATTTTGTGAATTATTTTCTCTTTTACCCAAAGTAAAATATTTCATAATTCTTCAAAATGTCTCCAGATGTGTGATTTAACATTTTCACAATCTCAGCAGAGGAATTGGCCTTTTCACCAATATCTCCCCCACAGATGTTCTTCCTCCCACTCAAATACTGGCTGATCTTCACAATCAAACACTTCCACTATCAATTCTGTCCGGCTAAATTGACCCTAGTAGCATCTGTGCCAGCTTTTGTAGTGAAAGAATTGTGCTCTACTAGTAACCATGCACCCTCTGCTGGCAACACATAAGCAGTCAAGTTCTATTTTCTATAACAATCTTCTTTTAACAAAATTACAAAATTAGGATACTATTCAGATTTTTAAAAAATCTCTTAGCAGATATGGACTGAGGACGAATTTTGACTCGGCTTTGTTTTGTATTCCTTCACAATCTAGGACTTGAAATGATCCTCCTAGTCAGAAGATCAATTTTTTCAGACATTTTAAAAAATATTTACAGAGTGATATGATATGGGGTACATAATGGCTTAGTATTATCATTCTAGGTCAGAGAAGAATGCAGGCTCCTGAATGTTCCCCCTGTCCCACCACGAAATTCAAAGCTTGCATCCACCAGTCCCTCTGTTCCTCCTCGGACAAGCAAACCAGCACGTCAGCAACAGACTCGTTCTCCTAGTCCAACTCTTTCATACTATTCTTCAGGGCTTCACACCATGTAAGTATAATTTTGTTCTGACACTGAGGTTAGAAACTGTTTAATACAGAACTTCTTCACTATAACTCTTCATTAAAATGTAAGATAACTATAGTTTTCCTTTTTGTCCCTCCTCAGATGTGCAAACTATGGGGTGAATAACTTTAGATGTATGTTTCAAAAGATATATTATTTTGTAGAGTGCATAATATACATACATAGCCTACAATCCAGAGTCACTACAGGAAGACGTAAGAGGCACTTACTC
This sequence comes from Cryptoblepharus egeriae, assembly GCA_030015325.1. Taxonomy (NCBI): domain Eukaryota; kingdom Metazoa; phylum Chordata; class Lepidosauria; order Squamata; family Scincidae; genus Cryptoblepharus; species Cryptoblepharus egeriae. Next base: position 41,866,148 of record JAREYC010000003.1, read on the forward strand.
TGGATTGCTCTATGTATTTCCCACAGTTGGCACCATAACTGCGTTGGTGTAAAAGATCTCGTAGTTACTCTGGATTGTAGCCATAATGTCCCTAACATCTTTAGTAATAAAATTTAAAAAAAACTACTATACCCTGCCTTCGTGTCTGCAGGTTCAATCAATTACTGTTAAAAAATACTTAGAAAAAAATTCCAGAAGTTTATTCTGCTCTCCATATGCTCTGTGGAGTGTATTTTGCCCTTACACTGACACTTTTTTTCTGCACCAACAAAACAGCTATAATAAAATCCATAAACATCCATAATAAGAATGGATGCAAGTTAAATGTGTCTTTTTATTTTGGAAGGCTGATAAGTTGCCAAAAACAAAACAAGAGAGAAAAATGTTCAGTTGTTTTTCCTTTCAACAATGAGTGATGTTGCTTTTGTTTATTAAGTGCCTGCATGTGAAGGGATCTGCACAGACTACAACAGAGCTCTCTTTTCTTCTCTCATCCTCAGCAGGCGCATGCATGCATGCCTGTCATGTACTCATCTAGCCTGTTCTGTCAAGGAATATAAGCATCTGGTCTGGTACAGTGCCTGCTCTGTACTGAACTTGAGGCCAAGAACAGGGCAAAAGGGATTCTGTTGTGCCCAATATGTATTATTCTATACATGAACTCTGTACCTGTACAGAGAGAGAACCTCAAGTTTCTTTTAATTCTCTGTCTCCGTAATGTTCCTTTATTGTGGTTTTGGAAATATGCATTCTGATTTAAATTTAATTTTTAAATAATAGGGCTGTTTTTAGATGAGGATAATACTCTGTATAAGCTAGTCGTAAATTCAATATTTCATGTGTTTTGTCCAGCATACATAGGCTTAAAGCTAAGAAGTGAAAAGCAATTGTCAATAAAGTTTACTCTTCTAGGGAAGAAAAAGAAGCATTGCCACCTACCAACCCTTTATTCTAATTATTATTTTTGCTCTTTTTAAAAATAACCAAAAAGCAATGCTGCAGAAGGGGAAGCTGAAAATCCCAAGAGCGCTCCTGTTGCTTGCTATCCATGTGGTGCCGTGAAAGCTGAACTGAAAGAGGTTGGCAACAAACTGCCTTGTGGAAGCCCCTGTGCTGATGCACTCTCATCAAGACTGTCATGGCCAAATCATTTTTCTGGAGCTGCTGAAGGCCTTAATAGGAGTGAGTTCCTTACGGATCCAAGCCGGAGTTACAGTTATCCAAGGCAGAAGACTCCTGGCACGCCAAAGATAAACTGTCCAGCACCTTTTACGTTTGACTTTGACCAATGTGAACCCCTCACAGGGGACACTCTGTCAGCCACAGCAGAGCTTGGATGTGCTGTATCCAGTTGCCCAAAGTCAGCAAGTTATTCTCTGGAGTGCACTGATGAGAAAAACCTAGCTGTGAGTAGCCCTCTGCAGTCTCTTTCTTGCCCTGCCTTACCGCCTCGTGCTCTGAAAGTGATGGATGAAAAATCCAGCCTAGACCGGTGTCCACTCCCTCTCAAGATAGATGGGGCTGAGGAGGAGCCTCAGACAGGATCACCAGATCTTTCTGAAGATCAGTACCTTGGAAAAACAGGCATGCAGGACATCCTGGCAATTTCTTACCCTTTCTCATCTCCCCTTCATCTCCAGCTAGCACCAAGGTCTTGTGGTGATGGCTCTCCTTGGCAGCCCCCTATAGATCTGTCTGGACTCTCGATAGAGGAAGTTTCCAAATCTCTGAGATTTATAGGTTTATCAGAAGACATCATATCATTTTTTGTTACTGAGAAGATTGATGGCAACTTGCTTGTTCAGCTCAATGAAGACATCCTGTCTGAGGATTTCAAACTAAGCAAACTACAGGTTAAGAAAATACTGCAGTTCATTAATGGCTGGAGACCTAAAATGTAGCGCTGACCAGTTCAACAAAACTCAGAGAAGTGTGCTTAGAAGCAATGAGGCTAACACAGTCTCCCTTTTTTTGCACTAAAACCTTTCTCTCTTTTGTGTAAATAGTAGCAGAACAAAATTCTTACTATGCAGAAAGTTTTAAGTGGTGAGTGCAGATACTTTTGTACATAGCAGAGACAGAAAGGTGTGCCTTGTGCATTCCTGAACATTCAGCTGCTGCTAAAAGTGAACATTAAAGGGAATTAAATTTGTACTCATGTAGTCTGTTAAGACATCATATTTATTATTATTGATTAGGTAACGCTGAGCAGCGCATTAAATCAGATTGATTTTGTGTGTTTACCAATAAATGTATTTCCTCTTGGATTTTGTTCTGATGGGCCACACACCTTGCCTTTAAATTTTACTTATCCAATGGTAAGTGTCAATGTTTTCAGCATATTGAAGCATATTGAAATGCTACTTGTAAAAATGTGCAGATACAACTTGATAAGAAACCATTTGAGGCCATTTATTTTAGACAGGCAGAGCCTTCCGTGTGATTTTATTACAATTTTGTATGGATTATAATGAAGATCCTTTTTGATTGAGCCTGTTCAAGTTAAAAGTGTTGGAAGCAGAACATGCAAAACATCAGCTTAGCTTCATTTCCAGATCTTAAGATTTCTTGTGGCAGAAAATAATAATTGTGTTGACTATTTATTGCACTGCCTACTTCAAAAGAAATTTGGTTCTGAAACAATTGCTGGATCTGAAGACAGCAGTTCTAATGCCCCCCTTTTTAAAATTAAAAAAAATCCCTGTTATGAGTTGCCTTGTCTTGTTCACACAGGAACTCTCTCCTCTGTACTGTCATGCACTGGATCTTTCTCACTGCTTCTTCCTTCTTCTAAATAAAAGATTATAAGGAGGAAAGATGTAATGAGGTTGAGAAAAGTGCTATTACGTGAATGGAAGTCCCTCTGTGTTTCATGACCTGGGAGAAAGGGAAGGATTTCAGGAAATTTGGCCCAAGCAAAATATATGATGGGCTGCCCTAGCAATCTATAGCCTTTCTTTCTCACACAAATAAGATTTTGAGTTTTCAGTCTATCTAGTTTGCTTATACTATAGAAACCAGGATGGTCAATGCAGAAAAGATGCTTGCTTGCAAACAGAGTTCACTTGAATAGGTTACATTACAACATGAGGGTTGTCCTTCATGATGCAATAGGGTTCCATTCTGGCACCCTCAAGTAAAAATCCATGGATAAAAAACAATGGGAAAATAGGTTTAAAGACCTGCTTCCAGGTTTCTTGCTTCTCAGTCACTCCTAATAGAATAAGGTTGTGCCTCAGTATCTGTAGGGGTTTGATTCCGGGACTTTTAATTTACAAAAGTAAATTAAATAAATAAAAAGTGTGCCCCTTTGCAACAGTTTAAAAACAGCTTTTCTTACTGTTGTACAGAGGCAGTCAGCAATTTTCTGTGCAAAGGACCCCGCCGTTTCCTGGCTCAGCTGAAGAATGGAATGATTACTTGCATGACTGCCTCTCTACAATAGTAAGAAAAGATGTTTTTTTAAATAGCAGCTAATGGCTTAAAAGCAGCCTGCTTACCATGGCAATGTGTCAGGCAATCAACCCATTTATGCCTGGTTGTAATTTTTTGAATTGCAAAAAATGTAATACTAATGTGATCTTAAAGGGCTGATTTTTTTCTTTTTCTCCAGGGATCTGCACATTCCTTCTTATTCAGGGTGACCATATAGAAAAAAGGACAGATTGCCTCTACCAGGTTTAGCTCAACATAGAAGGGTTTAAAAAGCAGCCTAAATTCCTTCCTTTATGCAATTTTTAAAGGCAGAGGCACTATGTCCTCCATTTTATATGGTCACCCTGTTCTTATTTGCAGTAGAACTTATTCGTTGTTGGACCTGTCGTATAAACACACAAGCCCTGGGATGTGGATGCACATTATACTCTCTTGGGCTGCTGCAGCCCTATCCAGCTACCTGGATAGGAAGTTTCATTGAACTCAGTGGGTGCATTTCTGAGTAGACAAGCATAAGATTGATGTTTGGAGAAAATCATTCAGTGGTACAAGATCAGCAAAAATATGCAACTATTTTGCAAACAATCAAAATGTTTTCTGTGTTCCGAGTAGACCTTGATGTCTGCCTTTCTGTAAAAAAATTAGCAGGAATTGGCACATCACTGTTCCAGATTTAATGTGGATGCGAGTGCCTCAAAGTGTAATATTAAGAGGCAACAGTGCTGCAAGTTAGTGTTTTCTGCTAGAAACTTGGTATTGCTGTTGTTTCTTTTTCTTATATATGAAAAAATGGATATAGCAAAATTTAAAATATTAACCTAAATGAAAATAATTCACATCCCTGAAATTAACACTAATCTAATCAAAATAAAACTGTTGACTAAATGATATGTTTATTTAAATAAAGTTTAAGGAATAGAGAGCTCTTGAGGTACTCACCCTCAGGAAAAAATATATGAATATTTTACATACCTCACACATCAGATACGCACCTGTTACAAAGTTGGGGTTGGAAATGGCTAGCTGGACTCATATGTTGTGCAATGTGTTTTATCAGCTTGTTATCTTTATTATAAATAGCAAGCATATTGAAGCCTTGGCATTGGAATTTGGATCTGCCACATCACTACTAATTCCATTGCTTTTCCACAAAGATTTAAACAGCTAGAATAAAATATTTCCTGTCTATATTTTAAGTCAAAATAAATAGTACAAGGGCGCCCCCATATCCTCAGATTATGTGTCTGCAATTCACTGCAGATTCGGTTTGCCAGGTTCCCATTGCCTGGTGTTTCCAGGTATCTGTGATTTTAGTTAACCAGGAAGGGTGTTTCTAGAACAGAACCCTACAGATATAGGGAAACACCTTTATCTACCTATGTCGCTGATGCACTGTTTCTTCTTATAACCTTTTCATTAATTTTCTTCTGTTATTCTTGTGCTTCAGGGAGCAATTATGTTATTTAGAAAGATCATGGAATACTACATGCTGTATGTGATGGAGTATCTAGCAAACCTAGTGGACACTTTCAAGAGATTATAAGGTACATGGTTTTGACTTTGGGAGACCGACAGAGCAATCCTAACAGAGCATTTCTACTCAGAAATAAGTCCCATTGCGTTCAATAGTACTTATTCCAAGAAAAAGCGTAATTAGGATTGCAGCCTTAAATACTCATGATTGGTTCCCACTTTATATTCTAATTTTGCACATGGTGCCTTCAAAATAAGCTCATTTAAAATTAATGGAACTTAGGCATGGTTATGTGCCTAGCACTTTTTTTTACACATGAACAACCCAGAAACTAACCCAATGGGTGTGTGTGGTCTTGCAAGATAAAATCCATGTAAGAGAGCTGTAAGCTGTTAATTCAAATGTTTGAAAAGTACTTCTGGGTATCTTGTTATACTAATTTTATGTGTGACCAAGGACAGCACTTCACCAGTAAGAGTGCACCAATTTTAACTCAGTGGCTCAATTTAGATATTCCAAATCATGGTTTAGAAAGCTTAACTGTGTTGTGATTTTGCATTTAAATTTTTAACCCACAATTTATATTGACTGGCCAACCTGAATTTGGTATGATATGATGAAGTTATTTCATGTAAATGAAAACAAATGCAGGCAATTAATGTTAAACCATGGTTTGCCTATTGTGTCTGGAAGTTTAGATCACAAACCATGATTTGAGATGACTGAACAATCAGCCAAACTGTAAGTATGTGAGCACATAAGAGTCATTACGTGCACCCATAGTTACTACACCACCTAATGAAAACCTATGGGAAATTCATATTGCAATCCAGAGCAAATTGTTCTTACACCAGAGCAAGGTCTCCCCGTAGTTACTTTGGATTTCACCCTAAGTTAATGTTTTCAGAATTTCTGACTTTTCATGAGTGCAACTGTCTGAGAACTGCAGTTGTCCAGTTTCTTTCAAATCTGTCATTACTCTGTTTGCTTGTAATTAAAGCTAAGGATTCCTAGCCTCTCTCGATCCATAATTCCTTACTTGACAAACAACTATCCATTTGTAGCCAAGAAATGTCTCTACATCCACTTCAGTGCAGGACAGGTTACAATGGTAGCACAGTGTGCACTTTTAATTTCCATCACCCCTTTTGCCATTGTCCTTGGTGCACTCATTAGAATATACATTTCCCACCACCATCTTCTTGCTCATCCAGCCATTTAAAACAAACTGCAAGAAGAAAGGGATTGGCCATATTAGTTTGACAATAAGCTCCCCATTAGCTCCTACCACAGAATAGGATCTGTCTGCACCTCCTTTCTCCAACACTAATGCTCATTGTGAGCAAGCAAGAACGGAACTGGATTGAGAGGTGAAATGGCTAGGTGGGTGACAGGCTGGCGGGGGGTGGGCAGAAAGCAGATGAAGAATATGGGGCACTTTGCATCAGGTCAAAGTTACCTCCTCCAGTCAGAATAGCTGATTTGCCCTACAATCCAGAGTAACTACAAGAAGACGTAAGAGACACTTACTCTGGATTGCTCTATGCATTTCCTATAGGTTTCCCATAGGTGGCACCATAACTCTGTCAGTGTAAAAGGATCTGTAGTTTCTCTAGATTTTAGCCTCAGTCTCCCTTGTACTTACCACAAATTTAGAAACTTGCAAAAAAAATGGTCTGCTCTTGCAGGATGCAAGCAAAATTTTAATTTCTAGTAAATATTCTCTTGTTAAGTTATTACTTTTGGCAGGCCTTTTAAAGTGCAGGGGTTATTTAAGCATAGCACATTTTTATCCATGTAAGTAGTAATTAGATATGAAAGTTGATTTATTTACAAACCATTGTCATGAGGTTGTCATGTTTAAGAAACCAGGTACTATCGACAATGGTCTTTTGTTTTCTTAATGGCTTCAAGAGCTGTGAGTTGAATAATTTTCTCCTTCACCTTCACCAGTTGTGTGTGTTGACATCTGATCAATATCCTGCTGCCACCTAGAATTCCTAGTGACCCTCATTCCTATATTTGAATGTTGCTCTTCTCTTTCTTTCCACAAGTCACTGTTCTGTGCTGCTTTGTGGAATCCATGATCCTGCTATATGCAAAATTTCCTGAATCTAGATTACTGGGGAATTAATGGTGGGAGAAAACCTATCTGTACCCTACAATGAGTGGTGTGCTAATTCTTCAGACCCATTACACAAACACAACACATCCTAAATACATTCAGAAATTTAACGTTCCTGGATGAGAGGATAAAATCTGACAGATTACCATATTTCCTCCCCCTCAATTATGCAATGTAAGTACTGTAACATTTTAAATCAGGAACTTAACCTGAGGTATCGGCCTACATTCCTGTTGCTCACTCCATATTATAAGATCGAGTTGGAATTTAACACTATCAGGAAATAAGAATGGAGACCGGAGCATCCCAAGCCCAATTTTCAATAGGGTTTCAGAGTTCACATGTTCTGCTTAGGTACTTTCCTGTAATCAATGTTCTATCCTTTGTTGGATAATTAAAAATCAAGCCTGGTTTTGAGCAGCATTTATAGTGTTTTCTATTTAAGAGCAGTGCAATTGACATACGTACCTGCTCTTAATAATCCTTGCAGAGGAATCTAAATGCAGTATACTTCAAAATAGTAGGCAAAGTATTATTGTATATTTTTCTCAACAAGATTTTAATTAGGTTTTTTTTGTAAATGACAAAAACTAGAATTAGTCACTCCATAACATCTGTAATGGTTGTGTTGATACTGTCTCTGATTAATCAACATCCTACTATATTGCAATGAATTGTGTTCAGTTTCATTTAGACATGTACAAAGCAATACCGTGCATGTTTACTTGGAAGTAAATCCCACTATTTCAAATTGAACTTATTTTGGATTCTTGTGGACACTTTCTTATCACAGAATAGACACCCTGCATTATGTGTTATCAGTAAGTTTGTACAGGATTTTTTTATTGACAAAAAATAAGGATGAGGACAACTATTAAAAGCACCCTTAAAAGCTGTGTTTCCAGTTAAGAAATTGTGGGTTACAATAGATTTATTTTACTTTGTCATAGACATAGTAGGGAAACTTTAATATTATATCCTGTGATTTCTTAAAGGCAATAGTTTTATTAGAAGAAGATGATAGGGATCAATGTTATATCTGTTAAAGCAGTTTCAAACCAAAATGCTTTGTCATGAAGGTTCCTCCCTATGTTAATGAAAACAATTTAATCTACATATAGTTTTGAGTCAAGGTGTGTTGGCAAGCTAGGCCTTTTATGACATTTTTGAAGGGTGTGGGTTCCTGTTTTATTTCATCCATATTGCTACACCCATTTGTAAAGGGGATCTTATTGACTGGGTTGTAAAAATCATTGGTAGGCAGAGCTGATGCTGTCCAAGCCGTGGAAACTTGTGCCTTAACCACACAATCTCAACACACCTATAAAGGAACAAATTTAGATGGATTCTATGCCTGCTTAAATATATACTTTGTCTCGGGGAAACAAGAGGCCACCATTTAAAATGTGGGGAAAGCTGCAGCCAACATTTCTTTGAAACATAAGCATGTGCTGAGCAAACCAGAGCTTTGATGAGCAGCAGACTAATGTGGACAGGGTGGAGGAGAGATGATAGTTGTAGCAAAAGGATAGCCAAAAACTCTGTGCATGTACCTGAGTGTATGTGCAGGTTGTGTGCAAAATAGATGGGTAGAGGGGATGTGCATGAAATAACATTTTGTGCCTGATCCAACCCACTTGGCAGCTCTTTTGTGCCCAGTCTGCAATCTTGGTGACCATTGTAATAATATAAAGGTGATGGCAGCATGCACAGAATAGCGCACAGGGAGCCTTGTGCTTACTTTCCTGTCACCACTACTAGTATTTTACCTGGTGCAATTGAAATTTGAACATTAAATTCTAATTTCAGAAATAATATTCTCTAAACTCTGAACATTAGTTACTACTAAACTATAGCAGTAACTTGTACTTGTAGTTAAATTAATAAAGTTTATAATTAAACTAATACAGGAATTAGTTATCTGTAGTAACTAATACCTGTAGTCAAAGCAGTCAATTCATGAGACTACAACAAATCCTGAATACCTGAGTGGTACATCACTAATACATCTAGGAAAAAGAGTCTCTTCATCTCAGAATAGTTTAATTCTTGCATATAGAAGTTGACTAGATGTAAAATTTTATATTTACTTTCTAGGCTCTGCTTATCTCAAACAAAACCAGCTTGGTTGAGCTGAGTTGAGCTATTTGGTTTCCTAGTCAGTTTTGTGTCTGTCAAAAGATAAATCTCAGAACAAATCCCAAATTATTGGCTTGGTGAATATTCTGTTGTTAAAATGAAGTGTGTGTTTGTGAAAGTCTAAGCTGGTTTGAATATTTCTATATAAGATTTGTGGCTGGGAACATTTATTTAAAGATGCAAATAACCCTCTAATGTATATGAACAAATGTCAATGGTGCATTGTAAGTATATAATTGTACATTAAAGATATTATTTTCATGATATTTTAAATGGCTAGAGTCCATTCATTTATTTAGGTTGCATGATTTCATTAGGGTATGGGTAGAATAAAATATGCAGTATTCAGAAACTAGGTCTCAATCCTATCCAGCACCAGTGCAGCCCCATGGTAAGGAAACATTCCCATGGGAAGAGATCCATCATGGCTGTGGCACAATGGCCTCTGGTGTCATTACTGCAAAGCTATTCAGTTTATTTATTTAACCAAACATCTTGATCTTACCTGTTTTCAGGATTCCTTATCAGTGGTTTTCAAATGCACAAGCTCAGCTTTGATCCTCCTGTCTGAAAATAGTTATCCTTTTATTTTTTAAAATTTTTTACCCTTCCTCATTCTGTGGGGTATGAAGAAGCTTATAACGATATCAAATTTATAATACAGTTTGTAAAAGACCATAAAACCAAATTCAAAAAAAATGCAGCATAGCATTAAACCAGTGCAAAGAAAGAGCTCTAACCAAAGCAATGAACATACCCTGAAAAAGCCCATGACAATAAAGGGTACTTTGGGATACTCGTACAGCTAAAGACAGTGTTCTGGTTTACAGCAAAAGACACAACAAAAGATTGGTGAATTTGAAGGAATGTTTTGACCAAATAAAGACAAAAAGGCAACTTCTTCCGCGTTTCTACCATGTGAGACAATGTCTGCTTGTTGGTTTTGACCAAATAAAGATTTGCTTTAAATGATAAAAACATAACTCCAAAATATGGCTTTGTAGACTTGACAGTACACAGTAAATGTACTGTGCCTTTCTGCCGCCCCAATCTTTGTGCTACTAAAATGAATTAAAAACCATTAATTTCAAAAATCTATTTGAATTTGTGAGAGGTTATTTGGCTCTGATTTGTGTAACATACCCCCAAATCCAGAGTAACTACAGGAGCACATAAGAGACTTTACGTGCACCCGTAGTTACGGTACCAGGTAGTGAAAACCTATGGGAAATTCATATTGGAATCCAGAGTAAGTTTTTACACCGGAGCAAGGACTCCCATAGTTACTCTGGATTTTGCCCATAATTACACTACTAGGTTGCATGTCATGTGTGTAGCTCTAACTTGGTATAATTTCTTTATAGCTGAAAATCTCTATTACACAAGTCTGAACCAAACATTTTTTCTTGCAAGTTTAATAAAGCTGCAATATAATATTTTGCTTCAGGAAGTAACTTTGATTCCAGGAGAAATACAATCTTCATTCCGGAATGTAAACTGATAGTTTGCAGAGCTAGTTTATAGTTTGCAGAGATAGTTTGCATTTCTTTACGTTTGTTCAGGGGAAAGCATTCAAGATTATACTTGCTATTTCTTTATTCCATTTCTTAACGTTGTAAACTAATACAACAACTATCAAGACAGACAAACTAATACAACAACTATCAAGACAGTGGTAATTACCACTGGGTAATTACCCAGTTTGACTACTGGGTAATAAGGGTAATAATGTCTACTCAGAAGTCCCATTCTTTTCTATGGGGCTTACTCTCAGGTAAGTGTGTTCAGGATTGCAGCCTAAGACTTTCAGGCCAACCTGGCTAAGATGCTGCAATTATTTTCTCTTCAGTAGAATATTTAATGATAATGTAGTAATCGTGACCACAGGTATATTAAAAAGCTGTTTCATGTTTCATATTTGGAAGTAATGAGGTTTTTTTTTACAACAGAACATGCAATAGAAGATGTATCCATATCATTTTAAAAGATAAGGGTATGTGAAGTTAATAGGGCATTGATGTTTTTATTAGCCTCGCATTATAATGCTTGTACAACTCTGTGATACAGAGTTAGCAAGATAATAAAGGCTAACCTGGCTAATATAACTCTTCACACCATTTTGCCTTCTGCAAAGTAAAGCTAATATTGATGAGAATAAAATGATTTTTACCCTTGGGCATATTTTAACAACCTACCAAAGCAAACAGAAGCCCAGTCAGTGCAGTAGATATAACAAGCTCAGTTATTCCCCAAAGAGGTTATGCTGCTAATTTGTACAAAATATCACCATTCGTAGAACACCATAAATGCATCTGAAAATGTGAATTGTGTCCTTGTAGCAGAGAGGTTAATAGCTTCTTATATTCCCATGATCATAAAGTAGGCAAGAGTTTTTCAAAAGAAAAAGAGCACTAGAGCACATCTGATTTTTGTTTGTTTTCTACCCACTTTTGCCCAAAAAGCTGTCCTGCCAACTTTCCAAACAATTTTCAATTCAAGTTTGAAATTCTTCAGCTTTTTTATTTTGGAGAACAGCATGCAGGAAATGAAACTTTTGAAAAATAAGGACACATGCAGCTCACTATGGATCACAAGTCAAGTATTTCTTATCTAATGAAGAAAATACTTCACCAAAATTTGTCTTAAAATTAAGTTGCAACGAGACAGAAAGCCCTCCACTTGCCTTATCCATCTCATTATCTGGGGTTGGATGTTGTGTTTTCACACTTTTCTGCCATAGGTCACTTTTAGACATTTAATTTTTTAACCTGATTGGAAAGGAAAAATGGCCATGTGTTAAGTATTTCCTTTTGCTGGCCATCTTAGCAGTAGAAGCAGCATCCTGGACAATTTGATTTTGTGAATGAGGTGCCAAATGACATTTCCGTTGTTTTCTATTTCCTGATATTCAGGATCTTCAGAAAGGAGTTTTCTGTCAAGTGAGGATAATGGATGTTAGTTTTATACATGAATGAGCAGAATTTCACTAGCATTCTAGACATTCAATAATTATAGCTGCAGTCCAGTTATAGCTTCAAGATACTTTCCTAAACTAAGACCCTTTGAACACAATGGGGCTTACTTTTCAGTAGACATGGTTAGGATTCTGCTCTACAACTGAAATCATAACCTAGGCCGCCACAACTCATCGGTCTTCCCATACCTGTGGTGATGTAGGGAGGGAAGCGCATGTCTATGCACTGGCCTAACCCTCTCCCAGGAGTGGTGCAGGAGTGTCGTAAGCAGGGTGACCAGATCCTAAATTCAAAATGTAGGACCAGGTCACCTAAAAGTGAAAATCATGTGAAAATCCGGACTTTAAAAAAACACCAATGTAGGACATTTTGTCCTATATTTTGTCCTACATTTTTAAAAGTAAAAAATTACTCACCTGGGGTCTGGGGAGGCCTGGGGTGGGGGTGGGGGTGGGAGGGTGATTGGGGGTACTGGGGACAGTTAGAATCAGCAGTTCCTAGACGTGGTTAGCCTTTGCTGAAATATTTTTAAAAAATCAATGTGCATGCACGCAAAGTAATTATGCTCCGATGGAGCTCCTAGAGAGTCTCTGCATGGGCAGAGACCTCAATTGATGTTTGCCGGCACATGCCAGGGGAAAGTCCCGGCAGAGGTCAATTGAGGTCTCCACCCACACAGAGACTGTAGGAGCTCCGTCAGAGCATAATTAGCTTCACGCGCATGCAGATTGATTTTTAAAAAATATTTCAGCAGCGGCTGGCTGGATCTTAGTGTCACCAAGCCGCTGCTACTTCTAATGCCCCCCAGTGCTCCAAGCTCTCCCACCCCTCCCAGAAGGCCAGCCAGGGTCCCAGTGGACCGGACAGTCCGGTCCAAAGCCGAAAAGCCGGACAAAACCAGCTAATTCCGGCTTTATTGGAGCTCTGGTCTTAAGGCACTTTTGTGAAATCTCCAGGTCAGCACAAATGCCAGGGCTTAGCTGGCTGAACTGGAGGTTAGGATTGCAGCCAATGTCTATCATAGGTATAGTTTAACATACCCCCAAATCCAGAGTAACTACAGGAGCATGTAAGAGACTTTACGTGCCCCCATAATTATTGCACCACCTAGTGAAAACCTATGGGAAATTCAAACCTATGGAATCCAGAGTAAGTTCTTACACTGAAGCAAGGACTCCCCGTAGTTACTCTGGATTTTGCCCATAGTTGTTATAGTTATGGAATTGTTATTACATTCAATACATTATACAAACAAAGTTAACACTTGATCTAAATTTCAGTTGTAGAAACAAATACAGATCAGTATCACTTTATGAGAAGAAACTCACATCTTTTCAAACTACTGAAACTTTATTTGATGTTTTTCAGTATTAATCTCTTGGACTTGAAATTAGGGCATCTGCAAATTAGGAAACCTATGTATAATTTGACATTTTAGGAAAAGCCTGGTTCAAAGAAAGATTAATTCAATTAACCTTAACTCTTTCTGTATGATTTCTTTTTCTCTTGCTCTTAATATAAATAAAAAGTGCTGGTGTCACCTAAAATGTCATTTCAGGGGATTTGCCAAAGCAATCAGAAAACAAGTGACACAAATGGAGATAGCAATACAGTCCACAAGCTTGCATGCTTTTGTCAAGAAATGATTCAAAAGTATGACTTTCTCAACTTTTATCATTTTTTATATAAGGCATACTTCTTAAAAAGTATATAAATATATAGAAAGTCATAGCAAGAGATACTTTTTGATGAGGACTAATACATTGTAAGTTCCATTTCAAATTTTAGTGTTCAATAATAGAGAAGACAATACTGTGTGTACTGCTTCTACAAATCAAAGATTCGTTAAGCTAATTGAGAAAACTTCATTCTTTGAAACTAGTTTAGTTTAGTTTCATATAACCTTTTAAAAGCAGGTAGCTGTTCTAATATACATCACCATGTTATGCCATACATGTAAATAAGACACACTGGCTGCAATCTGGTTAGGCCAGTATAAGCTCCAACATAAGTCCTGTGCTGACCTGGGGGTGTTATAAAGTGCTTATGCTGCACTTGTGGTTGGCTTAGGCCACTGCACAGCCATACTCTGACCTCCCCACCACCACCACCACAGAAAGCATGTGAGTAAGGCTGGACTACATTTGTTAGGATTGTGCCAATTGAGACTAAAGGCCAAGCCCCTTGGCTGTGCTCTATTCTAAGCAAAGTAGTTGAGATATAAACACCAGATGCCAAATATGTCCAGTTAAAATAAGTTTTGGCAGGTGGATATTCCAAATCACATCAGAGATGGGGATGTTATAGCCCAGTGGATGGCCTGCAGGGAATTGGACTCAATTATTTTGAAAGTCCCTTCCAAGGAGAGGCTTAGTTCATAACCAGCAACCTGAAAGCTTAACACTTACCGATACATTCCTTAGCTCTTGATCTTTGGCTTTCAGTTGTTTTCTATATTTCTTTTTAATACAGCAGGTGGTTACAATGGTGATGATTAGCATGACAGCAAATATGGAAAGACTGGAGGAAACTGCTATGACAACAACATCTGACATTGATCCTTTAGTTTCACATTTTTCTCCCTTGTACCACCAATCGGTACCTGCAGGACACCTGGAAAGTACAACAGCAGTTTTATGCAAGTTACATGTAAACTATTTGTTAGAAGCAATCATGATTGGCTTTTTTTCTCAAAAACTGTATACACCAGAGTCTTTTGATCTGCTATGCAGATTCTCAAGGATGTAAAAATAAATGGCACTTAGAAGACAATGTCATTTTAAGCTTTAGTCTAAAGTCCATGCTTTCACATTGATTTTTGAGACAGTTTTTATTTTAATCATGTCAGTAGAAATGAAACCTAGTAGCATTCCTTGGCCATCTCTGAGTTAAACCTTATTGAGAGCAAGAGAACATCTGTCTAATGCATCTACTTGCATTTCTGGGGGTGGAGAACTTTCTTCATGTGGGGAGTTATGTTCTCTTTCATACAAGGTTTATATATATGGCCCTTCATACATTTCATAGAACTGATTCCATAAGAAGTGCCATTTTCTTCTCACTTTCTGAAATATAATGAGGAGAAATTGGCAGGGATATTCTACTTCTGATGTTAGCGACTGATGTTACTAACATGGTAGGGCTTTGCATGAGACAAAACTATTGTTTCTGATGGTCAAAACTTGGCTTCCCATTGCTATATGTGTTTGGTGAAAACAGCTAAACTGGCTTACAGATTATTAATGACAAATACAAAATATATAAATCACTATCGAAAGTGTCCCCGCATTGTGGGAATAAAATTTCCCTGTATGCTATCCCCCATGCACATCATTCCCCGCATGCGCAACATCCCCCATGCACATCATTCCCCCATGCACATCATTCCCCATGTGCAACATACCCCATGCACATCAACCCCCCACTGCAACATCCCTCCCATGCGCAACATCCCCATGCGCATCAACCCCACATGCACATCAACCCCATGCGCAACATCTCCCCACACGCAACATCCTCCACACGCAACATCCCATGTGCACATCATTCCTCCCATGCGCATCAACCCCCATGCGCAACATCCCCCAACGCACATCATTCCCCCCACGCACATCATTCCTGCATGCGCATCAACCTCTCCATGCACAACATCCCCCATGTGCAACATCCCCATGCATATCAACCCCACATGCACATCATCCTCTCATGCGCAACTCCCCCATACACAGCATCCTCCTCAGTGCAAACCCCTTCCTCCAAACAACATTCCCCCAGTGCACCAGGCACTGAGCACCAAAATTGGCTGGAGGTTGGTCAGTCTTCCATGTTCAGTATAGGACAAAAACATGTTAAGTATAGGACAAAACACCCCTTTTCAGCCCCTTGAGGGTTAAAGTTCTCCACATCGGTTCTTAGTGGGTGTTCATGTCACAGAAGGAACACCCTCCCCGAATTTCACGCTTCTATGTCTGGAGGTTGGGGCAGAACATCCCACAGTCACCGATTCTTCAATGGAAAGTATAGGGAGGGAAACATGTTGCACCCCTTTTCACCCCCTTCTGGTTGGAATTTCTGAAAACCGGTTCTTAGTGCACCCCTCAGTCACGAAAGGAACACCCACCCCAAATTTCAAGCTTCGAGGCCCAGCGGTTTTGGCAAGGCATTGATCAGTCAGTCAGTCAGTCAGTCAGTCAGTCAGTGACTTTTCTCTTTTATATATATAGAAGATTACATAACAGAAACTTGAGAAAACAGCTTCCTGAAATTTTTTTAAAAATCTGTTTCAGTATTAATAGTACTGTACTAAACTTAGGGCACAATCCAGAGTAACTATGGGGAGTCCTTGCTTCTGTGTAAGAACAATTTACTCTGGATTGCAATATGAATTTCCCATAGGTTTTCACCAGGTGGTGCAGTAACTATGGGTGCACATAATGTCTCTTACGTGCTCCCGTAGTTACTCTGGATTGTAGGGTATATCTGCTTTTCATGTTTTTACACATTTTTAAAAACCTAACTTTTAAAAATACAAATACAGAAGTTTAATTAAAAATGAAATTTTAAAATATAAAACTTTCAAATAAAAATCTGAATTTTTAAAATTTAAAAATGTCCCCCACACTCCATTGGTTAGGAATATAATTCAAGAGAACCAAAAGTTTGTGAGAATACCCTCTGCCAAAGAGTCCCCAGAAACTCAGGGCCAGATATTTCTTTTTGACAGGAGTAGTGTCAAAGTGGTTTATGAGCCTGCTATGACCGCTATGACCTTCTAGAAAAAACACTACAACATGAACCTTAAAAAAGCAAAATCTATCAATTACCTGCAAACGGGCTTTTGATCTATCACAATGCAGATTCCACCATTTTGACAGTTGTACGTTTCACACCCAGCAGCTGCTGTAGTTGCTTGTGTTGTTGTAAAATTTGGTTGAGTTGTTAATAAATGTGATATATCTGAAGTGAAAAATACAGAATAACATCATACATCAGAATATTTTTTCCATGTCTTATTTCTTCAAAGAAGAAAAACCATGAACATTCAGGTAAGCACATGAACAAATTTCTCTGAAAATATCACATGTGTATAGAAACTTTCCATAACAGATAGGTTTAAAATTGTGACACTCTGATGAATTATGTATATTAATTAAATGTTTTATCTATGCATTTGCTAAAATAGATACACTGCAGCTGCAATCCTATCAACACTTACCTGGAAGTAAACCCCATTGACTATTATAGGATTTACCATTAATCATTAATGTTGCCTAAACTCCACAGACATCTTTCTCTTAAGAGTCAGCATGTTAGAGTACTGCTCTAAACTACATAACTGGATAACTCGGGAGCAGTTTCTCAGTTGAGTGAAAGGAAGCAGGAGAAAAATCTGATAGCGATGTGTAGCAACTAATGGTTTGCACACATATCACTTCCTGTCCCCTGCTTTCCCTATACTGGGGCCAGCAACTTCATCCGAGGCTGTTGAAACCAGGCATAGAGAAGACCTGGGGGCAGGGATTATTGAACCCAGGGATGATTATGAACAACTGAACCCATAGTAGTATATGCAGGATACAGTGACATTCCACTGAAGTACCCATGAATGCAAATCAGGCAGGCAAAGAAACTTAAATTAACTTTTTGAAAACCCAAAATAAAAGGATTTACAGAAGATGAGGTGTGTACAAGCAGAATGGATAGTGAAAGGATAGTAAAAGGACAAGCAGAATGATTGAAAAGCCAGAACTTGGATGGAAAGCCCAGTGATCAGATGAATACAATAATCAATAATACCCAGCAGATGGAGATATAAGCTTATTTCCAATGCAGACTCTTCCCAACACATCCCTCTGTTAAACCCAGTAAAGCTGGCAAGATAGTTTGGAGTGAAAATAGCAGACAATGGAAATAAATTGCCTTTAGCTAGAAATGATTCCTTTCATAAACAAGTTATGTTTATCCCTGAATCCTTTAACCCTGCACTGCTAGAAGAGCAAGTGGATGTTTCCGTGCCCCAGCTTCAGATTTTGTCCAGAAAATCAAAATAGCTACGCTAGGCTGTCAAGAATCTGAATCTACAAAACAATGTGCTTGCTAGTAATGAAGTTTCAAAATGACAGATTTGGAAGAAGGATACCCCAGAAGCTTCTTAAGCTACTGGACCTGCAGAGGCGCTTCTGGGGAGTTAGGAGTGTCCAAAAATACGGGGAAAATGGACCAAAAAAGGTAAAAAAGCATTCATCTCTCTCTCTCGCTCGCTCGCTCGCTCTCTCTCTCTCGCTCTCTCTCTCTCTCTCACACACACACACACAGCCTAACCTACCTCACCAGCATTGTTATGTGAAGTAAGCAACATTTGTGTACCCCCTTTTGAGCCTGATAAAGTGTGATATAAACCTGAATTAATCACTCTAAATGACATGCAACAGATAGAGCTTTTGGATGGACTCCTAGTGACTACTATGGGATAGTGTGTGTTCTATTTGGAATTCTTAATACTAAAAGTAAATGTTAGTGGTTATGTTAAAGTATAGAATATCAGACTCTGTATCACATACCTTCCATTGTCATCAGAATGAAAATACTGTCATCTTTAATGAAGTCATGACTTTTAAGCCTCTGGTGAGTTAAAAAGGCACTTGTTCCATATCCAGGGCCCCGCATGAACTGAGTTCCATTAGGAAAATTAGCTGATGATCCTACTTTATTTGGATTGTCCCAAATGTAACGACCCAAGCTGTCTGAAAGGGGAAACATACACACATAAAGATAAACATATATACACTTTGCTTTTGTTGTTTTAGGAAAAGGAAGTCAGAAAATTACAAACTATTAATTTTTCCACATTTTCTTTAATAAGACATAAAGGTTGGGATGAGTCAAGATGATTGGTATTGTGTGGTACAGTTTACAATGATTGTCAACACTGTACTATTTCTCTCAATAAGAACAGAACATTAATGGCAAACAAGCACTGTGGCCATTGCTATAGAGCCCAAGGGTGACCTGATGCCCCTGTCTTGCCGGTGCACTAAGCACTTCTTAAAGGATTTTTAGAACTGACCACCTCACACAGGGTGACCATAAACCCAGTTTTTCCAGGACATGTCCTCCTAAAAAACCTTATGTCCTGGAAAAAAAATAATCATTATCCTCCACTTCCTTGTAATGTTAAAGGTTAAGCTTTCTTATCACCCTTGTCCTTTATATCCCATTCCAAAACGCAAGAGGAAGACTCCCCATATGGGTTCCCCAAAAAACCACTGGCCACATTGAAACACAAAGTAACAATAATCTTGAAAATATCCTTGGTTAGTGATCTTTAAAATAAAGCATTCACTGGCGGCTTGCAGAGACTCTTCAGTATTTTTCAATAAATGTGGAAGCAAATGTAATGCAGAATATGTTTAGTACATATTGCTTTGACCTGATGAGGCTGGGGTTTGTATAATCCCATTTCATCATCATTAAAATCCACAGGTCTGTCCTTTTACTACTTTTAACATATGCCAGATTTCATGCATGTAGGAAACCTATGCAGCCTTCTTTTACATTAGTTAAAATATATAACTAAATTGATCTGAGGAGCACATTTTAACTCTCAGTGAATCTTCTTATACGCCTCTGTTACCACAAAGAAACTGTTGGCAGAAGACAGAGATATCACTGCGTCAATGAGAGAAACATAATTGAGGTATTAACCTACCTGAGTGGTCTGGGTCGGTTGTTATGCTTCTTTGATTTGACATACGGTGACGAATGTCTGGACTTTGATCCAGAAGAACCATTGTAGCTTGCTGCCATGCACAAGGCCACTGAAGATGATCGTCGTTTGCACCAGAGATCAAGTGCAAATACACTGCTAAATTGAATGGCTGACTGCTGGTGCCATTCACATACAATGAAATCTGAAATGCATACCCTTTAGTAGAGTAAAATGGTGGACTATATAGTCTTCCTGCCTGACCGGAAGGACTTGAATTAAGGATCTGAGTGAAATTCCTTATGTGCCAAACATGGTGAGGACACTCTGTTTCTGACAGGTTGATATCGTCAATTGAAAGACCTCCATTTGATATGCTGGATCCTTTTATGCCTTCAAACACTACTCGAAATTTACTTGTAACATTCAGAGGAATGTGATATAGCTCCCAGAAGCCTACAGGTGAACCTGGAAAAATGTCATGGGGTGGGTTATATTTACAAACTGTTCAATGATATACACAAACACTCTTTTGCATTACCCACAAGATTTAAAAAGGGTTTATTACTGACCAAGCTGTCATTCTGTCTTGTTTTTTATATGTGTTGTTATTGATGTTATAAAAATGCTATAAATTTATTGATGCTATAAAAATGCTAGCATTTGCTATAATCTGAAGTGAAAACAAAAGTTACTGATTTTCGAGCATTTTGGGGATCTAGCCTATCCTTTTCTCTGACATGCACATTTTCTGTGGGGAGGTTCTGTATATTTTTGCTAAAATAATAATTAGGACTACGACATATTGGGTAAATTCAATATGTTTCTTTCATTGTGAACCAAGTCAAGAATGTAAGTGTCTTCCTTTTCTTATACATTTGCATCTACCATTGGTTTTTTTTTTTATCACAGCTCTGTTGTTTGTCTGAACCTGGAATCATGCCTTAATGGTAGTGACCAAGCACAGTTCAACCAGCATTTGAATTCATAATTGAATCCCTGTGGAAAATCTGGTTTAATCATGGCTAGTAAAACATAGCTAAAGTACAGCTGTGAGTAGAGTCAAAAAACAAACTAGAATGATAATGGAGCAAAGAAGGATAAAATACACACTGAGGATAAAATAGTTTCCGTACCTTGTATTGTTTTCACAAGTCTTATGGTACCATTGGGGTTGGCGTCAGTATATTCCTTGGTTGATATCCTTAGCTGATCACTTTCACTTCCACTATTGTAATAGTAGAATTGCAGGCACTGCTCTCCTCTCTTGGGATAGAGAAGTCGACTCTCTAAAACAGCTTGGTCCTGAGTGTTTACGGCACTGGTGTTAAAATGCATAAAGTAGCCAGATTCTGACAAGGACATAACAAAGTGGGGGGGGTGGGGGAGAGAATCACAATTTCAGTATTAAGAAACATTCACACATTCACTGAACATTCACACAATGTATTTTATGAATGGCTAGACAGTCTTCAGGCATGGATTACTAAAATGACAGAAACAACCAACAGGGAACAAATCTTCTATTTGGTGGCTTTTCACTTCTCTTCCAAAGTATTACTCCTTCTGGTTGGTTTCCCGGTTATAAATTATCTGATGCCAAATTCTTAATGAGAGAAAGTGACACATATTCAAGCCTACCTTATCTAACAAGTGTATTCCTAGGGTATGAAGTCCAGGCACAACAGTGGGCAGGACCCTGCTCAAAGTCCTGTCATTGAGAGAGATCAGAATAGCAAAGGGAAGGAGCAGGGCCATTTCAGAAGGAGCTCCCAGAAACAGTATATCAATGTGCTTCTTTGTTAATGTTTAATATATGTTTTACAAGACTTTGGGAACTTTCACTGCACTTTGGAATGATTTCTACTTCATGCTATATATTGGGTCCAGGTTTTGCTGCTGGTCAGTTAACTGATGTCTAACTCAGAATTCAGCACTCTTGAATAAACACTAACCACACAAGATATATTGACATTATTATGGCTGCAATCCAGAGTAACTACGAGACCTTTTACACCGACATAATTATGGTGCTACCTATGAGAAACCTATAGGAAATGCATAGAGCAATCCAGAGTGAGTGCCTCTTATGTCTTCCCGTAGTTACTCTGGATTGTAGCGTTTGTCTATCTGTGCATCCTGCAAAAATTAGACAAAAGAAGGGATAAAACTGCATGTCAAATTGCATTACCTCTCATGTTTTTGCACAAGAGAAAGAATGCACATGATGTCCTAGGATCTACAATATTCAGCATTTTAAGTCTACATAAAGATGCACCCCATGTTACTGAATGAGTCAAGTTTACATACAACTGTACATTATCATTTTATTGAGATCAAAGATCACAGAAAATCCAGAGACGTTGTTTTTTCTGAAATAAGGAATGCTATATATTACCTTGGCAGACTCCAGCGTAGGTGTGATCAGTTTGTGGTCCACTAGCAACTTGAGTTACACGCTGCCAATCAGCATTATCCTCTGAACTTTGAATCATGCCACACACATTGCTGAATTCAAAACTGCATGTTTCCATAAAGGTTAAGGTAGAACCTACAGTGTTGATGACAAAACCTTTATATAGAATGGAACACAGTTTGCTAGATTCAGTGGAAAGATCAAGAATCTTGATCTCTTAGTCAAGACATCAAGAGATACAACTGAATCTTTTTGTAGAAGGAGGAGCAGCAGCAGCAGCAGCAGCATGGGACGGGGGGAGGATCAGATTGGGGCTTTGGAAATGCTTGGCACCTAAACAGTCCAGGAGACTGCTATCTTGGCTCCTTCCCCCTTACCCACAAGGAGGAAAGGGAACCATCTTCAGTCTCTTCACAAGTATCAGGTGTGATGGCTGGCAGTGAACCTGACATCCCAAATGGAACATGCCAGGGGAGCCATCCACTGATAGATAAAACTTTATTATCAAAAGACCAGCCACAAATAAAACATTAATAAAACATCAAAATATATAGTGGTGCTTCACGTAACAAACGCCTCACGTAAAGTATATTCCATGTAACAAACAAAAATTTCTCTAGGACTCTGCTTCACGTAACAAACTGTGCTTCACATAACAAACAAACTCGTTGGCAGTTGGGGCAGGTATGCTGGCCAGCAGCCCTTTTAAAAAGCTTCAGGGCTGCCTCGCGCACCTGCCTATAGCGAAAGCAACACTTCCATGCTGTTCCTTCTGTGGCCAGACGTCCGCTGGGCAGAGGGAGAGAACAGCAGTGGAGAAGAGGGAAGCAGCTCAGGGCTAGCCAGAAGGGAGCAGGGGAGAGAGAGGCTCAGGATGGAGAGAAGGAGAAAGTGAGGAGACACTTGGAAAGTGTCTTTGATTGCAGCCTCCTAACCATGTCTACCCAGAAGTAAGCCCCATTTGGTTAATGGGGCTTACTCCTAGGAAAGTGTCTTTCATTGTAGCCTCCTAAACATGTTAAATGGGACTTACTCCCATGTTTAACTCCCATGCTGAGCTTGACACTTGTGATGAAAATTGTGAAAAATAGGATGCGTATGAAGAAAAATACCATCATGTTATATATCAATGCAAAGGTTTCTTAATGAAGAATGTTTTTAATACACAATTTATACTTGTGCCAGAGAAGTGGTAATTTGCAAAAACAGGTACAAAAGCATCTCAGCCCCACAATAAGCAGAATCTTCAGCTGGAATGAAGCAACAGTTAAAATTATTCTGCTTACAAAGAAAGGCAGGAAATCAAAGGTAATAATACAAGGAGAAAAGCAACAAAGATGTTAGGAGCCTAAACACTTACTGCAATTGTAGAGCCGATTCAGTTTGCGGATATCATATTCACTGAAACTCATTCGCTGTCCAATCACGTCAATGAAAGCAGGTATGTTAGTTACTATTGTTGGTTCTGTGCCATTCATGAAGGCAGTTTTACTATAGTGCATTACAGAAGTATAGTCATAAGGGACATTAAGAGAGTCTGATACTTTATCATCGTATTTATTGAAGTTGTGTTCTCTACCTGGCCAAAAAAAGTAAATTCAAATGAGTTACTCTGCTGACAAAAGTCACTTTCTGGTAGAACCATTTAGCAATTTTTAAGTTGCAATGATTTCAATCTTCCGTTTAAATATGAATTGTTTACCATCTCATTTCCTGTTTGACTTTCAAGACTCAACATTATTATAATAGACTTACCACACAGACTCTTCTTAACATTTTACACAAGTTAAGGCTTATATTTTTAAAACTATACATGGCCAATACAGATGTCCCTTGTTATCCACCTCCCACAAATAAAATCTGTATATAAAGAAAACAATGGAAAAATAGGTTTAAAGACCA
Source organism: Cryptoblepharus egeriae (assembly GCA_030015325.1). Taxonomy (NCBI): domain Eukaryota; kingdom Metazoa; phylum Chordata; class Lepidosauria; order Squamata; family Scincidae; genus Cryptoblepharus; species Cryptoblepharus egeriae. The sequence continues at coordinate 41,890,319 of JAREYC010000003.1, forward strand.
ACTTCCAGGTTTCTTACTATTCTACTGTGCCTAATGATCACAAGAACCACCACCACTGGATCAGGACAAAGGTCCATCTAGTCCAGCTTTTTGTATACAGCGGCCAACCAGATTCCTCAGGGAACACATATGACATTTGCATCCAGGTGGCCCCCCCCCCCGGCATCTGGCATTTTGAGCTTGTCCACATCTACATACACTCCTCATGGGTTGTAATCTGCGATGGTCCTTTCGTCTAGGAATTGGTCCTGTCCCTTCTTAAAGGCATTGAGGCTAGATCACTACTTCCGGTGGCAGAGAGTTCCACAGACCAACTACATGCTGAGTAAATAAATATTTTTTGTCTGTCCTAACCCTCCCAACATTCAATTTGAGTGGATGTTCCCTAGTTCTGGTGAAAGGAACCCTAGTTATGTGAAAGGAAAAAGAGCATCTCTCTATCCAGTCTGCCCATCCCTTGCATAATTTTGTACGTCTCCATCAAGTCCTCCCTCAAGTGCCTCTTCTGAAGAGCCCCATATGTTGTAATCTTTCCTCATATAGGTGTCCTAGACCATCAAACATTTTGGTTGCTCTCCTCCATTTCCTCTATATTCTTTTTGAGATGTGACAACGAGAACTGGACATAGTACTCCAAATGTGGACTCACCATCAATTTGTACAATGGCATCATAATTTTTGCCGTTTTATTCTCAATCCCTTTTCCAATGACCCCAAGCATGGAATCTGCCTTGTTCACTGCCACCGCACATTGGGGCGACACCTCTCTCTCTCTCTCTCTCTCTCTCTCTCTCTCTCTCTCTCTCTCTCTCTCTGGAATAAAGTAGCGCCTTATTCAGTGGAATAAGGTAGCCTTATTCTGTGCCTGTGGAATAAGGTAGTGCCTCCGTTTCTGCAGGGATTAGATTCTGGGACTGAAAAATGGAATGATTGCTTGCATGACTACATCTCTACAACAGTAGAAAATTAGGTTTTTAATCTGTGATTTGCAGTGGCCATTCATGCCCAGTCAAATCCGTGTATGAAAAATCCATGTATTTCAAGTTTGAACCTGTACATGGAAATCTTAAAGCCCTACATTAACAATGGAAAAATAAATCATATGCTCAATTTTCACTCATTTTAAGGTAAGCTATTTCAAAACACTTAACTTTGGAGTGTGACATTTTAAATAAATATACTTTTAAAAAATATGTTATAGTGTTTTATATTCGGTATTTTTCCAAGGAAGAAATGTGGGATATAAATAAAATATTTAAACTCTTGAAACACTGGAAAGTATGGCAAATCCCTGTGATTTAAGTACTGTATATTGTTTGCACAATACTTACTGCATGTTTTATGTTTTATATTAATTGATATAATTATAAATAATATAAAAATTATATTAATGGACTGTTGTATTTAAAGGGTTAGTTTTATTCTGGGCAACATACTGGAGGAGACCCATAACCTTCTTCCCCAAGAAGAGTCCAATGGCTGCCACAACTCGCATAGGAAGCAACAACAACCATTTCAATGCTGGGCAGCTAAGGATTGGCTGTCCATTTCATTATCCTGTAAATTTTTTGTGGGATTATCCCCCAAATCCAGAGTAACTACGGGAGCATGTAAGAGACTTTATGTGCACCTGTAGTTACTGCACCACCTCGTGGAAACCTATGGGAAATTCATATCGCAATCCAGAGTATGTTGTTCTTATACCAGAGCAAGGATTCATCATAGTTACTCTGGATTTTGCCCTATGTCCCTTTTTAATACCATTGTTAACACTTATAGGCTATTTCATTTTTTCACCCCTACTCATTGCTGTGGCACTGTTGTGCAGATTGTTGGTCAATAGTAAAGAAACATTTGTTGTTGTCTCCACAATGCTAGCTTTTTGTTAGATATGATTTCCTGATAGTTTGGACATCTTTTAATGATATATCTATCAAACTTGGCAAAAATAACACCATTCCTGCCAACAGAAAAGGTCAAATTATATGCGAAATATTAGCACCTGGTAGCTTAGGAGGCAGAGAGAGCAGAAGGTATCCTGTTGGACTTAGCTGGAAACTGAGTAAAGTCAATAGGCTACCAGATTTACTTGAGGAAGGCTGCAATCCTAAACTTTCTTAGAGCACAATCCTAACCAGGTCTACTCAAAAATAAGACCCATTGTGTTCAATGGGTTTTCCTCCCAGGAAAGCGTCTTTAGGATTGCAGCTTTATTTAGCTCCATTGACTACAATGGGACTTACCTCTAAATAGACTGGGATAGGACTGCACTCGAAATCTGTCTTGAAGAAATCATCTTGTACTTAAATATTTGTGTGTCATATTTACCAAAGTTTGTAATGCTCGTTCATCCAATTAAAATCAAAGTGGACCTTCTCACGGGGAGAGCACAACACTGTACAACCTCTGATATATCAAGTTAGAAAGCTTTAACCAGCTTTTAGTTGGAAAAGAAGCAGTGTAGATGAGATCTATAAATCATCAAAAATTAAATTAGTTACCAGCCTGAATTCTGTCTCGCATTATTGTGACATAATCATCCCTGTCAGATCTTGACTGCTCGTGCCAGAATCCCAATGCGTGAAGGAATTCATGCTCAATTGTCCCAATCCTGTCACAGTTGGCTCCTATGGAGAGTTCTTGCCTTCCTACTCGTCGGTTTCCAACAGAGGACCAGCATCTAATAAAATAAAATAAAATAAATCTAGATGGAATTGTGTCTATTCCTAAACTGGACTCATTCCTCAGTTAAGAGTTCATCTGTAAAAAAAAAAAACCATTTTCACAAAATGTAATTGTATGACATGGAACTGTATGCATTATTTTAAAATAATGCATTTTAATGTGCACTTTAATGTGCTAACACTTTAATGTGCTAACAGCAGCAATATGAAGAAGCACACTTTCAGCCTTCACATTTCTATATGGGGGGAGAGACAAAGCAGAAAAGACTCTCCAGATTACCCCACTGTCTGTCTATCCATCCAAGGAGGAGCCCCCAATGCCAGTCAGGAGTGGAAAGTGGCACAGGATAAAATAGGCCAGGCCCAAAGGGACAGATGTACACACATGGTTACACCACTGGGCATAGAGTAATTTCCCCATACCTCAAAAGGCAGGATGATGATGGCTACGAACTAGGGTTGCCATATGTCCCAGACAGTCCCAGTTTTGGGGGATTGCGTTCACATACTGGCAAGTTTACTGTGATGGAAAAAGCCTTGCTAAGCACATCCCAAGCCATACCAACGGCACATGTGCTACATGTTTGATACTCAGACAAATCAATAGGTCAAAAGGTGGACAGCGGGGTGTGTCAACATAATTCCTTCATATGCCACCAAAGTTGCATGCAAAAGGTTATCTAGCTATAGATTAAAGACTTCACCAAATTAAACCCTACAATTACCTCCTTTCTCTCCGCCCTCCCCCCCACCCCACTCTGAATTAATCTTGTCATACTGCAAAGGATCCACCATTTAGCAATGCAGTCAGGATCTGGACAAAAATATGGGGCCATGAAAGTTCAGAAATACATAATAAACATTGACTCTTCTTACCCACTGCCTTTAATGACTGATATGTAATTTGTTTCACCTTCCCAGGGTTTGAAATCAATACAGGTTTTTAGACGATACTGTTCAAATGCTTTGAGGATAAGCCCCTTTGCGTTCATCTCTGGAAGAAAAACAATAGTTGGCTTTTCACCCCTAAAAAAAATTGATTCGATTTTCATCTTGCTTTCCACCATAGTAATTAGGACTCTACTAGCACTATTATGAGCTGTGGGTGGTGCAAGTGGTTAAGACACTGTGCCTGTTAACCAGCAGGCCGGGGTTCGAGACCCGGGTCAGCCCCACAAGACAGGGTGAGCGCCTGTCCTTAGCCCAGCTCTGCAACGCCAGCTGGATCCAATCATATTGGCTCTGCCTTTCCATTGGACTAATTCAGTGGCGTGGAGAGGGGGGATTTGCTGCTTGGGTAACAGCCTATCCTCCATAACAGTGGTTCTCAATCTTCCTAATGCCGTGACCCCTTTATAAGTTCCTCATGTTGTGGGGACCCCCAATCATAAAATTATTTTCGTTCCAATTATTTCGTTCCAAAATTATTTTCCCCCCAGTCATAAAATTAGTTTCGTTTATAACTGTAATTTTGCTACTGTTCTGAATTGTAATGTAAATATCCAATATGCAAGATGTATTTTCAATGTTACAAATGAAATGTGTGTTCTATGAACACATTGAACACAATGGGATTTATTTCAGGCATGCATAGGATTGGGCCCTGAGGCTGCAATCCTATCCACATTTGCATGGGAGTAAAGGCCCCCCTGACTATAATGGGATTTATTTCAGAGTAGGCATGCATAGGATTGGGCCCTGAGGCTGTCAGTCAGCCCCAGTGCGCATGCAGCTACAGCAGGAGGTCTGGCAAGCCTGACCTGGCCCCCTGCACCAGGCGACCCCCAGGAAAGCTCTAGGTGACCCCCAATGGGGTCCTGACCCCCACTTTGAGAAACGCTGCTCCATAACAATCTAACCCAGGCTTTCATGCTTCGCATGCAGTGTATGCAGTGCTGAGCATGATACCATAGTCTTTCAAGACTGACGGAGGCCTGCTATAGCACTATTATTAATCAATTTGATACATAAGGCTGCAATCTAATATAGACTTACCTAAGAATAAATTTTTTGAAATTCAGAGGGTTGCACAAATGTATAGGATTGCAGTGTAAGCAGCAATCAACACACTTACTAGGGGTATGCACATTTAACACAATTCGACTTCTGAGTAAACAGATGTTAAATGGTTCTGTAATAGAATTTAAATCACTGGGAGAACAGCATTAACCAATTATAAGTCATTCATGAAAATACTGTAAGTTGAACTAGCTACACAGGAAGCCCAATCCTATCCTGCGCTGGAAAAGCCATCTCCACAATTTCAAGGCACGTGCATTCTCCCTTTTCTAAAGCTTGAGTTGTTTAACCTGATTATGAAATGCTAGAACTCCTGTAATCTGTTTAGCATTTAATTGAAGCTGTAAAATGTTATTAGATAGATTTTTAGATGTGTTTATTGGCCAAGTATGATTTCCATACCCGGAATTTGGCTTCGGCAATGGCTGCGTACATACAAACACCAACTCATAAATAACAAACAATACATACAGAACATACAATCAAATAAGAACACTGCTTCAGTATTCTCCAATAATCCCTCAGCATAGTTGTTGGTTCAGCAATTTAATGGCACAAGGAAAAAAACTGTCCTTGTGCCTAGATGTCTTAGTGTACATTAATTGCTATTTCTTCTATGTTATCATACCAAACATATTTTTAATGGTATTAGGCATTTACAGTGATTTTGGGGTGAACCTGGTATGGCTTTGGAACAAATTATAAGTTTTCCTACAGAAATTAATGTACTGTATATACTCACGTATAAGCCTAGTTTTTCAGCACATTTTTTATGCTGAAAAAGCCCCCCTCGGCTTATACTCAGGTCACTTATACTTGTCATAAGATGGGCAAAGAAGTGGATTTGTGTGGTAAAATTAGGTGCCTCAGCTTATACTCGGGTCAGCTTATACTCAAGTATATACGGGTAATAGTTGTATGTAGTATCTGGATTTTTGCTACAGAGATCGTTTTCAGGAATGGATTATGTATGACTAACAAGGGGAGAGAGAATTTAATCAGCAAATGCAGCTTGAATAGAACATTTCACACAGTGGAAAATGATTTTATTTTACTTTATTTTACTTCCTTGATACTGCACATAAACGAGATATGTTCATCATGAGAGAAATTAACACATAACTGCACAAGGTCTGTCTAAGCTTCATACATTTTATTACAAACAGTATCCCTTTACAACCTAAAAGGGACTTAATTTTTGGACAGCTATGCTACTATTAATATATGGGTCAAATTGATTTTGTCAGCATATTGAATTTACATATTTTTCAGCATTACATGATAAATAACACGGCACCACTGGGATTGGAATAGCAGCAGAGGCAAGGTAGTAAACCTTCCCTCCCACTCTGCTGCTGCTTGATCAATCCCACACCTTCCTGTGCAATTACTTTAAAAAAAGAAAAGGATCACATTCTACATTATACAGTACTGTATGTTGTTTGGTCATAATGCTAACCAATGTGCAATATACACATTGAAGGCCTCCATATAATTCATATCATACCTAGACTGTCCTCGAGAACATATGGAATGGTGTGGGGCCATCGATACTGATCACCAATTATGGAGTTCCGTTCAAGTTCCTCAAAAGGAAAGCAGACAGAAAATATTCATCAATTTGGAATTATTAAAGCACTGTCCCGAATGCATGCCTTAGCCCTATAGGCAACAATAGTGTGGTGCATATACCTCGTACATTTCTCATTGTGCACTATAATCTTAAAAATTGGGGCTAACTGTTCAGTGTGCAGTGGATTGGGACTACACATGTAAGAATATGTATTCCGTACATGTAAGAATATGTATTCAGTGCAGCCCAGACATTTTATTTTTATGTCATTTTAAATTTTAAATAACAGTAACTTTCTGGTATTTGTAGTTATGATGATAAGCTTATGCCTAATGAAACTGAATTTTATGAGGATCCTTAGTCGGACCCAGTATAAAGCAGCTGTTTATAAATTAATCTATCTATATTACAGCCCAATCCCATCCAACTTTATAGTGCCGATGCACGCCGTCATTGGGGCACATGCCACATTCTGTGATGGGGCTGGGCACAGAGGTCTCCTCAAAGTAAAGGAACATTAAGGGCACAGCCCAGAGTTAGGGTGGTGAGGCGTGCCCTAGCTGGGCTGCCCCAACTATTCTGAATTCAGAGCAGAAAGTTATGCTGCTTCCAGAGAGTCAGGAAGACTGGGCTGCCCGAGCTGCTCCCGAGAATGCTAAGTCAGTGACAGCTGGGGAGGGCTTCCTCCTGAGGAGACCCCCGCAGATCACACTGAACAAGGAACTGCTGTGGTGCCTGCATTATAAGGAATCCCTAATGAGATGCCAGTACAGTCTACAGTGACTTCTTGTAGGGGCTTCTTGGAGTGGCCTCCCAGGTTTGTGGCTGCTGTAGTTGTTCCATATCCTGAGGTTGAGAGGCAGGGGTTGCAGCTAGGCTGGCCAAGAACTCAGATTTTTGGTCAACACTGCCATTCTTACTCAGGCCTTATCATGGACCCCTATGGGGCTACTCATTCCTATACGTACTCCTGAGGTGGTATAACTCTGAGGAGCTGGAAGAGATAATTTCTGTCCTGGAAACCGCCACTGGATACAGAGTAACTGCTCTGCCCTCAGCAATGCTAAACATGCCCTCAACATGCCACTCCAGGATTGCCTAAGCTGGCCCACCTAGGGCTGTCCAGCTCCACCTGTCTTCAGGCAGCCTCCGTTGCCTTAGGCTGCCCCAAGCCTTCTCTGGCATAACTGGGCTGCCCCATCTTGGACGTGGGCCACCCCAGTGATGGATATGGCAACCCAAGTGCACTTCTGGATTGCAGCCTCATTCTCATATGTTGTGACTGCATTGTTGCTAGAAAGTTGGTTAAGATTGGGCTGAAGTCCCAAGTAGCCAAAGTAAAAACTCACGCTCATTTACAACAAGGATAATTTAAAATAGGATTTAATGAACATGAACTGAGTTTCTTCTGTAGTTTACATAAGGAGTTATCAGCTTGTTCAAAGGGCTCTCGACATTTGAATCTATTCCATTTATAAACATTGTGGTCTGATTGCATCTTAAGGAACTCTCGGCTTGAATAAAGATACAGCACAGTTGAAAATTCTTGCAGATAAAAAAGTTTCTCCCATCCAACTTGTCTGCAAATTATTGGTATTAATGCTTCTGATACTGTGCTGATATATAGCACAATAAGAAAAACTCATAAGCTAACAACAGTAACCTAATGGTTGAGTGTCATGCTTCAACATTTTTACAGAGCCCCCTTCTTTTATTATCTCAATTTTATATGAATCCCTTTCAATGATAGTTTCATTGAGAAAAAAAATTACAGATAATAAACAAGGTTCATAGCTTTTCGCTTGAATGCGGTTCTTGTTTCCTCAGACATATTGTGGGTTGAGAAGTTCCTACCTTCACCTCCAGGTCCAGCTTTTTCAATGAACCTTACTATGATGGCCTTTCTGTTCAATATGTTCAGCTTTCAACAACTCTCCTTCCACTGCCAAAACTGTACCAGATTCCACTTGCATGAAACACAAATTAGTGGGAAGGTAAAACATGAAAAGGACTGTAGTGGGTCAGTGGTTAAGATGCCGTGCATGTTGACTGGCAGTCTGGGGTTCATGACATCTCCAAACCACACTTGCTCCTGGGCTTAGAAACAGGGATGAGTACCTTTCCCTAGAATTGCCCTACAATCCAGACTAACTACGGGAGCACGTAAGAGACATTACGTGCACCTGTAGTTACTGCACCACCTAGCGAAAACCTATGGGAAATTCATATTGCAATCCAGAGTAAATTGTTCTTACACTGGAGCAAGGACTCCCTGTAGTTACCCTGGATTGCGCCCTTGTTCACAATTAGCAGGGTAACCTGTGGGAGACGTCTTTCCTTTTAAGATATGAAAGGGTGGCAAACTGTAGTACTGCTGGGCCTTACAGACAGAAGCAGGAGCTTTTCCACTACAAAATTGTAAAATAAATCTCTAACTAGGGGGAAAAATCTAGTATTATAATAGAATAATGCAGTTTTGCAATTTTCAGATTGACATTCATGTATACTTACTCCATTGTTAAGTCTGATATCACCCTCAAATAGGTTCAGCCCTAAAGCTAAAAATGGAAAGGAAACATTCAGTAGAATAGTTAGTACATTTTACCCCAAATCATTACAAATGGCATGAATATTAAAAAAAAGAATTTCAAACATAAAAACCTTCGTTGATATCAATTTCATTCTCTAATTCTGAAAAGCAAAAAAAAGAAAAAGGTGTTAATTAAAGCTGCTTTATTTATATCTCATAAGTACAGTAGTTGGCTAAATTCTTAAATATGTTTACTGTGTTGGGAAACAAGTTCCACTAAACTCAACGGCACTTATTTTAATGTAACTACCTTTAGGATTGGAGAACCAATGTGTTCACAATAAGAACATTACTATGTTCAGGAGCAGCTGGATTTGTTGCTCGTGTTTATATAAATGAATTGGATCCTAAAAAACTTAAAAGAACCTTAGAAAAGCCCCACTGCATCAGGCCAAAGGCCCATCTATTCTAATTTTCTGCATCTCAGTGGCCCACCAGATGCCTCAGGGAGCACACGGGACATGAGACCTGCATCGGGCATTCTCAGGTATCCTACTTCTGAAATGCACATACATATCCTCATGGCATGCAACTTATAATGGAGTTTTCCACCAGAAATTTGTCTAATCCCCTCTTAAAGGCATCTAGGCAAAGTGCCATCATGACATCCGGTGGCAAGGAGTTCCACAGACTTATTACATGCTAGATAAAAAATATTTTGTCTGTTCCAACCCTCCCAACACTCAGTGTTCGTGGATATCCCCTATTTCTGGTGTTTGTCAGCGAAAAGAATATCTCTCTATCTACTCTGCATAATTTTGTATGTATATCTCTCCCTAGACTGGAGCCCCAAATGCTATTATACAGTTTTTCCTCATAAGGAAGGTACCCCAGCCCAGAAACTCACCCAGTATTTCTGGAACAGGCTAAAATAAAATAAAAATATTAAATATGTATAAAATCCAACAAATACATAGGGTGTGTTTTTAATGTTTTTGTCTAATAAAAAAAAATGACAAATTTAAAGCAAGCTTTCTTGTTTTGCAACAGCAGAATTTGCTCCATTTTCTTCAAGTTAATTAAGTAGAATTCAATATTCCTTACTTTTCAGAATACCTTATTTTTCACACAATTATTTCTGAAATTAAATAAATTAAGAATTTAACATTTTTTGAGGTTCTCTGATGGCCATTTTTCCTAGGCCTATAGAGTTTCAAATTTCTTACATTTGTATTTTAATTTTGAATCAATAAACATATTAATTCAATCTATTACCTCAGTATGAAAACATCTATATATAGATGGATTTAGCTGTCTTACCAGACTGCATACAATCTGCAGAACCACCCAACTCAGGAACAAAGAAACTGGTCTCCGATTCATAATGTATCACATCTGTAGGGGCTGCGAACTGTGGATTTCTGTGCATTTGTGTGTTTTATGGAGTACCATTATATCTAAAGTAGATCCATAAACTAGAACTTTGGCCTAGGTGCTGCTCATATCTGATTGTGATATTAGAGGTGATTATTAACTTATTGACAACGAAGCAGGAAATAGAGCACTAATATGAGTAAAGTTATGATACTTTTTTCATCCAGGTGGTACTGTAGATGCCAGAACTTAGTGTGACTAAATACAGAATAGCAGGAAATACTATAGCATTCAGTATCAAGCAACGTAGAAGAAAATGGTTGTGTGACCTCATTTGGATTTAGCAGATGAGCGAGTGTCCATTTTTACCCTCAGTTCAAGAATTAAAAAGCAAAATGAATATTGAATGGGAAATCTTCTACCTTTTTCTTTGTCCCACAAGATAAGGATGTAGAAAGTGCTCAGACATGAAGCTTCAGAAAATACTTTCATGGACCTAAAGAAAGAGTCTGTGATTTATCAAGCTATTTCTTAACGAGTTGAAGTGGTATTTCAACCTAGAACATTGTGGCAAATTCATTTTCTGCTTCAGCCATTGGAATGGCAGAGGAAGAATTTTTGCAATATTCTGGGTAACATTAAATACAAACTGGAAGATGTAGGATGCAGCAAGAATCCACTCATTGTATCCTGCATCTTATGAAGTTTTTTACTAATGTACTGTATAACATTTATTTGTTTTATTCAATACCTTATTTGCAAGACCCTCATCATGCACAGAATCTGTTGTGCATGTGGAAAGTAAGAACATGAGCTGAGCAGCCATGTCAATGATTTTCCAACAGTTATCAGAGGAGGAGCTTTGTTCTCAACATCTTTATACAATCACTCTGATAAAAACCTTGGCACCATCTTTGTTTAGGATCACATAGCAATGGAGCAGATACCTTTGGTGATATTTGGATGGTCCATCTTCCAAGCCCATGTCACAATTAGCATGGTTAATGCTTCATCCTTCTGGGTGACTTTTTTCTGTGGTCCTTCTTTCTTCTATCAACTCCATTTCGTCAAGCTCAACTTTTGGCACGTAGCAGCAAGGAGAGAAGTTCATCTTTAGACTGGGCTTGAACATCTCCTTGAACTCACATTTGATACTCCGAAGCCTGCATATGGAAACTACTAATCCTTATTTGTGTCCCAGGAAAATTTATTTGGTGTCCATAGCTTTTTATGTAAAGGCTACACACTCCTAGGCATGAGAATAGCCAAGATTGCTGTTCATAAAAGGAATCTTCCCACTGCAAAGGCTTCATTTCTAGGCTCATTGTACACTTTAGCTTGCTGGGTTTGATGCCCACCATATCACTCTTATTTAACCCTAGGATAGGCATAGCTAGAAAAATTTTTACATGAGATTTTGTTTTTGCTCCCTCTCTGTACCATGATGGCCAAAAGGCCTTCCCCTCCTAGTACCTTCCTATTTCTAGGTGCTGTTTGAAACCCCGCTAGTCATTTTTCCAGCCACAAGTGTGGGGTGCAGAAGTGACCCCCCCTGGCCAAAAACGTCAACTTCGATCCTCCTTGATTCTTTTGCAAACTATACTTATACAAACTATATAAACTAACTTATATAACGATAAACTAATTTATACAACTATAAACTAACTAATAACTAACTAACAACTTTAACTAACTTAAACTAACTTATACAAATTATAGGTTTGTATAGGTTGCCTTTTTTTACAGCTTCGCTCCTTGTTATTACAAATTTCAGTATTATTTTTGTTTATTTAATAAATGCGGTTTTTGAATCAGATTTCAAATATTCTTTTTGTACACCCTAATGAGTGTCACTTATCACTTTAAGAGTGTTAGAATAGGTGCTAACAACAGTTTTATAACAGTGGCCAGTTATGCACACTTTTGAGCTTACGGGAACTCAGGGAGCCTCGCCTGACGAAGGGCTGCAAGCCTAAAGAAATGTTCCTGGGAGTAAGATCCATTGAACATTATGGGGCTTTCTTTTGAGTAGACATAGTTAGGATTGTGCTAATAGTTTTATGCACTGGCTTTTCCCAATCAGTGGTTCAAAATAAACAGATGGGTTATGGGTTTATAACAGTTGCATAATGAGTTTAAGAAGTTGTCTACCATGTGCTGCAATTTTCACATTCCCAGCAAACTCTGACACTGGTGCATCTCAAATGTGTTAATACATGAAGGCCACAAAGAAGATTCCATAGAAATAATCTGGATAACATTTGGCCCTGATTCTTGTTACATTTGAAGACAAATCAGTACTTTTTCTAAGCAGTGCACCTTAGCCATGAATCCATTTGTCATGTCTCCTTCAGCACAGATACCAGCAGCAACTGCTTATCTCAACATCCATCCAGACTGCCCAACATTCATAAAATAAGCAGATCATATTTGTCATTAGAGCCAGGCAATGAGAATCCACTCTAATATGTGGTTGCTTGCAAGGAAAAAAAAAATAATGAGCAACTGAGTAACGGGCATTTAAAAAATGTTTATGCTGCCTTTTCTCTGTCAAGACAGATACCCAATTAGACGAAGAATTCCATGGAAATAGATAACAAATATATGAACTATAACCGTGAAAGCACAACATGAGACATCAGCTATTTTGTGAACTTTACCATGGAGTCAATATGAAGTACATACAAAATTCTTTGATGATTCTAACTTTTCTGCTTTTGAAAAAGCTTATGTGAAACTTGGATTAAGCCAGCAACAAGTTAAGCAGAAGTCTTATTTTTCAATAAGAAGAATTTTTCTCATTCAGAAACACTGGAATTATACAAAGTTTATATGGACATTTAAGATTCATAACTTGGAACCATTGTAACAAGAGATACTGTGTCTCCATGTCCTCTTGAATTTGCACATAAGAATAATATGTTGTGTCTATTGAAATTGATACTTTGCAATAAATGAGCACTTTATATTTATATATTTCATAGCATTTTGAAGATTTATGTTGTGCTTTCACGGTTATAAGACAGATACCCAAGGCAGCTTACAATCCATCAGTATATGAAACAATGAATAAAATCAAAAATAAAAATCATTTGGAAGAGGGCAAAACTATTTACATCCAGAGATGGCTGTAGAGGCACAGGAGGGAGACAATCACCTAAAATGCCAGATGGAACAAAATGTTTTGAGTCCTCACGGAAATGCCATGAGGGAGGAGGTGGATTTTAAATTCCCCTGCTAGGAAATTCCATAATGTGCATTACAAAATATACCTTCATTGAAACATACCTGTACTTAAAATAGACTTATCACAAACAGTTTATTAAAAGTGGCACTAGTGCAACAAAAGTAGAAAGCCGTTTCAAAATGATACTTAAAACAACTGTTTTGCAGCCATCACTTTAAATGTGCTTGGTGCCCTCCAGTGGTAGAATAATACCATAACCACTGGCTTATTTTTGTTAGACTACACTCGAGTCAAAACTTCTCATCACCTTGATTGTCTTTATAAAATTGTCTTTATAAAAGTTATAACATTGTCTTTATAAAAGTTACCACAATGGATCACCATATCACCATAATGGATGATGATTCAAAAAAGAAACTAGAGGGGGGAAGAAAGCCTACTACTGTACTCTAAAAACCATAATTTGGAAGGTGGGCACCTCGATCCATGCATATACATCTTAAGATTCTGGAATACACAGACATATGCAAATATGGAGAGAACATACATAAAGATAATAAAAATGTTTGGAGTGGATGGGCCATCAAAGTCCCTTTTGTTTCTAGTAAATTTATTCACCTGCCATACTCTTCTCGTCCTTATTGCAACAGAAAATATTATTTTCCAGTTTCACTCAACACTCTAGCTCTTCCTTGTAACTCCCTTATATGGAACTGTATAAAGAGAAATAGGATTGTAAAGAGAAATAGGATGGTTAGGTGGCTAAAAAGGGTTAAGTGCTGGTTACTTCTTGCTTATCCTAAGGCTGTGTAGAGTAAAGCAAGTGGAATGATCACAACTGTAAAACACCTAGCCGAGAGATTGACCAAATCTTTTAAGGGGAACAGTTTCAGATGGCAACCAAGCACTATTCTTTCTATAAATTCACCTTATGTGTACATGCCAGGTAACTATATAAGGGGAGCATTTGGTGGTCACTGTTTCCTTCCTGCCATTTGCCTCCTGGAATGCTTTTAAGGGATCTGAACTTCAGGATGGTATGCCTAAGAGAGAGCATCAATTTATTGAATTCTACTTTAACTTAAAAGTTCATTTCTTTGAATTCCTAATGACAGCTCAATAAAGCTTTTGTTATGTTTATTGCTGTGTCTTATTCCATGTAATTTTTGTGACCATGCAAATCCATTATTCTAAATAAATGCTGTCAATTAATGAGTTATTTGTTGGGTAAATATTCTAAAAGTATGTTAAGCTGCAGTCCAGAAGCCTTAGAGGAGACTCCATTAATTTGAGAAACAAGAGTGATTATCCAATTATGCACTGGCTCTTTTGTCTGGGGCCAAAGTTAAGAGGGGAGGGAGCAATGGTGTCAGAACTGCAAGCATAAGAGCCTCCAGTGGATCTTGCCAAAAGCCCATCTGGTCCAGCTTCCTGTATCACACAGCAGCCCACCAGATGCTTCATAGAGCACATTTGAATCCAGGACCCTCCCATTCATCTGGCAATTTAAAGGTTGTCCACCTCTACACACACTCCTCATGGCCTGCAGCCTGCGGTGGTCCTTTCCTTCCCGAATTTGTCCTTCTTAAAGGCATTAAGGCTAGATGCTATAACCACATCCTGTTGCAGGGAGTTCCACAGACCAACTACACGTTGGGTAAAGAAACACTTTATCTTGAATGATAGTTGCATGATAAGAGTCTGAGAAAGGGATTGGGGATATGGACTGGATAAAGTTCCAGTGAGCCAGCAAATTGAGACACTGGCTGTTCAGAGCTGAAATCTTGAAGTAGCTTTGTCCCCCCTGCTCTTAATTTGGGGCTATCCAAAATTATAGAAGCTGTCCCAGACACAGCTACTGTTACAGCATCAGCTGAAACTCTGTTCCTTAAGCAGATTCATTAGTCTGCTACCTGCTGTTGGATGTTGTCCAGTCTCAAGACAAGCACAATACAATGGTGCCTCACATAAAGAGTTTAATTTGTTCCAGAGGCATGCTCTTAAAGTGAAAAACTCTTAAAGTGAAGCAGATTTTCCCATAGGAAATAATGGAAACTCAGACGATTGGTTCCACAACCCCCAAAATATCCATATGAAAATATTAACTGGATGTAAAAATGATGAAAAAACACTGGAATTGAATTCAAAACATGCATTCAGTGTGCATGGTCCTATGAAGTCTACTTAGGCTGCAGTCCTAAAGACACTTTCCTGGGAGTAAGCCCCATTTAACACAGTGGGGCTTACTTCTAAGTAGACATGGTGAGGAGGCTGCAATCAAAGACACTTACCTGGGAGGCTTACCTGGGCTGCTGCTGGAGGTTCCATGTGGCCAGTGGGGCACTTGGGAGCAGTTAGGGGCAGCTGCCTCTGGCACCCCCCAGGCAACTGCCCCCAAGTTGGGCCAGTTAAAAGGCAGCAGCGCTGGCCAGCAGCCCTTTTAAAGAGCCTCTGTGCGAAGCATCTGGGCTGCATAGCACGCGTGCCCATATAGCACTTGCTTGTTAAGTGAAACAGAACTTGTTGTATGAAGCAAAGTTTCTTGGAACTTTATACTTGTTATGTGAAGCGCTTGTTATGTGAGGCACTTATTATGAGAGGTACCACTGTACTCCTAGCCAAAAACTACTATGCTTTAGTGCTGATTGGGTATTTCACCAACTTTAACTGCATTAAGGAAACTGTGAAAGATACTTTCATGGTTCTCAGAGTGAGGGTCAGAATCCCCTTGGGGGCTGCAATATCATTTCAGGAGTGCTGTGAAATGCTGGGTGCCACCATCTTGGAATCTAGCAATGGGCACTGCCATCTTGAAAGGTGGCATCCAGGCTGCTTTCCCATTGTATGACATTGGATGTCACACAATGTGACATCCAAATAGACATGGAGGATCTCTGGAATGACAGCATGGCACTTCCTGTTCTGGCTGTCATATCACTAGTGGGGGTTACTGGACAGATTGTCATTATCAGAAGGAGTTTTGGGCTGAAATGCTTGAGAACCACTGTTCTAATAGCACATGGGGTTCCATATTGCCAGAGCAATGACAGAAGTTCTTCCAACCCCCAAATGCCTGTGTGCTGGATGATCCTCCTGGACTCTCTTGAGATCAAAACAGGGAAGGTGGAAAAGAGGCAGGCAGAATGTGGCAGGTGTAAAAGGGCAGGGTGGAAAGGGAAACAATGGGAGCAGGGATAGGCAGGTTAGTTTCAGGAAGGGGATAGTTCAGCAGCAGTAGAAGTCACTGGATACTATTTTCTTCCTCAGATCCAATCCCATGGTTTCATTATGTAACCTTGAGCCAGCAAGTCTGAGTATATCCCTCCAGACTTAATCTCAAGTAATGGAACAAATATGTACTTCATCAATCAGAAGACACCTTTTTAACTATCTGTTCCAGCGCGGATAACCATTTTGGTTATCAAAATGGGAGGATGGGACCAATAGGATTGGGCTGTTAAGGTATGTTTAGAACATTCAAAATCAAGAGTGGCAGTTTCTAATAGTCAGAGGTAGACACAAGCAGTATGTGCCCTAAGGGCTATGATGTGAAAATTTTTCCCCATATTGAAATGCATCCTGTTTTTAAGCAAACGCTGCAGTGTCCTGAAATATATCCAGTGCAAGTTAGGTGCAGGTTGGAAATCACCACAGGGTAATCTCCACTAAGGCTAGCCTAAGGTCTGTGCTAACCTGGGGGTGTCACAGAAGCGCGGTAAGGCACTTCTGTGCCACTCCTGAGGGAGAGTAAGGCTAGTGCACAGGCAGACGCATGCCTCCTTACACCACCATGGGAGTGGAAAGACTGATGAATTGTGCCCGCCTAAGTAGGATTGCATGCTTAGTGTTTTTAAGCTATTTAGAAGTATAACCCCAAGGTTTTGATCATGCAGCTTATATGCACTACACCCAAATGCTCATCAGGAAGAGAAGTTTTTCTTTTTACCTTTACATGAAAGCAGGACCACAAGGATGAAACTACCTGTTATCCACAATCCAGAAGTGCACTTGGGCTACCCTAACTCTCACTGGACTGACCCCACTACAAGATGCTCCACCCTAGTTACTCTGGAAAAGGCCTGGGGCAACATAGGCTGCCCCAAGAGATGGATCTATGCTGCCCTAGCTGTGCCAGCCTAGACACTTCAGGAGAGACATGTTGAGGGGATTGTATAGCATTGCCTAAGGCAGAGCAACTACTCTGTATCCAGAGCCTGTTTCCAGGCTCCAGCTCCTCAGAGTTATACCATCTCAGGAGAAGATATAGTAATGAGTAGACCCATAGGGTTCCATGATAACCCAGAGTAAGAATGGCAGTGTTGACCCAAAATCTGAGTTCTTGGCCACCCTATCTGCAACCCCTGCCTCTCAACCTCATGGTATGGCACAACTACAGCAACCCACTAACCTGAGAATACAGCAGGCCACTTCAAGCATCCACCCTCCACTGCTGTATTGCATTCTCATGCTGCAGCTGTTTCTGGTTGTCAGGAACTTCTGGGCTTCCTTATAAGGCATGCACCACAGCTGTTCCTTGTTCATTGTGATCTGAGGGGGGGGTCTCCTCGGGAGCAAGCCGTCCCAGGTGTCAGTTTCTTGGTGCCTACTTAGTATTCTCTGCAGCAGCGAGGGCATCCTGATTCTCTGGATCCAGCATAACTCTCTGTTTTGGATACAGAATAGATGGGGCAGCCCAGCTAGGACACTCCTCACGATGGTTACTCTGGATTGTGCCCTTAGTCATATTAACATGCACCATTGAAATAGGCACCATATTTTCCCATGCTTCACTTAGTTCTCAAGTACATGCACAAATTGTCAACAGATTTGGCCCTGAAAAACCACATGAGAACCCAAACCATAATGAAAATGAGAAATAATAATAGACCAGAACTGGAGATAATCTGTTCATCTTAAATTATGGTTATAACACTAGAATGATTTCAGTCTCTAACAGCAAACCTTTGAAATAAGTGATATTTAGTCAGTTTCAAAACATGTTCAGATAGCAGAAATTCCTAATTATATAACCATCACATATTCTTTGCAATGGTCCAAGACGTTTATTAAGTTTAAATCTGTTTTTCCTGCAATAAACATCCCCTCCACAAATAAAGCACTTTCATTGAAAAACTCTTTCTATAGGAACATGCACAGTAGATTCAAATTCTAAATTATTAGCAGAAAATTATTTAACACATCTTCTCTAAGTTTCGTTAAGAAATAGAGGAAAACTTTCATAAACTCATAATTTTAAACAGCAATCTTAAAGGTATTGAACATTGTCTCAAACTAATGTGAAATAATTACATAGGTTCCTTTCCCCCAAAGCAAGAAAGAGTGAATGGAATCTATTAATTTAAAAGATACTACTGCAGAAAGTGAGTAGTTGTGAAACTGAACAGAGGCAGAAATCCATATCTTACTTTTTAAAAATGGGATGAAACGAAGTTAATTATCTCATTACTGACTTCCAACCATACACTCCTGGTTAACCCTATGGATTGCAATAACATTTTTAACCTTACTTTAGGATATCTCTTCCTCCAAAGGGAGTATGAGAGCTTCTCTTTACATATAATCCACTGAGAGCCTCAGAAAAAATTATTGTACGCATATTTTTTCTTTATAAAATGTCTGTTTTGTAAAAAATACAATTTTTTTATTTTCTGAACCCTAAACAAAACTTTCCCACATACTCTACAACACAAAATGCTTCAACTATTTTACAACCTGCCTTTTGTGTAAATTAAATTAATACTGCTTTGAATTGGATACAGAGTTCCCTTTTATTAACATTAAAACCACAGGTGCAGCTTTTCCTTTTGCAAAGGGCAATGACTAGAGCAACCTAGAAACTTCAAAAGTTCACTAGACAAGATTCCTGAACAGCATTTTGCAATTGAGTTGCCTCATCCAGCTGAAGATTCTAAACAAATGGAAAAAAATAATTAGGGAAAAACACTAACAAAAATCACACAATTCCACTATTCAACATGTTGATTGTATTAATTATTAAAAACAAGCAACACAAATAGGCATACAGATGATTTTAGTTCATTCACAACATTCCTTCATAACTCACTTTGCTGATTTGAAAACACAATACATAAATGTCTAAAGAAAAACAAAGCCATGAAGTGCATACATGTACTAGCTACGACACGCGTAATGTACAGGGCTCTCCAATTTCTATCATAATACTATACTGCCCTTCCCTCCATGACCCTCAGAACATCCTACATCTTCCTATTCCCTTCTGCCACATCTTCTTAAATAAATGCACCTCTTTCCTCTGCTCTCCTTCGAGGGTGGGATGGGGGAAACCCCGGGACAATCTGAGTCAGCCTCTCTCCCTACATTTCAGGCAGAGAAGGGATTATTTTTGCCTTAACTGCTCACATTTTTGTCTTCCAAAAACAATCTTTGTTAGCTTGCCTGTGCTCCAATTTCTGGTTCTTCCTTTAGCCCATCCTTCAATTCTGCTTCTGCTGCTTGGGGGGGGGGGGGCGTTGTCTATGGTTCAATATTCTACAAAGGCCTAAAAAGTGAGGCTACATCTGCTTTTAAGCAAAGAACAGATAACCAAGACAGCAATGGGGAAGGTAAAGAGGAGCAAACAGAAGACATAGTGGCATCACTGATACAGGAGGTTAGCATGTCACCTTGTGATGGACCATCTCTCATGGAGTGTCTGGGGCAAGGCCCTGGGCAACGGATATAGTGATGCACCACTGCCCTAACCTGGTTTTCTGGCTCTAACATTTGATGGTTATTTGTATATATTATTTGATGGCATAGAGATATTTAAATGTGATTTGTTGTGTTACATTCTACATGATATTACACATAAAATTATATATAATATGATGGTAAAAGGCAACTTCTCTAGCATTTGTCTGTGTGGTGGAAGGATCTGCTTGCCCTGGATCGCTGTCAACCAAACCACAGCTGACATGACATTGGGGAAACCTGCCGGCCTGTCACATGAGCCTATCAACACTGCCTTCCCAGCAAAGTGGTACCTATTTATCTACTTCCATTTGCATGTTTTCAAATTTTGAGGCTGGCAGGAGCTGGGACGAGTGATGGGAGCTCACTCTGTTGTGCAGCACTCAGGTCTTGAACCACCAACCTACATCTTTAGGTCTGCATCGTTAGATCAACAAGCACAGCACCTTTAACCACTGAGCCACTGCAGTCCCTATATATAACATGATGGTACTATGGCGTGTGGGCTGCACCAGATGATACACGCTGGGAGGGGATACACCACTACTGTCCAAAATGTTTTAAATCTTAGTACAGTGGTGCCTCATGCAAAAAATTTAATTCATTCCGGAGGTATGTTTGTTACATGAAACGTTCTTTACGTGAAGCAGATTTTCCCATAGGAAATAATGGAAACTCAGAAATTCCACAAACCCCCAAAATATTCATATAAAAATATTAACTGGATGTGAAAATGATTACAAAACACTGGAATTGAATTCAAAACATGCATTCAATGTGCATGATCCAATGAAGTCTACTTAGGCTGCAATCCTAAAGACACTGTCCTGAGAATAAGACCCATTTAACATAGTGGGGCTTACTTCTGGGTGGACATGGTTAGGAGGCTGCAATCAAAGACACTTTCTTCTGCAAAGACATTTTCCAAGTGTCTCCCCACTTTCTCCTTCTCTTCATCCTGAGCCTCTCTCTCCCCTGCTCCCTTCTGGCTAGCCCTGAGCTGCTTCCCTCTTCTCCACTGCTGTTCGCGCCCTCTGCCCAGCGGATGCCCAGCCACAGGAGGAACAGTGCGGAAGTGTTGCTTTTGCTATGGGCAGGTGTGGTAGGCAGCCCTGAGGCTTTTTAAAAGGGCTGCCGGCCAGCGTGTCTGCCCCAACTGCCAACAAGTTTGTTTGTTACGTGAAGCACAGTTTGTTTCGTGAAGCAGAATCCTAGACAAATTTTTGTTTGTTACATGGAACATACTTTACATGAGGCGTTTGTTACGTGAACGCCATTGTATTTTCAAATAAAACCATATATACCGGTAACATGGTGATATTATTCCAGGGGAAAAACAAAAAACAAAACATCGTGGTGGGCATCTACTATAGACTGCTAGGCCAAGGAGAAGAAGTGGATGATGTCTTCTTGAAGCAACTGGCAGGCGTTGCAAGGAACCATGGGGAAGCAGTAATGGGGGACTTTAATTTTTCAGACATTTATTGGGAGACAAACTCAGCCAAGCATGGAAGCTCCAATAAACTCCTGATGGGCCTGGAAGATAACTTCATGGTCCAGAAAGTGGAGGAAGCGACAGGGGAGGGGCCATCCTTAACCTGATCTTAACAAATCATGAAGAACTGATTGACCAGGTCAACGTAGTGGGAACTTTAGGAGAAAGCGATCATGAACTGCTGGAATTTAGAATATTATGGGAAATAAAAAGAGTGCACAATGAAACCTATATACTGGATTTCAGGAAGGCTGATTTCAACAGGCTTAGAGGAATCATAAGGAATCCCATGGGTTGATGAACTAATGGGGAAAGGGGCCCAAGATGGGTGGGAGCTCCTTAAGAAGCAGTTTCTACAAGTATAGTCAGAAACAATTCATATGAAAAGGACAGAGGGGAACCTCAAAAAACCAGGATGGCTCCACAAGCAATTTGGGGATCAGCTGAAGTTAAAGAAAGAGAAGTATAGGCAATGGAAGAGTGGAACGATCACTAGGGAGGAGTCCAGGCAGATAGCCTGGTCCTGTAGAGAGGGTTCAGGAATGCTAAAGTTCAGTATGAGCTGAGGCTGGCCAGGGATGTCACAACGTCACAGATAAGACACAAGGAAGAGGGTAATCTCAGCCCTCTAATTTGCTGTCTGGGCTATATGATTCCACTCTGGTTGACCCTGGCCTCAAACTCTTAATACCATAATAAAAATACTTCAGAACTATGTGCTATTATTAAAAAATACACCCTGTAAAATCATTGAAACAATAACATAAGCATTTTCTGGCATGATGTGTGATCTGTCTGACTAGACAGACTTGTATCTGTTACTTAAATTTGAAATAATATGCCCATAAACAAAATGCTTACACTGTACTCAAAACATTCTCCATGAGCTTTCCTAAGTTCTTCTCAAAAATTACTTAGGAAAGAGATTTCCTGCCAAGGGGCCTTGAAAACAAACTTAAGGTGCAATCCAGAGTAACTATGGGAAATCCTTGCTCCAGTGTAAGAACAATTTACTCTGGATTGCAATATGAATTTCCCATAGGTTTTCACTAGGTGGTGCAGTAACTATGTCAACGTAAATCTCTTACGTGCTCCCGTAGTTACTCTGGATTGTAGAGTTAGAACAGTGCAGTTGTATAGTTGGTGCGTTAATCAACATTAACTGGACAAATAAAAGTCTTCAGTCTTTCAATGTAGAGAGAAAATTAAATTTTAAGTCAAGAAGAAATATTCTTACCATAAAATCTCCATAGTCAAACTGATGCCTTTGATTTAAGTGGCCAACAAAATTTCTGGTAATCTGATTGGGATTTCCCCATGGAAGAGACACACAAAGAGGACAGATCTTTATAAATGAAAAAGAAAGAGAAAAATCAGAGGCAAGAAATATTGGCTAAATAAAAAATGAGTTTGATTGTTAATCACCACCAATAGTGTATTTCAGTGGCTCTGTACCCACTTTTAAAATGACAATCTGTCCAGGACCCACCAGAAGTTATGTATGTCAGGACTGGAAATCATTACATCAAGCAAATTAAAATACATACTTTCAAATAATTAAAGTAAAACAAATAATTAAATAAGGAGAGATGAGATGGGTAAGCCAACCTTGTTCCACCAAGTGAATTATTTCTGTAGTCTCCCTGTAATAACATCAAGCTCCCCCTCCCCCCAAAAAATCAGTAAGATTTTTAGTACTATGCATTGCCCAGTTTCATTTTAACTTCTTATATTTTAACCAGTTCAGTGTGATTTAAGATGAAATCGTTTTCACATTCAGCATGTTTTTTGTTTGGACTGGATTGAAATTCAAAGCTTGCTTCTAAACAGCATTAACATCCCAGAGAAATACCAGTAGTGGAATATGTCAGCTATATCCAACATTCCACACGTTTTAGAAAGAATCACATTAATATTTCAATTTCCATAGAAAATACAGTACTTGTTCAGCAGAAAAGTAAAGATAAGCTATGGTTTAGCACTATGTGAACATGCTGTTTACATGTATAAATGTATACTCACTGCTGGTTCTGTTTGATTACGATGCCTGTCATTGCAATGATCCAGTAAGTCCTGCCTTGTAAAGTTACTGTCTTGACACAAAGGGCACTTGAATGTAGAATGCCCACTGGAAACAGACAAAAAGACACTATTACATGAATGAAAAACAACGGTATGATTTTATATAAAAAAAGCAGGCCTCCGTCAGTCTTGAAAGACAATGGTATCGTGCTCAGCGCTGCATACGCTGCATGCAAAGCACGAAAGCCTGGGTTAGATTGTTATGGAGGATAGGCTATTACCCAAGCGGCAAAACCCCCCTCTCCACGCCACTGGATTAGTCCAATGGAAAGGCAGAGCCAATACAATTAGATCCAGCTGGCGTCGCAGAGCTGGGCTAAGGACAGGAGCTCACCCTGTCTTGTGGGGCCGACCCGGGTCTAGAACCCTGGCCTGCTGGTTAACAGGCACAGCGTCTTAACCGCTTGCGCCACCCACAGATTTTATATATGCTTGTTGGTATCAACACCGTTACAGCATGCAAAACCTCCAAAAGCTTCTTCATCCAGTGATTTTCTTATTAATTTCTGTAAAAGACAACAATTCACATTCCTCTAAGACACACCATGTGTGACTCCTACTATAACACATAGCAGGGAAACCTAAAAGATTTTTAAGTAGGAAGAGCCGGTGGGGAAGCTGCAGCCAGGTTTTCAGGGGCCTCCAGAAAGGACCTTATAGGCTGCACACACCCCGCAGGCTTGACCATCATGGATAGGAATACACTTACCAAGCATATCCAATGGGGGAAGAACTCAGACCTACATTTGCTTTACCCAACTATGACTTAAATGAAATATACCATACCAGATTCCCCCACAACCTACAATTCCAACTATCATGGCACATCTACATGAAATTGTGTGGAGAGGCCATCCAGGGATATGGAGTGCCATCAATATGGTTCAATCTTGTTATAAATGGATTTGACTAAACACAAATGACCACAGCAAATCAGTTTTAAAAACTGCTTTTCTACTCTTGTAGACAGTCATGCTGTCTCTACAACAGTAAGAAAAGCTGTTTTAAAACCATTGTAAAGGGAAGTGCTTTTATTTTTTAACTGCTTTTATTTAACACATTTTTTTTGTACAGGGAGTTCTAGAATTTTTTTAACAGGGAGTTCTAGAATCAAACCCCTGCAGATACTGAGGCACAACCTTATTCCATTAGGAGCAATGGAAGAGTAAGAAATCTAAAAGTGAGTCTTTTAGGGTGCAGCCCTAATCCTAGGCCTGTTCCCATTGTCATGGTGGTATAGGAAGGCAAGTGCATGTCTGTGCACTGGCCTCACCCTCTCCCAGGAGTGGTACCCAAGTGCCTTACTGCACTTTTATGACACCCCAGGGTGTCCTACCATGGGACTGGGCTGGGACTTAGGCCAGCCTAGCTGGGGGTTTGGATTGCAGCCTAAATCTATTTTTCCATTTTTTTAATCCATGTGTTTTTTAATCCACTAGAATGGAATGGAACACTAGTGGACAACAAGGGACACCTGTGTCTCTCCTTTCTTCCAGACTCCAGGATAGCTGTTGAGGTCCTGGAGTGGTGCCTAGAGGTAGTGAATATCTGGATAAGAGTTAACAAGCTAAAATTAAATCCTAATTCAGAAATCCATGAAGTAGGTTCAGAGCTTTGTCCTGCATGGAATGGGTTGGCACTCCTCAGAAGGAGATCATCAGGAAGGTCACCTGGAATCACAGCTGCTTCTGGATGTCCAGGTGGCCAATGTGGCAAGGAGGTCTTTGCTCAGCTTTGGCTGATGCACCAGCTGCAACCATACTTGAGTGGTGCATACCTAGTCAAGATGATCCATGCCACAGTGACACTGATGTAAAATTAAACACACTCTTGGGAAGGGCTTCCCTTTAAGAAGGTTTGGAAACTGCCATTTCTGACAAACGCAGTGGCCTCTGAAGTCACTTGCTGTAGGTGGTTCCACTCTGTTGGGCAGCTTCTAACAGATGCACTGGCTATCAATTCATTTCTGGGCCCAATTCAAGGTACTGGCTTTGACCTTCAAAGTCCTTTCAGTTCAGGGCCAGGACATTTGAGAATATCCTGTGTTTTGCACTTCCGCTGAGCCAAAATGGAAAATCCTATTTTGAGAAATATTTCATCCTTTTTAAAAATGTCCCTATATCACCAATCTTTTGGGGTTATTAAATGGTTGAAAATGTTCACCTCCTTCAAAGCAGCAACTGGATTCTGGTGTGGATTTGGCTGCACATAATTGAAAGTAGCTCTTTAAAGAACGTTTTCAGCAGGTTCGCTATTCCGCCCCAATTTTTAGCAAAGAACTTTCTGAGAAACGGTGGAAAAGATATAGCTCTGTATTTGTTTTAAAAGGTTTTTTCTTCAAGCAATGGCTTGTACTAAAGTAAATTAAGAAGCATTCATTAATGCACAATTGCATATACCAACACATCAAAAGCAAAAAAAATCAGACTATGGAAACAATCCAGAGTAATTATGGGAGCTTGTAAGACACATTACGTGCACCCATAGTTACTGCACCACTTAGTGAACACCTATGGGAAATTCACATTGCAATCCAGAATAACTTGTTCTTACTCCAGAACAAGCACGCCCTGTAGTTACTCTGGATTTCACCCTATGTGGCTTATTTTAAAATTTATCTGACTGTTACTACAGGCTCCTTTCACCAGCATTTCTCCACAATCACACAACTTATTGACAAACTATTATCCTACTTTGCAGCTTGTCTGGGAACTTGCAGAGTAGAATTTCCTCCAATTTCAGGAGCAGAAGAATCACTCCCAAAACTGCATAAAAAGAGTATGAATTCAATTTACTTCCAATACAGAGAAAACTGCAATCCCAAATAGTACTATTAGTAATTCATATAATAGAATAATACATGGATATGTGGGTTCAATAGAAAAAAACTTTCCAGGTAATCTCAAACCTGTAGAGAGCAATCCAAAACACTAAGTAAATTAGGAATCATTTATTAATGCACTTTTGCATATACCAACTTCTCAAAGGCCATATGTGCATGCATATAAATCAGATTATGGAGCTTGTTTTTAAAATCATCTGACTGATATGACAGATTCCTTTCAGTTCCATTTCTCCCCTAATTGTAGAACTTATTGCCATCAACTATTATCCTACTTTTCATCTTCTTCAGGAACTTGTAGAGTAGAATTTTCTTCAATTTCCGAAGCAGAAGAATCACTCCTAAAACTTCATACAAAGGGTATGAATTCAATTTATTATCAATGCAGAGAACACTGTAATCCTAACTAGTACTATTGGTTTATGTTGGTCTATTATAAGAAAATTCCACAATCCAAAATAAGACACTACAACTTTCTCACCTAAGGGAGTTTGGCAATCCCCTTTTACACAGTCATGTGAGTTCTGACTGAGTTCTATATATGAAGATATATCTTCTCTGACCACATTTCATTGGGTGCAAGAACTCTCCAACGTTACACAATATCCAGTGTTATCCAGATTACTAATGTTCATCACATATAATTATATGAGGTTTTATTGAGCTTGCAGAATACGCCAGCTTAGAGAATTTTGACAATTAAAAAGGTAAATTGATAAATATATAGAGATTAAAACATTAACAGGTAAGATCAATTTAGAAAAGAAACCAAAAGACATATAGGAAATTTAAAGCTAGTCTTTCTTGTGTTTTATTAGTTCTGAAGGGCAAATGTAAAGAACCAATAAATAAGACACAAATGATACTTGATACAATCCAACTAGAATTTAGTCTGCTAAGCTAAAATGAAACCTCAAGAGACAACAGACATGAACAATTCCTGGATATCTGTGCAATACCTAGCTCATACAGTTTTAGGAAAGTAATAATTCATAGGACAAGTTCTTTGATGTGGTGATTGTTCATTCTTCGGGTCATTATAGCCAGTAGCTATAATGTCTATGCAGCCACAGTTATCTATGAGGCACAGGCATTCCACAACTTTAAACATCTCTGCCACCATTGCATCTGCAGAAAACTGTCCAGCTGAACTCTTCTGTGTGAACAAGGTCCTACTCCATCTGCTCCTTCCCCACTGATGTGGTGGAGCATACAGAGGCTAGCTGTAATGTGTTTGCCATTCCACAGACAATGTTGATTGGATCTGGTATGACTTTAACAGCATCCAGCGATGTCCCTGGAGCACCTGTCAAATCCATTTTGTGGGATTCTTTTCAGCACCTTGTAGTACATGAGGATATGGACAGAATTCTCTGGAGTGCAAAACTATCTTCTGGCATGCTCGACCCTTGCCCAGCTTGGCTGATTAGATCAGCCTGGAGTGGACTAGGTGAGTGGACAGAGAGGGTGGTGAATTGCTCTCTGAGGAGAGGGTGTTGGCTCCTACACTGAAGCAGGCAGTGGTTCGCCCCCTCCTGAAGAAACCCTCCCTGGATCTTAATTTAAATAACTATCAGCCAGTCTCAAACATCCTGTTCCTGGGAAAAGTGGTTGAGCGGGTGGTGGCTTCAGAGGTTCCTCAATGAAATTAATCTGGATCCTTTCCAATCTGGTTTCAGGCCAGGTTTGGAGACTGCCTTGGTGGATGACCTACCAGGGAACGAACAGGGGGAGTCTGTCCCTTTTGGTCCCACTGGATCTCTCAGCAGCCTTCAACATCATCAACCCTGGTGTCCTTCTGGGTTGGTTGGTCGAGTTGGGGATTGGAGGCACTATTTTGTGGTGGTTCTGCTCCTTTTTGGCTGACAGATCCCAGAAATTAAATCCTGATAAGACAGAGGTTCTCCTGGTCCGGAAGTTGTTGACTCCCATATTGAAATATCGTCTCGCTCTGAATGGGATTGCACTCCCTCTGAAGGAGCATGTCCTCAGCATTGGGATTCTCCTGGATTCACAGCTGCTCCTGGAGTCCCAGGTGTCAGCTGTGGCCAGGGGTGCCTTTTCTCAGCTTTGGATGATCTGCCAGCTGCAGCCATACCTGACTCCCTTAGATCTGTAACACGCTTAGACTATTGTAACACGCTCTGGGTGGGGTTACCTCTGAAGACTGTCCAGAAACTCCAACTAGTGCAGAACGCGGCAGCTCGTGTGGTTGCTGGGGCTTGTCGTTTTGACTAGGTCAGGCCACTGCTTCAGCAGCTACACAGGCTGCCCATTCACTTCCGGGCTGAATTCAAAATGCTGGTCTTGACCTTTAAAGCCCTCTATGGCTCAGGTCCAAAGCATTTGAGGAACCGCCTGCGTCTATACAGTCCGAACAATCACATATGATCATCTGGTGGGGGTTCTTGCTGACCATGCATCCACTGAGAAAGATGTGGCAGCTAGGACCAAGGCCTTCTCGGTGGTTGCACCCAGATCTGGAAATCCTTTCCCTTGTACAGTGGTGCCTCACATAACAAGTTTAATTTGATCTGGAAGCATACTTGTTATGTGAAACATGCTTTATGTGAAATGGATTTTCCCATTGGAAATAATGGAAACTCAGATGATTGGTTCCAGAACCAAAAAAACATCCATATAAAAATATTAACTGGATGTAAAAACGATGACAAAACAATGGAATTGAATTCAAAACATGCATTCAAAGTGCATGATCCTATGAAGTTTACTTAGGCTGCAATACTAAAGACACATTCCTGGGAGTAAGCACCATTTAACACAATGGGGCTTACTTCTGGGTAGACATGGTTAGGAGGCTGCAATCAAAGACACTTTCTTCTTCAATCAGACACTTTCGAAGTGTCTCCCCACTTTCTCCTTCTCTTTATCCTAAGCCTCTCTCTCCCCTGCTCTCTTCTGGCTAGCCCTGAGCTGCTTCCCTCTTCTCCACTGCTGTTCTCTCCCTCTGCCCAACGGATGCCTGGCCACAGAAGGAACAGCGCAGAAGTGTTGCTTTCACTATGGGCAGGCGTGCTAGGCCCTGAGGCTTTTTAAAAGGGCTGCCAGCCAGCGTATCTGCCCCAATTGCAAACAAGTGTGCTTGTTAAGTGAAACAACATTTGTTATGTGAGGAAGAAGCCGTGAGAAATTTTTGTTTGTTATGTGGATCACTTGTTAAGCGAGGCACTTTTTAAGCAAGGTACCACAGTACTTGAGAATTGCTCCCTCCTTGTATAGTTTTTGGCAGGGCCTGAAAACATTCTTTGTTTTTAATGTTTCTAGCTGCCTTGGGTCGGCCTGGCTGAGAAATAAATAAACAAAATGAAATTTCTAAATGGCAAACACTTTACAAATAGGGTTCTTGAATACTGAACTCAGGATCAACATAAAAATTTATTCCAATGCTGTTCTAGCAAAATTTCAGTGGGAGACACTACTATGAAATATAGTCCTATACTCCAGTGTTTTTCAATATTTCTTCCCCACTATACCACTTAACATGGTCCACAATTAAAAGTGCTATAGGGAGTACTGTAAGTGGAGATTATGTCCTTGTCAGTTACTTCCAGAGTGGTGGACAAAATGAAACATGATATACTTTGGTAAGAAGCTTAGGACAGATAGAAGGGGTTTTTTATCTTTCAAAAAGTGCACACTGGAGCTCTGCCCATTGAGCCAAGCATCCTATTGCTGCTTCTCATTTGCTTTGCATGTCTTGCTGCCAGGCAGATCCCATAAATACCACCAGACACCCCTTCGCACCACTCAGGTTGAAAAACACTGCTGTACACTCCTACTTGAGAGCAAGTTCCATTGGATTCAAATGGGCTTGTTTCTGGATAGTTAAGCCTAGGATAGTGCCTAGGTTTAGTTATTTCATTTTCTCTGTAAACTGCTTTATGAACTTTTGTAAATAGAGGTGATTGATTTTGCCACCATACAACAATCAAGTGCCCATAAAACAATCATATAAATAGGCAACAATCACTTTGTGAACTTTGTAATACTGTTGATTAATTGGATCTACTAGTATGCAACATACAGACAATTTTTTAAAAAGTGAACATTAACATTTACAAAACAATTTGCAGATATGAATTTACCTTAGTCCAGTTGAATCCTGAGATATCATTGGAATTAAAGAAGAATCGCCATATTCATCCTGATACTGCTTACACGATTTATAATGCTGTCTCATACGTGATAATCTAATCTGTAAATTAAATTAAAAAATACTTTGTTCTTAAAAGATATTTATTTGGGGAGAAAATTGTGAATGCAAAAAAAATTGGGGGGAAAATCATGCTTGGTACTTATATAGGTTTCTATGAAATCCTCTTGATTTGCATCATTGGCCAGATTTAATTTATTTGATTGGGTACAAGCCAAAGAAGCAGCAAACACACTTTTCCTTCCTAGCTAGTACACTGAATTGTGACAGAAGAATCTTGTTTTGTTAAACCACAATTCCACATAATTCAAACTTGGGAACTGTGTTTTTTACTGGCTCACAACTGTATAAGACACAACTCCAGGGCACATACAATATGAAGATCTGTAGTATAACAATGACAGTATTCTTCGCCCAAGACAAAAAAATATTTCAAATCTTCCTCTCAATACAAATTCAAGCAGAGGCTCAACAAGTACCTGTCGGGGATGCTCTAGGAGGATTTCCTGCTGCAGGCAGGGGGTTGGACTAGATGACCTACTAGATCCCTTCCAACTCTATGATTCTATGATTCTAAATAGTTGTTGAATCATATGAACAAGGCCCTTGAAGCCACATTCCAAGTAAGTAGTAGCAAGGAAATTGTTCTCATCATGCTTACTTTAGAATTGGTTGTTTTGAAGACAATACAATGTTGAACTGGATTAGAAGCAAATCTACTGTGCTCACCAACTTACTCTTCACAAGACTGGGAAGATTGCATAAAGTTAAGATATCTCTGGTTAGGTACCTATTGTACACTTTATCCCTTCAATTTCAGGCTAGTCATTCAAAATGTGCATGACTTGATTCTATTTTCAGCTCTGTTTCCATTCTCATAAACAAACTTCACAACTTAATTTGTTCAGAATGAACTTCATTTGTTGTATTCAGAACCTATGTTCTTTCTGGGTCTTCATATAGCAATCTGGTAGTATGGCATTTCTCAAACTGTTATCACAACACACCAGCAGGCTAAACCTTGATGGTATGTGAATCACATAACACTGCCTGCTGCCCTGCCATAATTTCCAAGTTGCCAATTTTTTTCTTTATGTGCCAAGCAGTCTCTTTTCCCACCTGCTCCAGACCTCATTATGTCATGCTTTTACTGATGAAAATACATATATCTGCGAGAACACAACAAAACATAGGTAAAAAAGAATAGGTCAAGACCGCCACCTGTCACTCTTCCAGTGGGCTTGTAAAAAGTTTAAAAATAAAAGCTCAGAAACCCTGAAGCTTGGGTAGTAACAAGATGTCATCATTACACCATCACCAAAACTTTGGAGTTTCTGAGGTCTACGCTGAAGGTGAAGGAGGAGGAAAAAAGATGGGAGGAGGAAAAAATAGATGGAGGAAATTCTGTAACTAGCCAAATGAATAAAAGGCAATTTTGTCCATTCATAAAAGTAATTATTTGAAATCTACTTCACCTGTTTGTCACAGCATCTACAGCTCCCCAGCAACTTCTTCATGTTGTTTTCAATATCTAAGGCTCTGATGGGTCGTGCCTTTTCTTTTCTGGTTACAATTCCTCTGCAAAATGGGCAATGTGTTCCACCTCCTTTCAAAGCCATTAAGAAACATTTCCTACAAAACCTGAATCCAAATATAAATTGGCATGTAAAGAGAAATATTTCTTTATTTAAAAAAAGCTATTCAGTCCTTATTATAGGACACTCCACTTATCCCATTTTAAAAAATCTATAATTCACAGTATCAATAATCCAGAATTCATACCCCACATAGAAGAAAGGTGTGAACAATGACATGGTTGAAATCTGTAAGGGACACCAAATTACTCCAGGTTGGTGAAAAAGAAAAATTTCATTTCAAAAATTTCCTAAAATTGGAAAAATAAATAAGAAATACAGTTTTTCTAAATTTTCTGTAATTTTATATCCCATTGGGCTGTGGGTGGCGCAAGTGGTAAGGCACTGTGCCTGTTAACCAGCAAGCCAGGGTTCGAGACCCGGGTCGGCCCCACAAGACAGGGTGAGCTCCTGTCCTTAGCCCAGCTCTGCAATGCCGCCTGGATCCAATCGTATCGGGTCTGCCTTTCCATTGGACTAATTCAGTGGCATGGAAAGGGAGGATTTGCTGCTTGGGTAACAGCCTATCCTCCATAACAATCTAACCCAGGCTCTCATGCTTTGCATGCAGCGCCGAGCACGATACCATAGTCTTTGAAGATTGATGGATGCCTGCTTTTTTTATATTCCATTTATGGTATTCAATTAAAGCAAATAAACAATTTGCAAAGAATTTTCTCACCTCTAATGATTGTCTATTTTACTATATAAAAAGCTTTGTGAACTACTCTAGCTGAAAAACAGTACATAAGCATTCTTAACAACAACTTGCACATGTTACTAACACATTCAGAAGAAACCTTAAATGTTCAAATATTGTCTGTGTAGGTACCTCCATTTTCACAAAGCAGCGGCTATATAAGGAAAAAATACCCATGATGTTTACCCACACTGTTCACCTATACTTAAAGGAACTTTTAAAAACTTTTAAAACAATCATTTGTATGATTTTTAAACGTACAAACATATTTTCATAAATAATCCCTTCAGTTTAGCCAAACTTATACCAATTTTCATTTTCACTGAAAGCAGAGTTGAAAAAAAATATGCTTGTCTTTTTATCCTTGTTGAAAGGTAAGAAGAGCAGGACGTAAGGAGACAAAAAGATTGTTAGAAAAGAAAAGAAAAAACCCACTGAAATAAGCTAGCTAGAGACACTAGATACCTACACATGTTGACAAATGGAAACCCGCACAGGTGTTCTGAATACTTCTTGGCAGACTGGACAGTAATAATCATCATCATCAACACAAACTGTGGTCTGTTCTTCACTCATGGTAGCAAATTAAGATATTTCTGAAAAAGCAATGGGAAAATGAAGGATAATCACACTACATGCTAGGCAGTAGTGCTACATGCTACAGCAGGTTCACACCTACTGTAGAACTATCTCTGTAGTTCACACCTACTCTGTAGGACTGTTAACAAGAGATAGGACATATAAAGTTTAAAAATAGCCATTTAAAAGTGGCTGCCAGATGGGCATAGAACCGGTTGTTAATTTCTTTGAATCCCATCACTGATGCTAGGGCCAAAGCACAACAGATACAGCCCTTCCATTTGTCTTTACTCAGTGCTTCACTTTGAGCACAATCCTAACTATGGGCACAATGCAGAGTATCTATGGGGAGTCCTTGCTCTGGTGTAAGAACAATTTGCTCTGGATTACAATATGAATTTTCTCCATAGGTTTTCACTAGGTGGTACTGTAACTTCATCGATGTAAATGTCGTGCTCCCATAGTTACTCTGGATTGTAGAGTACGTCTACTCAAAAGTAAGCCACATTTTGTTCATTGGGTTTTACTCCCAGTAAAGTATCTTTAGGATTGCAGTGCAAGTCTATGAAAACTTGTACCTCCAGACCAGTGAGAAAGATGTCCTCCACACTGTCTTGCTATCACATTGAAATCTGCCAGTGAAGCTCTTCTGTACATCCTAAGGCCACAATCCTATGTAGTTTCTTGTGTAAGCACCGTTGAAATATACACCACTGAAGAAAATAGAAATTATTTTAGAGTAGGCAAGAGTTGGATTGTGTTGTAAGCGGTTTTGCTAGTGAGTGAATAAGGCAGCAATTTTCAAACACTATGCCATGGCACATTGGTGTACCATAAATGATTTCCATGTGTACTGCTGGAGATTGACATTAGTAGGACTATTGGGGGATGTGAAACCTCCAGCAGTGCAATGTGTCAAGTGTCAAAAAACTGAAGGTGTCCCTTGACAATTTAAGCATCTTCTCAGCATGCAGTGAGATTGAAAAGGTTTTAAATGGCTGATAGAGGGCTTGTCTTGTAGCGGACACTTCACACTGGAAAGCCTAAGAGTTTCATCATTTCCTTCCATTTTTATTTCATCAGGCTAAACTTCATATAAATGCCCCCTCCCCAAATTTAAACCTAATATTTGATTTTGGTGGTTTTCTTTTAAAGTATGCTCTTAAAACTCTGGGCTTCCATTTGTTTTGTAAACTTTTAATTATGAGCAGCGGTATAAGTGTCCAATCCTACACATATCTACTACGAAGTAAGTCAATGAAGCTTAATCCCGGGCAAGTGTTGTTAGGATTGCATTTTTGTACACTTTTGAGTCTACTTAAATGTCAATCAATGGGGGTGGCTCCCAGGAATGTGCAAATAGGACTCTCTGCCTACAAGTCCAACCCTATGCATTTCTCCTCAGAAGTAAGTCAAAAGAACAACCTCCCAGGAAAGTGTGGGTAGCTTTATAGCCTAAGAAACATATTCTATGTACAGTGGCGCCTCATGTAAAGAACGCCTCGTGTAAAGTATGTTTCACATGACAAACAAAAATTTTCCAGGATTCTGCTTCACGTAAAGAAAGTGCTTCACGTAAAGAAAACATTTGTTGGCAGTTGAGGCAGACGCGCTGGCCGGTAGCCTGTTTATAAAGCATCAGGGCTGCCTAGCGCACCTGCCCATAGTGAAAGCAACACCTCTGCGCTGTTCCTCCTGTGGCCGGGTGTCTGCTGGGCAGAGGGAGAGAAGAGCAGTGGAGAAGAGGGAAGCAGCTCAGGGCCAGCCAGAAGGGAGCAGGGGAGAGACAGGCTCAGGATGGAGAGAAGGAGAAAGTGGGGAGACACTTTGAAGGTGTCTTGGATTGCAGCCTCCTAACCATGTCTACCCAGAAGTAAGCCCCATTGTGTTAAACGGGTCTTACTCCCAGGAAAGTGTCTTTAGGACTGCAGCCTAAGTAGACTTCATAAGATCATGCACATTGAATGCATGTTTTGAATTCAATTCCAGTGTTTTGTCATCATTTTTACATCCAGTTAATATTTTTATATGAATATTTTTGGGGTTGTGGAACCAATCATCTGAGTTTCCATTATTTCCTATGGGAAAATCCGCTTCACGTAAAGAAAGTTTCACCTAAAGAAACTGCCTCCGGAACAAATTAATTCTGTTACGTGAGGCGCCACTGTATATCTACTCAGAGGTCCCACTATAGGCAGTGTGCATAGGATTGTATCCTAAGAGCCCAATCCTGTACATGTCTACACAGAAGTAAGTCCCATTATGGGCAATGGGGCTTCCTCCCAAGAAAGTGTGTAATAGGATTGTATCCCAAGAGCCCAGTCCTGGACAGTGTGGATAGGATCGTAGCCTCAGAGCCCAGTCCTATGCATGTCCCCTCAGAAAGTCCCACGGAGTCTGTGGAGAGGACCGGGGCCTGAAGAGAGAGAGAGTCGGGAAGGAGAAGGCAGGCGGGGGCGCCCAGACTGCCAGCCAGAGGCCCCACGGCCAGCCCCCTCAGGGCTTGAGGGCGAGGGGGGAGCGGGGGCGCCTCATCCCTGCGGCCCCTTCAGGCCTTCCCGCCCAGAGGCTCTGCCGCTACCTGTGGGGAGTAGGGGGTCGTTCGTGGGCCTCAGGACCTTGGCGGCCCCCTCGGGAAACAGGAGAGGCTGCCCGGCCCTGGGAGGCAACCGCGCTCTCCAAGCGGTGTTGGGTCGGGAAGCCGCCGGAGCGGCCTCCTCAGGGCGGGCCCCGTTCCCATGGCAGTGACCCCCTCCCAGGGAATTGTTAGTGCACAAGAGACGCCCTGGCGCCGCCCCCCGCCCCGATCCCCACGCCTACTCCGAGGAGCCCCACTGGAACGCAGGCTTACTTCTGAGTAGGCACCAAGAACACTGGGCAGAAGAAAGGGGGTGAACAGGAAACAGGTCTCCTCAGAAGTCACACCATTATGGGCAATGGGACTTACACTTGGGAAAGGGTGAACAGGAGCACTCAGTGGAAACAGGTCTCCTCAGAAGTCAGACTATTATGGGCAATGGGGCTTACACTCAGGAAAGAGTAAACAGGACCACTCAGTGGAAACAGGTCTCCTCAGAAGTCAGACCATTATGGGCAATGGGGCTTACATTCAGGAAAGAATAAACAGGACAACTCAGTGGAAACAGGTCTCCTCAGAAGTCAGACTATTATGGGCAATGGGGCTTACACTCAGGAAAGAGTAAACAGGACCAATCAGTGGAAACAGGTCTCCTCAGAAGTCAGACCATTATGGGCAATGGGGCTTGCACTTGGGAAAGGGTGAACAGGTCCTGTGGCAGTGAAGAAATCAGCCCCACTCAGCTCAGTGGAACTTCTACAGCCCAATCCTATGCCTCTCTACTCTGAAGCAAGTCCTATTATAGACAGTGGAGCTGACTCCCAGGAACGTGTGAGTAGGAGTATAGCCTTGATGACTCCTTTCCCCATTCTTCTTTTATCTTCTGTCTTGAACACTTATGCTACTTACACACTGGAGGTAGTTGTTTTCCAGGCTAGTAGTGAGTTGTTTCAAACCAGACTGCCATCATCTTGACTCCCAGGCAATGAAAGGGGGTTCTCTGGTTGAATTTCTACCTGTTTATGTAGCTGCTGAAGAAAAAGAACTACTATAACTCTATTCAATCTCCTTGCAGAAGATAGCCCTAGTTCCCTGACTTTTTCCTTCCTCCATCCGTCCACACCTCCTCCCATGGTTACCTCCAAGCTTTGCGTGGTGGCTGGCCAACCTTTACATGAGTGGCACAAGAGTTGTGGCTACTAAAGGTTCAGAAACACCTGGTCCAACTGAGGCAAGCAGAGGTCCTCCCTCTTGTGATTCCTGAGTCATTGTGACTGCCCCCAAATGGCTGCTTGCATGATACAACCGGGTGTAAAATGGCCAGGCTGCATGCACTACAACAGGTTGCAAAATGGTGGTGATGGAAACGTGGAGGAAAATATTTGCAGCATTCTCTGAGTAGCCAACAAAGTAAGGCTGGAGAGATGCAGTCCTATCCATACTTACCTGGGAGGAAAACGGCTCTAGGTAGAGGGGGATCCTCACTGCAGAGTGTAAGGAATCTCCTCCCCTTCTGGAAGGGCTCAGAGGGGGAGGATGGAATGGCTCAGAGGGGGAGGAGATCCCTTGCACTCTGCAGTGCGGGCAACCATGTATGTGTCCCATAATGGCAATCCTATGCACTTTCCTGAGAGTAAGCTTCTTTGGACACAGTGGGACTTCGGAGTAGACATGCATAGGATCAGGCAACATGTGTCCCAGTGGCAGCAATCCACTTTCCTGAGAGTAATCTCTGGTGGTCACAGTGGGACTTTAGAGCAAACATTCATAGGATTGGATTTTATGTGTCCATATATTAGTAATCTGATGCACTTTCCTGAGAGTGACCCCAATGGACGCAATGGATCTTACTTTGGAGTAGACATGCACGGTAGCAATGCACTTTCCTGAGAGCAAGCCCCATTGGACACAATGGGATCATCCTGACTGAAGCAGATATGCCAAGAATAAGGCAAATCATAATGGGCTTTGAACATAATTTAAAATGGAAAGTAGTGCTTCTGCACATGAGTGCCTATGTCCAGAGACTGGATAACCAGATGTCAAATCAGCACAAAAAGTCAAGGCTCCCGGAAATGTAGGACATCCTAGAAAAAATGTAGAGCATGACAAAATAAAAGATAAAACACTTGTGTTTTGATTTCCTGTGGTTAAACACTCTGTTCCTTATTTTTAAATAATAAATAAATTAAAATGATAACTTATCATTTATTAATTACAAGAAAGTTATGTAATGCCCACTCAAAAAGGAGGACATTTAAGTTCTTTTCCAGAACACAAAGCTAAAAAAGAGAATATGTCCTTGAAGAAGATGACTCATTGTCACCCTGTGTGAACATGTGTGGGCATTCTTGTGTAAGCCCTATCTGTGATATTTTGGCTGCAATCCTAAACACACTTTCCTGGGAATAAGACCCTTTGACCATAATGGGGCTTACTTCTGAGTAGACATGGTTAGGATTGCAGCCTTAGTGACATTTCATCTCTTTGTATGAGGAAGAATCACTTTTGCTGGACCACCACATGCATATTATAGGCAGGGTGACCCTAAAGAATGGAGGACAGAGCACCTCTACCTTTAACCATTGCACAGAAGAAGGAATTGAGGCAGGTTTGGCTTTTCATCTAAGAGTTTAAAAAGCAGCACCTGCCTCAATTCCCTCTTGTATGCAATAGTTAAAGGTACAGGCCCACTGTCTTCCATATGGTCACCCTGATTATAGGGGACCACCACAGGTGTATTATAAAATTATGTATTTTCCCCTGAATCATTGCATGGTAAGGACACCCTTGGAAAAAAACTCCTAATCTTTTAGTCTTGGGGCTTGGAGAATGGTTTTGCTTCACCTTCAAGCCGTCCTTAGGGCCCAATCCTGTCCAACTTTCCAGCACTGATATATCTGTGCCAATAGGGCGTACACTGCATGCTGCACTAGGGAGGACCAGTCAGAGCTGCATTACAATTACATCAGAGCTGGAAAGTTGGATAGGACTGAGCCTACACAGGGACTTTAGAAAGGTGTTGGGATGGAGAGGGTGAGCTTGTCTTGGCAATCACCTGTAAAGCACAGATGGTTGGCTCACGATAAAATGGGATAGAATGTGCATGTGCAAGAAAAAGAGCAGAGGAGTATCCAGATCCAGTGTTCACATATATTGCCTGTTAGAAGCAACTCATTGTTGCTTTTCTGTTGGGACTTCGGCCTTTTTAAATCCCCTTTTCACTTCCTGTGCCTTATGTATCCCCGCCCCTCCCTTCCTCATATATTCTTTCATGTATACTTAGAAGGAAAATGACACTACCTAGTGGAGTTTACTCCCAGATAAGGCTGAGAGGATTGTAACTGTTTCCGTTTTTCTGATCTGCCTCTTACTATAATTTAATTTTTTCCCAAACATACCTGTTTTTTTCCTCCTCCTCTCCCTAACATCCTGGTTCTCCTCCCTCTTGGAACCACACTTTCCTGTACAGTGTATAGGATCCAGCTGTTATTCAGAAGTCCTTTTGAGTTCAGAGAACTTTAATATGAATAGAAAGTCAGTTCTAACTTCATCCATCTGTGCTACACCAGCCACCTCCCACTTTTTTGCTCCATCTCAGATCCCTTTGATTTCTGCTGCCTGTGTAACGTTTTCCTTCTCTGTGGAATAAGCAGGCAGCCCAAACACTTTGAACAGTTATTTATTTTTGTTTATGTATTTAAGTATTTATTTGTTTGTTAAACAGCTGTTGTACCAGTGCTAGAGAAGTTTTTTCTAGATTTATGCCTGTCAGTTGCTAGATGAGGAAGATCAGTGTACACAGGTGGAAGTGGGTTGATCATAATTGTATTATATTCTTTCTCTAAGGCATCTAGACTCCTAGAGCTGGTGGTGCTATGTGGCTCAAAATGGACAACCAGCAAATAGGAGTATATTTTATACAACTACTTAGTTTTATTTAATCTGACTTTGATCTTACTAGTGTGGCAACTGTTAAGCAGGGTGATCATATAGAATGGAGGACAGACAGACAGACAGACAGACAGGATGCCTGTACCTTTAACCATTGCATAGAAGAGGAAATTTGGTTAGATTCAGCTCAACAACAAAGCAAGATGGGATACTCTCTCAACCTGCCATACCAAGTGAAGGAGGGGTTTCCTTTGTCATGACTGGGATAAGATCATGCAGGGAAAGGAAGGGAAGTGTTTGGTAAATTCTGCACTGCTGCTGGACATTGAGGTGGGCATGGACAGCAGGGAGAGTTGAAAGTGAACCTCCAAGCATGGAGCCATGCTGTAAGGTTCTTTGTCCTATCAAGTCACAGTGACCCATGGACTTCAAAATTGCTCCCATTATGATTCATTTTTAGTCAATCTATAGGGGGCCCAGAGTCCCTCAACTCAAGCCTCACTCTTCCTATCACTGGTATTTATTTATTTAAAATATTAACAGGCAGACTTTGGCTCCAATAAAAGAGGCATCAAGGTTTTTCACAATTTCAAGAAAAACGATTTAACCCACAATTAAATATAAACAGAAAAACCAAATAAAATAAACAAAAGCTAGCAGACAGTAGTACTTAGCAACCACAATTTTAATGCATGATGTCATTCATTTTTCATTTCTTCCAACCCTTTTGATTATGCAGTATTTGGATTATTCACATGTACATATTCTAAAAATGACCGGTCGAGAACTCTTTCAATGAGAACTTCTTCTACTATATTTATATCCTGAAATAAGAAGAAAGGAGAGTCAGGCTTGGATATTTTTTTAAAAAACTCTAAAATTATGCTAAACATCAATAGTAGTCCTGTTTTTCAACCATACTTAACTCAACACTAAATACCAGTTTCATAATACTTAGGGTTAAGTCTACCTGATATTATTCAAATATCAAACAACTTGTGTGAACATTTTGATATCTATTTGTTAAAAGGCTGCTAAAACAAATACACGTGATATTACGTGAGCTATAGTGACCTGTGGCTATAGTGGCTATAGTGGCTGTGGGTGGCGCAAGCTGGATCCAATCGTATTGGCTCTGCCTTTCCATTGGACTAATTCAGTGGCATGGAGAGGGGGGATTTGCTGCTTGGGTAACAGCCTATCCTCCATAACAATCCAACACAGGCTTTCGTGCTTCACATGCAGCGTATGCAGTGCTGAGCACGATACCATAGTCCTTCAAGACTGACAGAGGCCTGCTTTAGTGACCCCAAGGTATGTAGAAAAAAAATCCCTTCTGTCTCCAGCAGCTGCACTATCATGGCATTTGGTAACCAATAATTTAGCTACTACCCGTTGTTGTATTTGCAAATAAAGCACCAATATATATAAATAAGGCTCTTCTGTTTGCAGAGGAAGTCTTTGAGAGAGAATAGTTGTTGGGATCTATGCAATTTAGAAGATGCTTGGGAGAGGATTACTACAGCTCTAGGCCCTCTGAGAAACTGATCCCCACCCCGAACTTTCTGAGCTAAGCCTTCATTTCACTTGCCCTTCTTTGCTTCCTAAGAATCCTGCTCAAGTAATTTTGAAAGTCTACTGCATGGGAAGGGTTTCAGTTTGGAACAAGCCCTTCACTAATTTCTGAACTGATATTCAAGAAATATTAGAGCTCTCTTCATCTGTGCAGCACCTCTGGCATCAGACTATGGCTGAAATCCTAACCTCTACTTAGGCCGGCCTAAGCCATGGCATAAGTCCTGTGCTGACCTAGGCAAATCACAATAGTGCAGTAAGACACTTCTGCCCCACTCCTGGGAGGATGGGTTTAAGTTGGTGCTCAGGCATACACCAACCTCACCACACCACCACGGGAAGATAGGCCAAATGAATTAGGCTGGTCTAAATTTTTTAGGATTGAGGTCTCAGTCTCCTTTGTAACCTTTCTATTTCTCCAAGCATGATTCTTGTCCTCTATAAGTATCCTTATGACTTATCAACTATAGGAGATATGGAGGGAACTGTAAATAAGGAATCTTACCAGCAATTTATGAAAAACAACAATTTACTCACTATATAGTCTTCATAATAGAGTGTGTGTCTGAGCTGAAGATGTCTTATAAAACTCCTGTAGTAATAACTTGGACCACCACCAGGTAGTAAATGACAAATTGGACAGTACTATAAAAAGTTCAAGGAAAGAAAGTTAAAACACTAAATGAGGAAGAGTTTGCACTATTAAAATGTAACAAAAGAAATAAATGATTGCTAAAAAGAAAAATGCAAAGAATCTGGGG
Source organism: Cryptoblepharus egeriae (assembly GCA_030015325.1). NCBI lineage: Eukaryota > Metazoa > Chordata > Lepidosauria > Squamata > Scincidae > Cryptoblepharus > Cryptoblepharus egeriae. The sequence goes on from JAREYC010000003.1 coordinate 41,932,732, forward strand.
CAATAATAGCTAGCAGGCATTAGCTGACTGACCTGGTTAAATTTGCTGCCAGACACAATATGCTTTCTGTCTAGCAGTAAAATAGGCTAATCCCAAGTATTCACAATCAGTTTTGTACATAATCCGGGGATGCCTTATTTGAAACAGGACTTCACAACAACACTTTAGTTGCTTAAAAGCTCAGGTAGTCCATAGTTGGAGAAACTCTGAATTACATACTTGTGCAGTTTATATATACCTTAGTAAAAAAAAAAAACTAGGGGAACCTTTTCAAAAAGTCTATAGTTAGGACAATAATAACAAAATCCTCCTCTAGAAGGACTTTGCAAAATTCTCATATTTGTACCTACATTGCACAGCATAGTTATTTAACTTTTACAGGGCTCTTCAAACCCTGGCTTGTAGGCCATGTTCGGGTAGTTGGGGGCATGGTGGAAACCCAATGAGTAGTGCTTACCATTCTGCACCCTGATCAGCTTGAAAGAAATGTGGCACTGTAGCAGAAGGGTAAGCACCACTTGCAATAAGAGCTTTTCCAGAACACAGCATCACCTGTTTAGAGACCTCCAATAAAGCAAAAGGCTATAGAGTCTGCCTTTAAGCAGGTGTAGTATATGAAGTGAAACATTATTATAAATTTAATTATGTACATAAATATCCATCTTCCAGTAAATGTCTTTTTGGCAAAACTTCTGCAACCAGTTAATTCTAAACTATTTACATACCACATACATGGACACATAAAATGAAATATTTACCACTGCTCTCCTTTCAGATCTGTGATGAGTGAGAAAATGGTCCAAGAGATCATTTTCATCTAATTCATACTGGCATAAAGGACAAGGGTACCTGAAAACAACATAAAGATACTTAATTACGGTACATGTTTCAATATTCAATCCATATTAACTAATGGATATGGACATTATCCAGTTTAGCTGGATGATGAGCTAATTTATTACAATTGCATTATACTGAATATCAAGTTCTTTTTGGAAGTAAAGTGGTACCTTGAATAAAGAGTATCTTGAATAAAGAGCGTTTTGTATAAAGAGCAAAGTTTTCTCAGAAATTTTGACTTGTTTAAAGAGCACTACTGAGAAAGTTTGGAACAGGCTTCCATGGCCTGTTTATATATTTTATATATAAACATTTATATATTTTAAATGTTTAACAGAAAGCCAGGCAGCAATGTTAAATGAATGAATGAATGAATGAATGAATGAATAAATGAATGAATAAGAGGAAGGAAGGAATATTATATTAAGGTTCACCTTGATATTGGGAATGCAATCTCTTGTAGGGGTCCATATTTCTCTATATATTGGTTACAAGTCCTGAGATGAGCTCTCATTTCACTGAGGCGTACCTAAATAGTGGTAAGAAGTATCTTGTCAGCTCTTCACTCAGAGTTAACATACACTGTACAAGAACACACTGATTCTGAAACTGAAAAACATACAAAGACAGCTCCACGTTACTCTACTTTGTTATTATAGAAAAGAAAATACTGACTGGATTGGTTAAATTTTCACCTTGCCTGAGAAGATATCCTATAAAAAGCTATTTCCAAACATTGTGCCACAGTCCATTGGTGTGCTCTGAATGTTTGCAGTGGGAGTTTGGGGGACAGTCATGTACTGGGAGATGTGAACCCCCAATTAACAGAATGACTTAATTGTCAAAAAAACTGATGGTGTGCATTGTTTTAGTGCCTTGTCAGTAAGACACAAAATGAAATAGGTTGAAAATTGCTGCTCTAAAAGATTATGTTCTCTGCCAAAACAATATGCAGCATCAGACAAACAACTGCTTTTTCTCTTGTGGCTCATTGTGATTTGCTCAAGGTTGCAATCAGGAAAAAACAAAGTTGATTTGCTGTTGTTTTGCAATTTCTTTCTACCCTTGTAGAGCACAGTATCATAGGAATATCACAAGAATGTCCACTGTGTTAAAACCACAAGAGTTAGATTAGGGAACAATTGTACTGTCAACTTATATCTTCGCTTGATCTGTTTTATGCTGGCTGGCCATTCGGATGTTAGTGGTTTTACATTAATCTGTCGCTACACTAAATAAAAATTGATGCTTTTGACGTAATTTATTATTTTTAATTTGCGCTGCTTCTCAGGGACAGGAGAACATCTATACTGATGTTCAAATTAGTGGGTAGTTAGTATCCCACAACCAGGTCTCTGGCATTAAGCCAACCAGTCTGATACACATACTAACAATGCAATTGTAAGAAGCAGTGGAGCAGAGAGGCCAGTTGACCTGCACTGCTTTCTCTGTGCATTTGGGCTGCTTCCACACTATAGCGAAGCCAGGGTGAATTTTCCCCTTCCTTTCCCCAGGTAACGTGGCAGCAGCCCCAAAGGGTTTACTCGGTTCAGCACTGTCTGGAGGTGGCACAGAACTGAGCAAATGCAAGCAGCTAGAGGCTGATCCATGCTGCCCAGGGAACAGGGTTAAGATCCAGCATAGGATCCTAGCCTACCTCCCGCTCCCTGCCCAAGATTGCCCTCCACATTGGAACACCCTCTGCCTCCTCCTGCCTTTCCCCTGTCTCTTCAGACCTCTATGTTGGCCAAGCTTAGCATGCTAAATGCCACCACATAGGCAGTCTGCATGATCATAGGTTGGCACACCTATGTGCCAACACAGCTTACTCAGCGAAAGAAGCAAATATCCTTTATTTGCCTGTCCAGGGTACACTGAGGATTGCACCCTGGATGAAATTCAGCCAAACAATGCACTTCTGTCTAGCAGTTTAAAGTAAATTTCAGTACAGTACTTATTTACCTCTTCTATAGTACTACTCACTACTTAAATGTGCTTTACTTTGATGATCATATCCCTTTTTGAAATATACTTCAATTCATTTCAGTGAAACGTATTTCAAGTAAAACAACGAACTGGGGTTTTATAAAATTGTAAAACTCTTAATTTTTGAGTAAAATTATTTTCTGATTAATTTTTAAATGAAATTAATGAAATGTACCCCAATGTGCATCTAATATTTCATCTTATATTTCATCAACTATTGTGAGAAATTCCAAATCTTATGCTAAAACATTGAGTAATATCTACAGATATTATCCTTACAATCCAGAGTAACTATGGGAGCATGTAAGAGACATTATGTGCTCCCATAGTTACTGCCCCAACAAGTGAAAACCTCTGGGAAATTCATATTGCAATCCAGAGTAAATTGTTCTTACACCAGAGCAAGGACTCCCTGTAGTTACTCTGGATTGCGCCCTATGGCTGCTAATGTTTCATGCAATTAAATCATAAAAATGTAATGTAGGAACAAGTCTTATTAATTTGGATATAATGTACACTGAGTTCACTTATAGCCAAGAATTATTCATGTTTGCTCAAAAGTTATTTATCATGGTTCCAATTTGATTTGACACACCCGAGTATGTGCACATAGGATATAGATAATCCTTAGATGTTTTAGAATGTGTAAATCCAGAAGAGAAGATCATGGTTATTTACCTCTGTTTCACATTCTGTACATTTTTGGTTTATTTTTCCCATCATCTGGATAATATCAGTTGCAGGAATCACTTCAGAAGAGAGGAAAGCTCGGCAATATGGACATGTCCATGTGTTATTCTTCAGACTCATTGCAATACAGGTATGGCAAAATCTGGCAGAAAGACAGAAATAAATACAAAATGACTTTTTAAAAGAGCAATTTGAAATGTACAAGTTATGTAGTTAGGTGGATCTGACTTTAAAGGAAGGTTGTTTTTTACTGCGGCTCTGGTTTGATAGCCATTGTGTTTGCTTGACCATGCCAATCTACAAGACCACTGATAAAGTGAGGTTAGAGAAGACTGTATTTTCTTAAAAGCTACCTGTGTATCAGGTAGTTACTCATTAGCATCCAAGTATCCACCTACAAAAGTGTGTAAGCTCAGGGCTGTGCCTATCGACTGGCAGGCCTAGGTTCGAGACCCAAGTGCTGCAAGATGGAGTGAGCTCCTGCCCCTTGCCTTGCTCCTGCCAATCCTTGCTCCCAATTAGGCCAGTGCATTGGCCTGGTGGTATCACAAAAGTGCCATAAGGAACTTCTGTTCTTGATATGCAGGAACATGAAGGTGTACTGATGTGCAGGAACGGGATGGGTGAGCTGTGCAGGCCTAAACTGATTAGGATTGGCCCTCAAATACATATAAAGGAGGCATGCAAATGATTGGTAGGAACTGAAACTATCAGGCATACGATAGGATGAAATCAAGTTTTATAGATATTGCAGCAATGTTTCTGATGCCAAGCATCCAATAGCTGATATGCCATCTGGCTATTCTTGACAAATGGTTGTCTGCCAGAATACTGTCCACATGGCTTTGGAATAGTGCTGACAGCATGAAGAAAGCTTTTATTGATGTGTCTAAGCCTGCTGAAATGAAAAATGAAAGAACAAAACTGAGATCAGTTCTTCAACTTTGATTTTTTTCCACTCTCCAAAGCTTAAAACACAGAGCAGTGCATGAGAATGGGTTTCCAGATTACACAAAGCAGCTGGTATATGCAACTGTTCATATTTAATTAGTCAAATTAGAAACACATCGAAGGGAAGCATTTGTCATAAAACCCCCCAAATTTTAGCACCAACAGGATTTGTGAGAGTCTCTTTTAAAAAATTTCTCATGGCATTATGACACAAGAGTGCCTTTATTTATTTAATATTCTTCTGCTAATATTTTAATGATTTATCAGTAATTTCTGGACATATCCTGTAAAAAGGGAAATGTTGTCATTGGCCTTTTATTGTGCTGATGAAGGATTACTGGCCCAAACTGAAATCTTCATCCCTGTCCCCTTTCCCCTACCACTGAAAGGCAAATCTGGATTTCATTAGTTCAAAGGAAATTCACTGTATTTCAATACATACATAGTTTTAAACAATGAAACCTGCTTAATGAATATAACAGAGTATATCTGAATTAGAAAAAAGTTATTTTGTTGACTCCACCTTCTCTGGTTTTATCCAGTGTACAAAACCTACAAATAATATTTGATAATACAAGAACCACCTATTGAATCAGGACAAAAGCTTACCTGAGAGCACAATCCTAACCATGTCTACTCAAAAGTAAGCCCCATTGTGTTCAATGGGTCTTACTCCTAAGAAAGTTTCTTTAGGATTGCCTTAGGCTGCAATCCTAAAGACACTTTTCTGGAAGTAAGCCTCATGGTTAGTATTGTGCTCTTAGTCCAGCATCCTATTTCACTCATAGTCCATCTGGTTGTCCTTGGGAAGTTCATATGAAGGGTCCCAGCCCCCACTAGTGCTCCTCTACAAATGGTACTGCATTATCGCTGAACCTGCAGGCAGCTTGCAGCCATCATTACTGTTAACCAGTAATAAACTTGTCACTCATGAATTTGTCTACCTTCATTTTAGAGCCATTTTACTGCCATTGACAAAACTTGTGGTGGTGATTCCAACAGCTATGCCCAGTGGTGGGATTCAAATAAATTAACAACAGGTTCTAATAACCCAGTGGTTCTCAAACTATGGCTCCAGGGCCTACCAGTGGGTGATTTCCAAAACAGACAGGGCAGGTTAGGTTATGTGCATGGAGAGATAAACAGGCTGTAACTTGGGTGGGGGGATTACTGCTGTCCAATCACCATGATAGCAACACCAATCAGTATTTGTAAATCCTTTATTTGCAAACTTCCAGCCTGCCCTCTAAAGCAGGTAAAAAGTTTTGGAAGCACTGAAATAGAATATAATGCCAGAATTCTGATGGTATTTAAATCTCAGTGCTTTATACATCTTTTCAAATTCTTTTGAACAGGCACACAATACACACACATGCAAAAACTGCCCTCTCTTCCTTTGCTTATCTATTTTTAACAATTTTGCCAAAAGAGGTGTCACATTTTTCTAATGCACTGGTGTCGCTTCTTGTTGATATTTTTGTGGAAACATTTAAGGGTGGAAGGGAGCATGCTCCCAACTGATGCTTGTTTGGGAGTAAGTGACATGAACTCATAAAGGTGACCTTTGGCATGTCACTCCATCAGCTTCAGTCCTTTATTTGCTTAACTAGTGAAAAGCATACCCGCATTGCAGGAGTAAAATTCCCGTGTACACCATCCCCCCACGCACATCAACCCCCATGCGCATCCACCCCATCTGCAACATCCCCCATGCGCACCAACCCCCCATGCACACCAACCCCCCATGCGCAACACCCCTCCATGCGCATCACCTCCCCATGCGCAGCGTCCTCCGCAGTGCAACCCTTCCCTACAAACAACATCCCCCCAGTGCACCAGACACTGAGCACCAAATTGGCTGGATGTTGGTCAGTCTTCCATGTGAAGTATAGGGCAGAAACTTGTTGCACCTCTTTTCAGCCCCTGAAGGGTTAAATTTCTCCACATTAGTTCTTGGTGGGTGTTGATGTCATAGAAGGAACACCCTCCCCGAATTTTATTCTTCTATGTGCAGGGGTTGGGGCAGAACATCCCTCAGTCACCAATTCTTCAATGCAAAGTATAGGGAGGAAAACGTGTTGCACCCCATTTCACTCCCTTCCGGTTGGAATTTCTGAAAACCGGTTCTTAGTGCACCCCTCAGTCACGGAAGGAACACCCACCCCAAATTTCACACTTCTAGGCCCAGCAGTTTTGGCTGGGCGTTTATGAGTCAGTGATTGAGTGACTTTTCACTTTTATATATATAGATGGGAATAAGATTATGCAGTGCATCTGCTTTACAATATACTGTATCAACTTCACAGGGTTGTAAGAACCTCCAGAAGATAATACTGGTGTCCCCTGGTTTTGCCACCACTGTGTTAACTTTCCAGATCTTCCCATGTAAATCATGAGTGATTTACTTTGCATTTGGAGGAGCGTAAAGCAGAGTCTGCTTCACACTCACCTGAAAGTGAACCAAAAGATTCTTGGAATGAAGGACGTGATGGCAGCAGACTAGGAGTGAAAGGCTCCCCTCTTGGACACCTCACGTGATGCAGCCACTTCTACTTTTTCTGCATCGGTGTGCTGGCCCTGATTATGGGCAAACAAAATGAACAAGAGGCTGGTGAACCTTTCTTACAAGAATTTGGGTTTTTCTAGTTTTGAAGAAAAGATGGCTAAGGGAGAATGTGATTGATGCCAGTAAAATCAGGCATGGTTCTTCTACTCTCACAACAATAGTATCAGGAATCATGGTATGATATTTGGAACCGGCTAAAGGAAGTCCTTCTTCATATGGGGCACAAGTCCAGTGGTGGGCTTCAGGGGGTTCTCATAGGTTCTATAGAACCCTTTGCTAATGGGCGCCTGGTTCTGAGAACCAGTTACGAATGGAACATAGAATCTGTTGTTAATTTAGGTTATTACAGTGGTTCTCAAAGTAGGGATCAGGAGGACTGTGTGTTTGTGTGTTGCAATTTCATTTCGGGGGGCCGACAATACCATCTTGAAATCTGTAACTGGGCACCACCATTCACCACAACTCAAGCTGCTTTCCTGGGAGATACCCCCAAATCCTGAGTAACTACGGGAGCAGGTAAGAGAATTTACATGCACCCGTAGTTATTGCACCACCTTGTGAAAACCTATGGGAAATTCATATTGCAATCCAAAGTAAGTTGTTCTTACACCGGAGCAAGAACTCCCCATAGTTACTCTGGATTTTGCCCTAAGTCTTGTTGAACACAATAGGATTTGTTTTCGGGTAGACATGGAGGAGCTCTGCCATGACATTGATGTCACTTTCTGTTTGATGCCATCTCCAACCATCACATCCATGACATCACTTCTGGGGTGTCCCTGGACAGATCACTCTCAGAAAGGGGTCCTAGCCTGAAATACTGGAGACCCACTGGCCTAGATTGTTGCCATTAAGAAGCAAAGGTACCCAAAAGGTTCCAGGCTGTGTCCTAGCCACACTTTCCTGGGAGTGAGTCTCATTGAATATAATGGAACTTGCTTCTGAGTAGACATGCATAGAAGATAGGGCTGCCAGTTGTCTTCCTTTAAAAAAAGTGTTAGGTTTCTGAACCTAACTATTAGTTCTAGGTGGGTTGTGGGCTGATTAGAACTTTCAGCATTTAAACTGACAGTTGGGTTTTGTCGGTTGGAACTGTCAGTTGGAGCTCAGCTGTTGGTTAGAGCAGAAGAAAGCTGAGAAGCTCTGAGGTGTTTCAGACTGAAGGACTTGAATTTATGTGTATGACCCGAACTGTATTGAGCTATGGATTTGAAAATACAATTAATAGCATACTACTCTGCTGTGTATGACTTCACTCTTGTGGCACACAATCAGTCACAGGAAATCAATCAGTCAACATCCTGACAAAAAGGAACCAAAAATGCACCCACGTATTTAAAAAGGAGGGGGAGAAATCACAGGAGTTTGCTTGGTGCAGAACTAGGTCTAAAGTCATCCCTAGTGAAACAACAAGAATAGAGTCAGGAGAGGATTGCTGGTTTGCTTGTTTTCCAACTCTGAAAAATCCCCTGCAGATTTACTCAGGAGGAAGCCCCATAGTGGTCTATGGCACATACTCCACACATATGCACCTCGCACTCTAACCTAGTTTTAACCCTCTCATTTGCGCTGTCATCGGCTGGTGACAATAAATTCATATGAGGGGGATTGCACAAAAACTTCTCCCTGTAGGCAGCACACAATTTGAACCTCCAGATGCCTCCAGAACCTCCTTTTATTTAATGCAGGCTAAGGTGACATATGTTAAAACTGATAAAGAGGAAACGGTCCACCAAAATGTAGGTCACCCAAGAGAAATGTAGGACAAAATAAAATAAAGGATACAAACACTCATATATTGCTTTCACATGATTAGTTTAAACACTGTCAGCACAATCCTAACCATGTCTACTCAAAAATAAGCCCTTTTGTGTTCAATGGGTCTTATTCCCAGGAAAGTGTTTTTAGGATTGCAGCCTATGAGTGCAGTCCTAAGCATGTAAGTCCCACTATGCTCAAGAGCAGTACTTATTCCCAGAAAAGTGTGGTTAAGATAAGTAACCCATGTTACTTATTCAATTTGAAACTATTTCATATAATTTATTACACATTATAAATTACAACAAGTCTAATGCTACTTGCTCACAAAGAAAAGGGGTACAATGAATATATTTTTAATAGGAGACAAGGCTGAGAAAGGGGGCTTGTCCTGGAAAAAAGGACATGTCTTGTATTTTTAAAAAGGCCTATGGCAAGGTGAATATATATATCTAAAAAAGAGATCAACCCACCCACCCCCAAATGTAGGATACCTAAGAAAAATGTAGGACTTGACAAAATAATAGCTAAAAACATTCATATATATTGCTTTCATATGCTTAATTTACAGTGCAATCCTAAGCATGTCTACTCAGAAGTAAATCCCATTGTGTTCAATAGTACTTACCCCCAGGAAACTGAGGATTGCAGCCTTAGAGCACAATCCTAACCATGTCTACTCAGATGTAAGCCCCATTGTGTCTAATGGGTCTTACTCCCAGGACAGTGTCTTTAGGATTGCAGCCTAAGTAAACACTATACTGTATTATTATTAAATTTAAATACTAATACATAATAATTATAAGAAGACTATCTGCTCCCTCTTACAAGGAAAAGGAGAACACTGAAGTTTTTTTTCCCCAGGATACAAGGCTAAAATCCAGGGCCTGTCCTGGAAAAAGAGGACAGGTGGTCACCCTGCTTGAGTCAAGGGGAGTCTCCCTGCAAAGCCGAGTGTTTTGTGCCCCTCCACTGCTTCCCCTTCCTGATCAGGGTAACATGTATCCTCTTTTCCCAGGACATATCCCCTCTTTTAGTCTTGGAAAAAGAAGAGGAAATTATTATTGGTTGCACTTACACGTGTCCACACTGTGTGCGGACTGGCTGGTGGAGCACCTCCAGGCAGATGGAGCAGTCGAAGGTCGGGAGGTGCTGGTGCTGCTTCTGCTGCTCCCCAGGGCTCTGGTCCTGGGCAGCGCTGGCAGTCCCTGCTTGGGTGGCCTCCTGCCCCTCGCTGCTCAGCACCGAGCCCATCCTGCGCTGCAGGGAGCCAGCCAGCCAGCCAGCCAGCCAGCCTCTGGCACTCACCCTCCCGCAGCCGGCCGTGCTGGGGTTCAGCACCAGTGGGGGAGGAGGCTGAGCCTGCCCCACTGAAACTGGACGCCTCTGCTAGGGGAGGGCAGAGGGGGCTGCAGCCATCCCATGCTCTGCCTCGCTTGCCCACTGCCCGGGCTCAAAGTTTGCTCCTTGTCAGGATCTTGTCTGCTTTGAGCCACTTGCAGGAGCAGAATGGGTGACAACAGGTCTTGCAAAGAGGTTTTCAATTTTAAAAGAAGTAGAGTGTTGAAATTAAGTACAGGAAAGCAATACAAATGTTTTTAGCCTTTATTTTAATATGTCCCACATTTGTCCTACATTTTGTTGGGTGTCATACATTTTTAAAAAAACATGTCAGGAATTTTGCTTGGACGTCAGGAATTTTGGGGGTCCGTGTCCTCTTTTTTGGGGTTCGGGCATCTGGTCACCCTGTTCTTTTCCCATCAGAGCCAGGAAAAAGAGGACCGCCCTATCTCTCCTGCACCTTCCCATCTCTAAACATTGCCTTACAACATGCATTTCTGGGAAGAAATCACAAAAAAGGACTTTTCTTCTTACATATACAGTGTGTGTGTATATGAAAATAAATTTATATATATATATAGGTATTTAAATATTATATTTATAAGATAAATATACTATATAATGTACATATAAAATAAAAATAAAAATATAAAAATTATATATATAAATATATATACACACACTCGTATCTATACACTGTATATATGTACTCGCATCTATACACTATACAAATATGTACACACATATCTATTAATACACTATACATATATATGTATGTGTACTATAGATATATGTATATTGTGTATAATATACTAAAGTATATTATATGTATAGTATTTAGTAGTATATGGTACTTATATTTATATACCACTAGAGTATTTATAGTATTAATATATAGTATAATATTTATAGTTTAGGTCTGTGGGTGGCGCAAGTGGCTAAGACACTGTGCTTGTTAACCAGCAGGCCAGGGTTCGAGACCCAGGTTGGCCCCACAAGACAGGGTGAGCTGCTGTCCTTAGCCCAGCTCTGTGACGCCAGCTGGATCCAATCGTATTGGCTCTGCCTTTCCATTGGACTAATTCAGTGGCGTGGAGAGGGGGGATTTGTTGCTTGGGGAACAGCCTCTCCTCCATAACAATCTAACCTAGGCTTTCGTGCTTCGCATGCAGTCTATGCAGCGCCAAGCACAATACCATAGTCTTTCAAGACTGATGGAGGCCTGTTGGTAATATTTATATATTACAGTATTATTACTATATTTTAGTATTTATATATTTATATACCACTTCCTTGTCCTCTTTTTCCTTGTGAGCATGCAGCATGTATGGACAGAGAGCATAGAGCAGAGAGACTCCTTTTCAAGGTCATATCCTCTTTTTTAGACTTGGGTCCTGGAAAATAGTCTTCTTTGTCCTCCTTTTCCTTGTGAGCAGGCAGGATTAACCAACAAAAATTTCTGTATTTAATCAACGCATATTTTTGAATCAAGTACCAACCCTTGGAAACTGCAGTGGTTCACTGTTTCCACTTGGAATAATTTTTATGCTATTCTGAAGTTATTTAATGCTCTGAAAGACCTGCTGTTCCCTTTGTCCTTTCTCTGAGGACAAAGAGATAGTGATTCCTTTCCAGTAGTTTAAGGGAAGATGTTGAATGTAGCCCAACATATTGTTGTTGTTGTTCCCCCCATTCTGAGGAAATGCCAGCATCAAATGGATTACTGGTTTTATTTTTATTCTGTTCTCTCTCTCTCTCTCTCTCTATCACACACACAGACACACACACACACAAACACACAGACACTTGTGCATGCACGGACACATGCATGCACAAAACTGTACTGTACTATAGTATACTACAGTACATTATAGAGACTGCAATACAGAGATCTGCTGTCTGCATGACAAGCTTTGATGTCACTGACTCATTCAGGAGACAGATATCACACACACGTACCTCTGACTAAGAAGTATTATGCCTCTCTGGCTTGTTGGTGTGCATGTCTTTGCAGGAAAGCTAAGACAGATGTCTGCTTTCTTTGAAAAAGTCACGTGTGCACCAGTGTGCACAGTTCTTTTCCTTTTTTGAAATCTTGCTGACAGGCAGTTGGTAACATTGCTGCCAGTTTTTAGAAAGGAGTGAAAGAGATGAAGGCAAAGGAAGGGATGGTGGGACAGGTGAGTAGGAAATCTGTGGGATGGCATCTGAGTAGTTGCATATGAGTCTAGCTGCATGTAAGGAAGTGGGTGAATATCTTATCATATGGAGTGTGGTGACATTAAATATGGTGACATTTATGATGACATAACTTTTCCAGTTATGACTTATGGCTACCCTATTCTTATGAAAGGTCTAGGATTAAGGAATGCTTTTTTGAGGTTTTCTGGTTTGCAGATTTCAATACAATATTTGCCAGAATATGTAATCATATGATGGGTTCCTACATGTCTGTCCTTTCAGGATAACCAGAATTTCTAACTTCCTCTTCCCTGTTCACTACCTTGCCTAGCCCTAGCTGGTGTTCTTAATCAAATCATTTTTAGGAGTAACATTGTAATCTGTGTATTAACAAGGATTTGGAGAACAATTGCTGATAAAGCTGACACTGGACATTATGAGGTGACATTTGGTCTTGTTGGCTATTTTACCCTGACAACATAAAAGGCTTATACATCAGAGGATTTCCGCTAAAACTTCTTTAGTTACAAAACAATTATGAAAACTTTTTTTCATACATACACACATCCCACCCATGAAAAAAGCTCATGGTCTTTCTGTAAAGGCTTTGATTGCTTTATTTTTTCTCATTTCAATATCTTTTTCTACAATACTCCTTATCTGGAACGTTGCTTTTAAAATATATTAAGGAAATACACACATAAAAGGTCTAAGTAAAGCATGTGAAGGATGTTGTTGCAATTTGCCTCTCCAATCTTTAGAATCCACTGTCAACATATGTTGCCACAGAGCAAGTTCCTTCCAAATTTCCTGGAACGCAGGGATAATGTTTAACCTTTACTATTGTTTACTGTAAGGATAAATGTCCTGTGACTTCCATCCTTGTGGGATCGGCGTAATGGACAAGAGAAAACTTCTTTGAAAACAAATATAAAACAAATATAAAACCCAGACCAAAGTAATATATACCTGTATAAAGTAATTATGGCTGGCACAAGTAAGCACAACTGCTTATCTGACCAGTTAGGGACTGGAGCTGTGGTGAAAAGTGGAAAAGATTGAAAACTGGAGCCTGCCTTTTTAAAATTTACAAATTTTGCTTTTGATGCTTTTTTTAAAACTAGCACATTGCAAATACCCTTTATATCTTGCAAATTCCTGCTGTCACACAAAGATTTCTGTAAATAGACTCATTACCTCCTTCCAGAATGGGAATAGACCAGGAGCTAGTGACCATGCACGCTCTCTCTGTCTCATGCAAACACATGCCAAAACTAAATCACCATGATATATTCAAATCAACATGTAGGAGGGCAACTTTAGCCTTTAGAACAGCAGAGAGGTTGAAAGAGTGGAACGTGTTGAATGAATGATTTCTGGATATACAGTACAAGCATTTTGGATTACAAGTATGCTTCAAGAATGAATCACACTTGTAAACCAAGGTACCACTGTAATTCCAAGGTGTTGAATTAGTGGATCATCATAAAATGAACCATCAGAAAGCTCAGGATACTTGTATCTGGTTGTTTTAAATTTGGCACAATATTTAAGGATAAAATTAAGGATAGCTGAAAATACATAACTCATCATTTCATTAATCATATTTATTATTTTATTCTAAATGTTTTTCTTGACTTCAGATTTCCACCATCAAAGTGTAAAAATTGCATCAGCCCTCTGGCACTCTCAACAATCATTGTTATCCAGATTGTAAATCTTAATTAGTAAATAAAATTGATAAAGATCTTATTTCTCTTCAAATTTAACAATGATTGTATCCCTATGGATATAGTGACATAAACTATACTGCAGTTTAAAATCATCTGTTTTTTTAATTCTTAACATATTCAACTATGGTATATATTTTTTTAAAAAAATTAGATACAGGTAGATAATAGATAACCTTAGACAGAAAACAATACATTTTCAGTTGTTGTTAAAACAGTGGAAGTGATAAAGCCAGACTTTGCTGTGGCAAGGAGTTCACTAACTTTGGTGCCACTGCAGAGATGGTCTTTTTTCTTCTTCTGTTGGGTGGACATGCAAGATCTCAGAGGGGTGGGCACTGGGCAGTTTCATAAAGGGGAGTTGATCCTTCAAGTATTCTGATCCCAAGCCGTTCAGGGCTATAAAGGTCAAAGCCAGAATGTAGAATTGCACTTAGAAACAGACCAGGACAATCTTATATATGTTCCATCAAACTCATTGGGTATTACTATTTGGGAAAGTGTGTATATGATTGTAGCCCAAATTATTATTATTAAATTAACAGCTCTCACACTTCAGTCTCAAAATGAGGCAGATCATGAAACACAAAGCACTATTTAATGGCCTTTTGGCTACACATTACAAACTTTGTGAATGTGGGTGTTTATAAACTTGCTAGTTGAAGATAAATATTCATGCATTTGAAGAAGTTACACCCAGTCCACAAAAGGATGTACAGTGGTACACTAGTTTACATGTGACTTGGTTTAAGAACATTTTGGACTGAGCGAAATGTTCTAAGAAATTTTGACTTCAGAGCGCTGTCTTGGAAGAAGAGCACCACTGAGTAAGTTTGAAACAGGCTTCCATGGCCAGGGAACTCACAGGGGCAATCTGGGGGGTGGGAGCAGCCTGAGCCAGGTGTGTTCCAATATTGCTCCCCTTCAGCAGCATGGGAATGTTAAAGTTGCACAAAAAGACAAAGATGCAATTGAGTCAATGGATAGCAGTGACTCCGTCAGCGATAGTGGAAGTCAGCCAACAAAATAAGTTGTCCCTCTTCTCTCTTGTCTCTCTCACAGCAGCCATGAAGGATTTCAAAGGTACAGTGCAGTTAGTACTGTACAATATTTTCTATATTACAGTGTTTTGTAATCATTTTATATACAGTAAATATTTTTATAAAAATATTTTTGGATTGTGGAACCAATGATCTGAGTTTCCATTATTTCCTATTGAAAAATCCACTTTGGATTACAAGCGTTTTGCAAGCATACTTCTGGAACAAATTATACTTGTAAACAAAGGCACCACTGTACTGCAGTAATTATGTTAACATACCACAGGACTCTAGTATTTCTATTATCTTCTGATGGAACAACTGAAAACACCCTCTTGTGGTGAATGGTAGGATTTTCCAGTGGGAATTTAATGTTGATGTCAGAGTTGGCAAGGGAATTGTGAAAGTCAATAGGGAATGACCTCTTCCTGTTGTGATGGTGAAATATAGGTTGCACATGGTATTTGTGTGCAGAATCTTCCTGGAGCAAAGTACTCATCATCATCATCATCATCATCATTGGCATCCTTCAGTCTTGAAAGACTATGGTATCGTGCTCAGAAGTAGAGGTCCTAAAACAGCATCTTTTATGATTAAACAGGCCAATTTGAATTGAAGAAGGCCATGCTGCGTCTTTTGCCTCCATGCTGAACGATCAGAGGTCAGGGTTTCCCAGTTGTTGATGTCCATTCCCATGGCCTTTAGATCCCTCTTGCAGATGTCCTTGTATTGCAGCTGTGGTCTCCCTCTAGGGTGCTTTCCCTGTGCTAGTTCTCCATACAGGAGGTCTTTTGGAATCTGACCATCGGCCATTCTCACGACATGTCCAGGCCAGCGTAGACGTTGCTATTTCAGAAATATGTACATGCTGGGGATACCAGCATGTTCTAAGACCGCACCATTTGAAACTTTGTCATGCAAAGTAATGTTAAGAATACGTCGGAGACAGCGCATATGAAATGTGTTCAGCTTTCTTTCCTGCTGCACAATAAGGGGCCAAGACTCACTGCAGTACAAGAGTGTGCTCAGGATACAGGCTCTATAGACCTGGATCTTTGTATGTTCCGTCAGTTTCTTATTAAGCCATACTCTCTTTGTAAGTCTAGAAAACGTGGTAGCCGCTTTACTGATACGTTTATTTAGCTAACACTCTCTAAACAGAGAGTGTTGGAGATAGTTGAGCCGAGGTACACAAAGTCATGCACAACCTCCAGTACGTGTTCAGATATTGTAATACAGGAAGGTGAATCCACATCCTGACCCATGACTTGTGTTTTCTTCAAGCTGATTGTTAGTCCAAAGTCTTGGCAGGCTTTGCTAAAACGGTCCATAAGTTGTTGGAGGTCTTCGGCAGAGTGAGAAGTAACAGCATCATCATCAGCGAAGAGGAAATCCCGCAAGCATTTCAGCTGGACTTTGCTCTTAGTCTGGAGGGATTGAAGAGTTTTCCATTTGATCTGGTCCGGAGATAAATTCCCTCTGTTGCATTTCCAAAAGCCTGTTTCAGCATGACAGCAAAAAAGATCCCGAATAAAGTTGGCACGATGATGCAGCCCTGCTTTACTCCACTTCGAATGTCAAAGGAATCTGATGTTAAGCCATCAAAAACTACAGTGCTCTTCATGTCATCATGAAAAGATCTGATGATGTTGAGCAGCTTAGGTGGGCATCCAATCTTGGGGAGAATTTTAAAAAGGCCGTCTCTACTAACCAGATCAAAAGCCTTTGTAAGATCTACGAAGGCTACAAAAAGTGGCTGTCTTTGTTCTCTGCATTTCTCCTGCAACTGTCTAAGGGAAAATACCATATCAGTGGTGGACCTGTTGGCTCGAAATCCACACTGTGATTCAGGATAGATTCTCTCTGCAAGCACCTGAAGCCTCTTCAGTACAACGCGGGCAAGTAGCTTCCCTACAACACTTAAGAGCAAAGTACTATATAGGTGTAATAAGCATGTTGTGAGGGGCAGCAGGTTTTTGTTTTTTGCAAAGTGCTGTCTTACAACACCTTAGTACCATTTTTCCATAGTACCCATCACCACAGATCCCATATATATGTGATCTGTACTGAAGATATGAGGCCAGAGAACTATAGCTCTATAGCATGTTCAACGTTATTAGGGTTCTGTCCTCCTTAACAGGTTGGTGTGCTGAGACTGGATGTCCGGTTTAGTCTGTATCCTATGTCCAAAATAGGAAAATGCAGAGATACGGTGATAGTGGTGTTTTCCCCTGTTGCATTAACAGGTGATGATGCATTAGGATCCATACAAGGATTTTATTGGAACTCTTTGAGATCAGAGCTGGGATGGTCTTATACGGGCTTTACATTAAAATAAGGCAGCTAAAAATTTCACTGTTTTAAAATAGGGAAGCTAAAAACATTTGAAATGTCATCAAGCAGGGAAATTTTTAATACCAATTATGACAAAAATTGTATCAATAAATTGTTAATTAAAACTTTACAATAAGTATATGATTAAAAATTTATTAAATACAGAAGAATTCTCCTAACCCTCCCAAAGAGTTGCTGCTACTTAGAGGTAAGCCTTCTTATAGTCAATGGAGCTTATTCCCAAGAAAGAGTCTACTCAGAGATAACCCTGTGAGAGCCAAGGGGCCTTACTCCAAGGAAAGGGTCTACTCAGAGGTAACCCTGTGAGAGCCAAGGGGCCTTACTCCCAGGAAAGGGGCTACTCAGAGGTAACCCTGTGAGAGCCAAGGGGCCTTACTCCCAGGAAAGGGTCTACTCAGAGGTAACCCTGTGAGAGCCAAGGGGCCTTACTCCCAGGAAAGGGTCTACTCAGAGGTAACCCTGTGAGAGCCAAGGGGCCTTACTCAGAGGTAACCCTGTGATAGCCAAGGGGCCTTACTCAGAGGTAACCCTGTGAGAGCCAGGGGGCCTTACTCAGAGGTAACCCTCTACTCAGAGGTAACCCTGTGAGAGCCAGGGGGCCTTACTCCCAGGAAAGGGTCTACTCAGAGGTAACCCTGTGATAGCCAAGGGGCCTTACTCAGAGGTAACCCTCTACTCAGAGGTAACCCTGTGACAGCCAGGGTGCAACCCTAACCGCCCTTCCTGGGAGTAAGCGCCATTGACTGCAGTGGGTCTTCTCAGCTAGCAGAGCCTAGCCCTAAAACAGCGCAGTGCGCATGCGCGCTCCTCTTGCTCCGCCCACGTTCTACTGACGTCTCTCCCTGAGGTCGCAACCTGTCTGAGGCCAGAAGCCCCGCCCCTTTCCGCCAGTTCTACTGTCACGTGGCGAGCCGCAGAGGCTGCCGGGAGCGGAGGTGCCTGGGTGTCTGTCTGTCTTCTGAGGCTCAGTATGGCTGCCCTGGGCGGTCGCTGACAGCCAGAGGAGGGGGCGTCAGTGTCGCGTGGGGGGCTTGAGGCGGGGGGTGGGGCCGAGCGGCCGTTGGGCGCGCGAGGGGACCGTTGGCGGGGCGGTTGGGGGGGGGGGGCCGGCTCGGGCTCCGGCGGCGGAGCGATGGCCCAGCGGGTGCAGTCGGTGCAGGAGTTCCTCCAGGACGCCTTCGTGCCCTTGGTGGCGGCGCTGTGCAGCGAGGAGGCGGAGAGGGTCACCCGCAGGAACAACCTGGGCTTCTGCGAGCTCGTCAAGCCCTTCTGCCGCCTCACCTCTGAAGGTCGGTGTCTCTGTCTGTCTCGCCGCCGCTTGTTTACCTCCCGGCCCACCCGGGCACTCCCACCCGCACCCCTGGCTGGGCTGGAGGAAGCGCCGCCTCTCCCGCCCTCGCTAGCAGCAGCAACACCCCCAGCACTCAGGGAAGCCCAGCCTCTGTTCTCCGGGGCTGCGGGGAGGAGTCACTCCAAGCCTCCTTTCCCAGCCCTGTGTTCTGGAAACAGCTGACCCCAAGTCCTCTTCTTCCAGGACATGCCCTCTTGCTTAGCCCTCTATCTTGGAAGCAGGAGACCAGAAGCCCCCCTTTCCAGGACTTGTCCTCTTATCTGCCCTGGGAAAACTTCATTGTCCTCCTTTTCCTTGCAGCATCCAGCTTTCTTGTCATTAATAAAGTATGTGTAACAGTTTTAAGTTTAACTTTAAGTAATATAATGTTTAAATTAACTGAATGAAACCAATTTATATGAGCATTTATAGCTTTTATTTTGCCCTATGTCTTTTTGGGTGTTCTACATATTGGGAGCCTTGTCCTCTTTTTGCAGTTATGACACATGTCCCCCCCCCCCCGGGGGGGTCAGGGATACAGGGAGGCAGAACCTGCCTGGGGTCCTTCAGAAAGCACCACTACAATCCAGAGTAACTACAGGGAGTCCTTGCTCTGGTGTAAGAACAACTTACTTTGGATTCCAATATGAATTTCCCATAGGTTTTCACTAGGTGGTGCAGTAACTACAGGTGCACGTAAAGTCTCTTACATGCTCCGGTACATACTCTGGCTTCAGGGGTTACAATCCACGTGCTACACATACAGTTGCACACACACTATTCACTGCCTGACCTGCCTCTACACCCACCACACATCCTTGTATAAAAGCCCCCCCCCCCCGATCATCCAGAGAGCTTGCCAAGATGCTGTTTACAGCAAAAGAATCAAGCATCATTTATATACACCCAGAACTGTCTTATTCTCTCCAAAGAGATCGTCATTTTCTTAGTGTTGTTCTCATTCCTGGCAGGGTTTGTTTTAGATGATCCTCAGGCCTTTTCTGACCAGGAGAATGTTCTTGTGACTGTAAAGAGTATGGGTACTGTACTATGTTTTGTGCTGGCTTGACAGTATAGGGCAGTAGTTCCCAAACAGTGGCTCCATGGCCCACCAGTGTGTGTGTTTTTTGGGTGGGGCATGAAACTGACAATTCTACTAGGCTATGACTCAGTAATGAGCCTGTCCCTTGATGCTCCTGGGGTAAAGGTCTGTGATGCAGCCCCTCATGTGATGCCATCCTCTATACTTAGCACAACGGAGTCTCGCATGACACCAAGGAGTGGGAAAGCCTTCTGAGGCTTCCCTTTGGTCTTAAACAGGACTTCCAGTTAACCAAAACAAAAAGTTTCCAAACCCCAGCTCGGGGGCCAGATGCTGCCCTCAGCCAGCTTCAGTGTGGCCCCCGGCTAGGCCCCTCTTTCCAATCCTTGGGCAATCCTTTTAATCCACTCCAATACATTCTTATATGTAAAGGTTTTCAAATTTGAAATGTAAATTAGTTTTCTGGTCCCTGACACTGTGGTCAGAGAGATGATGTGGCCCTTCTGCCAAAAAGTCTGGAGATCTATTCTGGAGCACCACATGGGAGCAGCACAGGGGACATTTGTTCCCTTGCCCCCCCCCCCCAAGCCTGCCACTAGTTAGATTAGACAGGGTTAGGGTCTAATTTAGGGTCAGGAATTTATTGGAGCTTCCATGCTTGGCTGAGTTTGTCTCAGCCAACAAATGTTTGAATAGTTAAAGTCCCCCATTACTACTAGTAGTGTGTAACTAAATATTTTCTAAGCTTTATATTTTCTAAGCTTTAGACTTTTACCACTAAGATATTGTAAAGGATGGCTGCTTACCTTCTGTTAGAGAGCTTCTTGAGAGCATCATTCTTTATCGTGATGTCTACAGCAACCTTTTACAAGTAATGTTATGGAATTACTATTGGGATATCAAATGGATGTGGAGTGGTTCCCTAATAAACCCTCCTAAAGCTGCAATTTTGCATTTAGTATGTATGGAGGACATGGTGTGGATTGGCTCCAACAGATATCATGTATACTTCAAAATCTACTTCTGGTTTTCAGAAGCAAACCTCTCCACTCTCCGGGAAGTCAGCTTCTGGAATGGCTCTGATTTGCAGCAAAATGAGCAAGGGTCCAGGTTGGACCTACTGCATATGGAATGGCTCATGTCCTGACCTACCATACATTGACCTGCAACCCACATGTGGGTTGCAACCAGTAGTTTGGGAAACCCTGATCTAGTAGCATGTTGTTTTCCAAAGTTTTGGTATGTTAAACTTCCTTTCTTCAGATAATAGTCTGAGAATTGTGGGATTGTCTGCTTTGCACCCTTAGGTGAGAGACCTTAGGTGAGATGTTTCCTTCATTTGAAATGCTGACAGCATAATCCTAACCTGCAGTTAGGCCCGCATGTCCTGGCATAAATCCTATGTTGGCCTGGGGAATATCCCAAAAGTGCCATAAGGCACTTCTACATCACTCCTTGGGGAGGTTCTGCCAGTGCTCATGTGCTGGCTTCCCCATATTACCATGGGAACAGTGAGATGAATGAACTGTGTGGCCTGGCCTAACCTGGTTAAAATTGTGCTCATAGTTGCTTTGGACCCTATCTGGCATAGTGAGGTAGTACGGATATACGGATATAGTGCGAGTACTCTTCTGTTAGCTACTCGTGCATTCTTATTGGTCACTCAGATCGGTCATACTGTTAGGATTTTTAACAGCCCAATTCTAACCTGCCAAGATCTCTAGGACTGCTGTGATGCTGAAATAGCTGCTGCAGTATCCTGTGTGCAACCAAGGACCTGATCGTAGCTCCTTAGGTGAAGGGAACATTTATCCCTTTCCTCAGAGTAAGGCAAGTTGCCCTACTTGATTCTTCAGAAACCCTCAGGGTCATGGGCTGCTCCTTCCCTCGCACACCCATGCCCACACTCCCCTTTCTTCCAATCTGGTGACTTCTAAGTGGCAGAGCACTGGTGATAGCGTTGGTGTTAGTGCAGCACTGGCTAGCACTGAACTAACTCCAGCACAAAGAGCTGATAAACTTGCTTTTAAGGCACATTTACAACACTTGTCCTGGCAACACTGGGCCTTTAGTTTCTTGCTAAATGGTGCAGAAAATTGTCAAAATAGTGCCTTTCAGAAGTATTTACCATATATATTGCCCAGATTTTCTGTACTGTTGTCTTGCATGATTGTATAAATTAGTGCATTCTGTTTATTTAGGAAAAAATAATTAAACAATGTAGCACCTTTTCAATTATATTTTAATATTCTAAAAGGATCACATATACATAAATCAGAAAATTGTATGAAGAAAATGTTGCACATTGGTTTTGTTAATATAGTTCTTTTCAAATGATAAGTCACTATTAAATTTTTAAAATGCATTAACTCTTCATCAGTCAGAAATGCTCTCTTGAAAACAGCAAGTTGGTATCTGTGATTTTCTCCATGTATGAAACTCTTTTCATTGTTACCAGTTTAAAAAGGTCTAACGTCTTCAAAAAATCCTTATCTTCAGACTTACTCTTATTTTAAATACTTATTGAGAGGAAATGTTGCTCGTTTCATCTTCGCAGTGTTTTTAAAACTGTTCAGCTGAAATATAATTTTAACAAAAACCTAAAATGTTGGATTTGAATATACAGGCTAACACTGATGTCTTTTATTTTAGTGCACATGAGAGATCCCAACAATCAACTTCATATAATCAAAAACTTGAAAATTGCTGTTAACAACATTATTACCCAGGCACCTCAACCAGGAGCCATTCGGAAGCTTCTGAATGATGTTGTGACTATTAGTCAGCCTGCTGAAGGACTAGTAGCTAATGTGATTACTGCAGGAGATTATGATCTCAACATAAGTGGTATGTAACAATCTTTATTTAAACACTTCACAGCCTTTACGTTTCATATTTTGCATTTATTTTAAATCTTGCTTGAAATTGACAAAACTTATATTTTTCATTTCTGGTAGTCTGAATATTATATATGGTGTTCAGATACTATCATATGGAAGAAGTCATCACAATTTTTTTTTACTTTTTCTGTTAATTTCTTTGTTAATCACATCCATAATCTGTTGTTGGTTTTCCAGTTATAACCGGAAAAGATCTTGTTATAAAACTCATTTCGTCTGACAAACGCTGCCTGTTGTAAATAGTCTAACATTCCCATTCTTTTAAGAGCATTGTGGTAGTGAATATGTCTTTGTGGTCATGAAATATGTCTGTATTAACACAGGTTGTCATTTTGGTTACACCTTTATTACTGTTATTATTCTCAGGGATTTTCATCTGCAATTTTATCTCAGCTTGAATAAGAATGGCTCATTAAATTAAAAGAAAAAACTTACTGGTAGACTAACAAAAGCCTGCCTTCTCTTCCTCTGCCCTCTCTTTTTCTTAGAGTTGCTAGAGCAGTGGTTCTTCAGTATTTCAGCCCAAAACCCACTTCTGAGAATGAAAATCTTTTCAGAACCTTCCCCTAGACGTGATGTCATCAGCCTTCAAAATGATGTGGCTGGAAGTGCCATCAAACAGAAGTGATATCACCAGACCTGATCCATGTTTACCTGAAAGTCCCTTTATGTTCAGTGATACTTATTCCCAGGAAAGTATGGATTGGAGCCTGAGTATTCCATTCCAAGATGGCGGCACCTACTGCCATATTTCAAGGTGGTGATGCCCAGCTTTTTGCTACACTATGATTTTAAGTTGTGACCCCCCCCTCTGTTGGGGGTCCGAACCGTACTTTGAGAACCAAAAAGAATGCATTAGAGAATACAAAACAATTGGGAAGTGATTATCACTGCCTCCTAGCTGAAAGGAAGCTCTTCCAAGCCCCATACAGGGAGAGGGAGGTTTCCTTCCCCCCCCCCCCGTTACCTTTGTTTAGAGGCAATTTTTAAATAGCTGCCTAAATCTTTTAATTGTTTTTTTAACCAAATATTGGCATCCATGGGGTACTGGAATGGAACCCTCGTAGATGCCAAGATTCAATCTTTATATCTGTATAAGATGAAATATATTTTTATGTGTAGATGTTAGTCAACTGAGTTTGAGAATCGAATAACTCTAGGTATTCACTGCTCTTCAGTCAGTAAACTTTGTGGGGTCCTAGCCTGTGTGTGCTTAACTGGAATTGCTGCTCCAGCGACAGCACTGGCTGCAAATTTAGTTTTGACCCAATTTAAGATACTAGTTTTTCAGACAGGGATCTTCAGATCCCTATACAGCCTTGGCCAGGGCACATTGGAATTGCCTATTCCTTATCCGAATCATCTTAGGTCATCAGAAGGGCCCTGCTAAGAGTTTCACCACCGTCTAAGGTAAAGGAGATGGTGGCAAGCATCAGGAATTTCTCTCTCTCCTGATCCCTCTGGATACTGGATACTGGATACATATTCTGAAAAGAGGGATCTTCAATTAGCCCCTTAGATTTTTGGGAGAGGAGTAAGCATTTAATGTTATGCTATTTAATTTTTTATATGATTTTATAATTTATATGATTTTATAATTTATATGTAATTTGATGTTCTGAGCCACCTTAGGTACCTTTCGGGTGAGAATCAGTAGATCCCACTAGACTTTGTGTGGTATACTTCTACGTAAAGCATGCATTGGCTTGTATGGTTACCCAAGTTGTGCTCTTGCTTGCTAGTAATAAAAAAAGTCGGTCAGCAAAAAGCAGGAGAGGTTAAATTTGAAATGCTAGAAATGCATGACTTTCAACTTTAGGGCTCCAGAACTTTTAACAATTGTGCAGAGGAGGAAGTTTTAGCAGGTGCAACTTTTCATCTCACCGATCACAAGTGACACCTGCAGAAATTTCCTCCTCAGCACAATCGTTAAAGGTGCAGGAGCCCTGATGTGGAAGGTATGGAGACCCCTGAAGAAAAATACTGCACTGAATTTTAGGACTGATCCTAAACATGTCCACTTGAAAGTAAATATTGTTATTCTCAAAGAGGTATACATCAATTGCTTTTGTATATTAACCCATATTAAAAACATATTGTATTTTATAACCCATATATTGTATATTAATTATAGGTTATATAATAATTATATAATTATAGGCTATATATATATATGTGTGTGAGTGTGTGTGTGTGTATATATATATATATATGGTTATAACATATATAACTGTTATAACATATATATAACATATATAACTTTGTAATGCATTTGGTTAGCCCATGGACTTTTGATTCAGTTATTTGATACAAGTAGAGAATGAAACATTTTTTTTCAGTAAAATCCAGAGTTGGAATGCTAATCTGTGACACTGTGTGGGAAGTGCTGTGAAGTATAGCTACTACTTTGGGACAGTTGTCAAGAAAAATGGTTGTATGAACATACATTTGAAAAGATAAGCCTTAAAAGTATGCTCAGCAGTTTCAAATTATTGAGAAATTTTTCACTTGCTTTGTTCATTATGGTATACCGCCTATAAATGTATGTTTATGTAAAAGCATGTTAAATGTATCTGGTTTTCATTGCAATTTCAAGTGGCATGATAAAAGGATCGAGGAAACAGTTGAAATATAAATGGTTTAAATGCAAGGATATTACAGAAAGTGTTAATCATTATCAGTGTTATACTTGGGGTTCGCAAGGTGTGCAAATGAGCTAGGAAGCTAGGTGCCTGGGGGGTGGCATAGTGATCTACTTTCCCCTGCCTTCTGTTTGTTTGTGCAATTGGGAACTGTGCCAACTGGCTGTGTTCTCACAGCCAGTGTTGGCATGGTTCAGTGCTGGTTTGAGGGCTCTTCTCTCTTTTCCTTTCTTTAAAAGTGAGGTGAGGAGAGTAGCCCTCAGAATAGCAAGGGCAGTGACCTGGTAGGAAGCAATGTACATCTTCTCTGATTTCAGAGGATATGCATACTACTTCAAGATCCATAGGAAATGTTTATGCTGTAGTCTCACAACTGACATAGACGGCTCTAGCAGAGCTTGGGCTGCTGCCTTCCCCCTTTTTTGAGGGTGGGGGCAGTGAATTGGGTTGCATGGACCCTGGCAAGAAAACAGACAAGCCAGTGTAACTTTTTTTACCATGTTCATGAAGTTTTTATATAGGCTGTGGTAGTAAAATGCCACAGACAGCACAGTTCTAGGCATGCCTACTTAAAAATAACAGTATTTATTTGAGTCTAATGTGCCATTTAATCTAATGTGCACCCCAATTTTAAAAAGCTTGAGATTTAAAAAAGGTTTACTGGTGATTGTAATGCGGAACTGCAAAGCAGGTGCAAAATTTAATCTTACTGGATACTGTTCAATAAGACTTGCATTAAAGAAGTGTTTAGGACTGCAGTCTCTTTTTTGTTTCACATGGATCTACCCACAGTTTTTCTGCTGTGAGTGGAAAAGGAAAAAAAAGTTTCAGAAAATTTTCATATGAAATCACTCCTTCAGTGATTCTTCTGAACTAAACAGCCTTATGAGGTAAACAGCCTCATTGTGTATTGTGAGTTGTACCCATCTGATAAATTTATCCTGAAGTGGGAATGACTTTGGAAACATTGGGCACAATGTAGTCAGGTTGAAGCACTTTTATAATTACAATGGTATAAATTTAAGAGTACTCTTTTCCAGGCTTTGGGCGGCGCAAGCGGTTAAGACGCTGTGCCTGTTAACCAGCAGGCCAGGGTTCGAGACCCGGGTTGGCCCCACAAGACAGGGTGAGTTCCTGTCCTTAGCCCAGCTCTGCGACGCCAGCTGGATCCAATCGTATTGGCTCTGCCTTTCCATTGGACTAATTCAGTGGCGTGGAAAGGGGAGGATTTGCTGCTTGGGTAACAGCCTATCCTCCATAACAATCCAACCCAGTCTTTCGTGCTTCGCATGCAGCGTATGCAGCGCCGAGCACAATACCATAATCTTTCAAGACTGACGGAGGCCTGTTTTCTTTTCCAATTGTTAGATGAAATTTGTTTGGAACATCTGTTCCTCAGTTTGGCATGAGGAAGGGCTGTGATGAGAAGAACTGACAAGAGGTCATAAAGATCCCCTTTGAACTGCAGTATAAAAAAAATGTTTTTATATATCTAAAAAAAGTTTTTATATCTCATAATGTTTATTATACCTGTATATTTTCTGAGTTGAAGTGGTGTACGTGGCATTATGCCCACAACAGTTTGGTAAGTGCAGATATAGTGACCTTGCCTCAGACTATCCAAAGCTAGGCTTGGATTCAAGAACCTGCACTTTCAATTTCCAAGTTCAAAATATTGAGTTACTAAGCCACTGTAATAATTTGCATTATTACAAATTAATAGTTCATACGGCATTAAATGTTTGAATTAAAAACCTGCTGTGGAGGTAAGGGGTATGTCAAATGTATTTGGTAGAAATGCATACACTACTTATCAACGTGTTTCATTATTTACATTTGAAAAAGTGCTCCTTTATTTCATTTGGTAATTTTTTTTTATTTAGGGCAGTTTACAGAAGCCTAATTCTGGAACATTGTAAACTTGTTCTATTTTTTTTTTTGTTCCGTTTTAGTGATCAAAACAGGAAAAACAGTTGACTGGAGAAGCATTTTGCTATAATCGCTGATATAGATTTGCCGGTCCTTTCATTGAGTTGTGGTGTTCTTTACAAACTGTATTGACGTGATGCTCTCCAAACACTCCTTCTTTTCTTTTTTTTTAAGATAACACCTGTTATCTGTGTGGGTTTATGACAGTTTCAGTGATCATAGAGCTTAGGAATAAGCAAAAAATGATAGTGTTATTGTTTGAATATCTTTTGCCTTTTTATTGTTCTATATCCACATTGTTTTGCTCTCATAAACCTAAAGAGTGACAGAATTTATACCTCTGTATATTTTTGGGAAGCTGTGATGAGATAACTGTTGCAAGCGTTAAAAATATGGAATGTGTGTTAAATAATTCTGTCAAGTAGTTTGCTCATTGAGGAGTTTTTAAAACTATTGTTCTACCAAAAATGAGGAAAGATGCATTGTACTCATTACAAAACATTGCAAATGGATATGCGTTGTATTTTTCATGGTTGATTTTGAGAGTGTTAAATTTCCAGACAGGTCAATGTGAGCTTGTGCAATAGACATATGGAGATGAATATTTAAATACTCATTTCATGAGGCAGGGTACCTAAGCCTGAAAGAAGATGAAATATACACAAATTCCCTTATTAGTTTAATAATTCCATGTTTTCTCTGTCAGATCGCTCAGTTAAAGCTAGTGTTCCTTGGTACAGTAGTTGGAAAGACACACTGATGGCACTGAACACATCTTCATTTTATTCAGGTATTTTTTGTGTTGCTGGTGTGGGTTTCTTAAATTGCCCTCTCCCTTTTTATGTAATCCATCAATCTTTCCTTTCTACCCTACTGCTGTGTGGCAATTTATTAGGATAGTCTTTTCCTCTGAAATAAATGTTGGTGATGGCTGTATCAGTCCCATCTTTTGTTATTTGTATATCTTTTCTGATGCTATTTCTAAAACTACTTGTGAGTGTTACTTGGATCAAAGTGCAGACGAAGTAATTCTCTCTGTATTTAAGAGGTGATTTTACTTGAGCATACTGAATATTTTTCAGAAACATTTACCTCCTTTTCCTGGTTTTAAGTTGCTTCTGTATGACTACTTTATGAGAAATATTGGCATGATATGTAAAGCCTTTTTTAGTTGTGTGGTTAGTCACTAGGAGTATATTCCTTTTTATAGTCATATATTTGTTGCATGCAAATGCATTGCTGCTAATTTGTTAGTAATGGCTTTCATCATCTAGATGCCTTTCATAAAGAGAGCATTTTTCTTTTCCACATATTTTTCCATATACTGTGGTACCTTGCTTACCAAGTGATCCACATAACAATTTCTCTAGGATTTCTCTAGGATTCTGCCTCACATAGGCATTGCTTCACTTAACAAGCACACTCGTTGGCAGTTGGGCAGACATGCTGGCCGGCAGCCCTTTTAAAAAGCATCAGGGCTGCCTAGCACACTTGCCCATAGCGAAAGCAACACTTCTGCACTGTTCCTCCTGTGGCTGGGCATCCACTGGGCAGAGGGTGAGAAGAGCAGTGGAGAAGAGGGAAGCAGCTCAGGGCTAGCCAGAGGGGAGCAGGGGAGAGAGAGGCTCAGG
The DNA here is from genome assembly GCA_030015325.1 of Cryptoblepharus egeriae. NCBI lineage: Eukaryota > Metazoa > Chordata > Lepidosauria > Squamata > Scincidae > Cryptoblepharus > Cryptoblepharus egeriae. The sequence goes on from JAREYC010000003.1 coordinate 41,961,644, forward strand.
ATGAAGAGAAGGAGAAAGTTGGGAGCTTTGAAAGTGTCTTTGATTGAAGAAGAAAGTGTCTTTGATTGCAGCCTCCTAACCATGTCTACCCAGAAGTAAGCCCCATTGTGTTCAGTGGGGCTTACTCCCAAGAAAGTGTCTTTAGGATTGCAGCCTAAGTAGACTTCATAGGATCATGCACATTGAACGCATGTTTTGAATTCAATTCCAGTGTTTTGTCATCATTTTAACATGATAATGTTTTTATTTATGATAATGTTTTTATATGAATATTTTTCGGTTGTGGAACCCATCATCTGTGTTTCCATTATTTCCTATGGGAAAATCCACTTCACATAAAGAGCGTTTCACATAACAAGCATGTTTCCAGAACAGAATCAAAAGTGGAAATTGCATACTTGTGTGCAGAAAAAGATAGGAAAAACTTAATAGAAAGCGTCCACATGCATTGATGTTGGTTACTGCTTTATTTAAGTAGTAAGGTTAACAATGCTTTCCAAAGACCAACTCAGATTTAGGAACCTTATAAGTATTTGCTTCGGAAGGAAGAGAGGGAGAGAGAGAGGTGGTAGCAACCTGATTGGGATGATTACTAATATTTTTTTAAAAAACTTATAAAAAGTTATAGAAAAGAACAGACTACTTTAAATAACTTCTTGTTTTTGTCACAGAACCGGAAGTGGGTTTTTTCTTTTTCTAGGACTTTGAAGCCTAGGGGAGGGCTGCAGAGGGAATTGCAGGCTCTCTGGTCTCTCCAGAGAGCCATAGCAATCCTAGGCAAGTTGGAAAAATTCTGTCGTTGGCAGCAGTGTGATCATCTTGATTGTGTGGCTGCCTATTTAAGGAGAATGGTCCAGAGAGGGCCCTTTTCCAGTTCCTCTGGTGGGTCACAACCTAACAGTTTGGGAACTACTGCACTAGAATGTTGTTCCTTCCTCTAAAAATATCAGAGGAAAGCCCTGCAGTTCTTTTGTTAGTAAGAGAATAGTGTTATTCTTTGCTGTAGGAAAGGACAGTAAGCCAGCAGCTGCAGCATACTTTGTCCCTTATCACTAGCAAGACGTTTTGGAAAAGAATTCTATGAGAGTTTCAAAATAAAAAATACAGGAACTTTGGTGAGTTCTTTGGCTTTGCCTTACGTCACAACCAATATTAATGCATGATTACTTTCCACAACCCAAAATTGTGTCATCTAAAATGTAAGACTCAGAGCACAATCCTAACCACTTTAGACCAGTGTAACTTGCCTGGCATATCTTCCCGTGGCTGTGTACAGAGGCTGATGCATGTCTGTGCACTGGGCTAATCCCACCAGGAGTGGCGCAGAAGTGCATTGTGGCCCTAACTGGAGTTAGGATTGCAGCCTCAATCTGGCAGTTACTAGAGGGAAGGAACTTTACTCGTTTCATGAGAGACATACATATTGTGGAAAGATAACAGTGGAAAGATAAGTGTTCCATGTGCTTTGGCATTTAGTCATGCTGGCCACATGACCACGGAAGTGTATTTGGACAACGCTGGCACTTTGCTTCAGAAATGGGGATGATCACTATACTCTAAAGTCAGTCCCTAGCAGGGCAACCTGCAGGGGTCACCTTTACCTTTTCAAGGACAGATCAGTATGGAACAAAGCAATAACCATTACACTTTCAGATCATAAAACTACAGTACAGTAATATCTATACATATATTTCCCCTAGGATATTTTTATTCTAAAAGAGAACAAGCAGTACCCTGTTTTTAAAGATACTGTGTCTACTTGCCCTGTTAAATGACTGCTGTTGTCCTTTCCATAATAAACTTTTGTTGATAATTTAAAAAATTTATTTTATTACCAACATTCCTGCCCCTTTCTGCTAATTCTATCAATTCAATATTCCTCATCAGTGCTGTATTTTGCTTTACGTGTATTTTTTCATGTATTTTCAATATGTACATTTGTATAGTGCTCAACATTTGATTTCTTCATTTTGAAGTTTGCAGATGTGCACCACACAAAGTAGCACAATTTTTCTTCATTTACTTTGTCATCCAAATTTATGTCACTCTACTTTCTAACCATAGTTATGAGGCATTCTGTTGTGTAACTGTCAAACTTTATTGCTCTTGCTGCTTAGTTTCAATAAAGTATTTATCTTGGTGACACCTTGCATGAAGAATCTCTCAGGTTTCCCTGGCATTTTCAGGTAGGGTAGAGCAACACCCTATTGTTGCCAGTCAGCGTAGCACTATATTAATTCAATATAAGGCTTTTCATTTATTGAAGTTTATATAGTATGGGCTTATTTAGTGTATCCCTTATTTAGTCTGTGCTTCTTTAGATGTTGGTTATTAAACAATATTATCATTCTCTAAACATTTTCTAGAGGCCCATTTTAAAAATTGTGATTATTTTTTAAACTATATGAGAGCAGAAGATAAGACACTTAACGGACTACTCTAACAACAAGAATCTAGGACAGGGGTCTCTAAACCCTGGCATGGGGGGCCAGATGCAGCCTTCTGTGAGCTTCAGTGTCCCTGGCAAGACCCCTCTATCTGGCCCTTGGGCAAGCCTTGTAATCTGCTCCAATACTTTCTTATATCATATGTAAATTTATGTAAATGTCTTCAAATTTGAAGTGTAAATTAGTTTTCCAGCCCCTGACAATGTGTCAGAGAGATGATGTGGCCCTCCTGCCAAAAAATTTGGAGACCCCTGGTCTAGACCAGAAGAACTATCTTTGTCAACCTAATCTCCCAAAATTGTTCCTGTCTGTGGAGTCAAAAGATTTGACTTATCGGTACTTCTTTGGCCTGACTATAGAAAGGAATGTAGTTCTGTGGAATTCTTCCCTTCATCACCTCTCTTGCTTGCTGTCTCCATTCCATTATGGTTCTGGCTTGTTTCTAATGAAAACAAAACATCTTTCAAACCGAACACACAATTTTGTTTTAGTGATAATGTTTATGCATGAGAAACATTTTCTAAATATAACTGTATAATTGAGAAGAATTGATAAAAGACATATACAGGGAATATGAGATGGATTGTTGCACAACTCCTTGTTCCATAGTTCAGGAAGAATGACTAATCCATTTGGTTTTTCCCTCTTTACCATCTGAGCAGCAATTAGAACATGAATTAGAATAACGTCTTTGAGTGCTCCAAGTCTTTTCCCATATATTAAACAAGCCTGTAAAGTAAGCAAGATGAATTAGGTCAATTTCATCAGAGCACAATCTCTTGCATGTCTGCTTGGAAGAAAGTTGCACTGTGTTCAGGTGACTCCCAGAAAAAAATTACTTCGAGGAAGGAGTGTGGCCTCCAGGCTTACTCCCAGGAAGCATTAGAAATTTTTATGTGCAAATAGATCTGCAAATAGAGGCGCATTGCAGTGTCATGGGATATATAAGCTAGTATTATGGGTCAGAATTCTATTATTGGAATTGGTGCAATCTTCTGTTTCCATTTTCTGGGCTTGGGAGTTTGCTCAAGGTTATTTAAGAAAATTTTCCTGTTGCTGCTTTATATTTTAATGCATATAACTAAAGTCCCATGGAATTTGGAGCTACAGAATAATGAAAAAATGGAATATTAAGTCTTTGACACACTCTTGCTGTGCTTCAGTTAGCCACCACTCTTGCTCTGCCAGTTCTGCACTCTTCCCCAGTCCTACTCTGGAAGTTGCAAAGACATCTTTGGAGAGGCAAATATGTGTTCAGAGCTCAGTGGCATAGGAAGGAGAAAGTGTCAGATGATTTCAAATGGGAATGTTTTGGGTAGCAAAAATATTAGTTGCCTTCTCAGTGTGACTTTTCCTAGAAAAAGCAATTGCTGAGCTATTTAGTTTCAGCCACATGTATAAATAACTTGAATTAACGATGTTTAATTTGAATGATGTGGTTCTTGTGAATGTCTTCTGTTTTATAGCTTGGAAAGAAAGTATGTGAATGCAATTAATTGTATATGTACAAAGAGGGCATAAATTATGACTGGATAATTTCTTGGACCTGTTAAGTGGTGGTTCTCATCTTGTTCTTTATTCGGATAATAAAATTGGGGTACTTATCTACACATTTTGATGAAAGTAGTTTGATAGCTGAGTTGCTTATGAATACTCAGCAGATATCAGTGACTTTTGTGAATAAATTGTTGGGGTGCATGTTTAAGGGATGATTTGGCAGGTAGTCTTTAGATTATTGAGCTTTTTCAGTAATAAGTGAATCTTTACTTGTTTCACTCTTTACTGTCAAATCTCCTAGCATTGTAATACACTCATTTATTTTCCATGTCAGTAATTCAGTTTTTTTCAATGCAGATTACAAATAATACAGAAACACTTACAGTCCATCTTTAACACCCTAAATTTGTATACCACATGACATTTTCCCAAATGAGTGGTTATAAATTAGTATGTTCAATAGCAATCTGTATTGAGAATTCTTAAATATTGGCTCAGTTTACTATCCTGTCTCTATGTAGCCTTGCCATCCTTTTCTTCATTCCCTCCTAGTATTATGTGAAGTGGAGAAAAGTGTTGGAAGATGAAGGGGTTTCTCTAATTTGTATTGGAGTATAAAGAAACAACAGAAGAATCTTATATCTTTTCTAAACATGGCATGTAAGAAAAATCCACTCTTGGTCAAGTGTGTGGCAAAGATTGAGTACTCTGGAGACATGTCCTAATTTATTTAATATGTAAATGTTTGGACAAGGTGACAAACATCAAAAGAGACTCATTGGAAAAATAACTTGAATCACCATTCTCTTTTCTTCTCCTTGACAGTCATTTGTCATCTGTTACACATGCCTTGATGCAGGTGGGAAGCTACTGACATTTAACTAGAAATCAGCAGACAAAGATTTGGTCAATGTTATATTTGGGGCAAAATCCAGATTAACTATGGGAGTCCTTGCTCCAGTGTAAGAACAACTTACTCTGGATTCCAATATGAATTTCCCATAAGTTTCCCATAGATTTGGTCAATGTAATATTTGGGGCAAAATCCAGAGTAACTACGGGGAGTCCTTGCTCAAGTGTAAGAACAACTTACAATATGATTCCAATATGAATTTTCTATAGGTTTTCACTAGGTGGTGCAGTAACTATGGGTGCACGTAAAGTCTCTTTCGTGCTCCTGTATTTACTCTGGATTTGGGGGAATATCTCTTTCACTTGTGCCTGCAGAATGTAAATTTTCTTTCCCATAAGTATTTTAAAATGGAAAGAGGAACTCGTCTCCATTCCTCAGATCCTCTGGATTTACTGAGGAATGGAGAAACTCTTTGGAACAGAAGCATTTTGTACCATAGAAAACCTTTAAAGTATTTCAGATGACACTTCAATAGAAGAATCTATTTATTAGCCTCTGTTAAATGGAATTTGTTTTAAAGCTATCCACTTGTTGCTGTTCTTGAAGACCAGAACAGTGGTACCTTGGTTTGCAAGTACCTTGGATTGTGAGCGATACCTTACACAACGAGCAAGACAATCATGGTGCAGGTCTGCATCAGCATGGCACTAATGCATACCTGCTCATCCAGACTTTTGTTCCAGGTTTGGGATTATCCTGAGATATCCTTTTAAACTGCAAGGGCGCAGAGGCAACTCATCATCCCAGCCCTGGAATGCCAGGGTGCCTCATGATGAGTTCTGCAACAAATATAAATTTGTTCTATCACTATCTAGCTTTCTCCACTGTAAACTTGTTCAAAAGAAGTGGAATCATTGTACTGTAAGGTAATTTAGCTAACAATTTCTGAATTGAAAGAAAATATTCTACTCATTTCAGAGGCTTGAAAAAGTTAGAATATTTAGAAATTTTGAGACCAGGTTCAGAGTTTATTTATGCTCCTGATTATACTATAGAGCAGACATATACGGCTAGTTCAGAGGTAAAGGCATTGCTTTTTTCTGAGAAAAAAGGTGCCAGTACTCATTACAGGTCATCCCCATACGACTTGGGACCTGCAAAAGTCAAGATTATTTTTCCTGACAAAGGATAACACCCCTTATCATATGACTAATTATTAATTAGCTGCTGGGTGGTGAGGTGGGAAAAGGTGCCAATACTGAATATGGGTGAGTACTCCCAGAAAAAAAGCTCTGGGTAAAGGGAACCCATTTTCTCACTGTGACAGCAGTTTGAAAGCATAGAAATGCAAGTAGATAAATAGGTGCCACATCGGTGGGAAGGTATCGGCATTCTGTGCATTTCTGTGTATAATCATGCCAGCCACATGACCACTGAAGTGTTTTTGGACAACACTGGTTTTTCAGCTTAGAAACGGGGATGAGCATTTGATCCTAGAGTTGGTCACAACTAGCAAGGAAACATGCGAAGGACACCTTTATCTTTACAGCTCTTCGGGTTTTTATAAAATGGAAAAGAATGGCATAGTTTTAAGCCAAAAGATAATGCATTTGTCATCTCGTGCTTGCTAGAAGAATAGAGCAGAGAATCCACAGCACTCTCAAGGTTTGTAACTTTTAAAGCAATGTTGTGCAGAATTATAGTAATAGGCTGGTCTATTTGGAGATGAGATATCTATAACTTTATGAAGTGGCTGTGGAATATTGTGAGAAATACTGGAATTACAGTGGTACCTCTCACAACAAGTGCCTCACATAACAAGCAATACCATAACAAGGAATCCTGCTTCACATAACACGTTCCGCTTCACTTAACAAGCAAGCATGCTATGGGCATGCATGCTATGCAGCCCTAATGCTCTGCACAGAGGCTCTTTAAAAGGGCTGCTGGCCAGCGCTGCTGCCTCTGACTGCTCCCAACTTGGGGGCAGTTGCCTGGAGGTGTCAGAGGCAGCTGCCCCCAAGTGCCCCACTGGCCACCTTGACTCTCCAGCAGCAGCCCAGGTAATCCTCCCAGAAAATTGTCTTTGATTGCAGCCTCCTAACCATGTCTACCCAGGAGTAAGCCCCATTGTGTTACATGGGGCTTACTCCCAGGAAAGTGTCTTTAGGTTTGCAGCCTAAGTAGACTTCATAGGATCATACACATTGAATGCATATTTTGAATTCATTTCCAGTGTTTTGTCATCATTTTTACATCCAGTTAATATTTTTATATCAATATTTTGGGGGTTGTGGAACCAATCTCCTGAGTTTCCATTATTTCCTATGGGAAAATCAGCTTCACTTACAGACCGTTTCACTTTAAGAGCATGCCTCCGGAATGAATTAAGCTCTTTATGTGAGGCACCATTGTATATCTGAAGTAGTTGTCTCATGTCGTATGGCATTTGAGAAGCTGGCAGCACTTCATGGTTCTGTGTATTCCTGGAGGTGTTCGTTGAAGTGGGTAAAGCTGCCAAGAGTATTATGTTAGTTTTTCTTCATTCTGTAGAAATCTTTCTGTTATCACATCTTTGATTTGTAGTCGCAGTAATTTTCATTGTATACATATTGCAGTCTTTGAAGTGCTAGTTTAGACTAATTTAGAACTATTCATACTGAGAAATAATTACAAGTAATTTACTACTGCTGAAATTGATTATTTTAAAGATTTCCTTTCCAAAAAGGTTTGTTTTTGCTCATTGCTTTAAATAGGTTTTGGAGAGCGCAGCTTATTTTCCACATCTTAAAGATTTCCATAACTTCTCTCCTTTTATTTCAGCCACTACTCCATGGTTTGAGGTTTACAGAGAGAGCCTTCTTCAGTCTATGCCAGCATCAGATCATGAATTCCTAAACCACTATGTAGCCTGTATCCTTTTAAACGAAAGATATGATGCAGTTCTCTGTCAGATACAAGATACCAGTAACTTTCTGTCTGGACAGAAAACAAGCAACATTTGCAGAAACCCAGCATTTTCAGCAAAACAGTTCTTCAAAGTTTTTGTCTGAGGTATAAATTGGGAATAAAGTACTGTATTTCTGTAATCTTTTAGATTATTAAATATCTCTTTGAATAAATGTGGAAAACAGTTCTGATTATTTAACAAACCTAATTATTTGTTCTTTAGCATGCATTTACTGTAACTAGAAGCAGAGGTCTTTAGCACTTTCTACCATTAAACTAAATCAGCTTTTTGGAATAAAAAATTTCTTTTTCAACTCCTTAAAACTAATTTATATTTTTATGTACTTTTAAAAGATATTATTTTCAATTCATTAAATGGAAATTATTGAATATAGTAGGTAGGTTATAATTGTTGCTTTGAAATAATAAATCCCTTCTGTGGTTCATCATAGTACATGGGTTCGTACAGTTTTTAACACTCTCAAAAATGTAAAATCTTGTAGGCAAATGGATATTTGCATGTACTGATTATTTTATTTTGGGTTCGCAGCTGTGTATCTTGACATTATGGTGGGTATAGACTATTTTTATTTTTATTTGAAGGAGCAATTTCTCTTGAAACAGTGCTTAAGAGGTGCATCATTTGAAGTTGCATACAGATGCCCCTTGTTATCCACTAGGGACCTGTTCCAGAACTTCCCATGGATTAAAAAAAGTGTAAAAAAAGTGAAAAATAGATTTAAAGTCCCAGTTCAGGTTTTTTCCTCCACTGAGCCTAATGGAAGCAGGTTGTTCCTCAATATCCACAGGAGTTTGATTCTGAGATTCCTCCTAATGCCAAAAAATGTGTTAAATAAAAGCAGTTTAAAGAAACAAAAAGGGCATCACTTTACAGTTATTTTAAAAATAGTTTTTAAGACTGATTTGCAGTGGTCATTCCATGTTGAGTCAAATCTGTGTATAAAAAAACCCATGTATTAACAAGGTTGGACTTTTATTTCTTACTCATCCTTAACATCTACCCAGGCATGCTTGTTGTGTCATCGAGTGAGCCTGAACCTGTGGAACAGTTTCTAAAGTTGTCACAAGAACAACACAGAATTCAACACAGTAGCGAGTATTCTTACCCAAAATGGTTTATTCCAAACACACTCAAATATTATGTTTTGTTGCATGATGTGAGTGCAGGAGAGGATCAAAGGTAAGGTTGCTTCACTGAGATTTTATAAGGTTTCTGAAGTAGGCATTCTGAATTTGCTAAACTGTCTATACCTTTTTATTACACACACACACACACACACACACACACACACACACACACACACACACAACCCCATCTATATTTCAGGAGGAATCATCTGGAACTGAATTAATAATGTCAGTTTTCTTTGTTTCTAGCATTGTGTGTACATAGTCTGTAAGTGCAGGACATTTATACTGATAACAGCCTGAAAGATAAACCTGGCTGACAGCGCAATCCTAACCTTTGGTTTGGCTGGCACAAGTCCTGTGCTGGCCTGGAGGTGTCACAGGAGTGTCATAAGGCAATTCTGTGCCACTGCTGGGTGGTTTAGACCAGTATATAGACAGTGCCACCCTCACCATGCTACAATGGGAATGGGGAGAAGGGTGAGTTGTGCTGCTTTAACTGGTTAAGATTGTGGCCTGATTTAAGTAGCTTAACTTAAATTTGAATCCCAAGGCAAAGAATGAGATGCCTCCTATTAAATACTATCAGTATTTTTATTCTGTCAGTTTTCTTATTTAGACTTCATAGCTTTTGTGTCATGCACATCTGAAAGAGTCCAATGTTTATTCTCTAGTAGTGTTGGTTGTACTGTTCAATTTCTAGATCTAGAAATGCTTTTTCCTTGAAAGTGTGAGCTGTTATGCGCAGTATACGTACAGGCAGAACAATCTTAATTTTGCTTGAACAGGCAGGCAGTCTGACCTGTCGTGTATCCTGTGTCATGTATAGGCTGTGTGGGTATAATTTGGATAAGGAGACTTATCCAAGTAAAACCCTTGCTAGCTCTATGCCATTGTTCATATTTGTGCCACTGAAATCTCTGGCACATATCTGGGCAGCTTGAGTAAGGTTGAATGGGCAAGGATTGGGAAAAGAATCATGCCTAAGTGCTTTCTCTGGATCAGTCTACCACTGAGATGCCCTCCTCTTGCCCAAAGAGATTCTTGTACTGCCCTCCCAATTACCTATGCCAGCCTAGGAACTTTAGGGAGTCCCAGACAGTAGGAACTGAAGGGAGGCTAGGCATGAACTTACCTATTTGTGTCAGTGTGGAGGCCGTTTTGCTAGCAGTTTCCAAATCTGGCCTCCACAGGGCCAGCACATGCCCATACATTGGCCTAGCTGACTCATACAGAGGCATAAATGTGCCTTCTGGTGTGTTAGTGTTACTCCTCGGATGGTGCAAGGGACTGGTTCCAGCCCAGTGAGCACATAAGATTGTGCTCTATATAATACGTATATTGTAGGTTAAAAAAATTGTTTAGTTGTTTTTGTCTAGCAATGTGTATAAAAGTCTTCTTGCCATGTTTGACCATTTTTCAGGGCTGATTCAGTCTATGAAGAAATGAAGCAGAGATATGGGACTCAGGGATGCTACTTACTTAAGATCAATTCTCGAGGGTCTAATAGAGAAGCAGATGAACAGATTCCTGATCCTTGGAGCCAATACCTTCAAAAATACAGTGTACAGACCCAGGTATAATTTACAAACTTACGTTTGTTTTTATGTAATATGCTAAATATGTTCTCCTGGATTCGCAGCTGCTCCTGGAGTCCCGGGTGGCAGCTGCGGCCAGGGAAGCCTTTGCTCAGCTTCGGCTGATTCGACAGCTGCAACCGTACCTGAGTTGCTCTGATCTGGCCACAGTGACCCATGCCATAGTGACATCGAGACTGGATTATTGTAATGCGCTATACGTGGGGCTGCCTCTGAAGACAGTCCGGAAGCTTCAACTAGTCCAGAATGCGGCAGCCCGTGTGGTTGCTGGGGCTCGTCGGTTTGACTCTGTCGGGCCACTGGTTCAGCGACTACACTGGCTGCCCATTCATTTCCGGGCTGAATTCAAAGTGCTGGTCCTGACCTTGAAAGCCCTAAACGGCTCGTGTCCAGGGACCGCCTTCTTAACTTAAATCTGACCCGTCACCTAAGGTCATCTGATGGGGCCCCACTGACTGTGCTGCCACTAAGAGATGTGGCAGCCAGAGATAGGGCCTTCTCGGTGGTGGCACCCCGGCTTTGGAACTCCCATCCTTAGAACTGAGGAAGGCTCCCTCAATACAGAGCTTCAGGCAGAGCTTTAAAACTTTTTATTTCAAAAAAGCTTTTTAGTGGGCAGAGGTTGGGGGGCTGTTGTTTTATTGTCCTTGCTGTTGTTTTTAACGTGTTTTTAGCCTGTTTTAATAGTTTTTAGTCTTTGTATAAACTAATTGTATTTTAATTGTGTTTTAATCTGTATTTATGACCTATTTTTAATGGTGTTTTATTGTTCTTTTAATTGCTGTTAGCCACCTTGAGCTCCCTTTTGTTATGGAGGAAAGGTGGGATATAAATCAATCAAATAAATAGATTACGGCCTAGTAGAAACCACCTTTCCCAATTCCTGCCTTCTTAACAAACCCTACAATCCAGACTATGTGAGCACGTAAGAGACATTACATGCACCTGTAGTTACTGCACCACCTAGTGAAAACCTATGGGAAATTCATATTGGAATCTAGAGTAAATTGTTCTTACACCAGAGCAAGAACTTCCTTACTTTCATTCTCAGAAGGGGGTGCTTGGCTGAAATGCTGGAGTACCACTGCCCTGGGACAGTGGAGGGTGGGTGGGTGCTACAATGAGGATGAAGCAGGTAAACTATGAAAACTGTGCTTTGGATGCTACCCTATATGTGTTCTCCTGTTTCTGCTAGGTGTTCAGTTTTTAAACATCTGCTTTCAGTCAAGTCTGAAATACAGAAAATATTGCTTATGGAATGCTAAAACCTATACAAAAATTTTAGGTTTCAGAGTTTAAAACAATACGTACACCATATACAACCCACCAAGGACTAAATTGCATAGAAATGCTGGTTTAAATAATTGTTTCTGCACATGGCAAATCCAAATCTGTTTATGGAATTGTGGAGATAGCAGCTGGTACTTTTTGCCAGCTCACTAAGCAATGTCCTCTTTCTAGTAATCTGTCACAGATAATTGAAAAAACTTTCACCTGATTTTTGTGGAGCTTTAACAAGGTAACCTAAGACATTCTGACCAAAGCTTGTCTGTAGCTATGTGTGTCACATTATCTTGATTATTGGTTCTTGAGTTTTATCCAGAGTGGCAATCTCTTAAGTACATTCCCTGGGGGCTGATAAATTTGTGAACTCCAGCATCCATCAGGAATTGAATGTTTAGATATATCTTTATGAATTTTAAATGAATTTACAAATGTACATATTTATAAAGAAAAATATGATGATAAACATCAGTTGTATTTTTTGACATTTGCACTTTTGTTTCTTTTTGGGTTTTTTTTTTTGACAGGAGTCTTATGAAGATGGGCCATATCCTGTAATTTCAAATAAAAATGCTGATAATTTTATACCACTTGATGGATTAAGTAATGATCCCAAAGGTATATGTGTTTTTATGATTTTTAAAGAAAGCTAGTAATCTCTAGAATACTAAAGAACACAGTTGTTTTGTGTGAACTTTTTTCAGACTCTGTCAAGGTTTCAGCAGTAGTGGTGTAGTGATGCCTTAGAAACGTATCAGTTGAAAGATTCTGGTTCAAATTATCTATGCCTTGAGCAAATCAGTCTATAATATTATGGTAATAATACCATAATTGTGGTGGTTGTAGTTGTATAAATAATTCATGTGGTTGTGTAAATATTTAGCTTGGGGTTTTGAGGAAATAGTGAGTATTAGATGCTGTACAGATACATAGCTGCAAGGATGTTAAAAAGCTTGTGCTGCAGCATTGGTGATCATGTGCACTCAGCGGAATATAAGGAAATTTCCAGGTTTGAAAAAGATCAAGTACAAATCTAGCTAGAAGGGCAGGCTCTCAGGACCTTTTGTGACTCAGAAGACTCACAGAAGTCCCTGAGTCTGAGGAGAAAGAGTAGGGTGCTGTAAATCCCCTCCCTTTTTCCACCCTGAGGCCTTGGAAAGAAAATCACCTGGGAAGGCAAGGTAGGTGGGTATGGCTTGAGAGCTCCTACATAGACTCCTTCCCCTAAATGGATTGGGATTCAAAAGATCTTTGACAGTCATATTATTCAGGCGATTGGTCACTAGTTGCAGAATGTGGCAGTGTATCCTAACTTTAAAAAAAAGACTTGTTGAAATAAATGAATTTGACAGAAGAATATATTCAAGATATTGCAGCAGATTACCTGCAGCACAATATTGTGCCACAGAATAGTGGTTAAAAGTTAGCACACTATTCACTGCAAAAAAATTAAAAACCAAAAATCCTTTTGCCTCCAGGAGCATTCTGATCATAGCAGTTGCGCTGCTGCCTTCACCATTGCTCCACTCCTTAAGAGGATACACAGGGCTTCCCTGGGTGGTCACAATGCCCCAGTTTAGGAAAATCTGGTTTACATCTATTCTATCTTGATACATCTGTCTGAGGTTAATGTACCCCTTTATTGCTTCTATAATTTTGTGGAGCGGAAGTTGTTTTGATACACTTGTACAATGGCTGGCTTATCTTTGGTCTTTCCATAGGGATCTAGGCAGTTAGTGACATTTCAGATTTCTTGTTTTTGTTTTGTTTGTTTTTGGAGAGGACAGTGTTCATTCAGAGAGAGGTACTCCAGAAGTCTTATGATATCAGGTCTGAAACACTGAACTAGGGAATCTGACTGCCCTGTCGACCTGCTGCTACTGCTTCTGGAGGCTAATATTGGTAATTGTCAGTTTGGTTCAGACTTATTTCTTGTTAATCCCCTGATAGTTGATTGTTCCTCGGTTTACAAGCTTATATGTAAACTTAAAAATCACCTTCATATTAATTAGTCAATAAATGGGCTCTGCAGCAAGGGGACATCACTAGGGACATTTATCTTGTCTCCAGTGAGGAGTGACACTGTTTGAGAACTCCAGCCATTCTGTAACAGAAGCCTTGTAAGCAGGGAAGAAAGTTTCTGGAGATCAGAAAGATCTAAAGATGTCTATTTTTCACTTCTTTAAGGCCTGTTCTGCTTTACTGTACAGTGGTAGAATATTTATTTTGTTACTGTTTTCTAGTCCCAATGATGAGTGTATTTTTGCACTGCAATTTGGGAAAGGATGGGAAGAGATGGTGAAAAGAAAATCTTTCCCTCTTTTCTGTTGAAACATTTTTGAGTAATGCAGGCAACATAGTGTTTTTTTAAATCTTGTAATATATCTCCATTCTGTTGGAATACTTTCTTATAAGTTTATAGAGGTTTAAGGGGAATTTCCATTACCCTTCTTAGATTTTCTTTTAACCAACAGATTCTGATGAGAATCCTCAATGTTTTGTAGGTCCCAGAAATGCTTACTGAAGGTTTTCTAGAAACAGGAATTTCTATTATAGATATTATATTAAATAGATATTATCTATCTACATCATCAGATATTCACTGCAATCCTAAACACACTTTCCTAGGAGTAAGACCCATTGAACATAATGAGACTAACTTTATAGTAGACATTGTTAAGATTGTGCTAATCAAATATCTATTATCTAATTTTTACACAATTTATTTTTCAGTGGATGGTTTATCAAATAACTTTAAGACTCACCCACTACAGCTGGATCACACTAGTGACAGCAGTTGTTTTGATGGCACTGATTATATAAAATCAAATATATCACTGAATGAATCAAAGAAATCCAGTACAGGAACCACTCATGGCACATGTTTGACGCTCATAGATCATGATAGAATTCGACAGTTTATACAAGAATTCACATTTAGAGGGTTATTACCACATATAGAGAAAACAATCAGGCAACTCAATGACCAGGTGAGTCTTCTGCTGTCAGATAATTGTTTGCTTATAAATAAAGCTTAGAATAATTTCCATTGTAAATGTTATCAGAATTCTGTAACAGATGTAAACTTGTGATTGCTTTTTTTAGGTATAAGTCACATTAAGTGCAATTGAGGTTAATCCTGAGGAGCTGCTAAGTATTGGGGGTGGGGTAGAGTGGGGAGAGAAGGGATGTCATCCAAATCAAGGAGAATGCCTTATTTTATGTGGGTAATATACCAATATTGGTGAATAAACCAATATTTTCACTACATCACCAACACAAAATGTCAGTAGTAACAACAACACCCATAATACCAATGGTGCCAGTATTAATTGAGATAAGGTGTTTTTATGTGATTTTTGTGTGTTAGTGTCCCTTCCCCACTATAGTTTATTTGGGATTGCATCCACTGTTCGTACTTGCTTTCAATCTGTGAAAGGCTTTTGCTGGTCCTTTGATAACTGGACCAAAAATGTTTTTACTTTATAGGTGCTTTAAGTGTATAGTACAGTGGCGCCTCATGTAACAGAATTAATTTGTTCCGGAGGCAGTTTCTTTACGTGAAACTTTCTTTACATGATGTGGATTTTCCCATAGGAAATAATGGAAACTCAGATGATTGGTTCCACAACCCCAAAAATATTCATATAAGAATATTAACTGGATGTAAAAATGATGACAAAACACTGGAATTGAATTCAAAACATGCATTCAATGTGCATGATCTTATGAAATCTACTTAGGCTGCAGTCCTAAAGACACTTTCCTGGGAGTAAGACCCATTTAATACAATGGGGCTAACTTCTGGGTAGACATGGTGAGGAGGCTGCAATCCAAGACACTTTCAAAGTGTCTCCCCACTTTCTCCTTCTCTCCATCCTGAGCCTCTCTCTCTCCCCTGCTCCCTTCTGGCTTGCTCTGAGCTGCTTCCCTCTTCTCCACTGCTCTTTTCTCCCTCTGCCCAGCAGACACCCGGCCACAGGAGGAACAGCGCAGAAGTGTTGCTTTCACTATGTGCAGGTGCGCTAGGCAGCCCTGATGCTTTTTAAACAGGCTGCTGGCCAGCATGTCTGCCCCAACTGCCAACAAATGTTTTCTTTACGTGAAGCACTTTCTTTACTTGAAGCAGAATCCTGGAGAAATTTTTGTTTGTTACGTGAAACATACTTTACGTGAGGCGTTCTTCACGTGAGGCGCCACTGTACTAGCTTATAGTGAGGTGCAGCCTAAATGAAAGGGTAGATTGAGGTTAACTGTTTTCTGTTAAACTTTATCTCAAATATTCAATTATTCAGGCTGCCGGAATACAACTTGAGCATCACCATATTGTTGTACACTTATAGAGCTTATACAGTAAGAACATTTTTGGTTCTGCTAGGCATTTAAATAACTGTAATGGGGGTTTAGATTTGTAAATAATTGAAAATGCTGATACCGGTAATGCAGGTACAAGGGCCAGCCTGTTCTTGCAAATACTATAGAATTTCTGGTCTTGATTATTTAATGTTCTTGCAGGGTCTCTCTAAATAGGTGTGAAACAGCTCTCAATATTTGTTGTACTTTATGTAATTTCTTTTAATTCAGGCATTACTGTCTTATTTTTCAGTTGATATCCAGGAAAGGTTTGAGTAGATCGTTGTTTTCTGCTACCAAAAAATGGTTCAGTGGCAGTAAGGTTCCAGAAAAAAGTATAAATGAGCTGAAGAATACTTCTGGTTTATTGTGAGTAAATCTATTTATCATTAATTAAAATCTGTATATAAAACTGAAGAGTCACTGACGTATCAATGCCCAGCCCCAACACTTGGACTTAGAAGCGTGAAGTTTGAGGACTATATATTCCTTTCATGATTGAACCAATTTTCAGAAATTCCAATCCTTTGGTGTTGAAAAAGGATGCAACATGTTTTGTCCCTTTACTTAACGTTGAGGAATTGTTGACTCATCAGTGCCTATCCTAAACTCATGGATCCAAAAGAAATTTGGGGAGCATATTCTTTATGTGATGTAAGGACCCTATAAGAACCAATTTGGTGCCTGGTGACCCATATTGCCTTTGCCTTGTGGGAATGCCTGGTGCTCAGTGCAAAGCCTGGTGGTGCCTGGTAGCAATCCCTGTTGCCTGCTGCCCACTGGTGCCTGGTAAAGATGCCCAGTTCCCGTTGCTGCCCGCCACTGTCCCTTGTACTCTCCTGGGGCCTGGTGCCCAGCCATGTTGGGGCCCACAAATATTCTTGGAAATTTTAGTCCTGCAATGATAGGAAAATTCTACTAGTATAATATACAGCGGCTCCTCACATAACAAGTTTAATTTGCTCTGGGGACCTGCTTGTTACATGAAACGCTCTTTACGTGAAGCAGATTTTCCCATAGGAAATAATGGAAACTCAGACGATTGGTTCCACAACCCCCCAAAAAATTCATATAAAAATATTAACTGTTTATAAAAATGATGACAAGACAATAATAGCACACAGTACAAAACGCTATTATATACAGTAATACACAACACTGCAGTAAAGAAAATACTGCAGAGCACTGAACTGTACTGTACCTTTGAAAACCTTCATGGCTGGTGTGAGGGTTATAGAGAGGGGGATGACTTTGGCTGCAATCCTAAAGACACTTTCCTGGGAGTAAGACCCATTGGGCACAATAGGGGTTACATCTGAGTAGACACTGTTAGGATTGTGCTCTTTCACAATCATTAATGGAATCACTGCTATCCATTGGATCAATGGAATCTTTGTCTTTTTGTGCAACTTTAACATTCCCAAGCTGCTGATGGGGAGCAGCACTAGAACACTGGTAAGGCACACCTTCCACACTGCCACACACAGATTCCACATGCAAACATGACTCAGGTTGCTCCCGCCAGACCCCCCATGAGTTTCCTGGCCATGGAAGCCTATTCCAAACTTTGCCCAGTGCCCCACTGTAGCTCAAGCTAGTCCCCTTGTCCTGCCTGTGAGTTCCCTTACCATGGAAGCCTGTTACAAACTTCCTCAGAAGTGCTCTTTTTTAAAGTCAAAATTTCTGAGAAAATTTTGCTCTTTACACAAAATGCTCTTTATTCAAGTCACTCTTTTCTCAAGGTACCACTGTATTTGACTACTATAAACTTCTGTTTCCCTGTTTAGGACATCAGTTAGCATCATTCTTTGTTTTCAATTAAATTCATGGTGAATATTGTAAAGAGGAGGCAAGAGTGCATGATCTTTAAGCTTGTGCTAGTAAAGCTAAACCATGGTATCTGAAACTGGCTGATAGGCTTAGATAATGGGTTATTAAGCTGAATGGAGAAGTTCTTTGGTGAGTATTAGCCATTGATATTGTGTACGGAAGTTGTAAGCTTCTGATAGATGCTGGGGTCAAACCAAGGATGGCTGTTATTGCCATCCCTTTCTTTGACTATCCAAAGTCATTAGCTTAAACATTACTGAAAGTGGGATGTTGAAATAGATGGACTTGAACTATAGTCCTGTGGCCTTACAAATACAGTGTTTGTTGACCCTCAGAACACAAGGATTTATTCTCTTCTCTTTTTATTTTTAGGTATCCTCCAGAAGCACCTGAGCTTCAGATTAGAAAAATGGCAGATTTGTGTTTCTTGGTGCAGCATTATGATCTAGCGTACAGTTGCTATCATACAGCAAAGAAAGACTTCTTGAATGATCAAGCAATGCTTTATGCAGCAGGAGCGTTGGTTGGTGCATTAGCATGATTATTTTTGAAAATGTATCTTATAGTTTAACTACAGCTTTGCATGGGCTTATTTTATATGACTTTATATGACTTCATATGAATCATATGAGCTGTTTAATTCATTTATTTGGGGTGGGGGAAATGAACAGTAAGGGAGAGCTTCTAACTTAAATCTCCTCCTTTGGCATTTCAAAAGCAACTGTTTGTCTCCTATAGAAAATGGCATCGAAAATCTGTATTTCACAGTTCACGCTACTTATAAGTTTATGAGTTAAGTACCTGTTTTCTTTGATTTTGTCGTTTTAAACTAAGCAACCATAATCCAAAATACAGCAACTTTCTAATTTTTTTTAAATTTAAAGTTGGCCTAGATGTTCCATTTAATAAAAACAATCTAGGCAAAAAGGGAAATTTAGGGGAAAAGACAAAAGAAATTTTTAGAGTCAGTGACAGTAGAAAAATTAAGAGTAACAGCATTTTTAATGCATGGAATTTACTTGTTTAGACCTTTATTGGTTACCTTCTTTTGCAAAAATACTGTTAATGTGTGTTTCTTAGGAAATGGCAGCTGTATCAGCTTTCCTTCAGCCAGGAGCACCTAGACCGTACCCTGCTCATTACATGGATACTGCAATCCAAACTTATAGGGACATCTGCAAGTAGGTGGTTATTTATCTTTTGCTGAGAAACTGAATGGAGTATTTTTACTTTCCACTGACCAGTGATAATGCATGACTGCTACCATCACCAATACAGAGTAATCAACAGATGTTTCTATCTATGAATAAAATTATTCTGGTTGGCTCGGAAGTTACTTTTAGCCCAACTAGTAAATGTCCACAGAACATCTCAAGTTATCTTAATTTTATCAAAGAAGAAACCTAGTTTTTCTATGCAAGTAGTTGCATGGAGTAAATTGGTATAATTCTGTGTAGCAAGACAGTGGATTGATATGTATTATATGGTGCCAGTTAAGCTTTTCTGCCCTGTTTTCCAACAATTAGACTACTTCTAACAAAGTCAATGCTGTAGCAATATTTGCTTCAAAGTGCAGTATGTAGAGGATGTCACTTGTGAAATATGTCTTTTAAGATGTATGTAACTGTACTTAATTTCATGTCTTCTAGGAACATGATGTTGGCTGAGAGATGTGTGCTGCTTAGTGCTGAAATATTAAAAAGCCAAAGCAAATACTCAGAGGCAGCTGCTCTCCTGATACGTTTAACTAGTGAGGTAAGGAACAGTTTATTCTTGTGTGTTCAGTTGACTTTTCTTTTGTACGTCTTCCTTTAGTATTTTATAAGTGGAATATTACCTGTAAGAAATGTGTATTACATGTGGGTGAATGCTTATGGTGATTTGCATAGCATTACAGAAAGTTGTCTACTATCTTGCTTCATGTGCACACCCTGCACTCCTTCATTTATAGAAACATCGCAAAACTCTAACCATGGCCACAAAAACAGGCCCTCAAATACTAATTAAGTAATTATATTTAGAACATCCTGTTAATCTTCTCTGAGAAAAAATTATCAGGGATTTAGAAGTGTAGTTTTCAGTAAGCTCTAGTACAGTAGTTAATATAGTTCCCTATGTGGTTGTACATACATAGTATAAAATATTTAAAAGACATAATCGAATTACTCCACTGATAGTTTGGGGTTGTTATATTTTCTCATTTTGTTTAAAATCCTGAGCAACTTTAAAGAAGATCAGAGTACTCCAAAACAAAATACAAAACAAGGTGCAGTAAAAATATTTTTTCATTTTCATTGGAAAGATAAATAGTATTAAAATTATTAAAAACAATTAATAAGATTCCCTAATCCTTGTAGCTGGGATCTGTTTTAAATTGCATGAACTTAATTTGAATGCATTGTGTTATTTGCGTCATTTTGACATCCAGAAAGCATTGTAATTTTTGAGATTATAGAGCTGCATAGTTAAACTGAGTGATTTTTCATTTCATCATTGTGAAGACTAAAAATTCCAATAGTCAGTTACATAGGAATACGCTGCTTCAATTGTTCATAAAATAATGTAGAGTACCTTGATCAGATTATGAGTGTTATAGCAATGTAAATTATAGTGTTTAGTTCCCATTGTTCCTTTAAATTTTTTTATTTAATTGAAAAATGTTAAATCTGACATTTTTGTTTTCTAATTTTTCTGTGGAAAAAAATGGCAGCAGAGCGCTTGGATGGGAATGGTGAGTCTTAGAAATGTCAGCCTGAGTAGCTAGAGGGTTAGGTAGTTATGAAATAAGTGTTATTTATTTGTTTATACACACACACAATAGAATCCATTTTATATAAATAGAGATAAATATGCACTGTACTCTTATATATAAATATGTAATCTGTATATATAATAGAAGAATCACTTATTGATTCAACAACACCCAGCTAAAACCTAGATCCAAGTGGACCTACAAGCATGAAATTTGGGGAGGGTATTCCTTTTGTGATGTAGACACCCACTGATTTTTTAGAAATTCAAACCAGAAGAGGATGAAAAGGAGGACAATGTCTTTTTGTCCCTTAACATTAAAGAATCATTGATTCATCAGTGCCTAGCCCCAAACCCAGGATGTAGAAGCATGAAATTTGGGGAGCATATTCCTTCTGTGATGTAAGGACCCAAGTTAAGAACTAATCTCGTGTCCGGTCTGGTGCCCCATGTTGCCCGCTAGGGATGCCTGCTGGCCATTGTCTCCAGTTGTTCCCACTGCCACTTAGTGGTGTGTAGTGCTTGGTGGAGATCAGCAGTACAAGTTCTGCCTGATGCTTCCACCTGCTTGCTGCCGCCCAGTGGTGTCCAGAAGGAATGCATGGTGATTGGTGGTGCTCAGTGCCTGGTGGTGCTTTCTACCTGCTGCCTGATGGTGCCAGGTGGTGCCTGGTTTCCACAGGTGCACACTGCTTGGTGTGTCTGGTGGTGTCTGCTGTGCTGTGATACCTCCTGCCTGATAGGGAAGCCCAGTGCCTGCTAGTGCCTAATGGTACATGGTAGGATGCCTGGTGGTGTTCAGTGCTTGGTAGTGCCCAGTCATGCCTGCTAGTGCTCACAAATATTCTTTAAATTTTATTCCTGCAATTTCAATTGAATTCAGCGAGTTAAGAATATAAGAAAACTTATTCATGTTGGTGGATTCATGTGTCTCTACACATTAAGATGGTCATCAAAGCATTATTGTCTTCACTGGAGTTTGATCTTCATTTGTTGAGCTTTTGGTAAATTAGCCCCAGAAGTAACATTCCTCTTTTCAATCCCTATAAATGTGCGATGATATCCAGAGAATGGGGGAGAAACTTTTACAGAAAGCAACTTCTTATAACGTTTGGATTGGAACCAGTCTTACATTTTCTGCAAGCTTTCTGCTGTTCTTCTGCATTGTATTCTGTCAAATTGTTCGTGTGAGGGTAATCTCATTTCTAACCCTGAGAAATAATTCTGGCATTAAAACACTAGTGATCTCAGAGTGATAACATTCTCTTTTCTCAAATTCAAGTGCTGAGAAATCATTTTAAGACTGAAAGTTTAATATACAAGAATAAGCAAACCTATTTTATATATCAAGCTAAAGGTGTCCCCAAAAGGTTATACTGCAAGTTGTGACCGACTGTAGGGTGCGGTGCTCATTCCCGTTTCTAAGCTGTTAGACCCAGCGTTGTCCAAAGACACTTCCCCGGTCATGGGGCTGGCATGACTGCTGAAGGCACTCTAAATATAAATGCTTATTTAAATAAATAAAATTCTTGCAGTGGAAATACTTGCAGTGGAAATTGGATGTAATTTGAAAATTGGATGGTGGCTAGTAAGAGATTTTGGAGAGCTCCAAAATCTTGCAGCATCAATATGATACCTTTTCATCTTGTGATATTTTTAGGGTTGTAAATATGATAATGTCTTCATTTGTTAATTCTAATACATTTTTGTTTTGCTTTTTTTCCTAATACATTTTTATTCCTTTTGTTTTCATAGGATTCAGACCTTCGGAGTGCACTGTTGCTGGAACAAGCAGCACACTGTTTTATAAATATGAAAAGTCCCATGGTTAGAAAATTTGCCTTTCATATGATATTGGCAGGCCATAGATATAGTAAAGCAGGACAGGTAAGCACATTTTCTGCATATTATGAAAGAAAAATAGTTTATCTAACCTTCCAGTTGCCGCAGTTGTGCTCATTTTGAGTAAGGAATCTTGTTTTAATCTGCGCTGTCTGAAGCCCTGACAAAATGAGATCCACACATCTCAGAATTCAACTTTTGTGGAAGTTCAGAAATGATGGGCAAAATCCAGAGCAGTTACGGGTCCATGCAGTTAGGTCACCCTTTAGTGTTATCTTATGGAAAGTCACCTTAGCTGCTCTGGAGCAAGAGCTTAATTTGACTTTAGGATATGGGCCGATATTTGACATCCTTGTCAAGCATCCTAAAATGCCAGTGAGCTGTAGCTCAGCCAGTAAAAGTGTCCGTGCAGCTGCATGAACACTTACAGAGATATAGTTTAGGGTGGGTGAGTCTGGAAGAATTGCAGAACAAATTTAGTTTCTCTGTATAATCTTTGTTCAAGTAGGAAATGTATAAGGTTGACCTTAGGATCCCTTCTGTATTTTTATAACTACATTGAGTTACAAATGTTAACTATAGAGTTATGAATGTTTGATACTTGATCAGTGTTAATATGTACAGTGAAATGTAGCATTTCATTTTGCATATGCCCTACTTGAATGAAACATATTATTCTGTGTCTTAGAGGGGGAAGTTTAAAAACTGAAGTGTTAAAATTGAGGGTGGGAAGGGAATTAGAGAATTAGAGGTACTTGGGTACATAGGGAATTAGAGAGAGGTACTTGAATCCTACAATGACATAGGGAATTAGAGAGAGGTACATAGGGAATTAGAGAGAGGTACTTGAATCCTACAATGACATGTCAGTTTGGTTTTTGACAGTGAGCTAAGCTGTGATGTTTTGCTGCCACAGTCCTTCCCACCCTCCACCCACACTTGCGGAGCTCCCAACTCCCTTGTAGGATTTGGAAAGTACATCAATAATTTCCAAACTGGAGACTACTTGGCTCCTGGAAAGGCTTCTCTGGCGTGAATGGAGCATTGCAGACCATCTGGAGCCTGCCTGTCTTGCTGCTGATCTCCCCCCAAACTCTGCTCCAGTCAGGCACACCTGTCCAGATGGGGTGACGGAACCTAGACACTGATCTACTTGGCTGGAGAACCCAGACACTGATCAAACTGGCTGGAGTACAGTTTGGTGGAGATAGGTTGTGCAAAAAGAACAATTAATGCCAAGCTCCAGTCTAGTGGTGAGGGATAAGACCAAGCACTAGATCTGGCCCACACACTAGAGTCTGGAGTGTTTTGCTCTAGACCAGTGGTATTCAGGCATTTCAGCCTGGGACTCCATTTCAAATTTAGAAATCAGAGACCCTGTCAAACATAACGGGATGTGACATCACTGAGGTGCCATGTCTTCCATGTCTACTTGGAAATGTCATATTGTATTCAATGAGACTTGCTTCCAGAAAAGCACATTGCCACATTCCAAGATGGTGGACCCCACCTTTTTGCAACCATCCTGACTCAAGGTTGCGACCCCCACTTTGAGTATCACTGCTCTTGACCATATTATATCAAAAGCTAATATACTTTACAGTATTTTTAGAGTGGTAGGCCTTCTAGTCATACTCATGTTGATCCATGGGGTTCTGTTCAACAGAGGCTGTAATCTGCATAGACTTGAATTAATAAATTAGAGCCCCTTTAGAAGTTGTTCTCAGGATTGGGAGGTTGCATTCATCTACCTGAGCCGCAGAATGTCTTCTAAATGGAAATGACAATATTTGGTTTCCTGGAAACTGTAAGTTGATATTTTTAAGCCCTTATAAAGCATTCTGAGGCCAGGAAGCTGTTGGTCACCTCCCCTGCCACACAACAACAGATAACATGGACTGGACCCGGCTGTATGTAGCAACATTCCTATATTCCATTTGTGTTGTCAGTCACCGTGAATGGAAAATAAAGGAAATGTTAGTTGAATTGTCCTTAATTTAATTAATCACTAACTGCAAGAAGTAACTGGTACTCATACCAGTATCCCTCATTATGCACTAGGGTTCTGTTCTGGAATCTCCTATGGATAAAAAATCTATGGATTAAAAAAGCCAGTAGAAATATAATTTTAAAACGACTTTCAGGTTTCTTGCTACTAATGGCATAAGGTCATGCCTTAATATCTGCAGGGTTTGATTCTGGGACTCTGCTGATACAAAAAAAGTGTTTTAAAAAGCAGTTAAAAATAAAAGTTTATTCCTTTACAATTCTTGAAAAACGCAGTTTCTTAATTTTTGTAGAGAGGCAGTGTGCAATTACAAATGTCCAGGACCCCCTGCCCTTTTACGGTTCAGTTGACAAATTGAATCATTGCTTAAATGACTGCCTTACAACAACAGTAAAACAGTCTTTTAAATTGTGATTTGCAGTGGTCATTCATGTTGAGTCAAATCTGTAGATAAAATATATGTGGATAACAAAATAGGACCTGTACTGGATTTTTGCTATCTCCTTGTTTTGATACATTAGCATAAGTGAACAGTGAAATGGCAATTTCTTGGTATGTTTCATTGTGAAAATTAAAGATTTAATAACAAAAAACATTTTTTAAAAAACTCTTTTAAAACTGTTCTGCATTTCTGCCAATTCATCTCTTACTTCATCCTGCATAAAGCTTTTTAGATCTTTTAAAAATAGCATTCTTTACTGAGATATAGTTTTGTAGTCAAGGTGTTTAGTCTAAAACCATTTGTTACAGCTTTGGCATGTGGAATGTTTGATGTCTCTAAATTTTATCTTGCAGAAGAAGCATGCTTTACGATGTTATTGTCAAGCCATGCAGATTTATAAAGGGAAAGGATGGTCACTTGCAGAGGACCATATCAACTTCACTATTGGTCGTCAGTCTTTTACACTTCGACAGCTTGACAATGCTGTATCTGCTTTTAGGCATATTTTGATAAATGATAGCAAGCAAACTGCTGCTCAACAAGGGGCCTTCCTCCGAGAATATCTTTATGTTTATAGGGTAAGATACCAGTCTTCAACCTCAGTGGAATCTTAACCTGCAAATTAATCAGTATTAACAATAGGGCCAGTGTCACTCCATTTCTCACATCCGTGCTTGAAATGTGCTGTCTGTTTCATTTCCTGGGGCTTTTGGCTTAAGAGGTGGTGATAATTAGTTCAAACTACCCCTGCATGCACTACGAATAACTTCTTTAAATTTAATATTAGTGGCATGTGTCAAGGACAGGTGGAACAAACTATCCTTCAGTTTGATTAAGCTACATTTCTGGAAAGAGGATGCAATATGTGCACTTACAGATCATAGAAAGACAGCCCAGCAGACAAAAGTATTGTCAAAGCTTTCATTGTCTCTAAAATGTTGCAGTTTGAGCAATAATGGCACACTCTTGTAGCTTGTGAGGATTACTGGAATGCTACATTTACTGCTTTCAGCACTTGATGTCTGAAGTGGAAAGTCCAGCTGGCACCCTTCTCCCATTAACTAACACATGTTATTATTGTACATATATTATGCATATTATTGCATATTATTATGCATATATTATGCATATTATTGTGCATAACTCTCATGCATATCAGGGAGGCATCCATAGGAAAACTTCCTTGCAAAACTGTTTCTTGTGGATGAAATGAATCTGTTCCACATGTATAGTGTCACAGGCATTTCATTCCATAAAAGGTCCCCCGCAGATTAACTGCCAGTCATATCTGACTCTAGGGTACAGTGCTCATTCCTGTTTCCAAATCTTTACAGCCTGAGTTGTCCAAAGACATTTCTGTGGCCATTTCTACCACAGCCCATTCCATAAAACTATATCATAAAACCAGTAAACTTGTCATAATGAGTTTTTTTTCAAATAACCACCCAACCTACCAGAATTTCTTTGCAAGCCATAGATGTTAATGAACACAGAAGTCATGTTCAGTGTCAAAAAGTTGTTTTAGGTGTGCCTAAGTTGGGCATCTGTGTCCTTTTCATTTGATCAAGAGTCCCCTTCCATTGTCCTCTCAATACAATACTGTTTGCTGCAACAACTATTCAAAAACTGCAAACTGACAAGGGCTCAATTATGCTCCTGCCCAGGCTACACTGCACTAAGACAGCAAAACCTCCTTGAGCACATGAAACATTGTGCATTTAAATTAGTTGCATTTAAACTGAGCACCTTCATATTGTTTATGCCAAACTGTTCTATGCCAAACAATGTCCTTTTGGTGGGGACAGAAATTCTAGCACTGAATTTGCACTAGACATTTCTGATGTTCTTGTATTTCATGATATCAACTTCTAGATACAACTTGATGATATCAACTTCTGAAACATTAGCATGGGTAAAAGCAGTGCTTTTTTCTTTGGGGAAAAAAGGTGCCAGTACTCACCATGAAGATCTTATTACTGTTTCCCAGTCCATGTTTACTCAGGCATGTTTACTCAGGAGTAAGTCTCTTTGCAGTCCATGGCATTCACTGCCAGCCCGGCAAGTTTGGCTAGGATCACAGCTCCAGCCACCTCCCCCACCCACTCCATGTGTCCTACCTCAGTCTCCACCTCTTACCCCAAGGCACTGTCTACCTTAGCCATTAAGCTTACAGAGCCAAGTCTAGAGGGAGAAGGATAATTAATTCCTCTTCAGAGCCCTGTCTGCTAAGAAGAATCAATTATGCTCCTTACCAGGCTGCGCTGGTGGCAGATACTGCAGCAGGCCCAGGATGCCATCCTGTCCATGCTTACCTGGGAGTAAGCTTCATTGACTGTAATGGGACTTGCGTCTGAGTATATATGCCTAGGGTTAGGCTCCCAGTCTCTTCTTCCTTTCTCCACTTGCTGCTTGTAGCAATATGCTCCCTATATCACTGAGGGAGGCTAATGGTTTCCAAGGTACTTGGGGAAGTCACAGATTTTGACCCCAACATTCATTTAGAGGCAAGCCTAGGCATGTGTATTCAGAAGTAAGCCCCATTATAGTTAATGGAGCTTACGTCGAGAAAAGTGTGGGTGGGCATGTCTACTCAAAGGTAAGTCCCACTGCATTCATTAAAGCTTACTCCCAGGAAACTGTTCTTAGAGATCTGTCCTCTTCATGTCTACTCAGAAGTAAGTCTGAAATGGGAGTTGCTGAGATGTGGGAGGCATGTAAAATGTGGTGCTTGGCTGCCTGTGGGCAGCCAGGCTGACTAGGATCTTTCCAGGATGGCGACAGGTGCCCAGGTTGGGCTCTCATCAGATTATTTGGAGGAACAAAGTTATCATCCCATGTGTGGCTGCTGGAGATGGTGCTGGTTAAATAGGTGCTGGGAGCAAGACAGAGCCATGAGAGGGAAGGGAGGGCATTGTAACGCGCAGGCATGATGGACATCTGATGAGCATCCCTATTGCGAGTTGGTTTGCAGAGAAGCTGCTCAGTGTCATGGTCAGCAGACCTCAGGGACCCTCTATTGTCACCCCGCAATAGAGGCGATGGTGGGGAGGGATGGAAGGGAGGAGACAATCCAGGCCTGGTTGTCGTAGGTCCACTTTCCTAGTGCTGAAGATTTCCTAAAGGTACCAGTACACGGTACTGTTGCATATAGCCAGAAAAAAAGCACTGGGTAAAAATAAAGCACTGCTTCTTTCTTTTGTAGTAGATTTCTTGAAAATAGTAGTGAAACTATAATTTTTTTGTCGGGTGTGTGTGCCCCCCCCCCCCGAGAAAGCTCAATAAGTGAATGCTGTGATTGACATGGTTAAAATAGCAATGTTATAATCATACAATGATCCAGATCAGTGGTCTTTGGCCATTTCAGCCCAGGACCCCCTTTCAAGTCTGTCTAGGACCTCCCTGTCAAACTTGATATCCCCCATGCGGGACACAAGGCTAAAAAAGAGGACCTGTCCTGGAAAAAGAGGACATATGGTTACTCTGCCCCCAAGTCCTCATGCTCTCTCCCACCCCACTGTCCCCAACCCCACAGATCCTCTCTTATCCCCAACTTCCCCCAACCTCCACCTGCGGTTTCAAACATACACATCTTTCATCCCATGCACTCATTCACATACCCACAACATTCATACCCACCCTGTGCACTCACACGCACACAACACATGCATACACATGCACACACACAATCCATGCACCCCATGCTCCTGGGCACTTGTTAGGGCTCAGGCGGCACCTGCAGCAAGAAACCCTTGTGGAGCAATGGAGGTTGGCTTGGGAGCTCTGTTTTGATGCACTCCCTCCCAAGCCTAGCTGCCCCCTTCTTTCTGAGAGCAGCCCCCCCTCAAAATGTAGGACACCCAAACAAAAGTGTTTGCTTACTCATGAGTAAACACGGGTGTGCTGTTTGCATTTAATGGCGCTCAATGTAAAGGGGAAGCTTGGAGGCTGTAACTTCCTTTTTGGGGGGCTGCGCACATTGGATCAGGACCCTTCTGGTGTGCTTGGATTACTCTCAGCCTGCCTTTTCCAATGGACTATGGCATGTTTGCCTACTTGTAAGTAAAGCCGCAATATACATTGCTTTGATTTTTCCCATGCATTTCCTACGCATACGAGTATTTTTGCTTTTTGGTTTTTTGGCCATTACTTTTGATAGGAGGGAGCTATTTCAAAACAGACTGTTGCATTGGATTCAGTTCTTCAAGACAAATCCAACAACATATGACATATGATAGTGCGCACCATCACAAAGTTGATTTTGGGGGGTTTCTAGGACAAGATGGTGGTCAGTCAGTCTTTGCGACTCCCCTGTTGGGGGTTCGCAACTCCCACTTTGCAGGTGACTGACCCAGATGTTTATTAGTTGTATGTCTATGTATACACTAGCGAAAACATAGCTACCTTACAGGAATTAAATTTCCCTCTTCACCATCAACCCCATGCATTTCAGCCCCCCCCCCCCCATGTGCACTGCCCTCCTAGTGTATCAGCTGGATGTTGATCAGTGAAGAAAAACATGTTGCACCCCTTCTCACCCTTTAGACTAACAAAGTGTACCCGTGTTTTGGGAATAAAATACCCATGTGCATCACCCTCTCCCCATGCACCCTCCCTAGGCGCTGGGCACCAAATTGGCTGGATGTTGATCAGAGTCTTCAATGTGAAGTATAGGACAAAAAAAGTTGCACCTCTTTTCATTAAATTTCTGGACGTTAATTCTTGGTGGGTGTTGATGTCACATAAAGAACACCCTCTCTGAATTTCATGCTTCTAGGCTTCTAGGTCCAGGGTTTGAGTAGAGCCTTGCTCAGTCAGGGACTCTTCAGTGGAAAATATAGGGAGGAAAACACATTCACCCCCTTCCAGTTGGAATTTCCGAAAACTAGTTCTTAGTGGGTGCCTCACAGAAGGAGCACCCTCCCCAAGTTTCATGCTTCTAGGCCCGGCTGTTTTGGTTGAGCATTGATGAGTCAGTCAGTGACTTTTCAGTTTTAGATATTAAAATCTTCCATCCTATCACTTTTGTGCTTTTATGTATACCTTTGTGCACTTTTTCTTAAACGTCCCTCACTTTCACCATTTTCATTATTCTTTATTCTTATTCTTATTCTTATTATGATCTCAATCATTCAAATGTTAATTCAAGCTGTTTTTTTTTTTGCTTGCAGAATGTAAGTCACCTGTCACCTGATGGACCTTTACCACAGCTTCCTTTGCCCTATATTAATAGCTCTGCAACACGAGTGTTCTTTGGACATGATAGACGGCCAGCAGAAGGTTAACACATCTGGATTAATTTTATTATCATAGATTATTATCCTGTTTCCTTGTTGATTATACAGCAAAACTGTAGAAAATTTAGGAAAAACATTCCCTGGACCCTACCTATCAAGAATTGTTTGTGATTGCACTGAATGTGTGGTATAAAATTCCATGTAAATTGAAACCCAAAGATGTAAGCGATTTCCTACAGTATAGCTAGATGTTTGATCTGGGCTTGATTCTTCGACCTTATTCTTCAAGCATGTACAAAATAAGTATCCAAGGAAATTGCAATTAAATTTTGTACCTGCTGCTAGAATGGAAATATGAAATGAGCGAGGGAGTAGATTTTCTCCTTGACATACTGAAGTAACCGTTATTTTTAACATTCTTATGTAGGTGAGAAACAGGCAGCGACACACATAAGCCTTGATCAGGAATATGACTCTGAATTTTCGCAACAGTGGAAGGAGCTTGAAGAGCAAGTTGTGGTTGCAGCTAACAAAGGCACAACGCTTTCTAACTTCCAACCAACACAGTATTGTCTGAATAGATACTCGGATAACTCTAGATTTCCACTTGGTGTAGTAGAAGGTAAAATTTGTTGTGCAGACTTGGAAAAATAACAATGGCGTAAACATTACATTATTTCAGTGAAGTTGTTATATGGTTTGCACTTGCAGTTCTAAACTATTAACTATGAATTGCATGAAGAGTTTTCACATCTTGGGAGATACCTTGTCTAAACGTGTGTAACTTCTTTTTTCAATAGAACAAATAACAGTGGAAGTAGCTTTTAGAAACCCACTGAAGGTTCCACTTTTGTTAACTGACTTGTCGCTACTTTGGAAATTCCAACCAAAGGATTTCAATTCAAAGAATAATGGAGAAATGAAAGAGCTGGTAAGTAATTTGAAAATGACATATAACAAGGGTGGCAAAACCTGCTTAATGCAAGAGCCATATATGGTATACTTTAGGTGTCTGAAAGCCAGAGAAAGCTTGAGAGCTGCATTTAATAATTTCTTTAATTTTTATTTACTTACCATGATAACTAGACAGTTTATATCCTGTAAATAATTATAAAACTTGACAATTGACAATACCTTATAATATCTTTAATATCATCTTTATCTTCTTTAGTAATTGTAATATAAAAATGAACTCAGCCATCATATTTCCAAGAGCCACATCTCAAAGAGCTGCACATGGCTTGCAAACTGCAGTTTGGCTACCCCTACATATCACTGTTAAGCCTTCCTACGTTCTTGTTTTTAGTGTTGAACCATGAATTGATTAACACATTTACATGCTAATTTGAAAAAATAATTATTGCATCTTCTACCCTAACTGCTGGGTTTTAAGAAATACCTGGCAAAAGTGTTGAGAAATCATGATGTATTGAACAGAAATGGGTTTTTACAGATCGTTGTTGTTGTGCATGTGTTTTTTTAAGGAAACTTGTGGGAAAGATCTGATTGGAACTGAAGTCATATCAGAATTCTTGATTAACAGTGAAGAAACAAAAATGGTAGGTAGTTGACTATAAAATGTGTGTGTTAATAAAACCATTGTCTTCAAATAAATTGTGGTAGTTAATTTTCTGTAGAGTATGTCAGTTTTAAATAATTTACTAGATGAATTTGGTATGTATTTTGTTAATCATGGTAGTAGGCATTAGATATTGGAGTTGCTTTAAAATTATAGCAGTTCAGAATTTCTATGAGTTAACGTCTAGATGAATTTTTTTTTTGTTGAGTCTGTGGATATCTTAAACATAGCTTCCATTCTGAGCAGAGCCAGTGGCAAAATCATTGCCTATGCTTCATGTTATAGATTTAAAACGCTCTCTTTTTAAAACATCCTCTGATAAATAATAACCAAAAGAGAAGCTGTTTAAATTCGCCCTTTAAGACAAAGAGTCTTGTAGCTTGGAAAGGTCTTTTGGAGCCTTGAAAGCAGACATCAGGTTTTAATACCTGTAGTGGGAGAGGCAGTTCTCCTTGTTCCAGAGAGCATTCAGGCGAGAGTCCTCGCATGTGTGCTGAACACTCCCTATTCTGTTTATGCAGCAGCCATCAAGCTGTGTGTCATCAGCACCATGGTGCAGATGATCTATCTGAAGGATTCGGCCAACAGATGCGGGAGAAGGACAAGGATCGGTATAGGGGTAGAAAAACATCCTGAATTCTCATCCCAGGCTGAGATTCATACCAGCAGGCTCCTCAGAGTTACATCAGAAACAAAGCTGACATACCTTTGAGACATGCCATTACAACCTTGCAGCTTCATTTTTTCTGTAACCGTTTTGTGAATGTTTTGTTGAAAAGCAGTATATAAATCTGTTGATGTATTAAAACATTTCTGGTTTTTGGAAAAACTGGCAAGAAGCATTAGAAGGTTTTCTGAGGGATGGGAAGCCTGCACATGGCATCTTCTGGATGCGAGGTGACAAACCCTCTTTGGAGGATTACAGGGCCCTGATGAGCTCTTGGAGGGATGGAGGTTTGCTCAGGGGCAATGGGCCAGATGTAGACTTGTTACGGACCACATGTGGCCTGTGGGCCAGAGTTTGGATACTCCTGAACCAGATGGTGTAAATGGTAGGACTTGAGTCATTCATGTCTTCTGTTGTCTGCAAACTAATTTTAAACCTTAGTTATGTTTCTCGGGCTGTCCATTTGCCATAGCTTCTTGTTGAAACAGTCTTGGCTGTTGTGCTGTTCCTTTTTCTATGGCTTGTTCTAATAAGTTATCCTTCGTTTGTAATGTCTGGGTAACAAAAAAAAACAAAAAAAAAAACAAAACTTCACACTGAAAACTGGTCTGCTTTCTCAGCCCAGGACATCTTTTCTCAACTTAGCTGTACTTCTCTCCTTGAAAGAAACAGAACATACATGTATTATAGATAGCTTCTAAGGTTCAGTTTTCTGTAACTATGGCACATAAGTACTCTACTCTAGCAACAACAAAAATTTAACGTATCTCCACAGGCAAGACTAAAGCTCTTTCCCCATCAAACAGGGGAGCTACACATTCTGGGAGTCGCTTACAATCTTGGCACTATTCAGGGCACTACAGTGCTAGATGGAATAGACCCTTCTGATGGATTACATATAGGTAAGGGTGCTAAATATTTACTTCAAGATAAACTGTGATGGGTTTTGTATTTGACTGTGATACCTTACCGCAATGCTTCTCAAACTTTTTACCCACTTCATTATCTACAGCAGTCACTTTGTACCCCAGAATGCCTTACAGTTTCAACATCCACCCCCAAACCCTTGGCCTAGAAGCATGAAATTGGGGGAGCGTATTCCTTCTGTGATGTAAGGACCAACTGAGAACAGATTTGTTGTCTGCTGCCCAGTGTGGTCCACTGTTCCTGGTGTCCAACAAGGATGCCATGTTCTCAGTAGGGATGCCTAGTCGTGCCCACTGCTGCCCTGCGGTCCCTGGTCCCTGGAAGGGGGTCCAGTGGTGCCCACTGCATGGTGCCCAGTAGGGATGCTTGGTGTCCACTGTGTGCCTGCTGCCTGGTGATGTCTGCTGCCTAGTGCACGGTACGGATCCAAGGTGTCCACTGGTGCCTGCCACTGCCCTTGGTACTGCCTGGTGCCTGCCACTCAATACCCGCCACCCAATGCCCAGCAGTGTATGCCATTGCCCAGCTATGTTGGTACCTACAGATATTCTTGAAATTTTACTCCCTCAATGACAGGTAAATTCCACTAGTTGGCAATAAAGTAATTTTGTGACTGACACTGAAAACCTCTTCGGAGTGGTTTGGGTAAATATTTTCATTTTTTATGTGTAAATAAATGGTCATTATATGCCTGATCTTAGCCTCGTCTCAAGTTGAAAATCAAAACTCTTCATTTGCTGCACTTCAAAAACCTGTTCATTTTGTTTTCAGGAAAATATATATCTAATGGAATGTCAGTACGAGGGCGTCAAGATTTGGAAATCCAGGGCCCTCGCCTGAATAACACAAAAGAAGAAAAAACATCAATTCAGTATGGACCAGACCGACGATTGGATCCAATTATTACAGAAGAAATGCCTTTGCTAGAGGTACAGCTGATCATTGACAATATATAGGTGTGTGTGTGTCACATAACAATCAGGGATATATTCTCTAATCCCTGTCAAGCAATCGGTTAAGTCTAATTCAGCCTAATCTATTGCCTTTGTGTCCCTGCTAGACACTCATTGGCTACTCATGTTACTGGAGACTGATTGCTTCTTTACTTTCAGAACCGCTCTCTTATAGAAATAGACACTGTTATAGGCTATGGAAGACCTGATTGCCTCATTCAGAACCTCTTTGTTGTACTTTGACTACATCATGTATGTGGTCCTATGTTAAGTTCTGTATACTGACCTGTTTCTTTTGGAATGTGTTGAGCAGTCTTCTGTTGGTTGCCTGTATGTATTCCATGTTCATTGAAATCTGAAATTGATATATAGTACACATATTTCAAGTCTTAAGTAAGCATACAATTTTTTTAATTTTTTATTGATGCATAATATATTTACACATATTTTTCTCTCATATTTACATCATTATACATACACATCATTTTCCCCCTGTATATTCCCACCCCCTTAAAGAAAAAAAAGCAACCATTTAATTTTATAACTTCAGCCATAAGCACACCTTTTGGATTTTTACAAAAGTAACATTGTTGGCTCCCCCTTCTCTTACTCATTCTATATATCTTGACCATTTCTTTCTTATCTCTAATTTATTTTCTTCCCATGACTTATCCTGTCTCAATGTTGACAATATATCTGCTTGTATCAATTCATATAAATAGGAGTTCCATCTTTCTACTGTCCATTTTAACACATCCTTCCACCTATATACTATAACTGCCTGTGCAGCTAAAATCATAACTTTAAATAAATTCTGTTCAGATTTTTTTACGTTATTGTTTCCCAATATTCCCATAAATAGCATTTTCCCAGTCATCTCCAACTTAATATTACATAAACCTTCCACCTTTCCCAAAATTAACTTCCAAAACTGATTTGCCTTAGGACATGCCCACCAAAGATGTACGGTAAATAATATCCCTTTTCTTTTATACAATGCCAACAAGTTGGGTTCATTCCCTTAATCATAAAGGATAATTGAGGTGGTGTCCTATACCATTTTAATATTAATTTCAATTCAATTTCTCTGAATTTTTCCAATTTTATCTCCATAATTCCTTTCATTAATCTTTCTACTGTACTGTCAAATCCACCTCTCTTTCCCACTTGGTTTGTATTATCCCAGACATATAATCTTTATCCTTATTCATTAAGTTATATAACTTCCTTGCAATACCCTTCTTATTATCATCCTTGGCGCAAGTGGCTAAGACACTGTGCCTGTTAATCAGCAGGCCAGGGTTCGAGACCAGGGTCGGCCCCACAAGACAGGGTGAGCTCCTGTCCTTAGCCCAGCTCTGCGACGCCAGCTGGATCCAATCGTATTGGCTCTGCCTTTCCATTGGACTAATTCAGTGGCGTGGAGAGGGGGGATTTGCTGCTTGGGTAACAGCCTAGCCTCCATAACAATCCAACCCAGGCTTTCGTGCTTCGCATGCAACGTATGCAGCGCTGAGCACGATACCATAGTCTGCACAGACTGACGGAGGCCTGCTTAATACTGTATATTTTTTCTAAAGATGTATCATCCTTATTTAATGTTCCACTATAGTTCCTCTGTTACAGAATTTTATATACAGACATAATCCTTAACCAATATTGTCCTCCAACTTTCTGTAATAGTTCTTGTACCGGGATCAAAGTCCTTTGAGAATTATATACATCCTTCACTCTAAAATAACCATTTTCTCTTAACTTCTTCCAGAATATTTTCTCAACATTTTTAAATTCTTCAGTTAGGGATTCAAGTGGAGTCCATTTAGAAAAACTTGGCAACCACTTGGTTTGTAGTTTCCCCCAAATTTTTAGTGCTGTCTGTCTTGGGCCTATTGTGTTTTTAATTTCATTTTTAACCTTCTGTGTAAAAATTCCAAATTTACCTGCTCCTTTATTTATAGAATCTTCCCATCTCACCCATTTATCCAAACTATTTCCAACAACATCCTTATTTGAAACACTTCATAGTAACTTTCCGGTTGTGGAATACCCCATCCTAAATCTTCCTGTGGTGAATAAATCACCTTCCTTACTGTTCTGGCTTTCTTTCTTCCAAATATCCAATTTTTTAATTCTTGGTCCCATGAAGCTAATCGCTTCTTGGAGATCCACTCTGGAAGTACTTGAAATAAGTATAACATTTTAGGTATTATAAACATTTTAATAGCCCTTATCTTCCCTAAGATACTTAAATATTTATTATTCCATTGGACAAGATTTTTTGTAATTTTCTCCAAGTTGTTTTATAATTTGTTTCCATCAAACTTGTGATATTTTTTGTTATTGTTATTCCCAGATATTTTAATCCCGTAATTCCTAGTTTCATACCTGTTAGCTTTGCTATTTCTTTTTGTTCCTTTAAATCTACCCTTTTGAACATAATCTCTGATTTTTTAATGTTTACCCCTAGGCCTGAATATGATTTAAAATCCTCTAAAATTATCAGTAATTCTCTTAAAGCTTCCAGAGGATTCCCTAGCACCAGTAATATATCGTCTGCGTATAGATTTAATTTAATTTCCTCCTTATCTACCTTATATCCTCGTATTCTGATACTATTCCTGATTCTATCCACTAAGGGCTCCATTGCTAAAGCAAACAACATTGGAGATAGAGGGCATCCTTGTTTTACTCCTCTCTGGATCAATACTTCCTTAGTGTGATCATCATTAACTTTAACCATAGCTTTTCCTACCCTATAAATTTCTTTTACTGCATTCAAACAAGGTCCTTCAAAACCAAATTTTTCCAAAACTTGAAATAAATATCCATGATTTAAAGTATGAAACGCTTTGTAAACATCTAGTTTCAAAAGGGCAAATCTTCCTTCAGTGTTTCCATGATATAGAGCATTAATCACATTCCTTATAGGGTGTCCAATATACCTCCCCTTTACAAAGCCATATTGATCCTCTCCTACTAAACTTGGGAGTATTTTCTTCAATCTATTTGCTAAAATTTTTGCAAAAATTTTGTAATCCTGGTTAGCCAGGCTAATAGGCCGAAATGAATTAGGATCCATTGGGTCTCTCAAAGGTTTCAAAATTGTCATGATTTCAGTCTTTCTCCATGAATCTGGGGCAATCCTTCCCCTCATTACCTTATTAAACAAACTCTGCATTTCCGGAACTATTGGAGTCCCCACCATTTTATAGAATTCTGCAGTGAGTCCATCTAAACCTGGTGACTTTTGATTTTTTAAATTTTTTATAATGCTCAAAATTTCTTCTTGCGTAATATCTTCATTTAAAATTGTCAATTCCTGTTTAATTTTGTTAACTATAGCTTCTTCAAATTGTTTTCCTTCCTCAGCTTTAAATAGCTTACTATAAAATTTTTCAAAAATCTCTCTTATTTGTTTATCCTTAAACACGTTGGTGCCTATTTCATTTTTCATGCACACTGTCTTTTGTCTTTCCCTTCTTTTCTTCAAATAGTTTGCCAATCTCTTCATCGAATTTATATTTATTCTCTGATATTCATTCTTCACTAGTATATCTTTTTTCCATAGAGAGAGATTATCTAATTCTTGCAGTTCATCTTTTAACCTATTCAGCTGTTCTTGCGTTTGTCTTTCAAACTTCCTTTTTAACCTTCTCTGTAGTTCTGCTATCTCCTTTAAGTTTTGTTCTCTTTTCATATTCATTTTCCTCCTAAAATAAATTTCTTTAGTGATGCATATTCCTCTAATAACTGCCTTTGCTGCATCAAAGATTATATCTTCCTCTGCAGACCCTTTATTTTCCTTAAAATACTGTTGGATCCCTCTTATTAAATCTTCCATATCCTTTTGTTGCAAAAATATTTTAGGATTATATCTCCATCTTCTAACTTTTTGCTTTTCCTTCAAATCAATCTGAGCTGTAAGTGGTACATGATCCGAAATCCATATAGCCCCTGTTTCCACTCTATTGATTTCCATATCATTAGTTTCTTTCACTAAAATGTGATCAATACAAGAGAATTTTTTATGCCTATTTGAGAAAAAGGTGGGATGTTTTTCTTCCTGCAAGAGGCTAAATACCTCTTTAAGTCTCCATCTGTTTAACTTCAATTTCTTATTATTCATAATATCATTGTTAAAATCTCCCACTATTAACAGATTATCTTCAGTGGTGGACCCAGCCTGCCCTAACAACCAGTTCTCCGGAAGTGGGCGGGGGCCAGGCTGGGTCAGGGGGCGGGGCCATGGTCAGGAGGCGGGGCGGGGAGGGCATGCCACCTTAACCCTTAGTTTACCAAAAAAATTGTATCACTTGTGACGGCATCAATCAGTATTAAGCCCCTGAGTTCAGTGTAATTTATTCCTATGCATTACACTTTGTTATGCTCTCAGGGGGAGTGTGTGCCACAAATTAGAACATAAAAGCATACGAAAAGCCTCCACTGGATCACACCAAAGACCCATCTAGTCCAGCTCCTGAATCACACAGCAGCCCACCAGCTGCCTCAGGGAGCACATATGACACTTGCATCTACGTGCCTCAGTACCAGCAGACACTACCACAAGTTTCACTGGTGGTACTCATACCACTGGTTGAGAAACACTGATCTACAGTTTAGGACCAGAGTCTGTGGTGTCCCCTCTGCAGGCTGAGGTTTGCCTCTAAGCCACTACTTAAGGCTACAATCATGTCCACACCTTCTTGTAAGTAAGGTCCATTAACTGTGATGGGACTTACCAGTATTTCTGAATGGTCATACGTAAGATTTGGGCTCTTGCTGGGATCCCAGCCTCTTGTTGGGAATATAACACTTGCATCCAGGTGCCTCAGTACCAGCAGACAACCTCAAGTTCCACAGGTGGTACTCATAGCACTGGTTGAGAAACACTGATCTACAGTTTAGGACCAGAGTCTGTGGTGTCCCCTCTGCAGGTTGAGGTTTGCTTCTAAGCCACTACTTAAGGCTACAATCCTGTCCACACTTTCCTGTAAGTAAGCTCCATTGAATATAATAGGACTTCTGAGTAGTCAAGCAAAGGACTGAGCTCTTAGTAACCTGCCTCTGGCTGCAATCCTATTCACTTTCCTGAGAGTAAGCTCCACAGACTCTAATGGGACTTACTTCTGAGTAGCCAAGAATAGGATTGGGCTCTAATGCTGCACTCCTCTGCACACTTTCCTGGGAGTAAGCTTTATAGATTGAAATGGGATTAACTTTTGAGTAGTCAGGCATAGGATTACAAGCTCTTAGAAACCAGCTTCTTTCCAGGGAGTAAGCTTCACTATTATAATGGAACTTACTTCTGAGTAGACAGTGATTGGGCTTTGAGGCTACACTCCTATCCTCACAGGGGAGTAAAACCTACTGACTTTAATAGGATTTACTTCAGAGTAGGCAGTGGACTGGGCTCCGGGGGGGGGGGGCAAGATGGGAACTGCATGCTGCCTGCTTATAAGGAAAAGGAGGACAATGAAGATTTTTTCCCAGGCAGAAGAGTGAAAAGAGGACCTGTCCTGGGAAAAAATAAAATTTATGAGAAGGCTGCATGCTGCCTGCTTGTAAGGAAAAGGAGGACAATGAAGATTTATTGTGGTCCTGGAAAAAAGTATGGATAATAAGAAGATTCCATGTTGCCTGCTCATAAGGAAAAGGAGGAGTAAAAAGAGGACCTGTCCTGGGAAAGGAGGACATATGGTCACTCAGTACTTGCTTCTGATCAGGCATGCAGAGTATTGGGCTCTGATGCTGCCATCCTATCGACACTACCTG
The DNA here is from genome assembly GCA_030015325.1 of Cryptoblepharus egeriae. Lineage (NCBI taxonomy): Eukaryota > Metazoa > Chordata > Lepidosauria > Squamata > Scincidae > Cryptoblepharus > Cryptoblepharus egeriae. Next base: position 42,001,779 of record JAREYC010000003.1, read on the forward strand.
GGAGTAAGCTCCATTGACTAGGATTGGACTTGTCCTGGGAAAGGAGGACATATGGTCACTCAGTACTTGCTTCTGAGCAGGCATGCAGAGTAAGTACTGAGTGACCATATGTCCTCCTTTCCCAGGACAAGTCCCATCCTAGTCAATGGAGCTTACTCCCAGGTAGTGTCGATAGGATGGCAGCATCAGAGCCCAATACTCTGCATGCCTGATCAGAAGCATTGGGCTCTGATGCTGCCATCCTATCCACCCCTACCTGGGAGTAAGCTCCATTGACTAGGATGGGACTAGGATAGGATTTACTTCAGAGTAGGCAGTGGAGTGGGCTCCTGGGGGGGGGGCAGAATGGGAACTGGGGCTATTTCTTCAGGTACCCCCCATACTTCCTGCCCTCAATCTCAGGTGGAGAGATTTCTCAGAGGGGCAGGATGAGGTGGGGAGATCTCTTGGGGGGGGGGGAGAGCAAAAGGTCTACAGTGTGGATAGGATTGCAGCCTGAGCCCAATCCTAACAGTGTCTACTCAGAAGTAAGTACCATTCAAGTCAATGGGGCTTACTCCCAAAACTGTGTGGTCAGGATTTTAGCCTTACAGTCCAATCCTATGCAGGCTTACTTAGAAGTAACTCTCATTCTAGTCAGTGGGGCTTACTCCCATGTAAGTGTGGATATGATTGCAGCCTCAGAGCCCAGTCCTAATCATGTCTACTCAGTAGAAAATCCCATTATAGACAGTGGGCTTACTCTCAGGAAAGTAGGCAGGGCTGGAGGAACAGGGCTGGAGGGAGAGATCCAAGCAATCCTCTGCCAATATCCTGAGAAATAAGTCCCTTTATAGTCAGTGGGCTTACTCTCAGGAAAATAGACAGGGCTGGAGGAACAGGGCTGGAGGGAGAGATCCAATCCTTTGCCAATCTCCTCAGAAGTAAGTCCCATTATAGTCAGTGGGCTTACTCTCAGGAAAGTCTGGATGGGAAAGTAGCCTCAAATCCTATGCTACTCAGAAGGAAATGCCATGATAGTCAATGGTAATTGCTCCTAAGAAAGTGTGGCTAGGATTGTGGCCACATGCTGCAGTCCTCTACTATACGGTGTGGCTTACTCCTGAGTAGTTCTCCATGCCTAGTACTGGGCTGCAAAGGCACCTGAGGAGGCAGGAAGGCAGGCAGGCACGGCCCCCACCAAAAGCCCTGGAGGAGCTCATTCTCACAACACTCAGAAGGGGAGGGAGGTTCAGAAGGGGAGGAGGGAGTGGAAGACAGACCCAGAGGCCCTTTAAGAGAAATTCAAACACACTGGCATGCAGTTGAAAGATGGCGACCCCCAATTAACAACCGGTTCGCTAACGTCAGCCCCTAATTAACAACAGGTTCTACAGAACCGGTGCGAACCTGCCTTAGCCCACCTGTGATTATCTTCATAAAAGATTGCAATCTTTGAAAGACCTGGGTCAAAAAAAGGGTTTGGCCTTTGTTAGGTGCATAAATATTTACCAAAGTATACTTCTTCGCATTCATAGTGAATTTCAAAAAAATAAATCTTCCCTCTTTATCTTTACATTGTTCCAGAATATTTATATTCAGTCTAGAATGGATAAGGATAGCCACTCCCCTTGCTTTGTTTGTTCCTCATGATTCTATTTGCAAACTCCAAACGGGAATTTAACAATGGTCTTAAATCTCTCTTACTTTTATGAGTTTCTTGCAAACACAAAATATCTATCCCTTTATCCTTTGCCATCTTATTTATTAAACAAGTTCTGAGGCCAATCCATTTACATTTAAGGAGAGTATTTTAATCACCCTCCCCATTTATGTTTGTAACATACCCCCCTGGTGTGCTTGCTGGTCTATTATTTACTGTTTTTTTCTGGTTGCTCCCACCCCCATAGTCCGAACATAACCCCTTCTTGAGTTGAGTAGGGATTCTAAAACCCCCCCTTTTCGTCCCTAAAAGTGAAATTCTGAGTACCCACTTACTCCCCCCTCTATAATTCATTTCTTTCAACCAACACTAACACAAATACAATTTTAACATAAAATATATACTATACTCTTGAAGAAAGCTTGCTCAATTCTTATTCATTTTTACAGTCACATTTTGCAGTCCATTTTACAGTCAGAGACAAGATTCCTCACTCCTCTTCTTCTTCTTCTGCTTCTTCTTGTTCTTCTACTCCTCCTGCCTCTTCCTCTGCCTGAAGATTATAGTTTATTTTAAATCTGTGAAGTAATTTTTCGGCTTCTTCTGGGTTGCTAGCTTTCAAAAATTTGCCATCTTCGAAGATTAGAATGCTAGCTGGGTATCCCCAGGAAAACAGAATACCATTCTCATGTAGTTTCTGAGCAAATGATTTCATAAGCCTTCTTTCGTATAAGGTTTCCGGTGATAAATCAGGGCGAAGAATTAATCTCTTGCCCTGAAAGAGTAAATCTTTGTTTTTCCTGAGTTTTCTCCAAACATAGTTCTGCATTTTCTCCCTTGAAAAAGCAATAACAATGTCTCTTGGCCTGCTGCCAGGCAGTGGTTTACGTCTCAAGCTGCGATGGGCACGCTCAAGGTCTTGTTCTGTTATAGAGATTCCACATTTCCTAAAGAACTCAATTAAAGTTTTTTCAAGGTCTTTAGCTGATATATCTTCAGTAATTCCTGATATTCTCAAGTTCTTACGTCTTTGGCTATCTGATAATGCAGCAACTCTTTTTTTTAATTGCTGTATTTCTTTCTCATTGTTTTCACTTATTTTAACAGCATTGTCTGCAACTGTCTGAGCTGTTTTTACATCTTCCACAAGTTCTTCAAACTTGGTTTGTAACTGCTTAATGTCTTGTCTGATATTTTTTTCCATATTGGTTATTAGCTCAGACAGTTCTTTAATCTCCCGCTTTGTAGCCATTTTGCTTCGTTATTTGTTATCTTGGGAGAAGGCTTTTAGATGTAATAAGCAAAAATAGACTCACCAAGTCTAAGCAGAATTTGCAGTTGCCTTTTCAAGGACTCCCTTGAAATTATTTATTTCTTCTTTCAAGCTTATCTTCCAGTTTTCTTGGTTGTGTTTAAAGTTTATCTAGAATATTTCCTGGAGGGCAGCGTGAAAGCGTCTATCCTCCTTGACGCATGCTCAGAACCCCAGTAAGCATACAATTAATCTCCTCTCAGCTTTATGGCGTTTTTTTCCACCAAGCTTAGTAAAAAGTGCTGAACACAGAGCTTTCGAAAAACAAGAAAACATTCTGCCTTTTTGTACTTATTACAAATTATTTTTATTTCCTCTCATGTTCTTGGTAACCTTTAAATTCTGCTTTTGTAAAAAGTACCAATAAAAGTTAAAATGGAATTTGGAAAACTGCTTGTATTTGAACTTCTAAGTCACATTGGGATTTCTGAATAAGTGGAGGAAAGGTGGGGTAGAAATATATATTGTATTTATATTGCTTAACAAGCACTAATCACTTAAATCAGTGGTTCCCAAACTGTGTGTCATGATACAATTTTTGGTGGTCGCAAAGGGTTGAGTAGTACTTCCAGGTAATGAAAAAATCAGAATTGTCTCAAGTACTTAAGCTATTAAAGAAAATCAAATTAAAACAACAACAACTATTAGTTAAATTAAAAATCAAAGCTATTGGTTATATTTGTCAATGGCTTTGTGATTTTTTACTTAAAAAGTGGTATATAAATACTGTTAATAATAACTATGGCTGCTAATTACTCTTGGAACAGCCCAGATCCTGGAGTTTGCAAGTTAGCTTTTGTGCCTCTTTGCATAGCAGTTAGCTAGCTTGCAAACTGTAAGAAATCAGAAAATACAGAGATATAAATGTATTAATACCTCCTAATAAGGAATTCCCAAAGAAACCCTAAGATTTTATGTTTTTCAGGGGAGAAATGGGAAAGCAAAGAGTTCATTCATTCTGGTTACACCTTTACAATAAATGGATCTAATTTTTTAAAAATCAACATTTCTTTCGAGAGTTCCTTTTAAAAAGTCTTATAAATCCAGATGTATCCTGAGAAGTCATTTTTAAAAGTGGGTCCCAGTGCTTAAGTTTCAGAACCACTGAATTAAATGTATTAGTGCTGTTTTTTCTACTTTGGAGACTGTCAACATGTTTATATTTTTCTCTTCCAATGTAGGTGTTCTTTATAAATTTTCCTACAGGGCTTCTTTGTGGGGAAATCCGGAAGACACATGTAGAGTTTATGAATGTAAGCAATTGTCCTCTGACTGGACTGAAGGTGGTTTCTAAACGGCCAGAATTTTTTACCTTTGGTGGCAATGGTTCCATTCTAACACCACTAAGCCCATCAACATCTGAACATTGCAGTGCTTACAAGACTGTTGTTACGCATTCTACCTCGGTGTGTTCCGTTATGACCTCAGCTGCCTCTTCACATTTTGGGGTTGGAATAGGCAATCAGCCTGAAGTGATAGATGTTCCGTTACCTGACTCAGTTCTTCTTCCTGGAGCTTCAGTACAACTGCCCATGTGGTTACGTGGACCAGATGAGGAAGGTGTTCATGAAATAAACTTTTTGTTTTACTATGAGAGTATTAGAAAACATTCAAAAATGTGGTAAGTTTTTTTAAATCTTCCATTTATTGTACAAATTCATTTTTAAATGCTCATTTTTACACAAACAGTACTTCAAAAACAAATGATGAATATTTAATGGCTCTCTAATGTGAAGTTCTGAACTGCTGAGTATTATGTTGACAGGCATAACATGACACACTAAAAGTGTTCCTTTCCACACATTCTGTGAGAATTCTTCCAGATTCTCAACTAGAAGTCTGTGGCTTATTTTTAGATTCACAATAAGCAACAAAGAAGCAAAACATTGCAATTTTTGGGTAGGTTGCAAGGTTGCAACATTGCAAGGTTGAGTGCTCCCTCTTGCCACTGATTAGGATTGGAGAAATCTCAGAACTTGGGATCTATTTGGGGATGCCTGATTAAAAGATGTCTTTGGCTGTTTATCCTCCTCTTCTGCCACTCTCAAATTGTCACATCCAAAGTTATTGGGGCGGGTAATTGGTTCTTGAGCCTCAAGAGTTGCATTTGATAGGTGCTGAGGCCTGCAGTAGGAGAGGACCTCCTTCTCTTTGAGTTTGATTCAATCCAGTGTCATTTTTTTAAAATTCTAAGAAATAAATGGCTGTGTAAAGCTAGAGGTTTATTTTTTTAGTAATAATAAAATAATGGGTGTAATCCTAACCAGTTTTCCAGTACTGGCATAGCTTGCCAGTGTGGCACAAGTTGCATCCTGCATTGTGGGGGCAGTCACGGAGGCCTTCTCAATGTAAGGCAATGTTTGTTTCTTTTCTCAGAGTTGCATTCCCCTTACATCAGTGCTGCAGAGTGGGTTAGGGTTAACACCGCCAGTAATGGTACTGCTAACAGACTTACTGTTCTGTTGTGTTTTCTCTTTATATAGGATATATTTATGTTGAGTTCACAACTACCCATATGTTGTTTCCAACTACTCAACTTACATAAGCATCAATTTATGTAAAGGCATTTTTAGGTAGATTGGGCAGTTCAAGAAGAGTCACTTGCATTCACCAATTTCTATTCTGTAAGGTTAAACTCACTTTGCTTAAACTGGGATTTTCCCCAACATACCGGGCACTCCTACTGGATACCAAATACCAAGCATTACAGGGCACTTGTCACCAGCAGGCAACACCGGGCACCAGGTAACACAGGGAACCAAATTGGTTCTTAGTGGGTTTTTACATTACAGAAGTAATAAGCATACGGAAGTCCCAAGGGGTTGGGACTGGGTGTTGATCAGACAGTCTTCAATATTTAGGACAAAAACAAATTATACACTTCTTTCAAACCCGTAGGGGTTAAATTTCTAAAAATCAGTTCTTAGTGGGTGCTCATGTTACAGAAGGAATACCCTTCTCAAATTTCAAGCTTCTCAGTCCAGGGTTTAGGTCAAGGCATTGATCCGTCAGCAGTTCTTCAGTGTAAAGTACAGTGATGCCTCACGTAACAAATTTAGGCTGCAATCCTAAAGACTCTTTCCTGGGAGTAAGACCCATCGAACACAATGGGACTTACTTTTGAATAGACATGGTTAGGATTGTGCTCTTAATTAGTTCCAGAGGCATGTTTGTTACGTGAAACATTCTTTATGTGAAGCGGATTTTCCCATAGGAAATAATGGAAACTCAGACGATTGGTTCCACAACCCCAAAAATATTCATATAAAAATATTAACTATATGTAAAAATGATGACAAAACACTGGAATTGAATTCAAAACATGCATTCAAAGTGCATGATCCTATGAAGTCTACTTAGGCTGCAGTCCTAAAGACACTTTCCTGGGAGTAAGCCCCATTTAATACAATGGGTCTTACTTCTGGGTAGACATGGTTAGGAGGCTGCAATCAAAGACACTTTCTTCTGTAATCCAAGACACTTTCAAAATGTCTCCCCACTTTCTCCTTCTCTTCATCCTGAGCCTCTCTCTCCCCTGCTCCTTTCTGGCTAGCCCTGAGCTGGTTCCTTCTTCTCCACTGCTGTTCTCTCCCTCTGCCCTGCAGATGCCCGGCCACAGGAGGAACAGCGCAGGTGTGTTGCTTTCACTATGGGCAGGCGCGCTAGGCAGCCCTGATGTTTTTTAAAAGGGCTGCCAGCCAGCGCGTCTGCCGCACCTGCCAACGAGTTTGTTTGTTATATAAAGCACAGTTTGTTAGATGAAGCAGAATCCTAGATAAATTTTTGTGTGTTATGTGGAACATACTTTACATGGGACGTTTGTTATGTGAAGGCGCCACTGTATAAGGACAAAAATGCTTTGTCTACTCAAAATTAAGCCTCATTGTGTTCAGTGGGTCTTAGTCCCAGAAAAGTGTGGATAGCAGCCTATGTCACGGAAAGAGCATCCTCCCCTAATTCACATTTCTAGGGCTGGCAGTTTTGGCTGGGCGTAGATGAGTGAGTTAGTCAGTGAATCAGTCTGTGACTCTTCAGTTTTATATACAGTATTTAGATTGAAGAGTCCCTGACTCATTCACTCATGAGTGAATGCCTGATCAATGCCGAGCCCAAGTCCATGAACCAAGAAGGGATTTTCAGAATTTAACCCGTAAGGTGGGAAAAAGGGGTGCAACATGTTTTCCTTCCTATATTTTACATTGAGGAAGTTCTCCCACCACGTAGCTGACAAGTGAAATGTATTGAGCCCTGGAGAACATGAAACTGAGCCACATGTGCGTGTTTACTTTTGAAAATGCGCCTTGTCTCTTATTGGAGGCCACCAGAATTGTCCCAGTCTGATGAATGTAGTGTTCAACAAATGGTCTAGATCAGCGTTTCTCAAAGTGGGGGTCAGGACCCCTTTGGGGGTCACCTAGAGTTTTCTGGGGGGTCGCCTAAAGCCCCCTGGTGCAGGGGGCCAGGTCAGGCTTGCCAGACCTCCAGCTGTAGCTGCACACACACTGGGGCTGACTGACAGCCTCAGGGCCCAATCCTACGCATGCCTATTCTGAAAAAATCCCATTATAGTGAGGGGGCCTTTACTCCCATGTAAATGTGGATAGGATTGCAGCCTCAAGGCTGAATCCTATGCATGCCTACTCTGAAATAAATCCCATTGTGTTCAGTGTGTATACAGAACACACATTTCATTTGTAACAATGAAAATACATCCTGCATATTGGATATTTACATTACGATTCATAACGTTACCAAAATTATAGTTATAAAGTAGCAACGAAAATAATTTTATGGTTGGGGGTCCCCACAACATGAGGAACTTATAAAGGGGTCACGGCATTAGGAAGATTAATAACCACTAGTCTAGATGGTACTTCCCTCAGTAGTAAAAAAGATAAAAACAGACTTAGTAAAGTTGTTTTTTTTTAGTCTTGTAAAGCTAGAGGGGATTTAATAGTGCAGGAAACACTAGTTCTTCCATAAGCAATGTTGCTTATTTCATAGTTCTTAAACGCTATTTGCATTTTTATACCAGAGTTTGAAACCTGGAGCATAGGCAGTTGATGTTTGTGATGGATATTTGGAAAATAAAATTTGTCTTCTCATTCTAGTCACAGAGTACTGAGACACACTGCAGTTATATGTACAAGCCGTTCACTGACTGTACAAGCAACTATGTATCGAAGTAATGCTCTTGAGGATGAAAAAGGTGAAGGTGACAATGCGCTTGTGTTTTTGGATGTGGAGAATATCAATACTGTAAGTCTGATGATAACTGATGCTAATGTTGGTTGAGTTTTTATCTGAAGTTTTATGTTCTTAACACCAGGAGATTATTTTAAAGTACACTCTTGAGGGAGTGTGTGTGTAATGATAACTTCCTTGCTACTGACCTGTGAGAACAGTCAACTTTTACCTGTATTGCAGTGGTGTGTACTGAAAATAGTGCAGCACGTTATATAAACTTTGGCATCCATCTGTCTTGAAAGACTATGGTATCGTGCTCGATGCTGCATGCGAAGCACGAAGACCTGGGTAGATTGATATGCAGGATAGGCTGTTACCTAAGCAGCAAATCCCCCCTTTCCCACCACTGAAATAGTCCAATGAAACGGCAGAGCTGATTGGTTCCAGCTGCATCACAGAGCTGGGCTAAGGACACGAGCTCACCCTGTCTTGTGGGGACCCGGGCCTTGAACCAGGGCTTACTGGTAAACAGGCACAGTGTCTTAACCACTTGCGCCACCCACAGTCCATGTTTTTTATGTTATATAACTGGTGTGTCATATTGAGGCTTATAATCCAGAGAACCTCTGAACAGTGTGAAGTATAGTGTAAATTATAACAATGTACGCAGTGTAAGACACACTGAATAGCAGGTTCTCAGGCCAGGAATAGTCAAATATTTTAATATCTTGATGTGCTGATGTATAGACGATGTTGTTAAAAGGATCTGACACTTTGTTCTGTAATTTTCAGAACATCATGGAACGAGCCCATTACTGGACACATTGTTAGAGAAAGCTAGAATAACAGCTGTGTAACTGATGGCTCTCTTTCAAAATTTCTAAGCAGTGTTCAACTCCGTTATGCTTATTAAAACATTTTTTGTTCAGCAACTTAATCAGTTTATTCAAGGGTTGTTTTTACTCTGAAATTGTACCTAGGAGAGATCAGGTCCTTATCATATATTGCTCTCCTCCTTCATCTTACTCCATTCTTTGCAAGGAAAAGTAAGAAGCCAGTGACTTCTGTGAAGTCAGAAGAGTTGTAGAATTAGGAGATCTTCTCATTTCAACCTCTTATATCTCTCTGCAATGAGGGTTGGGGTGAGGGAGCTAGTTGGCCAAGGTGGACACCTCTTGAAAGTGGCAATAGGAGTACACAGTGTAAACAGTATCCAGGGAACTGGCAATGAGAAGCAGTTCAAGGCCTGATCCTGAAGGGAAAATGTTTAAATGGAGCATCAAAGTTCTATAGTGTTTAAACTGATTTCAATTTGATCAGTCCCTTAAGCCAAGAGATTAAAATATTTAATATCAGCCTTAGTATTTATTTCTTTTACTCGTGTGGCATAGTGGGTAAAAGACTCAGCTGTGGGTTGGAACTCAGTTGGATTGAATCTTGCATGTTAGGTGACTCTTTTTCAGCTCAGTTCTCCAACTGCAACATAAGGATAGTAATAATAATAGTCTTACAGATTTGTTGTAAAGATTACATAAAGTTAATACTGAAATGTTTGCCTACTTAGGCACAATGTTTAAATGCAGGTCCCTGTCCCACTGTCTCCACAGGGATAATTTTCTGCTTCTACTGTAAATACCAGTAACTGTGGATGGCAGTGAATGCTACCAGCCATGCTCATGTTGCTTTATGTGCAGTTGCATTGTAAGAGGAAGATATTTCATGAAATAGGAATCAGTGTCTAGACCAGTGTCTAGTGGTGAACCTTTTTTGCACTGAGTGCTGACTGACCGCAGCAGTGCCCAGTGTACATGACTGGAACTCTGGGCATCCGCAGTGGCCAGGATAGCTCTGAGCCCGTTGTGTGCATGCGCAATGGGCACTTACCACCTCAGTTTGGCTTTGGAGCAGAGCCGGACTGAGAAGAGCTGACCCAGACCCAAAGCTCTGGGCATGTACAATGGGCATTTGCCCCCTCAATTTGGCTTCGGAGCAGAGCAGAACTGAGTGTGCCAGTGCCCAGCATGTACAGAACTCTTTTGCTAAAACAAAAAGGAAAATTTCTTTTGCAAAGTCTTGGCAAATAAAGAGGTGAATCATGAGTGTGGGGGGAGGGGTTTCAGAACCATGGATACATGAAACTGCATATATGGCTACAGGGAGACATCTATATAATGGCTCTGTTGAAGAACTCTGGGTCCCAAACCAGCTTCCTTGCAAGTAAGCTCTTCATAAGTCACTGAGGGTGCTATCCTAACCAGTTTAGGCCACCACAACTCACCCATCTCCTTGTTCCAATGGTTGTGTTGATGGGGTTAGCACATGTCTGTGCACAGGCCTCCCCTTCCCCCAGGAGTTGTACAGACTTGTCTTACAGGCGAGCACTGGACTTGTGCTGACTTAACCAAGGGTTAGAATTGTGTGGTGACACTTGCTGTTCATTTAAGTATTGAGTAATGCTTAGAATTGAAATATTCTGATTCTGAACTATTTCTGCTATATTTTAAAGAAGAATTAGTGAAAACATCAAATTTCTAAAAATGTATGAAGGTATTTTACGCTGTCTTATTTACCTGGTTTGTTACAATAAAATTTTAATACTGGGACTAGTTACTTAGATCTTGTATTTCTCTTGTTGATTGTTAGAGTGAAGCTGGTGTAAAAGAATTTCATATAGTGCAAGTGTCAAGCAATAGCAAAAACTGGAAGTTACAGGAATCCATAAATCTCTCTGAAGACAAAGGTTTGTAATTTTTTGTTAGATATAATCATTCAGACCATGTTTTTACAAATGTTTGAATCTTGGGTTCTACCTCGTAAGAATCAAAGGCAGAGTTCTACTTGTCAACTGAGACTTTTTGCATCCTTCTCATTATGAACCCCTGCATCTGTTTAAGCACAAACTGTCTCTTGCAGCAGTGTTTTAGAGTTATGTACTAGCAAGTGCTTTTAATATATCAAAGTAAAGATTTGGAATTTTAGGAAGGATTTTGTATAATTAGTGGAATAGTGATAATATGTATCAAATCTTACAATTTTTCCATTTGTATCTCAGTCAGTATTAGTATAAATATTATAATATAGTCTCAGTGATAAACAAAGTTGTCTAACTGTGAAGCCACATGATATGGCAATTGGAATTGGTGGAAAGAATGGTGGATTTACTCTAGGATCCTGCCACTGCCTTTCTCCAGCACACCACAGATGCAGGCTGCATTGTTCAGGTCTTTGCTTACTAAATGTGAGCAGGAATGGCTTTTAATGCTGATTTGGTGGTGGGAATAATGTACACATTCATGAAGTGAGATATGATTTATATTTGGTCATTCCCTTTACTAGATATTAAACTGTCTAATAGAGAGAAAGGAAAACTGTGCTTGAAAGCAACAAGATGCAAAAATTCAGCAGGTAAGGATTTAGTTTTTTGAAGTACTGTATATTTTCTGCACTTAATGTTTTTCAGTTTGGAAAATTGACACTACTTTTCTCTCTTCATTCCTTAGAAAGTTATACATTTGCAGACATCGTTTTTGGAAGTGAACAGGTACACAGATATGTTTAATTTTGTGATTGTGATATTGATTATCATGTATTTTGCTGCTGTTACCATATTTTGTTCCTTGTTTAGAAAAAAAGGTCCTTCCTTACTGAACCTGTGAAGAAAAACAATAGGTTAGAAATGACAAGCTTTTTCTTTAAAATAAATAGATTTCTAGTTATTCAAAGTTAGAAATCCTAATGTATTTTGGGCACAGTCCAAAGTAACTACAGGGAGTCCTTGCTCTGGTGTTAGAACTATTTGCTCTGGATTGCAATATGAATTTCCCATAGGTTTTCACTAGGTGGTGCTGTAATGACAGGTGCAAGTAATGTCTCTTGCGTGCTCCCATAGTTACTCTGAATTGTAGGATAAGGCATTTTTTAAAAACCTTGATAATTACTATACTCAAGTTCAGTCAAGTTTTCACTCCTGCCCCTAAGATAGCCATATGGAATGTTTCTCTATTCAGTGCACACATCTAGCACTTGCTTGCAGGTTTTTTTAAAAGTGTCCCAGGAGAACCTAACTACTCTTAAAATAATAGGGTAGGAGTTTAAAAGCTTTTGAAAACTTTTTGACCAGTAGTTTTTTTTCCTTTTCCAAAAAGTATCCACTGGTTTCACTTCCTTCTTTAACTGTTCTTACACTAAATACCCAACCTTGTATTTATTTTCTCACACAATCTTTAGTTATGGGATTCTTTGGGAACATCCCCTTAGAGGCAAACTTAGGACACACACCACTCTGATTTACTATTTGTACCTTGTGCTTGAAAACTTCAAATATTCATTAAAATAAAATATACTTCTCTTTTTATAGATCATCAGTTCCACCAGCCCATGTGCAGACTTCTTTTTTCGGAGCTTATATTTCGAATTAAAAAGAACTAGAATGCAGCAAAATATGCAGAGTTTACAAGGAGCTGCAAAACAGCCTCTTGACAGTGCTGTCAGCCTGATACAGAAATGCAGTGAGGTGGATTTGAATATCATTGTGCTCTGGAAGGTACGTATAAGGCTGCCAAGCTTTACATAAACTTAAGAGTTTGAGACAAGCTATGTGTATTTCATAGACTGTCAGCTCTGTGGGTTAGTTTTTACCAGCATTTTCTTTACTTATATTGAGCTTCAGTTTATTAACCCTAGTCTAGCCCACTTCTGGCTCCAAGAAAGTATTCAGGGCATCCATAATAGCCAAACCTCTCTAATTGAAAAGGAGAAATATTATTTAGGGTCTTCCTGCAGATTGACAACTAATGTTTCTCATCAGTTTCCCCTACAAGTACAGGTATAGGAACAAGTTGTTTCCTATACAAGTTGAATAGTGTGGAAGACCAAAGAGTTCTGCAAAAACCTTTAGATAATCCAGTTTACTTCTAGAATCTAGGAGTGTAATTCCCTGAATACAATGTCCCTGATTTTTCTGAACATGAGTCAGCAGTGTGACGTGTCTGCGAAGAAGGCAAATTCCATTTTAGGCTGCATTAAGAGGACTGTAGCTTCCAAGTCTTGAGAAGTTATAGTACCTCTTTATTCTGCACTAGCAAAAAGCGTACCCGCGTTGCGGGAGTAACTTCCCCATACACCATCCCCCACAGCGCATCAACAACCCATGCACAACCTACCCCCATATGCAACATTCCCCCCGTGCGCAACTTTCCCCGTGCGCAACTTTCCCCATGCGCAACTTTCCCCCACGCTCAACTTTCCCCCACGCTCAACTTTCCCCCACGCTCAACTTCCCGTCCGTGTGCAACTTCCCCCGCCACGCGCAACTTCCCCCCCACGCGCAACTCCTCCCGCCACGCGCAACTTCCCCCCCACGCGCAACTCCCCCCCCACGCGCAGCATCCTCTCCAGTGCAACCTCTTCCTCCTAACAAAATCCCCCAGTGCACCAGGCACTGAGCACCAAACTGGCTGGATATTATTCAGTCTCCCATGTTAAGTATAGGACAGAAACACCTTGCCCCCTTTTTCAGCCCCTGAAGGGTTAAATTTCTCCACATGGTTCTTGGTGGGTGTTCAGGTGACAGAAGGAACTCCCAGAATTCCATGCTTCAGGCCCAGCAGTTGGGGAGGAATGTTGCTGAGTCAGCAATTCTCAATGCAAAGTATAGGGAGGAAAACGCGTTGCGCCCCTTTTCACCCCCTTCCCGTTGGAATTTCCGAAAACCAGTTCTTAGTGCACCCCTCCATCATGGAAGGAACACCCACCCCAAATTTCACGCTTCTAGGCCCACCGGTTTTGGCAGGGCGGTGATGAGTCAGTGAGTCAGTCAGTGAGTCAGTGAGTGACTTTTCTCTTATATATGAATAGATTATTGAGACCTCACCTTGAGTACTGTGTTCAGTTCTGGGCACCTCAGTTTAAAAAAGAAGCAGCCAAACTGGAGCAAGTCCAGAGAAGAGCAACAAGAATGATCAGTGGGAAGGAAGGGAAGCCTTAAAAGGAAAGGTTTGGGGGAACTTGTTCAGCCTGGAGAAGTGAAGGTTAAGAGGAGACCTGATCCCACCCTTCAGATACCTGAAGAGCTGTCATATGGAGGAAAGGGTTCATTTGTTCTTAGCTGCCTCTGAAAACAGAACTAGAACCAATGGGTACAAACTGCAAGAAAGGAGATTCCAGTTGGATATCAGGAAAAAATTCCTGATGGTTTGAATGATTCGGCAGTGGAACAGATTGCCAAGGGAGGTGGTGGACTCTTCTGCATTGGGGATCTTCAAGCAGAGGCTCAACGAGCACCTGTTGAAGATGCTCCAGGAGGATTTCCTCCTATAGGCAGGGGGTTGGACTAGATGACCTACTAGGTCCCTTCCAACTCTAGACTTCTGTGATTCCATGATCTACCCTCTCAATGGTTTTAGAAGTCCCTGAGAGATCCCTGAGAGACAGGAATGAAAAGGATTTTCCTCCTCCAGACAAAACTACACAAAAATTAGGGGATATTTCAAAATGAATATGAAGCGATAAAAAAGAAGCATTTGATTTTTTTGAATGAAATAAGAACATCAACAAAGCAAACTTAATTTTTGTATTAACCAGGGGAGCCAAGAGCCAGAAATAAGGTTCATTATAGTCAGTGGAACTTATTCCCAGGTCAGTGTGAATGTTTGTGGACATCCTAAAGCAGCTTCTGTTCTTAAAAAATAGGTCAGGTACAGTTACCCCTTTCAAAGTATGAGGGGAATTCGCACTTCATTCTTTGTATCTGAAGATGTAACTTTAACTGAATGGTTCTGTTTAAGTTCAGCAGCTTCTCTCTTACAAACTTAATTAATATAAGAGTGATTTTTATCCTCAGCAATTTTCAGCCACTGTGCTGTGGCGCACTGGTGTGCCGAGGATGGTCTGCAGGTATGCTGTGGAACTTTGAGGAACATTGTTTATTAGTAGGATACTTGAAGATTTGAGCTCCCTACTGGCAGCACATTGTGTCTTGTCAATAGTAAAACAAACTGATGGATTGCCTTGACAATTTTAGCGACTTGTCAATATGCCATGAGATGAAAAGATTACAAATTGCTATTGGAAGTAATGTTCTTTTTCTTAAAACAGGCATATGTTGTAGAAGATAACAAGCAACTCATATTGGAAGGACAGCATCATGTTGTTCTTCATACACTAGGGAAGGAAGCATTTTCTTTGCCACAAAAACAGGTAATATGAAATAATTCAAAGTACTATTAGAACATTTTGTTACAAAATTCTAAAATGTTTTAGGAAGATATTACAAGTTCATCAAGTGGGATATTTATATTTTATCCATTTATATTCTATTTTGGAGCATATCTGTATAAAAGCAATGGAAAAATAGAATTAAAAATAGATTTAAAGACCCAATGCCAAGTTACTTACTCCTCCATTACACCTGAGGGAATATCTGCAAGGGTTTGATTCTTGGACTGAAAAACAGAGTGACTGCTTGGATAACTGTCTCAGTACAGCAGAAAAAAGCATTTTTTAAAAACTGTAATTTGCAGTGGTCATTCGTGTTGCGTCAAATTCATGTATAAAAATCCATATATAACAAGGTTGGACTTGTATTGTTCATATCTGAAAGAGAAGTTTAAAGCGGTCTATCCAAATCCATAGAAATGTCATATTTCATACTATTAAAATTTAACATTGTCATCTGTGTTGTAGCTCTAGGATTTTGTGTTCCTACCCCGATTACTATGGAACATACACCTTTTCCTCTGCAGTCAGCATAGCTTTTGCATGGGAAAGTTGTACTTTTCCAACCATTTTTTTAAGGCAAACAACAAAACAGGGAAGAACTGGAATAGTCCAGTGAAAATCTGAAGAGATGCCACGGGGATAGTGGTTCACAGAGTACTGTATTTACTTGAATATAACACTCACCTTTTCCAGCCAAATTTAGTCTTCAAAATTAGGGTGTGCATCAGATTCAACAGTTAATTAGATTAACTAAATGCGGTGTTTTTTATTATACGTACAGGCTGCACATTGGATTCAATGGCATGTTAGAGTCAAGTAAATAAGGTATATTTAATATTTGTCAGGGCTGTGGTGGTGCAAGTGGCTAAGACACTGTGCCTGTTAACCAGCAGGCCAGGGTTCGAGACCTGGGTTGGCCCCACAAGACAGACTGTCCTCTGCGATGCCAGCTGGATCCAATCATATTGGCTCTGCCTTTCCATTGGACTAATTCAGTGGCGTGGAGAGGTGGGATTTGCTGCTTAGGTAACAGCCTATCTTCCATAACAATCTAACCCAGGCTTTCGTGCTTCGCATGCAGCATATGCAGCGCAGAGCACGATACCATAGTCTTTCAAGGCTGACGGAGGCCTGCTTTAATATTTGTCAATTTTGATGGTGCTTTTATTTTACTAATGTAGTTTTAACCATACTTGCCTCCATCAACCTTTCTGTTGATGATGATTCAGAGAGCCGGACCTCTGTGTCACATGCTAAAGTTCTGGCAAGTTTCTTTGGGAGAAAGCAGTTCATCAGGTAACCTGATCGCAGGGTTTAAATTACCAGGTAATTTCATCAGGTAACCTGGTTTAGGGCTTAAATTAAAACCAACTTCTTGAGTCCAGATGTGAATTGGCAGCCAGTGCAGCTGGATGAAGGGGAAGAAACATTCTCCAGTCATGAGCAATCTGGTGGCAATATTGTATGTCTTTTGAAGCTGCTGTACTGTCATCTACAGCAGTATCACAATGTGAAGTATGGTAGTAAATGCTAGATGTAGAAGATCATGAATTATGCTTTTGAGTTCTTGTATGTTACCATCTTTATCCAGTTATACTCTTTAATATTTTCTTGCATCCCTTACCATAGGTTTTTCTTCCCCCGCCAATAAAGACAGCTGAGGTTTGCTAGCTATCTGATATAGCTTGCTGGAAGAGTAATTTAAAGAATTTTGCTATTCATTGTGCAGTTTTGCTATTCAGTAATCTTTTTACATCGTTATCATACAATAATCCTATTGCTTTGTAAGTCATCCTCAAGAACATGGCTGTTGCCCTGTGGCCATTCTCTTGGTCTGGAACAATTGCTCCCCATCTACTAGTTAAGCAGCCCATGCCTGTTAAGGTGGCCCCTTTTCATAGAATCTGAAACTTGCCTTGGGTGAATAATCTTAATGCATTTGTTGGTGTAAAATGCATCCTACATATGAATACCTCTTGCCCTAATTTTTTTACAGGGATTAAAAAAAATTCTTGGAAATTCTGACTGGGATGATTTGGAACAGGTAATGGACTAAAAGACTTCTACACAACTTTCCATTTCTGATGTCTCTGAGCAGAGTAGTATAAGTAAACTGGAAACATTTGCCCATCTTTCCTGGCTAATTTCTTTCATAACTTGTTTCAAGAAGCTGAGTGTCATTAAGTGGTTTTATCTATTGTTTAATTTATGAGTAGTGAAATGGTTTTGGTTCTCAACCAAAGTTGATAAATATGCATATTCCTCTTAAAACATGCATATTAAAACAAGTTTCCTGCAGGCAAGGGAGCTATTTTTAAACTCAACTTGCATGCTGCCAGAGATTGGATTTTGGGGAGCCCTGGAAAGCTGTGCAGAGTATTTGTAATTGTTCCCCATGGTTTGAAAAATCAAAAGTTGACTTCCAGTTTCATCACAATTATTTCTTTCACTATTTTCAAGGGGAACCCTGCAAGCCCTCTGTGGGGTTCCCCTGACCCTGGCAGGACTTACATTAAGTTTAAAAATACCTCTTCCATCCCCTGCAGGGGCATGAGCCTGGGGATCACATCACTTGCCTCACTCCTGTAAAGACTTACCCAACAATCCAGAGTAACTATGGGAAGACATAAGAGGATTTACTCTGGATTGCTCTATGCATTTCCCATAGGGTTCCCATAGATGGCACCGTAACTACGTTGGTGTAAAAAGTCCCGTCGTTACTCTGGATTGTAGCCTTAGAGAGTAAAGTCCCCTTAAAATTTGAGAACCATGGTCTAGTTTAAGAATTGCATAATTTGTTTGTGGGTTCTGTCAGTATGCCACTACTTTGCATACTACAACTGTACCACAGCTTCTGAGTAAGTTTTTATGAACTTGTATATTAGTTATTCTGCTGCAGAATATAGACGGAGGCTCGCATGATGAAGTGTCCTTGCATGATGAAGTGCCCTTGCATGTAGAAAACTAGCATATTAAAGAAAAGTAGGAAATTATGTGTAGAGAAACCTGGGTTTTACAGAAAGAAGCATTCATTTGTGTCAACCTTGTTGTCTGAAGTAGAATAACCTTGATACACATTTAGCCCTGGATATTTTATTTATTTCTGTTGTATTTGATCTCAAGAATCAGTATTTTTCTGTGTGGTTAAAATATTGAAATTTGTCAGAATATTATTCTCAGTGCTTTTTTTTGTTTTCAGTGCTGTTTAAATATTTTTATGTTCCAGGAATCCCCAGAGATGGGTCTCTTAAATTTTTTTCGGCCAGAAAGTGCATCAGTACCTGCCAGGCCATCTGTGGATCAGCTTTCCAATCTAATCAAAACCAGCCTTCATTATCCAGAAACCTTTAATCATTCATTTCATCAGAAAAGGTTTGAAAATATTTTAATTTTAATGATTGAGTACTGCTGAATATTGAAATCCCCCAGGAAT
Source organism: Cryptoblepharus egeriae (assembly GCA_030015325.1). Taxonomy (NCBI): domain Eukaryota; kingdom Metazoa; phylum Chordata; class Lepidosauria; order Squamata; family Scincidae; genus Cryptoblepharus; species Cryptoblepharus egeriae. The sequence goes on from JAREYC010000003.1 coordinate 42,020,571, forward strand.
AGTTCATATAGGGAGTCCAATCATCTCTGTGATCACCTTGTCAACTCAGTTAGGAAGACTGATGTCCCACCAGGAGAGCAATATACTAACAGTCCCCAATCTGTCTTGCCCCTTATGCTGGCACACAAGCATCTGAGTATGGTAAATTGTGGAGTGGTGTGTGGGAGGGATTTTTTCACTGTCCAGAGAAATCAAGGCAACACAATTAGAATGGCCCTGTAACCTGGGGTGATGTCTCAGTGTGTAGCCTCGCAGACACAATGATACCACTGATGGATGTTTCATTTGGCCCATTGCTACTTCCAGTAGACAAAATTCCCCTGCAGGATGCAGAGAAGCCTTTGTTTTGCACTGTTGCATCAGCACAGATGAGTTAGGCTGTGATGCTGCAATCCTAAAGACACTTTCTTGGGAATAAGACCCATTGAACACAAAGGGGCTTACTTTTGAGTAGACATGGTTAGGATTGTGCTCTAAACCTCACAATCTATCTACAGTATTTATATACCTCTTTTCAACTAAAAAGTTCTCAAAGCAATTTACAAAGGAAATGAAAAAAAATTAATAGCTAATAGGTCCCTGTCCCCAAAGGGCTCACAATCTAAAATGCAAAAGAACACCAGCAGAAGCCACCAGAACAGACGTTGCTAGGGCCTGGAGGGCCAGTTACTCTCCCCCTGCTAAATAAAAGAGGAACAGCCAATCGAAAGAGTGTCTCTTGCCCAGTTAGCTTGGGGTCTATATGGGCAAGAGATATGTATGGAAGCATTTTCATTTATGTGATTGTTCAGCTGAAATTTTTATTAAAAGAGATGAAGTCTTTGCTGATTTTAGGTAGAGAGAACAGAGGGAGAAAATTTTTTGCTGCCAAATGCAGCAAGGAAGAGAATTTGTCTGTGTTGCACAATGCCTAATCTGGCAGCTTTTTGAAAGGGAACAGACAATATTTTCATAAGGAATTTATAGATAGTTGAAACAGGATTGAAGGTAAACTTGACAAAATCAATTATTATATATATTTTTCAAATAAAATAGGAATATTTGCTGAAAAATACATTTCTCCTTGTCAGTTTAGCTTGATTTTTAATACACATGGTCTTGAAAGATACATTCATCCTTACCTTACAGGATTTTCACAAAAATGAAACGCTATATTAGAGATAGAAATAAGATTTGGAGCAAAGTTGCTAATAAGACTTTTATTTTGCAGCCTTTGTATAGTACCTGTCACTCTTCTACTTTCAAATTGCTCTCAGGCTGACGTGGATGTCATAATCGATTTACGGCATAAAGCAACAAGGTAACTTTTTAATAAGCTGGAGTTTTGTTATTAAAGTAAAGAAAAGCAAGACTCTACTTATACAAGAGACCTGATCTTGATTTCTGCTGATATTTCCTCCAGCTGCAGCCCTCCTGTGCATCCTCCCATTTGGGAGGATCACCCTGACCCTCATCTTTGCAACGGCACAGGGAGAGACTGCAATGTGGAAGGAGAAGGAAAAAAGTCCTTTTGTAGGAGTGTCCTTCCATTTGCATGAGTCTAGATATAAGTAAGCATGTTCAGAAACAGGTTGTTAGGCTTTTCATAAATTCCAAAAGCAATTTCAGCTTATAATGAATCAATTATGATTAAAGGTCTTATACTAAAGGCAAGAGATTGGGTTTTTTTGTTTGTTTTTCTCATGCATAACCTTCTCTTTACTCTGGTTGAGCTTTTGGGCATCCTGTTTACATTCTCAGAAAGTAATGCATAGTTGTTCTTGAGCAAAGACTTCCTCCCATCCAATCTTTTTTTTTTTTTTTTTGGCATACATATACTTAATGTCCCTGGTCTGGATAGCTCTGGAAACTCTTATGTCAGCTCAACTTGAATGTTAACAGAAGTATAAAGAAGTTGCTGCCCCTCCTTTCCCAACCTTGGATGGCTAGGAAAGGAGGTAGGTAATCTCTCTGTACTTCTCCTTCAGTGCCCAGGTTGTGCTAGAGAAGAGATTGGAAAGAGTGCGCCATCATCTTTTTCCGGGGCATGTCATTGCAAAGAAAGAGTGGGAGCAATCTCTGGATGCTGTTATGACAGGGATGTCCAAACATTTTGGCACGAGGGCCACATTATCTCTCTGACACTGTGTTGGGGGCTGGAAAAATTATTTACATTTCAAATTTGAATAAATTTACATATAAGGGTGTATTGGAGACATGCATATACAGAGGACTAGAAGGCTCAGTTAGAAAGGGCCAGATGGAAAGATCTTGCTGTGGGCTGCATCTGACCCCCAGGCCAAGGTTTGGACACCCTTGCTTTAGAATGGTACTGAGGAGGAGTGTTCTGCAGCCTTCTCACTTGTACTTCATGAGTGAGTTTCTGTAGAGGCCCATGTATCAGATCCTCTGACAAAACCTAGCAGCAGATGAGAAAGGTGGAATAAAGCAACAATAGTGCAAGGAACCAATGGCTCCTTACAGGGTGTTTGAGATGCAAGGGACATCTGTTGGAGGACCTGAGGAGCATTAGTTGTCATCCATCATGTCTGACCTCTTATGCTAGTCATGACTCTAGTGCAGGAGTGTCCAAACTGCAGCCTGGGGGCCAGATGCAGCCCTTGATAAACCTCCATGCGGCCCAAAGCAAGACCTCTCTTTTTGGTTCTCTGTCAAGCCTGTAATCCTCCAGAGGTGAGGGTAGCCCTCCCACCCCCCACAACTCTGAAGGTTATTCTGAAGGCTCTGTGTTTGAAAGAGCTTATGAACTGGACTGAAGTTCACCCCCTCTCTCTGTTAGAAAGTGTTTATCAACTGATATTCATTTTCTGTCTCTAAAAATTCATGTAAATTTATTTTTCTGGCACCGGATACAGTGTCAGAGAGATAAAGTGGCTGTCCTAAAAAGTTTGGACACCCCTGCTTTAGTGAAATTATCAGTTCTGTTGGTTGTTGACCAGCTGTTGGAAGTGGGGGTGCTGTGCATATGCTTGGACTCATTCCTCCATTTACTCTTCCGCACAGCCATCTTCCCAGGCAATGCACTTTTGGTCCTCTATCTTTATGATTACAGTGGTGCCTCACATAACAAGTTTAATTAGTTCTGGAAGCATGCTTGTTATATGAAATGCTCTTTATGTGAAGTGGATTTTTCCATAGGAAATAATGGAAACTCTGACAATTGGTTCCACAACCCAAAAAATATTCATATAAAAATATTAGCTGTATGTTAAAATGATGACAAAACACTGGAATTGAATTCAAATTACAATGTACATTCAATGTGCATGATCCTATGAAGTCTACTTAGGCTGCAATCTTAAAGACACTTTCCTGGGAGCAGGACCCATTTAACACAATGGGGCTTAGTAGACATGCTTAGGAGGCTGCAATCCTAAAAACACTTTCCTGGGAGTAAGCCCTATTGAACACAATGGGGCTTACTTCTGAGTAGACATGGTTAGGCAGCTGCATGGAGGATAGGGGGCTTATCTGGGCTGCTGCTGGAGGCCAGTGGCAGTTAAAGGCAGCAGCACACTGGTCAGCAGCCCTTTAAAACAGTCTCCATGCGGAGCATCAGGGCTGCCTAGTGCACAGCACACTAGGAAGCAACACTTCCTATTTCTCCATGCGTCTGCCTTTTGTGTCCCCAGATGACCCGGCCAAGTTGCTTTCAGGTTGCCTGGGATTTGTTAAGTGAAGCCCACTCCCAATGGGAATTTGTGCTTGTTATGTGAATCACTTGTTATATGGGGCACTTGTTACGCACGGTACCACTGTAGTTCCTTTTCAAAGTGTATGCAGCATGATACAAAAAGCAGTACAGTATGCACTGTATATGAAAATGTATTTCTTCATATGAAATATCCTTGGTATGATCAGAAAATAGAGTTTTTTCTTAATATCAAGATTCAGTAAGTTGTTAACTGTTCAGTCTTCATGAAATAATCAGAGTTGTTTATAATAAAGTACTTCTGGTGAGAAATTGAAAACTTCTCGCATTTGTCATTGGAATTATGTTCCAACTTCAGTTCATTCAAGTTGTAGCAACAGCTGAAGAATCTTTGTCAATGCTCCAACCTTCTTTTCTGGAAGACAGCCCTGTTTTCCCTCTTGAACCAAAAGCAGCACTTTCATGGAGAACATAGCATGGAAGTGAAAGCCCCCTCCCTGATTGTCAAACAACTAATGTTTTTACAACTATGAACTAAGTTAAATTTAATTGCCTTTGTACGGCAAATTCAGTAGTTTTTTTTCCCTTTCTAAATGTAGTAGTTCTATTTCACACTGATTCTTGGATGTAGTTCATTGGAAGCTGTACATTTAACCAGTTTCCAAACTTATTGTAACAGTTCCAGAGATAACTGGAAGAAAAATGTGACATTTGCACCTTCTCTCTTTCCAGTCCAGAAACACTTGAAATCCATGGTTCTTTTACCTGGCTTGGACAGACACAATACAAACTTCATTTGAAAAGCCAAGAAGTATCTAGCCTGCAGTTGAAGGCCTGTTTTGTCCATGCAGGAATTTATAATCTTGGAACTCCCCGAGTATTTGCCAAGCTTTCGGACCAAGTTACTTTGTTTGAGACCAGTCAACAGAACTCAATGCCTGCACTGATAATTGTCAATGACATTTGACTTGCTGCAGAATTATTTTAAAAACCAAAAAGAGAAGAAAATCCCAAGTACTGTTATTTACTGCATTTCTTTGAACTTTCAACCTTGACATTTGATCTGTTCAGAGTTATAGATAAAATACCTACCAACATTATTGCAACTCCTTGTCACCTTCCATTTCCTAATGCTGGGTACCCTGGACTGGAAGCTTTTAACTAAGCAGAAATGCTCATAATAAAACATGAAGATCCCACATAAGAGAATTGGGAGATCCTTATTATACACCTTAGACCCTGTCAAATGCAGCTTTATTGCTGTCAAAATTTTACAGCATGTGTTAATATTTTTGTGTCTTTATTAGGAAGCAGTTTAGAACAAAGACCCTTGTTGGCCTTTTTGTCATAAGCCATCTATTGTTAAATTATATTATGTGAAGTTCAATAGGTTACAAAATACAAATCATACACTGTTTTTCCTTTACACTTATTAAAAGTTGGGGCTTCCTTATGTTCTGATAGTCAGTCCTCCTTGCAAATTGCATATAACTCCATAATATTCTAAAATTTTTGAAGGCAGTTTGAATTTTTTCATTCATCTCAGTACGAAATGCACTATTTCATAATCATGAAATGTTTGTCATTTAAACTAATCTACTTTATTATGTAACTATAACAATTCATTTGATCTGTTTAAGAAATTACCAGTTAATTAAGCTTTTCAAAAATGTATTATATTTATAACAAATGTGCTGTAAATAAAATAAAATGTGCGCCATATTCACTGTGCTCATTTCTTTCAATGATGGGTGAAATCCAGAGTAATTATGGGGAGTCCTTGCTCTGGAGTAAGAACAAGTTACTCTGGATTCCAATATGAATTTCCCATAAATTTTCATTAGGTGGTGCAGTAACTCCGGGTACACGTAATGTCTCTTACGTGCTCCCGTAGTTACTCTGGATTGTACCCGATGTTTTTGGAATAGCAAAAGAAATTAAGGTTGGTTCACTTCTCAAGAGAGAATAGGACAGTGGTTGCCTGGATTTCCCACTCATTCATGATTGATCAAAAATAAATTGGAAAATTGGGTATTTTTGAGTGTGTTTTTAAAAAAACGTTTTTTGAGAAAGTCTGTCTTCATGAGTAAGTTTGTCAGTGGTAAATTTGTGATCTGAAGAATGGGTTTATTCATTTAATCCTGATATCTTTCAGAGAGTGATAAGAACAGATAAGATAATTTAAGGCACAGTAATCTATATATATAAAAGAGAAAAGTCACTCACTGACTGACTCATCACCGCCCTGCCAAAACCGCTGGGCCTAGAAGTGTGAAATTTGGGGTGGGTGTTCCTTCCGTGACGGAGGGGTGCACTAAGAACCGGTTTTCAGAAATTCCAACCGGAAGGGGGTGAAAAGGGGCGCAACATGTTTTCCTCCCTATACTTTGCATTGAAAATTGCTGACTCAGCAACATTCCACCCCAACTGCTGGGCCTGAAGCATGGAATTCTGGGAGGGATCCTTCTGTCACCTGAACACCCACCAAGAACCCATGTGGAAGAATTTAACCCTTCAGGGCCTGAATAGGGGGCAATGTGTTTTTGTCCTATACTTAACATGGAAGACTGAATAACATCCAGCCAATATGGTGCTCAGTGCCTGGTGAACTGGGGGATGTTTTTCGGAGGAAGAAGTTGCACTGGCGAGGATGCTGTGCATGGGGGACTGATGCACATGGGGAAGGTTATGCATGGGAGGATGATGTGCATGGAGGGAAGTTGCACATGGGGGGAAGTTGCGCATGGGTGGAAGTTGCGCATGGGTGGAAGTTGCGCATGGGGGAATGATGCTTATGGGGGTTGATGCGTATGTGGGTTGATGCGCATGGGGAAAGTTGTGCATGGGGGAAAGTTGTGCATGGGGGAAAGTTGCGCATGGGGGAAAGTTGCGCATGGGGAAAAGTTGTGTATGGGGATTGATGCCCATGGGGAAAGTTGCTTATCGGCAGATGATGCGCGTGGGGAAAGTTGTGCATGGGAGGATGGTGCGCATGGGAGGAAAGTTGCGCATGGGAGGAAAGTTGCGCATGGGAGGAAAGTTGCGCATGGGGGAAGTTGCGCATGGGGGGAAGTTGCGCATCGGCGGATGATGCACATGGGGAAAGTTGCGCATGAGGGGATGATGCGCATGGGTGGAAGTTGCGCATGAGGGAAAGTTGCGCATGTAGAAAAGTGCATGGGGGTTGATGCGCGTGGGGGAAAGTTGCGCATCGGCGGATGATGCGCATGGGAGGAAAGTTGCGCATGGGGGAAGTTGCGCATCGGCAGATGATGCATAGAATCATAGAGTTGGAAGGGACCTAGTAGGTCACCTAGTCCAACCCCCTGCCTGCAGCAGGAATTCCCCCTAGAGCATCCCCGACAGGTGCTCGTCGAGCCTCTGCTTGAAGATCCCCAGTGAGGGAGAGTCCACCACCTCCCTTGGCAATCTGTTCCACTGCCGAACCGCCCTCACCATCAGGAATTTTCTCTGGATTTCCAGCCGGAATCTCCTTTCCTGCAGTTTGTACCCATTGGTTCTAGTTCTGCTTTCAGAAGCAGCTATGAACAAATGAGCCCCTTCCTCCCTATGACAGCCCTTCAAGTATCTGAAGAGGGCAATCATGTCTCCCCTCAGCCTCCTCTTCTCCAGGCTGAACATCCCAAGTTCCCCCAACCTTTCCTTGTAGGATTTCCCTTCCATCCCACGGATCATTCTTGTTGCTCTCCTCTGGACTTGCTCCAGTTTGGCTGCATCTTTCTTAAAGTGAGGTGCCCAGAACTGAACACAGTACTCAAGGTGAGGTCTGACCAATGCAGAGTAAAGAGGAACTAGAACTTCTCGGGACTTGGAAGCTACAGACCTCTTAATGCAACCTAAAATGGCATTTGCCTTCTTTGCAGACACATCACACTGCTGACTCATGTTCAGCTTGTGATCCACGGTGACTCCAAGATCCCGCTCACATGTTGTGCTGCCAAGCCAAGTATCCCCCATTTTATACCTATGTTTTTGGTTTCTATTGCCCAAGTGCAGAACTTTGCACTTCTCCCTGTTAAAATTCATTCTATTTGTTACAGCCCAGGATTCCAGTTTATCCAGATCCTCCTGGAGGTTTCTCCTGTCTTCTGTTTTGTTTGCTACTCCTCCCAGGTTGGTGTCATCTGCAAATTTGATCAGGCTCCCCTGTATCCCTTCCTCTAAGTCATTAATGAAAATGTTAAAGAGAACCGGTCCCAAGACAGAGCCTTGGGGTACCCAATTGAAACAGACCTCCAGGTTGACACAGAACCATTTACTAAAACCCTTTGAGTGCGGCCATCGAGCCAGTTGCAGATCCACTTAACGATTGCCCTGTCTAGCCCATATTTTTCCAACTTCCCAATTAAAATGTCATGTGGGACCTTGTCAAATGCTTTGCTGAAGTCAAGATAAATGGCATCCACAGCATTGCCACTGTCCAGTAAGCTCGTAACCCGATCAAAAAAGATCAGATTTGTCTGGCAAGATTTATTCTTGGTAAATCCATGCTGGGTTGTTTTGATCACCGAGTATTTGTCAAGATGTGCACAAATTGTGTGTTTTATGATTTGCTCTAATATCTTGCCCGGGATTGAAGTCAAACTGACTGGTCTATAATATCCTGGGTCTTCTTTTTTCCCCTTCTTAAAAATTGGGACTACATTTGCCCTCTTCCAGTCCAGTGGCACTTCTCCACTCCTCAAGGATTTCTCAAAGATGATCGACAGAGGCTCTGCAAGGACATCTGCCAGTTCCTTAAGAACTCTAGGATGCAGCTCATCTGGTCCAAATGACTTGAATTCATTTAGGACAGTTAAGTGGTTCCACATGGGGAAAGTTGCGCATGAGGGGATGATGTGCATGGGTGGAAGTTGCGCATGAGGGAAAGTTGCGCATGGAGAAAAGTGCATGGGGAAAGTTCCTCGTGGGGGGAGTTGCACATGGGATGATGCACATGGAGGGATGATGTGCATGGGGTGATGATGCGCATGGGGAAAGTGGCACATAGGGTGTTTCTGTGCCATGAGGGGATGGCATAGGGGAAAATGTTACAACCGCAATGCGGGTACACTTTTCGCTAGTACCAACATAAAACTGTGTAAAGCATGATTTAAATGCAGAATACAGGAAATTTCTAATACAGTGGCGCCTCATGTAACAATTTGTTCCGGAGGCAGTTTCTTTACGTGAAACTTTCTTTACGTGAAGCGGATTTTCCCATAGGAAATAATGGAAACTCAGATGATTGGTTCCACAACCCCAAAAATATTCATATAAAAATATTAACTGGATGTAAAAATGATGACAAAACACTGGAATTGAATTCAAAACATGCATTCAATCTGCATGATCTTATGAAGTCTACTTAGGCTGCAGTCCTAAAGACACTTTCCTGGGAGTAAGACCCGTTTAACACAATGGGGCTTACTTCTGGGTAGACATGGTTAGGAGGCTGCAATCCAAGACACCTTCAAAGTGTCTCCCCACTTTCTCCTCTCCACCCTGAGCCTCTCTCTCCCCTGCTCCCTTCTGGCTAGCTCTGAGCTGCTTCCCTCTTCTCCACTGCTCTTCTCTCCCTCTGCCCAGCAGACACCCGGCCACAGGAGGAACAGCGCAGAAGTGTTGCTTTCACTATGGGCAGGTGCGCTAGACAGCCCTGATGCTTTATAAACAGGCTGCCAGCCAGCGCGTCTGCCCCAACTGCCAACAAATGTTTTCTTTACGTGAAGCACTTTCTTTACGTGAAGCAGAATCCTGGAGAAATTTTTGTTTGTTACGTGAAACATACTTTACGTGAGGCGCCGCTGTACAGATTGAACCTTGCTGTCCATGAAATTTGGTTCCAGGAACTTCCGTGATTGCCTATTTTTGCATTATACAAAAGCAGTTGTTTACTATTGTAACAATGCAGGTAATGAATCAAGTTGCCTTTCAAGTGGCTTAGTTTCAGCTCAGAAGCAATTCAGAAGTGATTCTCACAAGGGAGAGATCTCTCAACAGCTGATATCTGAAACCAAAGCTAAACTCTTTTTGACCCCTTCTCAGGCAAGCTTAATTGGTAAGCAGGCTTTATTGGTACCATTGGTTTCACTGGTAAGCAGGCTGCCTTTAAGCCATTCACTGCTCCTTAAGGGATGCTTATCTTTCAATTTAAAGAGCCACTTTGATACAAAATTAAATATAATAAATCGCATGAACTTAGTATACACCTGTAATCCAGTACATTTGCGACCTAGTGGTGCTGAATTATTTGATAAATCTTGTAATCAAGACTGCATTAACCAAAGATGTTACACAAAGCCTTTTTTAAAGAGGGAGAAGACAGAAGCATGTGCTGGGCTGTTTACAGTAAACACAAGAGCTGCCAGCCTTAGCAAACTGGAGCATCAGTCTCCAAAGCACCTCCTAATTTTTGTCTATACTTTTCCTCAAAAAATCTGATAAGGAAGGAAACACTTACGAAATTGAAAAAGTAGGGTATTTTGAAAAAGTAAGGATATTTGGCATCTATTTTGATTCTTGTTTATCGGGAGTTGAAAAGTTACAGTATTAACCCACCAAGAACCAACGTGGAGAAATTTAACCCTTAAGGGGCTGAAAAGGGGGCAACGTGTTTTTGTCCTATACTTAACATGGAAGACTGACCAACCTCCTGCCAATTTGGTGCTCAGTGCCTATTGCACTGGGGGATGTTGTTCTGAGGAAGAGGTTGCACTGGGGAGGATGCTTCACATGGGAAGATGCGCATTGGGGTTGATGCACAGTGGGACTGATGCGCATGGGGAATGATGCACATGGGGAGATGTTGCAATTGGGGATTGATGCGCATGGGGAGTTGATGTGCATGGGGGACTGATGCGCATGGGTGATGTTGCACAAGGAGGATATGATGTGCACATGGGGGTTTGATGCGCTTGTGTGGTGTTGCACATGGGGGTTGATGCGCATGGGAGGATGTTGCACATGGGAGAATGTTGTGCATTGGAGATGATGCACATGGGGTTGATGTGCATGGGGGTTGATGGGTGTGGGGGAATGATGCGCATGGGGGACTGATGTGCTTGGGGGTTGATGCGCATGGGGAATATTGCGCATGGGAGGATGAACATGGGGAATGTTGTGCATGGAGGGTTGATGTACATAGGGAGGATGATGTACATGGGGGATGTTGTACATGGTGGTGGATGCGCATGGGGGGTTGATGTGCATCAGGCATTGATGCACAGTGGGGGAATGGCGTACGGGGGAATTTTACTCCTGAAACGCGGGTACGCTGTTCGCTAGTATTTGTATATAGGCTACTCTTTCTGCCTGATGTGCCTCACATCCCATTTCACTGAAGTCCATCAAAGGACTTCCTAGACTTCCTAGGACTTCCTAGAATTTCTGAAGTCGGTTCTCGGACTGTAGCATGGCCACTTTTATGGGACAAATGTTAGCTACTGACTCTATTCTGGGCTACCCTAATGGAACCAAGTTGGAATTGCATCGCATCCTCACAATTTTTAAAAGTTCATTAAGGGAGTTCAGTAATCTTTGATTAATCTTCCTTCTGTGGTTAGAGCACATTTCTAGAATCTGAACTTAATCAGAGGTCTAGCTAGATCTCCCTTTGAGCCTCTTGCTCCTGCAGGCTCCTGACGGCTCCTAACATTTAAAATACCTTAAACTGATTGGGATCAGCAAGAAGACTGTCAGAGTTGGCAGCCCTCTCAGTGGCCCAGAAGCAATGCAGGATCAATGAGTACTGGGTTGTCCTCCTCCCTGATTCCTCTTTTATTTCCCTTTTGACAGGTATGAGGAAAGATCTTCTTTCCATCTGTCCCAATCCTTCTTATCCTCAGGAACAGGAAAGATTCTGTTTGGACTTAGTGAGCCTTGGCTTTCTACCTGGACAGTATGTCTGTTGTCAGAAGGACTGAGGCTTCTTGTTTCACTCAATCCTATGTCAGGCAGCTCCCACCCATGAGGATCATGGCTGGGATATTGCCCATGATTGCACGAAGACTGACCCTGTCACAGAGAGCCCACTGGAGAATGGGGAGATTTGTACTTACAATGAAATCCCCCTTCTTGGTGGGCCATGACATGGTCGTCATCCACCCGTGCTGGCCAACACCTGGTATCCTACTTCTCCCAGTTTTCTAACCTCAACTTACCCATTACCTTCTGGACACAGTAAGGTATAGGGCAGGGGTCCTCAAACTCTGGCCCGTGGGCCAGATATGGCCTGCCACGGCCCTGAATCCGGCCCGCGGGCATTTTCAGACCCCCCCACATCCCGCTGCTGGGGGTTGGGGGGAACCCCAGGGGCCTCGACGTCAGGCGCACGAGCGACTGAGCGGGAAGCACATACGCCGCTTCTCTGCAGTGCCAGGGGTTCCCTGGCCAGCGCGCGCGCCCTTCCAGCTCAGTTGCTGCTTCCCGCTTCCTGGCCGGCCCTTGCACCAGCCAGGGAACTTCTGGCACTTCAGAGAAGCAGCAACAGGCGTGCGCACTTCCCACTCAGTCCCTCGTGAGCCCTTCCCTCAGTCCCTCATTCGCCAGCTTCCTGCTTCCCACTTGCTTAATGAGTAAGCCCATTACTTCTTAATATAGGTATGCTTAAGATGGGGCTCTGATGCTGCAAGCCTGCCACAATTTCCTAGGAGTAAGCCCATTACTTCTGTGTAGGAATGCTTAAGGTGAGGCTCTGATGCTGCAAGCCTGCCACACTTCCCTAGGATGGATGGGGCTCTGATGCTTAGATGGGGCTCTGATGCTGCAAGCCTGCCACACTTTCCTAGGAGTAAGCCCATTACTTCTGTGTAGGAATGCTGTGTAGGAATTCTTAGGATGGGGCTCTGATGCTGCGATCCTGCCACACTTTCCTATGAGTAAGCCCATTACTTCTGTGTAGGAATGCTGTGTAGAAATGCTTAGGATGGGGCTCTGAGGCTGCAGTGCTAGCCAGACTTTCCTGGGAGTAAGCCTACTGACTATCATGGGACTTACTTTGGTGTAGGAATGCTTAGGATTTGGCTCTGAGGCTGCAATCCTAGCCTCACTTTTGGGGGTTTTTTGTGGCATAATTCATAAAATGTTTTCATCTTTCCATCAACTTCAGAATATGTTCTGTTGAGTAGCATTTTTACATGAAAGTAACACACTGTTTGCAAAATAATTTGTTCCTTATTACTTAATTTAATTAATTAAATAATTAACTGTAGTCCGGCCCCCGACAGTGTCTGAGGGACAATGAACCGGCCCCCTGTTTAAAAAGTCTGAGGACCCTTGGTATAGGGGATGGGCACTGAGGGAGAGATAGTCTTCTCTTTACAGTTCAGTTGTTCCATGGAGAGTCTCCTTCTGGCTATGAATATCTGGGACACTAGAGGGAGCTCCTCTCCAGAAAGAAGTCAAGCCTGATCTGCTTACAGTGAGAGGCACTTGACCCATTGCCAGGACCGTCTGCACCAATTGGGAATAGCATAAACTAGCTTTTTAGGAGGACAAACTAATGCAGAGGTCTCCAAACATTTTAGCCAAAGGGCTGCATCCAATGGCATAGCTAATGATTGCAAAGCTCAAAAATATGCCTTGGAAGTGATGTCATGCCCCAAGCTTTTTAAAAATACACATTTAACACACATGTAACAAAAGCAAAATAGTAAAGTAGTTTATTTGATAGTTAACAAATACAAACACACACACATACAGTATGGGCATATTAAACAGACCTGAATACTTATTAAGCATTACAATATGTCTAAAACATCAAATAAACAAGTTTCTTAAAGCAACGTATCACTTAAGCACATATTTTTTCAAATCTAGCTCCTAAAAACAAATCTGTCCAGAATCTAAACTAGTTTTCCTCAGTGCTGTTTAACTAATAGTAAGTTATCTCTGTAACTCTGAACATGGCAGTAGTTGTTGGAATATTAGGTCCATGCTGATTTCATTTTAGCATTTTCCTTCAGTAATTTAGGAAAATAGTATACAATCAAAATTGAGCCAAATATGAGAACTAGAAAACTAATAACAGTTTTAACAGGATTGATCTGAGAATGTGGGAGGGCCCCGTGCACATACACACTAAAAACTGTTGTTAGGTCACAGTAGCTATACATTGGATCTACTACAGTGACTTTAAAGACGTATATGCCATTGTACTGTTCAAATATAATTCTGTTCTTTTCATTCAAGTTGAGAATTTGGTACTTGTTTGTTGATGATGGTGCAGAATCAGTTCCTCTGAACACTTTGCAACTTTCATAAGTAATCCTAGTCCATGCATAATTAGGGTTTCCATCAGTAGCATTTAATATGGTGGTCCAATTCTGGGCTTCAGAAAGGCAATTAGCTTCTGTTTCAGTCAGAAGGTAGTCATAAGTATGAATCCCATTTACTTCAAACAGCACAAAGTCAGCAGGAACAATTTCCACAAATTTATTATCTTCCCATAGTTCAAGAACTGGAAGCCACGGACTGTCATAATATAGGAGTATAGGACAGCCCAGCTCATTATACAAATATGAAACATTAAGATTGCTCTGATTTAATTCTTTCCTGCCTAGGAACTTTGGATCATATGCATCTGCATTAATTGCATATGTAAAATTAGTCTGCAGCACATACCGAGAATAGAGACCATCTCTGCAGGCTGTTGTATTTGCAAATGGTCTTATAGTTTTAGTAGGTGGACAATCCAGCGCAATAAGTGTGTTCAAGGGTTGCATGTCAACACAGAATAAGCCTTTGTCGTAGACATCCACAGAGATAGTAGACAACCCCCCAATCTTTATGCTTTGCAAGAAAGTTACGTTCTGCTGATTCTGAGACAATTTAAGTCTTAAAATATATTTCAAGTTTCCATCGTAGGTAAAGCCTTCCTGTAAAAGCTGTCCTAAGAACTCCAAGATGTATGGGTTGTTGGCTGTCACATATAAGAAGGACCCAGTCCCTGGCTTGGGCACAAATTCAACTTCAAAAGTAAGCGTTTTCATCATATCCATGTAATACATTTTGTGATCCAACGAGCCATTGAGGATCTCCACGGGACAGGGTTGCAGTGATGGCATCACATCCATCAGTGCGTCCTGGACGTTGATCTCACATTTATGAAAATTGTAAAATTCGGATTGATTGCTGAGAACAGGGTAAATGATGCAAAGCTCTCCGTGTTTTTTAAACATTATCACCTCATCAGTATTATTGAAGGTTGTCTCCCTAATCTGTACCACTTCTTTGTTGAACATGTCAAGACTTCCATAGAAAAGGTGGTACTTGGTGAGAACGGCAACCTGGCTACTGGTGGCAGTCACACTATGTATGCCTACTGCAGGTTGAGGGAATTGTGTGTGGGGATAGGTCCTTGTGGTAATTGGAGTAATGGTTTCAACTGTCAATCCATGGTTACGGGACCACTGCAGGGTATTTTTAGTCCAAAATACAATATATCCTACAAGACCAGGCACATACAGAGAACCCAGGAGCTCACCTCTTTCTGGTCTAATGATAAAATCTAAACCATCTTGACTATACGTATACAACGTATCTATATATTGGAAATAAGCATTTATGTTGTTATTGATGGTCCTATTGTAGAGTATCCCGATTTTTGCCAAAGTAGAAAAATAGTAGACATTAAGCAATGTGCTGACATATTTTATGGAAACCTGGAAACTTAAAAAATTGTAGCCCCCGTTTGTTGAAACTGCAAGTGCAAACCTGGTACCTGAATAGCCTCTTGTGTATGCAAGAGCTATGCTACTGGTTTTATTGCAGGCATATTCGCCTGGATCAAAACAGCAATGACTATTAGAGATTTTATTAATAGGAAAATCAATACCCTCTGCTGCTAACCACGCACTCCAGGCAAAGAAGTAAACAAACATTTTTTGATTTATAACTACCAGTAGTCGTGATTTGTGGACAAAGGCAACAGAACTAACAACTGCAGGGGCAGCTACTAAACTCTGCGGGATGGTTAATGGCAGGAGGCTGCTCTCAAATCCATCTAAGCTGAGGAATATCTGCCGTCCAAGATAAATGATTGGATAATTGCTATCATAGTCATGTTCAATACAGGGGTGCCGTAATAGTAGAGGGCTTTCACTGTAACTGAGAATGTTGCCTTCTGTGCTCTGCTCCGAATTGAGAGATTCAGCTGAAATAACTGTCCTCCGGTTGTGGCACTCCCAGTCTTGTGCTTGTCCATGACCCTCTCGAACTAGGCACAGCAAGAGATTTCCTAACAGGGCCAGGCACGCGCCAGGCTTCCACATTGTCATGGTCTGACTCTTCCCATCAGTCAATTATAATGTAAAGTATAGCTAGATGGTGGGAGCTGCCTCCAGAATATCTACGATTCAAAATTCTCCTCCAAACTGTTGTTCTGTAAGAAGTTCCAAAAGGCAGTTGGCTGAGTGAGAGGAAGCAGGGGAGGGGAATGGAAGTGATGGCCATATGATTGGCAGTTAACTGCAATATGTTTCTATAGGTAGGAATGGGAGACGTACCACTGGAACTTTGGCGAATACAACTTTCACTTAATTATTGGATTACTCTACAAGGATGTGATCTGGACCACCCAACACACACTTTATTAAAACCTTTTTTGGGAAAAGGGGGGAAAAGAATGAAAAAGCTTTGGATGGTCAGCTGCCCAAAGGGCAATTGAATTGGAATAATCCCTAGTGGATGTTGGTCCAATTGTACCCTTATTCATAATATGCACATGGCTGCTGCCAGAAGCAATGGTAAACATGACACTAGAGAAGGGGGTCCCAACTTTTAATTTCAGGTCTCCTGAACATTTAATAAGTGTGTAGAGAAGGGATCTGGCCCTATACACACACCCCAGCAACGTCTGTTCTAGTGGCTTCTGCAGGTGTTCTTTTGCATTTTAGATTGTGACCCCTTTTGGGACAGGTACCCATTAGCTATTAATTAGCTATTAATTTTTTCATTTTCTTGTAACCACCTGTGAACTTTTCAGTTGAAAAGCAGTATATAAATACTGTAGATAGATAATTTCAGCAGGTGTAGCTTGTGATTTGTGAGATGAGAAGTTGCACCTGCTGAAATTCTCTCCTCTACACACTTGTTAAAGGACAAAGAGCCCTGAAATTAAGTCTGGACACCTGTGCGCCAGAGGGGAAAAAACAAAAACAAAGGAGAGTCTGTTCTTAATTCCCAAAAAATTAGGAGTTACGTGAAGTGTTATCTCGACTATATCCCAGGCCATACAGATGCTTCAAATATCCCAGAAAGGAAAACAGGAGTTGCAGTCATTGTGCCACTGCTTAATGTCAAACTAGGAGCACAACTTAGTACTGATGTTGGTATACATTGGGGGAAATGGCATCCATACTGTTGGTCTTACAAATGGGTGAAAAAGGTTAGACCTCTGAAGGCTGTGATCTGCTCTGACTCCAGTGCATCTTTAAAAAGTCTGTAGTGTAGCAATTCAGATATGCAATGCAGCCTAACAGAAAGCTGGAGGAAAGATGGCAGAAGCAATGGCAGGAAGGAAGAACAGGATCTTGATATCCAGCAAACACTGTACAGAATTTGACTGTTGGGAGTGTACAGTGGTGCCTCACATAAAAAGCTTAATTCATTCCGGAGGCATGCTCTTTGAGCGGAACGCTCTTTAAGTGAAGCAAATTTTCCCATAGGAAACAATGGAAACTCAGACAATTGGTTCCACAACTGAAAAAATATTCATATAAAAATATTAACTGTATGTAAAAATGATGACAAAACACTGTAATTGAAGTCTGCTTAGGCTGCAATCCTAAAGACACCTTCCTGGGAGTAAGACCAGTGGTGGGCTCCAGCAGGTTCGCACCTACTCTATAGAACCGGTTATTAACGAGAAATAGGACATATAAAGTTTAAAAATAGCCATTTAAAAGTGGCTGCCAGATGGGCAGAGAACCGGTTGTTAATTTTTTTCTAGCCCATCACTGAGTAAGACCCATTTAACACAATAATTGAAAGGCTATGAGATGTTGGGGTTAGTCCTACCCATAGTAATGTAGTGAGAGTTAGATCCTGATCCACAATCCAATTCAGCAGGTGGTGGTAATGCACCTTTTCATTTCATGCAAACAACCATAAAACAACACAATAGGCTTTAAGGAAGTAATATTTATTGGCATATAGATTAATAAACAATAAATAAATAATAGATCAAATAGCAGACAAATAAATAAATCCTGCTGCTCATCAAAATCAAGTCTTGCAAGATAAAATATGGTAGATATAGGAAGGGGATAGGGGATATGGGATGCTACATTACATTTGGCTGTAGACTGAGTTTCAGCACCAAAATATAACAAATGAAAACAGAGTTTCAATTGCAACGAATAAATTTGTAGAGAACAATGAAAGTAATCTACCCCTAGCCAAAGCAGGAACCACCAGGATTAGGGAGGCTATAAAACCATCTACGGGGGGGGGGGGGGGGGGGGAGGGAGAGAGAAAGCTAGACTTCCTAAAGACATAAAGTATCATGTCTCTTAATTAAAAAAAACCAAAAATCCGATTACCCTATTTTTTTCCCTATCCCGCCACAATCCAGGAAACAAAAAGGAGTTCATTTTCTGCATTTGGGTTAAATACCTGCTGTAGGGGACTAACATTCTTCAAGAGAAGAGATAGTAAAACTTATATGGTTGCCACACAAGGGTTGGACTTAGACTGAATGGGAACCCCAGACTCCACTTTTTTGTTGGGAGTACCATTTGAAGCTTTTTGGAGCCTGCCTGGGCTTGAACCCAGAGCCACTGAAGCACCTGAATTAGCTTTTTTTGAAGAGGAGTGAGTACTCTGAAGTGGGCATTCCAAAGTTTTCTGGTCTTTAATAGGGGGAAGATCAACTGTCTCCAAAACAGTCAGTCCACTAAAATGATGACTTTGCTGTAGAACATCAGATTCTGTTGTTCCAGAGGATTGGCCACCAACACAACAGGCTTCTGCTGCCACCGATCTATTTCTTGGCATTCAAAGCAGGCGCTGGAATAACAGTAGTTGGGTGTTTCATTTGCTTTTCATCCTCAGATAACAGAGAGGAACAGCAGTAATTAACTTCTGAATTCATGTCAAACCCATTTCATAAAGCATGAATAGCATTTGTGGTAATGAAAAAATCCAGTTTTCCTTTTCATAGAATCATAGAGTTGGAAGGGACCTAGTAGGTCATCTAGTCCAACCCTCTGCCTGCAGCAGGAAATCCCCCTAGAGCATCCCCGACAGGTGCTCGTCGAGCCTCTGCTTGAAGATCCCCAGTGAGGGAGAGTCCACCACCTCCCTTGGCAATCTGTTCCACTGCCGAACAGCCCGAACTGTCAGGAATTTTTTCCGGATATCCAACCGGAATCTCCTCTCTTGCAGTTTGTACCCATTGGTTCTAGTTCTGCTTTTAGAAGCAGCTATGAACAAATGAGCCCCTTCCTCTCTATGACAGCTCTTCAGGTATCTGAAGAGGGCAATCATGTCTCCCCTCAGCCTCCTCTTCTCGAGGCTGCATATCCCAAGTTCCCCCAACCTTTCCTCATAGGGCTTCCCTTCCATCCCACTGATCATTCTTGTTGCTCTCCTCTGGACTTGCTCCAGTTTGGCTGCATCTTTCTTAAAGTGAGGTGCCCAGAACTGAACACAGTACTCAAGGTGAGGTCTGACCAACGCAGAATAAAGAGGAACTAGAACTTCTCGCGACTTGGAAGCTACAGTCCTCTTAATGCAGCCTTTCTGATTATGGCCTATGTATGCAATCCTAACCACCAATTAGGTCGGCCTAAGCGCCAGCACAAGTCCAGTGCTAACTTGGGCTGCATTTCTGCACCACTCTTGGGGGAAGGTTAGGCCAGTGCACAGTCTTCCACTATCTCCCTACATCACTATGGGAACAGAAAGACCGATGATTTAGGCCCTTAGGATTGCACCCTACAACATTTATTAGAATACAGATATTTAAATGTAGTTTTTCCATTGCATTCCGCATTACCTAAAGTATGCATCAAATGATATTCAGTGGTCCTCAAACTTTGAAGAAGCTCTACCAATGCACTAAGGCTACAATCCTAAAGACACTTTCCTGGGAGTAAGACCCATTGAAAACAATGGTGCTTACATTTGAGTAGACATGGTTAGGATTGTGCTCTAAGTCTTTGTTGATGAGGAGCTTGCACAGTGTGATCCTCAGGATGGAGCCCCTGCTGAGAACTGGGAGGCTGTTTTTAGCCTTTCCAGTGGTGCTGCCAGGGTTTGGGGGCATCCTCACAGCACTTATAGAGCTCCCTGCATCTTGCAAACAGTGCAAGTATCACTTGGGCAGATATGATCCCCAGGATTTTTTTTCACTGAAGGCTAAAAAAAGAACATGTCCTGGAAAAAGAGCACATAAGGTCCCCTTGTGCTTAGATCTACGTCATATCTCCCAGTGGCCCATAAATGATCTTCCCCCAAATTTCTGTGGTCGGATTCCAAAAGATCTCTTATATGGAGAATTAGTGCAGGAAAAGCGCCCAAGAAGGAGACCACAGCTGCGATACAAGGACATCTGCAAGAGGGATCTAAAGGCCTTGGGAATGGACATCAACAGCTGGGAAAACTTGACCTCTGACCGTTCAGTGTGGAGGCAAAACACACAGATGGCCTTCTCCAACTGGAAGAGACACTTGTTCGGCAGGCTGAAGCAAAGAGACAGACCCGAAAGCAGCAAAACCTGGGGCCTGGGCAGGAGACGGAATTTATTTGTCCTCAGTGTGGAAGGGACTGCAACTCTCGAATTGGCCTTTCTAGTCACACTAGATGTTGTTTCAGGACCTCCAATCAGAGCACGATACCATAGTCTTTCGAGACTGAAGGATGCCAATGATGATGACCTGTGCATCACTCACAACACACCAGTGTGTCATGACACGGTGGATGAAAAATGGGTGGGCTATTATAGGTGTTTTCAGTAAACATGCAAAGGTATTTATCACCTGGAAGGATAAAGGGAAGTGCTAGTTATAGGCTGCAGTCCAAACAGTTTTCCTTGGACTAAGCACAATCCTAACCACGTCTACTCAAAAGCCCCATTGTGTTAAATCAGTCTTATTCATGGGAAACATTACGACTTTGAAACAAAGATCCTCCAAACAAGAGGAAGATTAACAGGGAATAGGGAACAGCTTTATACCTGACAGCAACCAAACTGAAACACAAACTGATCATAAAACTTGTGTTCCTAACTTAGAGCACAATGTCTTTAGGATTGCAGCCTATCAATTAAGTTTATGCTGCAATCCTAAAGACACTTCTGCCTCAGAAGAGGGTATGTGTTTGGGTAGAAGCTTCTAGAGATTCTGTTAGTTTCCTGAGGAAAACTTGACTTGGACTACAGGCATCCCCACTTACAGTATTGGACAGGTTAGAGACTGGAGCACGGCTTTGAAGTGAAAGCCGTTGAAAAGTGGAACCCAGTCGTTTTCAGCTTGCAAATGCAAATTGGCCACCAAAAAAGACATACCGGTAAATTTCAATTGTAAAAGCCTAAATAACACATCTTTATTAAATGTTTATGATGCATAGCAAATTACAGTAAAATGAACAAAGGCATAGGTGGGCAATGAATATCTTTATCTAATCTATCTACAGTATTTATATACCGCTTTTCAACTAAAAAGTTCACAAAGTGGTTTACAAAGAAAAAATTAACAGATAATTAAGTTAATGGCTCCCTGTGCCAAAAGGGGTCACAATCTAAAATGCAAAAAGACCAGCAGAAGCCACTTAAACAGATATTGCTGGGGTGTATAGGGCCAGTTACTCTCCTCCTGCTAGATAAAGAAGCAACACCCACTTGAAAGACTGCCTCTTATTTGAATGATGGTTATTTAGAATCATAGAGTTGGAAGTGACGTAGTAGGTCATCTAGTCCATCCCCTGCCTGTAGCAGGAAATCCCTTAGAGCATCCCCGACAGGTGCTCGTCAAGCCTCTGCTTGAAGATCCCCAGTGAGGGAGAGTCCACCACCTCCCTTGGCAATCTGTTCCACTGCCGAACCGCCCGAACCGTCAGGAATTTTTTCTGGATATCCAACTGGAATCTCCTCTCTTGCATTTTGTACCCATTGGTTCTAGTCCTGCTTTCAGAAGCAGCTATGAACAAATGAGCCCTTTCTCCCTATGACAGCCCTTCAGGTATCTGAAGAGGGCAATCTAGAGGAAAGTCATAAGGAAATTCCAAAAACAGTTGGATCACCATGTCACATTCAAATCAATATCAGGGAAGACAATTTTAGCCTTTAGACCAACAGAGAGGTTGATAGAGTGGAGGATGTGTTGAATGCATGAGTCCTGGTTATAACTGAAAGATGTTGAAAATTGTGGAACCATCAGAGAATGAACCATCAGGAAATGAGGAATGTTTATACAGTGGTGCCTCACATAAAGATCTTAATTCGTTCCAGAGATATGCTCTTTAAGTGAAACACTCCTTAAGTGAAAGCGGATTTTTCCATAGGAAATAATGGAAACTCAGACGATTGGTTCCACAACCCCCAAAATATTCATATAAAAATATTAACTGGATGTAAAAATGATGACAAAACACTGGAACTGAATTCGAAGCATGCATTCAATGTGCATGATCCTATGAAGTCAACTTAAGGCACAATCCTAACCATGTCTACTCAAAAGTAAGCTCCATTGTGTTCAATGGATCTTACTCCCAGGAAAGTGTCTTTAGGATTGCAGCCTTAGGCTGCAATCCTAAAGACACTTCCCTGGGAGTAAGCCCCATTGAACGCAATGGGGCTTACTTCTGGGTAGACATGGTTAAGAGGCTGCAATCAAAGACACTTTCCTAGGAGTAAGCCCCATTTAACACAATATGGCTTACTTCTGAGTAGACATAGTTAGGAGACTGCAATCAAAGACACTTTCCTGGGAGGCTTACCTGGGCTGCTGCTGGAGGTTCAAGGTGGTCGGTGGGGGCAGTTGGGGGCAGTTAGGGGCAGCAGCGCTGGCTGGCAGCACTTTTAAAGAGCCTCCGCATGGACCGTCAGAGCAGCATAGCATGCATGCCCATATTGCG
Source organism: Cryptoblepharus egeriae (assembly GCA_030015325.1). NCBI lineage: Eukaryota > Metazoa > Chordata > Lepidosauria > Squamata > Scincidae > Cryptoblepharus > Cryptoblepharus egeriae. The sequence continues at coordinate 42,043,300 of JAREYC010000003.1, forward strand.
CTTGCTTGTTAAGTGAAGTGGAACTTGTTATGTGAAGCAAGATTTCTTGGAAATTTATACTAGTTATGTGAAACACTTGTTATGTGAGGCGCTTGTTATGAGAAGTACCACTGTATTTGAGTTTGCATATGTCAGATTGTAGACTGACACCTCCAGGCAACTGCCCCCAAGTTGCGGGCAGTTAGAGGCAGCAGCACTGGCCTGCAGCCCTTTTAAAGAGCTTCCATGCGGAGCATCATGGCTGCATAGCACGTGCCCGTAGAGTGCTTGCTTGTTAAGTGAAGCAGAACTTGTTATGTGAAGCAAGACTTCTTGGAAATTTTTGCTTGTTATGTGAAACACTTGTTAAGTGAGGCGCTTGTTAAGCAAGGTACCACTGTAATTGAATTCAAAACATACATTCAATGTGCATGATCCTATGAAGTCTCCTTAGGCTGCAATCCTAAAGACACTTCCCTGGGAATAAGCGCCTGTGAGGCGCTTATTATGAGAGGTACCACTGTATTTAAGTTTGCATATGTCAGATTGTAGACTGGATTTTGGACTGTTGTTTTTGACTATACAGTGGTACTTTGTAAGACAAATGCTTTCTAAGACAAACTAAACTTTCTAAGGAATTCTGCCTTGTAAGACAAACAGTGCCTTGTAAGACAAACAGTTTTAAAACAAAAATTCATTGGAAATGAACAAATTGATGGATCTGCATCGTGAGCAACAACAAAAGGTTATGGAGGAGTGCAAAAGGTTGTCATCTGCAGAGGAGGAGAATAAGGAATCCCTCGCATCAAATGAGATCATCATTTGTTAAGATCGGGAAATGGTGCAAAACTTTGTAGAAAAGAACCACCCAAATAAGGCACAGTGAGTGCAATGAATCTGTTTAATGAAAATAAATGTCACATATCCATGTTTAATGACAGATAAATGTCACATTTCCATGAAATCCTCAAAAGGAGACAAAAGCAAGTGTCATTAGATAGGTTTCTTGTTAAAGTTGCTCAGAAAGACACCCGTGACTCATTTGGTGAAAATTAGTTGGGTAAATCCTTGGCCATTTCTTTTCTATTTTCCTGTACAGTATATTACAGTGTTTTTTTATTAATATTACATTAATCACGTTCTGTATTATAGTAAAGTGTTTTGAATTCAATTACAGTGTTTTGTTATCATTTTTACATACAGATAAAATATTTATATGAATATTTTTGGGTTGTGGAATTAATTGTCTGAGTTTCCATTATTTCCTATGAGCACATCTGCTTTGTAAGAAGAACGCTTTGTAAGACAAACATGCTTCCAGAACAAATTATGTTCATATTACAAGGCACCACAGTACTTGATTGCTCCCTTGATACTGGAATACAGATTTCTTCTGGAAAACCTTGCTGTGCCTGTGTTTCCTCCACACTGGCCTGTTCTCCTTGCAGAGCCACAAACACTTCCCCTGTGTTTTGCGCTAACCCATTATCAGTGTTCAAAAACCCAATTTATAATAGGATTTATTTCTCTCCCAGCCAAAACTTAAATGGGTCTACTCAAATGGAAGTCCCATTATCTCCAACGGGTCTTGCTCCCAGGAAAGCATGCATAGGATTGTAGCATCAGTCAGTAAAGAAGAAGGAAAAGTTGCTCACAGCAGGAAGAGGTGAATGGGGTTTGCAGAGAAAGGCTGTCATCATGAAACCACTACACAGGTTAATCTGTGGAGATGCATTACTTCAGGGAGACCATTTGCCCTCTTTGCACAGGACACGTCCTCTTTTTGAGCCTTGTGTCCTGGAAAAAAATCTCCATTGTTCTCCTTTTCTTTTTTCTCCTCGCCTTCTTGGAAATTTAAAAGTAACTTAATAATAATAAACTTAATAATAATATGTAAGAATGACATTTAACCACATGATTCAATGTAATACATGAGTATTACATGTATTTTGTGCTTTTATTTTGTCATGTCCTACATTTTATATTAAGTGTCCATTTTTTGGGGGAGTGGTTTGCCCACTTTTGACTTGGTGACCCTGCATTACCCACCAGCTTTATTTATTTATATCGGGGTGGGGGGGGGGGTTGGAGGTGTTCAAAACAATGACAGAAGACTTCAAGGGGATTTGCCACCTGGGCAAATTTCCCTCCAAAAACAGTACAGTATGGTTATTTGGGGGAGGGGAGATGAGTCTCCTCAGCCTCGTGCCTTGACCATCGCTCAAGTGAGGAACAGATGGGGCAGCGAAAGAGGAGCCTGTGCGCCAAACAGTTCTGCAACTAGAAGTTAAGTGGGGAGGCTTGTTTTGTGGTGCCCTGCCCACCCAACTGCCACAACTGCCACTGCAGCCCCACCCATGCAACTGCCACAACTGCCACTGGAGCCCTGCCTACCCAACCGGCACTGGGGCCCCGCCCATGCAACTGCCACAACTGTTACAACTGCCACTGGAGCCCCACCCATGCAACTGCCAGAACCGCCACCAGTGCCCCAACCACCCAACTGCCGCAGTAGGAATGAAGGGGCGCTGCAGAGCCTGTGGAGGCTACTCCAGGCAAAGGAAGGGACGCAGCCTCGGGCGGCCACCGGGAGAATGCGGGCGGAGGGGAAAGGAAGCTGCCTGGCTGCGGCAGTCGCAGCCTCGTCCTGACAAGCCTTTCCAGGCGGCGACGACGAGGGGGACCGTTGGAAGCGAAGACTGAGGAAGCCCACTTCCCTCGGGAGAGAGACCCACCCGGGTGCTCCCTCCTCCCCTCCGGCCTCACCTGCGTCATGCAGCATCCCCCCTCACCGGTCACGCCCGCTGCCCCTCGGCCGCCTTTCACTTGACGCCCCCGCCACTCATGCGCCGCCCTCCCCTGCCCTCTTCTTCGCTCAGAGGGGCACCCTCTTTCTCCCCCTCCCCGCCTGCCGCTACAGCAGCCTCGTCACCTCCAGCCTTCCCCCCCCCCCCCCCCCGCTCGGGCTTTCCTGCTCGCCGCCCGCGCTCTCCTCCAGTGCTTGCCTGGTCACCAGAAGCCCCTGCGGCTTCGCAACCCCCAAGTCCAGGATGTCTCTCTTCAGGAAGGCGCTGCGAGTCTCCAATCGCTCCATCCTCGCCTTCATCTTCTTCTTCTCCTTCTCCTCCTCCTGCCTCTACTTCATCTATGTGGCTCCCGGCATAGGTAAGAGGAGGGCGGTGGGTGGGACAGAAGGCCTCTCGCTACCAACCTTCCCCCAGACCCTGAGGGTCTCCTGGCTTCAGGCTTGCCACACACCGGAGCCCTTTACAGCTTCCACCCAGGAGCTCAGGGAAAGAAAGGGATTGTCTCCTAAGGTCTGCACTCTCTCTCTGGCTTGTAACTAATGACTGGGCATTTGTGCATATACATTGTATACTTAATTGTGTGCCTGTCTGTCTATAGATAGATATAGATAGATAGTGAATTCACTAGTGTGTGTATATATATAGTGAATTCACAAGTTGCCATTTTGCACTGGTGGTGTTTGCAACACACAATTGCAGTCTGTATACCTGTATCAGAGACGCATACACAGGTTATGGTCACTTATTGGACAATCATCATATTTCCTGATGCAGTTTTCTTCATGATTCTTTTTGGATGTCATTTTTAAAGATATATAAAATTGTGGGAAGGTAAACTCACTCTGTTCATTGCACTCCATGAGAACATAAGAGCCTCCGTTGGATCAGGCCAAAGGCCCATCTAATCCAGCTTCCTGTATCTCACAGCAGCGCCTGGGGGGAGCACACAAAACAACATGATACCTACATCCAGGTGCCCTCCCCTTCATTAACAAGACGGCTGCAATCCTAAAGACACTTTCCTGGGAGTAAGACCCATTGAACACAATGGGGCTTACTTTTGAGTAGACATGGTGAGGATTGTGCTCTATGATGTTGCCAACATCTATCTCTCTATCCATCTGAAACGATCCATCTTAATTTATCCAACTCTGTCCTAATCTAATTGAAACACACAGTCATGACTTGTAGCCTGTGATGGTCCTTTCCACTAGGAATTTGTCTAATCCTGCATTAGGTGCCAGCACCACATCCTATGGCAAGGAGTTCAACAGACCAACCACTCCATTCAAAAGACAAAAATGGGAGAAAAGGGTAAGCCTCCTCCACTATAGAAGGGTGGAAAAACCGTGGCTGATGAGCTTTTTGCACATATAGAGCTCTTTAGCATATAATGTTGGCTCTCAGGTTGCTGAGTTCCTATTTGCATCACAATTTGTATAAAAGATGGGGCTCAGTGGTTAAAGATGCTATGCTTTAATCAACTTGAAGGTTGGCAGTTTCAGACCCACTGCCACACTGGCTCTCACTTTAAGCAAGTTTGGCCATCCCTGTGCTATTGCATTGCCTCAGTATAATTGCACACCATAATTTTTTTCTTTTTAAAGGACATGGACAATGTATCTTAAAAAATTGTTTTTCTCCCCCTTCCATTTGGTAAGCCAGTTTCTACTGCATTAACCACCTTTTCTATTATGTGTTGAGGGATCACTTTTTGTTCCAGGAGTGGTGATTTCAGGAGGAAGAGTTACCAGTTTAATGAATACTTCAAATGGAAATGGCCCTTGCTAACAGATTTAAGCTGATCTCTGTTTTAAGGATGCTCTCTCCCCACAAATCTGTTATAAAAACATTTATTTTATTGTGGAAGATTAATTACCTGCCACATTACCATGGTGACCAGGCTGTTTTTAATCCATTAACTGCTGCTTAAGGGACATTTATATTTTAAAGAGCCAATCTCATTTAGAGATTGAAACAGAATTGCTGATAAATAAAATGCTAATAATTAGGTTATACCTGTACCTAAAAATGTGTTTTGCAAACTTACAGTTATACACTTACCAGAGAAACATGATGGATTTTCTGTTGTATTTCTGCCTGGTGAGTGAGTATACAGTATCAGATCAGTGAGTATAAAATTCAGATTCTGTATATATTTTACAAAATATACTAAAATAAACTAAAATAATAGTTAACATATTGGCACATGGGGCAAAATCCAGAGCAGTTACGGGTCCACACAGTTACGTCACCCTCTAGTGTAATCTTATGGAAAGTCACCTTAACTGCTCCATCACAAAGGGCTTAATTTGACGTTAGGATATGGGTCATAGTATCCTTAGTCTTCATTGGGCAAAATGGGAAGAATATATTAAGGCTTTAGTAAAAACTTTTCAGTTTGTGTTAGTCACTTGAAAAATTCTTCCAGCTGTGACATAAGTATTCAATTGTTGGCTTATACTAGTGTCACCCTATGGAAAAACTTTAAAAATAAGTAGTTCACATGGGTATATAAAGCTTGCACTGTTGTAATGCTAATTAAGCCAATTGATTTATATTGGTTTCTAAGGAAAAAAAGATTTCCTTAGGGTTTTTATACTTGTGTATTTAACTATAGCGAAGTGTTAACAATGAAGAACTGATTTTGGGAAAAGATGAATGTGTTGGGAATCTTTTAAAATTTATGGCTTTTAGATATCTGTTTGCTAGTGATGTTTCATTAGGGTAATTGAACTTACTACTATGTTGTTAATCTGAGTACAGTGGTGCCTTGTAAAACAAACATAATTCATTCCAGAAGCATGTTTGTCTTACAAAGCATTCTTCTTACAAAGCAGATTTTCCCATAGGAAATAATGGAAACTCAGATGATTGGTCACAACCCAAAAATATTAAATGTATGTAAAAATGATGACTAAAACACTGTAATCAAATTCAAAACACTATAATGTAATACAGAACACAATTATTGTAATACAACACTGTAATATACTGTCCAGTAAAACAGAAAAGAAAAACATTTATCGCCATGGGTTACTTTCACTAAAAGAGTCACTGGTGTCTTGTGCAACTTTAACAAGGAACCTCACTGTGTTTGAGATCTATCTATTCTATGCAAACCAGATAGGCAGTTTGGAGCAGCAGCAAAAGGGACAAGATCCTATGCGGTCTACTCAGAATCAAGTCCCACTGAATCCACTGAGGCTTACAGGAAAGTGTGTAGGATGCCAGCCTGACTCTTTCCATGTTTGCAGCAGGAACAGCAACAGCAAAGGCTTCTGCCTAGACGCAAAAGTGGGGTGGAGTGGGTTCCAAGCAAGGGAAGTGGGGGGGAGAGGGGTGGTTGAAGTGGGGTCCAGGCAGGGAGGTGGCTTCCTTGTGGGGAAAGGTGGGGTCCTTGAGGGGAGGGGATTCTATTGAGGGGGGTATATAAGGGTTTTCCCTCCTACCTGATGGTGGCTGCTGCAGGAGGCATGTTGGCTGGGGAGGCTCAGACAAGGCTGCTGCCTGTTCATCCCTCTGCTGGCCGGATACGTTTACTGCATGCAACAGGAAAGGTCCTGCCTAAGCCACCAGAGACCAACCAATGGGCATTTGTCTTACGAAGCACTTTCACCTTATGAGGCAGAATCCCATAGAAATTTTAGTTTGTCTTACAAAACATTTGTCTTACAAGGCATTCTTATAAGGTACCACTGTACTTACAAAAAAATCATTTCTGGGCTATCAAGACTCTTGGTTTCTGGCTGTTTGTTTACTGATGATCAACTTTTCAACATCTATCAATTATAACCAACACTTATTCCACTTATAACCAAAACATATTCCATGTATTCAGTTATAATTCAACACATTCATTTTTTTTATTCTCTCTCTGCTGTTTCTAAAGCTAAAATTTCTCTACCCCTTGTTGATTTGCTTATGACATGATGATACAGACTGTTTTGGTATGTAAGTATGTAAGAGTGAGAGCACAAATGGTCACTTTAGCTCCTGGTCTATTCTCATACCTGAAGACATTGAATGTCCATTTGCTGAAATCTTTGTGTGACACCAACTATTTGCAATATTAAAAAAATATTTGCAATTTGCTAGCTAAAAAGCATTGGAAACAACATTTGTAAACTAAAAAATGATTGGGTTCCACTTTTCACCAAATTCCTAACCTGACAGATAAGTGGTGGATGGATGCCTGTAGATGGATAATAATGTTTTTATATAGTCAAGCCTAATATTTGTGTTAATAGTGTGGGAATCAGTTCTCTTTGATTGGTCATGTGCCGCACCACCATCTATAAGCAGGTTACTACTATTTAAGGAAAACAAGTGTGTGTCCCCTCAGGAAAGGTGGAGAGTAGTATGTGTATGTTTTATCAAGTAGTTGTGTCCAACATTTGATGATTTTATGGATGGAAGCGCACCATGCTACCCTGTCAAGCACAACTTGACAATTGTTGGAGATTTCATTTGTTGGAGATTCATCTTTCTATGTTGATTGTATTGAGCCAGCATGTTCTTTTTCTGTCTCTTCTTCCTGTTTCATTGACAGTTCCTAACATCACTGACTTTCATTAATTTGCTCACATGACATGGCCAAAGTAAATGAGCCATACCCTACAATCTAGAGTAACTATGGAAAGACGTAAGAGGCACCTACTCTGGATTGCTCTATGCATTTTCCATAGGTTTCCCATAGGTGGCACTGTAACTATGTCGGTGTAAAAGGTTCTGTAGTTACTCTGGATTGTAGCCATAGTCTTGCAATTTTGTCTTCTAATGTTTTATCTAGTTTGATATGGTTCAGAGCAGAGTAACTTGGTTACTCTGGCTGTCTTTGGTATATGTAACAATTTTCTCCAAACCTAACCTGTGTGGCTTCTTTGTTGCATGTGTTACTGAGATTATTGGGACCATAGGATAGGACCATGCAGAAGCAGGATCTAATGTTGTGCTGGGTTACTTCAGTGTATGTCACCTGATGGATGATCAGTGCTGCCTGTTTTGTTGGCTCAGAGTGAAGGAGCATACTGGAGCTACAAGTAATTATCTTTTAAAAAACAAAATGTACTTATAAAAATATATAAAAACAAGCCTTCTACTAACTTGTTGTATTCAACAGAGTTAATAAAGGAAAAACATTTATACATTTCAATTTCAAGCTGTTCTCAAGATGTTAAACTTTGTATTGTCTTTCTAGTCTCTACATAATACACAATTGTGATGGCACATGCTAAAATAAGATAGTTCATTTCTGTTATACTTACAGTCCTTCATTGGCATACATTGCAGGCACAACAATAATAAACACAGGCCTATAATAAATATACATGATGGCCAAATATACCCAGTATATTTAATGCACTGTAAGTCATATCATTTTGTTATACTGAAACATCAACATTTGGTTTAAAATTAAATTAAATTTTGAATATTTTTTCCAACAGCAAACACTTACCTCTTCATGGTACAAGCACGTGGTATCATGCTCAAAGAAAATGTGAAAACAATAGGACATATGATCAGATTGTACACTAATAAAAATGCTACACTGAATGGCACAGGTAAGATTTATGTAATTTTTGAACTTTTTGTTAATGTTGTGATTTTTTTCATTATATAAATAGATAACTTTAGATCTCAAGTTCTAACAAGTTATGTATGGTCAAAAACAAATAAAGGAGTACCCTGGTATCAGTGGGGGTCTTTTTCTGGAACCCTCTACCTGAAACCACAGATACATAAAACTGAAAGTGACATTATTAGCTCTCAGTGGATTTCCTGACCTTCATAATGCCCTGTGAAGGCATAGAAATGCCTCTGCAAGGTTCAGAAGATCCGCAGCTGTTTTTAAACCAAAGGATGCATGGGAGACAGTGCCACATTCACAGATAGGTAAAACCCTAGTTATAGAATCTAGGAATATAAGGCCCTCCTGTAATTAATATTCAGAAGTTGTACATAAAAGTCTCTACATGTCAGAATTGGTTGGGAAGTACTGTCTTGAAAATATAAAATACATACACAATTGGACAAAAACACTGTCATCTTTGATCATTTGAAGGGATCCTTGCCTTGAACAAGAGAGGTGAATGGAATGGCAGCCATAAATAAATGAATACACTATGTTTTTTTAATTTAGATTTTCCTGAAGGCAACAATTCAAGTGATAACCTTGTTCAAACAATGAAGTATCTTCCAGAAAACTTCACGTACTCTCCTTACCAACCTTGTCCAGAAAAGTTACCTTACATGAGTAAGTTTATGTTCCCCTTTACTTATGGTATCTTCTGCAGCTGCATGTTAGGAACTTCTTTAATAAGGTCCTTAAACTTATTAAAACTAATTTATATTGTTTAATAGTAATATCTAGTATTATTTGTGAAATAAAATACATCTAGAAGAGCTCGTTAGCTTGGGAGTGATCCTGGAGTCACAGCTGCTCCTGGGTTCCCAGCTTCAGCTGTATCTGTCTCAGTCGGATCTGGCCATAGTGGTCCATGCCTTGGTGACATCAAGAATAGATTACTGTAACATGCTCTACATGGGGCTGCCCTTGAAAATGGTTCGGAAGTTACAGATAGTTCAGAACATGGTGGCTACTTGCTGGAGCTTGACTGTTTGTCACTCTGCTACTCCAGTGACTGCACTGGCTCCAGTTCGGTTCTAAGCTGAATTCAAGGTGCTTGTTATAACCTTTAAAGCCCTAAATGGCCCAGCATACTTGAGAGACTGTCCTCTTCCATACAATCCAGCACATTCTCTGAGATCATCTGAGGGGACCCTGTTGGTTGTGCTGCCATAGAGACAACCAGAAACAGGGGCTTTTCAGTGGTGGCACCTGAATCATGGAACGCTCTCCCCTTTGAATTAATATCAGCCTCCTCTCTTTTAACCTTCTGGCGGGGCCTAAAGAGCTTTTTATTTAAAAAATCATTTTAAAATGTATTAAAGTAATATCATATACAATAATAACGTATACAATACATACACAATACATATAACAATGTATTAATAACATGTACAATGTTATTGTATAACATAATAACATATACAACACACACACTATATATACAATAAAAATACAAATAATGTATTTAATCTGTCTTTCATCCATTCCTGATTTGGTTTTAGTGCTGTTTCATTGTTTTTTATAATGTTTTTAATTGTATTAGTTGTATTTTATTTTTATTGTTTTATTTATTGTTAGCTGCCCTGGGTGCCCTTTGGAGAGAAAGGCAAAATACAAATCTAATAATAAATAAATAAATATAGGGATGTTTATATACCTTTAAACACTGCATCATACATGTAGCCCTATGCTATTTATTTCTACCCTGAATTAAATCCCATTGCTTTGTGTTTGGATATTGGAATTCAGGTCTTTCCACTTCTAGCCATTCATTATCTACTGTGGTGGCACTGAATGTCAGTGCTAGAGAAAAAATTTCATTCCCAATTTCTGACTTTACATTTGGTGAGATGCTACTTAGTGCTATACATTTCACTGTGGGATTGTTTGTGTGTGTGCATGTGCTATATGATGGTTTGTCTTATCCTATTCTGAAGGATCACGATAAAAAACTCAGATCTAAAAATAATACTCTCTGACAAGGTCAAGCTGTAACCTTAAAGTTCCAACTAAAATACTAACTCGTAATTTTTCAGTATTACCACTGAAAGTCAGTCCAAACTGAAGTATCTTGAAATATTTCTAGATGGTGGTAGGCATATGGCAAATGTACTTGGAGATGGAATTTTGTGTTCATTAAATAGTCAAAGCAAATGCTGTGCAGCCTTTGTTATGAATATTGCATGCAGATGAATGTGAACCAAATAATTTTTATTGCTATTGGGTACTCTGTATAACAAATAGCTAAAACAAGGGGAATACAGGTTCAACCTTGTTACACCCAGATGGATTTGACTCATCATAAATGATCACTGCAAATGAGAAAGAATGTGCCAATCCCTGGAAAAGGGGAAAAATGCATCCCTAGAAAATAACATTTTTTAAAAACTGTTTTTCTTACTGTTGTAGAGAGGCAGTAATGCAATTTTTCCATGCTTCAGCTGAACCAAGCAAAGGCAAGAGGTCCTTTGCATCTCTACTTGCTTACTACCCCTACAGCAGTAAGAAAAGCTGTTTTTAAACCATTGTAAAAGGGCACAATTTTTATTTTTCATGCTGCTTTTATTTAACACATTTTTTGGCATCAGCAGGGAGTCCAAGAATAAAAAACCTAGAGATGTTGAAGCACAATCTTATTTCATGAGTAGTAATAGAGGAGCAAGAAACCTAGAACTGCGTCATTAAATCTTTCCACTATTTTTTAAACCAGAAATTTTTTAATCCATGGGGGGTTCTGGAATGGAACCATAGTGGTATGGGCATACAGAGGGCACTCTGTGCCCCATGGCAAGGATGACCACCTGCCCTTCTTTGCAGCTGGACCGGTCAGCTGCAAAGAGTGCTTGCATGGCCCAGCGAAAACCATGGACATGTCCTTCGCAAAGCTGGCTGAGAAGAGTGTATGCGCAGCCTGACTGAAGCTGCGCGTTTGCCCTTTGTAACCAGCTTCCCCGGCCGACTGCAAAGGGCATATGCATGGCTTCAGTGGGAAGCTGTGCATGCGCCCTTCACAGTCATCTGGGGAAGCTGGCTGTGAGGGGTACATGCACAGCTTGGCTGGAGTTGCACACATGCCTTTTGTGGTTGGCTTAACTGTTTGGTTGCAAAAAGAGCATGCAAAAAGAGATTTCAGCCAAGCTGCGCACATACTTCTCACAGCCAGCTTCCCCAGCTGACTTGGAAGGAGCACATGCATGGTGGGGCTGAAACTGTGCATGTGCCCTTTGCAGATAGCCAGGGAAGGCTGACTGTGATGTGTGCATTTGAGACTGTGATGAGTGCATTTAAAACCATTAGTTGCGCATGCAATCTTCCCTGGCCGGCTGGTGTGGAGCATGGAAAGGAGGAGGGGGTGGTAGGTCAAGCACCCTAATGCCCGCTGTAGTATACTGCGCCCAGGGCACGAGTTAGCTCTTGCTCCATAGATGCTATGCATCTGTAATAGTGGACAACAAAGGACAATCTACAGGTCAGAAAAAACAAGGCTGCACCAAGAATCTTGTAAACTCCTAGTGAAAGTTCATATTACTTAACATACCTGTTTGTGGCATGTTCATGGTGTTGGTAGTTCATAGTGCATATAGAAACTACTAATAGCCTGTAGCTGTCACTTGCAAAGGTACAATATAACAACACTCATCAATAAAAAACAATCCCCCTTTTTAACGTCTCAACTGCCTCTTTTGCCACCTCTTTCCTCAATAGCTCTTCTCAGTTGCCCCAGCCTCTTATTCTGGCCTGTTATATGTCTCAGTTTAAATGAAGATGGAATGTTATCAGTACTCCTCTGCCCCAGAAACACATTACCAGAAACACATTAGAATAGAAAAGGGAGCAGTCACCCCAATACACAGTTGTACTGGAGAGCCACATGGGTTTTGATTTTTTTTGTTGTATGCTTACTACATGTTTACAGAGTTGTATCTCAGTTTCACATTTTGGAGTATTTACTGCCAGACAGCAATATTCTTGTGGCAAATGTTCATGCTGTGCAAAATGTGAATTAGCCTTAAGTCAATAGAGTAAATAGCTTAAGTCAGTAGAACAAACTGAATTCTTTTTAAATTTTTTTGCAGTCAGTTATATCCTGCTGGGAAGAATACTATATGCGTATATATGCATCAGTCAGAGTTGAATGACGGTTCTTCGTTTGACAGTAGAGTTCTGTCTCTTTATAAGATAACACAGAGCATTGATCTCAAGGGTGGAGCAGCACTGCAGAGGAAGCCCTGCCGGGTAATGAGAAAGCAAAGGGAGCCTTGTTGGGGGTATATGTTGTTGTTAGGCAGGCTTGTTTAAAAGCTTTGTAAACTTGGTATATTTGGATTAGTTGTCAACTGCTTCCTCAGTAAAACTTTCAGTGAGCTTCAGTTTTAAGGCAGAGATGAACTATTGTAAGTGATAATGTGAACCATAGGCATAAATTGTTACTAAAATTTAATCTTTGTTTCTGCTATTTAGGAGGCTTCATTGATGTCAATATGAGTGAAATTAGCTTGGATGAAATTGAACAAATATTTTCAAATGATTTAAATGTTGAGCCAGGTGGTCATTGGAAGCCAAAAGACTGTAAACCACGATGGAAGGTGAAGTAAAATTGTTCCTCAACTGCTTCCAATTTCTTCAAATATTAAAAAATTGTTCCTCAACTGCTTCCAATTTCTTCAAATATTAAAAAATATTTGGAGTTTAATTATGTGTGCCATGTAGTTCAAGAAATTATGTGACTATCTGAAAAATAAATTGAAGTAATACTAATCACATTGTTTATTTTGATGGAATGATTTTTAAATGATGCCTAGATATTGCATCTATCACAACCAAAATAGCAAAAATGAGCTCAGTACACTCATCAGTGCCCATCCAAAAGTGCTGGGCCTAGAAATGTGAAATCACCTCCTGCACAACATCCTGCAGTGCATACCATCCCCCAGTACAACACCCTCATACACATAATCTCCCATGCATTTCACACACACCCCACACAACATCCGCCCATGTGCACCATTCCCCCAGTGCACCCACCCTCCCAGTGCATCAGGCACTGGGCACCAAATTGGCTGGATGTTGATCAGAAAGTCTTCAATGTTAAACATACGACAAAAAAAACCATAGCACCCCCTTTCACGCCCTTCATGGTTAAATTTCTCAACATTGGTTCTTGATGGGTGTTGATGTCACATAATATTGGCTTCAAACTATTGGCTTCCAAAATTTCATGCTTCTAGATCTGGGGGTTGGAGCACAGTGTCTATCAGTTAGGGCAGCGTTTCTCAAACTGGGGGTCAGGACCCCTTTGGGGGTAGCCTGGAGCTTTCCTGGGGGTCGCCTAAAGACCCTTGGTGCAGGGGGCCAAGTCAGGCTTGCCAGACCTCCGGCTGTAGCTGCACGTGCACTGGGGCTTCCTTAGAGGCTGTCCTGGTACTTCTGGCTGCTGAGCAGTGATGGGGGGTTCCCCCAGGTGCGCGTGCCACCCACCCAGATTCTGCAGGGTGCTTCCCTGCAGATGCGCATGCTGCCCGCCAGCCAACCCGTTCCCCGCCAGCTGGGTCTTAACTCCCAGGTAAACTGGTGCTGGCTTGCAGCCTGAGAGGCCAATCCTATGCATGCCTACTCAGAAGTTAGCCCCATGATAGTGAACTTACTCCCAGGGCTTACTCCCAGGAAAGTGCTAGGATTGCAGCTTAGAGCCCAATTGTATGCATTTCTACTCAGAAGTCATTCCCATTGAGTTCAGTGAGATTTACTTCCAGAAAAGTGTGCATAGCAGTGGAGCAGTAGAGCCCAATCCTATGCATGGGCACTCAGAAGTACCGGTAAGTCAATTCAGGTCAGTGGGACTGCCTCCAAGGAAAGTGCATAAGATTGCAGCCTCAGGGCCCAATCCTATGCATGCCTTAAAGTAGCGATGAAAATAATTTTATGACTGGGGGTCCCCACAAGATGAGGAACTTATAAAGGGGTCACGGCATTAGGAAGATTGAGAACCACTGAGTTAGGGATTCTTCAGTGGAAAGTATAGGGAGAAAAATGTGTTGCGTCCCTTTTCATACCCTTCCAGCTGGAATTTCTGAAAACTGGTTCTTAGTGGGTGCCTCCGTTATGGAAGGAATACCCTCCCTAAACTTCATGCTTCTAGGCCTGATGGTTTTGGCTGGGCATTGCTAGTCAGTCAGTCACTCAGTGACTTTTCAGTTTTGTATACAGTATATAGATTATCATCTAATTTTGAGCTAAATTTTTGTAATTTGTAATTACTGATGTAATATATTTTTATTGTGTTTCTGTTTTAAAGGTTGCAGTACTTATTCCATTTCGCAATCGCCATGAACATCTTCCAATTTTTTTCCGACATCTGATACCAATATTACAAAAACAAAGGTTAGAATTCGCCTTTTTTGTTGTTGAACAGGTAAGTTGCTTTATAAATTATTTATTTTGGAGAGGCTTAATTAAAAATTGTAATATATCTATATCCACTGCAATTTCTAGGATATACTGCTCTTGCAGTTCAGATAAAATTCCGTAAGAGGGTTGTTTCTATAAATAGACTGCTTTAATTGGATGTAGTAAAAATGAATTTTTTTCTAGTTCAGTTATTGTTTTTTTGGTGGTACATAGGCCACATGGTACATGAGCCAAATGAACTTTGGGTTACTCCTCCCCCTCAGATAGGCGTAGGTCAGCTGAAAGACTTCCTGTGGGGGGTGCACCCAGAGGTTCCCCAGACTGACCTTCGCCTTTGGCAGAAGCAGCTGAAAGTGGAGTCAGCTCTGCTGACTTTCACCCTTAAGCGTTCTTAGTGGGGTCTTTTACCCCTTTTTCCTTTTATTTCCCTATCTCTGGGAGACTGGGGGGAGGTTTTTGCCTTCCTTAACAGGGGAGCACTGATTGGGCTGCTGCCACTGCGAACTGGAATCCTCTCCTCCCTCCCCCCCACCAGAAGCCAGGGATGAGATCGCTGTTGGTCCCCCGCAACAAGGGGCCGCCTGACAAGTGCCCAGGAGGGCTGGCAGCCCGCTGGCTGCTCCCAGTGGTGCCAGCGATCGCCCCGATCCACCCTCCTGGGCAGTGGTGCGGCAAGGGGAATCCCAGCCAGCTTAGTGAGGTAGTTCGTGCTCCCTCCATGGTTTGGTTTCCTGCCTCCACTCTTGATGGTCTCCAGAAGCCACAGCCACAGCCCCCTTATTGTTTTATCTTTATACTGGGATCTGGTATGTTGAAGAGACCCTGTTTGCATGTGAAAAGTTCCTGTTTCAGTCTTTGACAAGTTTAAGTTAGGGCAGAGAAAAATTTCTGGCAAACCTTTACTTGTCAGTGCTGAAAATACTGAGCCAGATGAACCAGTGGTCTCTTTATAAAGCAGATTCATCTGTCTGGTCTTGTGAATGATTTGTTTAAGAAGTTTGGCTGAAATTCTGTAATACTTTCCTGGAAGTAAGTCCCATTTGTTAGCTTTCTTTAAAGCACTATGATAATATATAATTGTAGAAGTACATATTCCAAGTTCTAATTTAACAGTTTATTCTTCTGTTTTGCCTCTTTTAGACAGGGGCACAACCTTTTAACCGAGCAATGCTCTTTAATATTGGCTTCAAAGAAGCCATGAAGAATAATGACTGGGACTGTGTAATTTTTCACGATGTTGATCACTTACCTGAAAATGATCGAAATTATTATGGATGTAGTGAGATGCCACGTCACTTTGCTGCAAAACTGGATAAATATATGTACATGTAAGTAGTATATTCTGTTCATTCATACTCTGGAACCTAATTTTGATTATATTTTTGTAAACATTGCAGTTAGATTATATATAGTTCTGGAAAATAAAACCAATGAAACTTCTCCATAGATTCTTCCTGGGAATATGTGGCAGTACCTAGGTAAAACATGAAAATAAGTTAAGAGATCTTGTAGATGAACTAACAATTAAAGGCATATGTATTTCATAGATTTTAGTTCTTGCCATATTATTATAATTGTAAATGTAGATATGGAGTGGAGATGTATTGCTGCTTAGGATGTGTCTCTTGCCTGGTCGTGCTTGTTGCCCATTAGGGATGCCTGCTGGTGCCTGCTGTCTGATGTTGTGTGGTACTTCCCAGTGGTGCCCAAAGGTGCTGCCTGATGCCCAGTGGTTCCTGAGAGTGCCCACTACCACCAATTGGTGCCTGCTGCCCAGCAGGATGCACAGTGCCCAGTGGAGCCTGGTTCACTTAAAATTTAAATTCTTTAAATTTTACCCCTGCTGCGATGGTGCCTGATGTTTCTGGGGTCTGACTGCAGGGGGTGGGGTGGGGAGGGTCACAAAGGGGTTTGAGGTCTCCATCCTGGGAAGTGATAACCAAAGAATGCACATGCACACTGTGAACTGAGTTTAACAGGTAAGTATATTTCTTTCTTTACAGAAGGCACTCAGCTTAGTTACAAGTAACAGAACAAGGTTAGTATCTTCAACAGCAACAGAATTCCTTACAAGCACGTTTCTTCAGGCTAAGGCTAAGCCAGATCTGCCTTTGCCAGGTGGTGGTTTCAGAGGCCTCTGGCTGGAACAGGGCACTGATGTCCCAGCCTCCTCTCCTGCTTCCACACCAACTGCTCCTTTCCCCCTCAGCGTCCTGCTTTTATTCCCCCCTTCCCACCTGCTCCTGGGATCCTGATAGGAGCATCGGGAAAACAGGGACCTCCCTCGCCAACTGCCTGGAGCAGGCCTGAATGTTAACCCCCTTGCTGTGCTTCTCCTTCTGCAGGGGGTTGTTCTCTAGATCCTCCTACTCATCTTAATGTTTTATGTACAAAATTTAACAAATTACTTTAGAAACTGCCCATTTTACATTTTTAAAAACAGAAGATCTCCATGCTTTATCTAAACTTTTTTGCTCCTTCTTGATGAGAAACTTCTATGAGATGGTGTATCTTTAATCATCTTACAGCTGTATATCTGTCTTTCACATTTTTACAATCTCTTTAACAAATTTGTGAAATTTTAAACATAAATGGCATATTCATTTCTTTATGTATATTTGTTGTATATGGAATGTTTACTCCTGTTAAATAACAGAATTATTCCCAGAATTTACCCAGTAGATTGAAACGTGCCTGTTGTCATTTTCAGCCTTCCGTACAATGAGTTCTTCGGTGGTGTCAGTGGACTAACAGTGGAGCAGTTTAGAAAAATTAATGGATTTCCAAATGCATTCTGGGGATGGGGTGGAGAAGATGATGACCTTTGGAATAGGTGAGTGTTTACAGAGTATATAAGATTAGTGATGTGGAGTCAGAGGGGTAGGCGGTCTTGGATAACCCAGCAAGAAAAAATAACAAACCCCAACAAGTTTTTAAAATGTCCTTTTTTCTTTTTTGAAGCTGCTTCACTCTGCTTTGTTTAGTCTGTTTAAATCATGGAATTGTAAGTGACCTAAAAGGTAATCTAGTCCAAACCCTTGCCAGTAGCAGGAAATTCTCTATAGAGTATCTTTTCAAGCACCTCTTCATGAAGATCTCCTGATGTCTAATTGGAATCTCCTCTCTTGCAGTTTGTACCCTTGTAGTCCTACTTCTCTTTTAGTTCTAGTTTTGGAGGCAGTTGAGAACTAATCTGTCCCTTCTTCCATATGACAGCCCTTTGGGTATTTGAAGGGCATTATCATATTCTCTCACAGCTTTCTCTTCTCCAGGCCAAACTAACCAAGTTCCCATAAACTCTCTTTGTATGGTTTGTTTTCTAGTCCTCGTAGCTTTTTCCATTTTGACTTCATTTTTCTTAAAGTGAGATGTTCAGAAGTGGATACAATACTCCAGGTGCGGTCTGGTCAAAGCAGAGTAAAATAGAACTAAACTTCTTGTGACTTAGAAGCTATGGTTTATAGTATAGGCTAGAATTGTACGAGTATTTGTCTTTGTTCCTGATGTATTTATCTTGCGATCCTCTGCAACTACAAGACTCCTCTCACATGCTGTCCAGCCAAGCCAGATGTCTCTATATTTTGGATTTGCATCTTAGGTTATTTTTGTCCAAGGGCATTTGTCCTAAGTGCAGTCCAATTAATGATGATGGCGATAGTTAGTATTTCCTTTTGAAAGCACTTTCAAGAAACATTTTTAAAAGTGAAACCTTTTTCATCTCATGGTACACAATCAATAGTTTTTACCATTGACAAAGCTCATCATGCTCTTTAAATCCCCAAGTTCTCTCCTTGGAGGGAAGGATGACACTCTTCACAGCATGGGTTGCCCCTCCCTGTCCGGGAGGCAGACCAGACTTGACTTCTCTAATGGAGGGCGCTCTGTAGTCCCTGGAGGATTGAAAAAGGAAAGCTCTTCCCCTTCGGGGACCCAAGGCCAGAGGCAGATGGAAGGGCAGGAGATTGCCCTGGACGCATTAGCGTTCACTTAGCTGGCTGAGGGGGGCCAAGCCTCAGTTCCCCTCCTGGAGCTGATTGCAACCGGGACCTCCTGGTGGGCAGGAGAAGGAAGGCTGCTGACTGCGTGAGTGTGAGTGGTGGTGCAGAACTGACAGAGCGGGCTGCATGGGCGCCAGGAGACCGTGCGCGGTTGGGACTTTCAACCAGGGCCAGAGTGCGCACCCATAGGTGCCAGGAGTGTGTGGGTGTTTTTTAGGCCAGCCTGAGGGCCTTTGGTGGCTGCGTGGGCACCTGGAGAGCACATGCAGCATCCATTTTCAGGCGGGAAACCCACCAAGCCCACAGCGGCACCTGGAGAGCACACGGGGCTGTTTTTCCTGGCTGGTGGGGCCTAGCCAAATCCAGAAGCAGTGGAGCCAGGGAGAGCGGAGGTCATTTGGTGCCACAGCTTTATGAGGCACTGATCCATAGGCCATCCGGCCTCAGGGAGCAAGGCAAGAGGGCCCCTGTGGGATGTGTTGTTCTAATCGCAGCCATTTTGTAAGGCCATGTGGCAGCGGCCATTTTGTGATTTCTGTCCACCAATATTTACAATGGGGGACAGGGAGGAGGCTTCAGTGGGGGAGGGCAAGGGCAAGAAAGGTCCTTCCCATGGTCACAAGGCTTCTTCAAAGATCAAACATTGGCTCAAAACATTTTAAGTCTGACCCGCATGTGTCTCTGATTATTTCTATGGCTGGGGATAGTGCCTTTTCTTGTTATTAAAGCCTTTTGTCCTACTCAAATGCAGAGGCCTTCCACCTCTTAGCATGCCAAGTGTTTTAAGGGCTCTCTTTCTACCTCCTTTAGGGATTCTTCCTCTTCAGGTTTGGGCTCTGATTCCTCATCTGAGCCCCCATGTGATTCCTCATCTGAGCCCCCTGCAAGGGGGCTAGGAAAGCTAAGGGCAGCAATACTAGAATTCTTTTGGGTCTGGCCAAGCGGTCTGACCTCAGTGCTTCTCTCTCATTTTTGGACAGGGAGGAGGGGGAGCTCTCTGAGGACGATAGGGAGATCAAGTCCCCCCCCCCAAATGCCCTCACAGGTTATGCCCAGTAGACGTTTGCCCTCACCTCATGTATAAGGTGGCTGGAGGCGGCTAAATCTGATTCTAAATCGCTTAGCAAGAAGTCAAAAAAGAGGAAGAAGGAGGATTTGTTTCCCCAGGCCATTGGCCAGCCAAAGTTAATGCATGGTTCCACAGAGCTCAAGAACTGATTGTTCCTTTCTCCTGCCCAAATCCCAAGGGATCCCAGGAATGCTTTTGGCACATCTTGGACATGAGATGGTCTCCGAAACACTACATAGGTAAGACTAAGGTCATAAGAAAGACTGATGCTCTCTTTGTGTGTTGTATGGGATCTTCACGGGGCAAGAAGGTCTCCGTAACAACTCTAAGTGGCCGAAGGAGGCTATTGTGGGTGCCTATAGGGCTCTGGGAAGGACCCCTCCAGAAGGTATCACCACCCATTCCATTTGGGGAGCAGTTACGTTAGAAGTGTTTGAAGGGGTTTTTTTGCCTGGAGGATATCTGTAGTGCATCCACCTGGGTGAGTCTCTCTACCTTTATCAGGCATTATAGAATTGGCCAGGCAGCCTCTGTGGCAGCTGCGTTTGAGAGAAAGGATCTTTAGAAGGTAGTTGCACCTTGGGCCAGTCTGATCCCCCACCCAGTACTAGCTGTCCTGCTCCTTCACATCCCGTGCTGTGACAAATGCCATCCTTCCCTCCAAGGGGAGAAAGTGGAATTCTTGCCGTGAATCTCCTAACGAGGAGGGAAGGATGGCACTCGACCCACCACATTGGATCCAACTGAGTGGTCCACTTAGTGGTTTTTAGTTTTCAGGTTGCGGAAGGATAGAAGCTGGTCCTATCTTTGGTCACTTCTGTTTTTTATCATATGACCCTTTTCTGTCAGTTTTATACTATCTAATCTTCCTTTCTGAAGATTTGATAGTCTATCTTTACAGTTTCTGACTGGGAGGTACTCCTGGTTCCAGCTCATTATATGGACTGGGACTAGGGGGCGCCCTCCCTGAGAGAAGCCTGCCTCTTGGATGGGAGGGGCAACCCGTGCTGTGACAAGTGCCGTCCTTCCCTCGTCATTAGAAGAGGAGATTCACAGAGATTCATGGTAAGAATTTCACTTTTTCCTATTAATAAATGTCCCTTCCCAAATTCTAGCAGCACACCTGAGGCTGTCCGCAGCACACCAGTGTGCCATGGCCATGTGTGCCATGACACCAGACTGCCATGGCACACTGGTTGAAAATCACTGTCTCAGGATGTGACCTTTTAGTAACCTTTTAGTTAAATTGCAGGTAGTACAAACGTATGAAGTTTAAGGAATTCCTCATCTTTGAATTCAGATAAGGTTAGTGCCATTGATGCCATCATGCCAGGCAATTTCTTTACTTTTCTGATATTACTACAGCTAATGTAGAATTCTGCCAATATTTGCTGTCAGTTTAAGATATTCTTGTGTGGCTGGTCTGGCAAGTATAGTACTCTCTTCAGTGCAAGTGCAATCAATGTAAGATTTCAAGATTCCTTTTCTGTGTGTGAATATAGCTTTGTAAGATTACATTCATAGGGTTTCTATCTCAAGATGACCTTCAAAATTCTTTCTTAAAAATTTTCTTACACATTTCAACCATTTGAATTTTAGGGTTCATTATGTAGGATATAATGTATCAAGACCAGAAGGAGATCTAGGAAAGTATAAATCTATTCCACATCACCACAGAGGAGAAGTTCAGTTCTTAGGACGGTAAGAAAAATGGTTATTATAGTACTGATGGCTTGTGGAAGATTTTTTTCCAATACAGTGTAGTTTTCCTGCTGGCATTGAAGCTTAACTGAAGTCTCCATATAGTCATATAACTTCTTACCTGCAAGGTGTTTTGTGAATTTTTCCATGTGGAATATGTGTTTTTCTGCATTTATTGAAGAGCGACTGGGATACAGGGAGAGTTATATATTCAGGCTGGCAGAATAAGACTGAGACACAGTTGGTTCAGATATATAACAAAAAAAGTAAGAGCCTCTGCTGTATCAGGCCAAAGGCCAATCTAGCCCAGCTTTCTGTATCACATAGCGGCACACCGGTTGCCTCAGTGAGTAAAAAAGATACCTGCAGCCAGGTGCCTTCCATGCAGTTGGCATTTTGAGGTTGTCCACATCTATATATGCGCGTGCACACACACACGCACGCACGCGCGCGCGCGCGCGCACACACACACACACACACAACCACCCATCCACCCACCCTCATTGCTTGTTATCTGTGAAAAATACCTGGCCACTTTAGTCTGTTATGAAGAAGCTGATATCAGAATCATGAATTTCCTTTTCCATGCAAAATAAAGGTATTTCAATGTTTCATTGTACAGAATATTTCTCATTAGATGAAACTTTATGTGCACATTTTTGTTGTTCAAGTCAGAACTGTCAGATTCAAATTTAGAATAAGACTGTGGTTGAGCAAGTTTCTGAATCAGTTCTGAGTTGAACAAAATCACAAAAAACCTACAGTAATGGCTTAATTGCATGAGAAATGGACATGGGAGCAACAAAACTAGTGTGAAACAGGTGTGTCTTCTCATTTGTGAAAAGAAAAGGCAACACTTCCTCCCCTCCATTGTAACGGGCCAAATTGTGCTCAGAGCAGGGAAATGTAATGGTGTCACCTCATACTTCACCTTTATCACAGTGCTGGCCCATGTAACCCCCAAGTATCTGGAATGACATGCAGAATCTGAAATTGACAGGGAGGGCCCAATTTTCCTCCTGCTTTTGTGCTTTTTTCCTTTCCAACATAATCTTCATAGCCACAGCTGCTCTTCTTCTGTAGAAAAAGATCAAATCCCTCCTTTGCTGCAGCCTTGGAGATACAATGACAGGAGAATTAATTCCTTCAGGAGTCACCAGCATGTACAGAAGTGTTAGGAGGACAGAAGGAGGACAGGTTTCTTCTGTCAAGTGTTGCTTGACAGAAGAAACAAGAATCTTTTGGTTTCTGGACTCAAAGAGACATTTCACATTCTTTGCAAAATTATGCCTTGTCCCAGAGACAGGAGATTCATCTTTCTTTTTTCTGTAAGAATTGATATCAGTGAGGTATATGTTTCCTGTTCATGTGGAAATGAATTTTTAGCACATAATAGTTTTTAAAGTAACTTACTAATTACTACATTTATAAGAACTGAATTTAAATCAGTTTAGTCATTGGTAATTTAAATTAGATAATAAATAGTAGATAATTTAAATTAGAATATTAATACAAATAGAATTTAAAAAATCATAAAAAGGTTTTAAGTTTAAAGTACTTTGGAATGAGAGTGTAAGGGCACAATCCTAACCTAGGCTGGCCTAACTTATTAGTCTTCCTGTTCCTACAGTGATGTAGAGAGGCAAGGACTTGTCTGTGCATTAACCTAACCCTTCCCCAGAATGGCACAGAAATGTCTTACATCACTTTTCTGACACCTGCAGTTCAGCCCAGGACTTATGACAGTCTAACTGGAAGTTAGAATTGCAGCCTAACAATGCAGTCCTGACTTTAGGCCAGAAAAATGGCCAAGCTAAGCTGGCCTAAGTAGGCCATAACCTGAACTGACAGGTTAGGCCAAATCCACAGGGGTGGGAGGCCTCTAGGATGACAGACCAAATCCACAGGGGTAGAAGGCCTCAGAATTTTTTGCCATCATTTCCATTTTTACTTTGGCTTATCATGGACCCCAACGGGGCTACTTAGATTGACACCTGTATCTTAGGTGGCCTAAGTCACAGGAGCTGTGAGGGGGCATGTCTGCCCTGAAACAGGCTCTGGATACAGCCATAACTGCACTGTTCCAGGCCATGCTGAACGTGTCCTCAACATTCCTCTCCTGAACTGCCTAGGCTGGCACAGCTAGGCCAGCCCAGGTCTATCTGTCAGGCCAGCCTTAGGGCACAATCCTAACCATGTCTACTCAAAAGTAAGCCCCATTGTGTTCAGTGGGTCTTACTCCCAGGAAAGTGTTTTAAGATTTCAGCCTAAGTTGAATTATGCCAGCCCCAGCCTTTCTGGTGTAAATGGGCTGGCTCATCTTGGAATTGATAGATAAGTGCACTTCAGGATTGCAGTGCAACCCAAGTATACTTCATAACTGCAGCCTAACGGCAAAATCCAGAACAGTTACGGGTCCACACAGTTACGTCACCCTAGTGCTATCTTATGGAAAGTCACCTTAACTGCTCCAGAGCAAAGGGCTTAGTTTGACTTTAGGATATGGACCTAAGTGTCCTATAATAAGCAGAATAGCAGAGTTCTATATTTAAGATCAAAGAACCAGAGTTCTACCACCATATTTAAGATTGGATTTCATATTTTTTACACTGTATACTAGAAATTTTTTTTTTAATTTCATAGTTGCAGATTGAACAATTGTGTATTTGGTATTTTAAAGTTATGAATGTTTTGTTTATTGTAACCACCTTAGTTTGACTTTCTACAGTTTTATCAATGCCCCATACTTATTCCCACAGATATAAACTGTTACGATATTCCAGAGAGCGTCAATACATTGATGGATTGAATAATCTATTATACACACCAGCACTTCTTGTCAACAGATTATATACAAATATAACGGTTAATCTTCTACCAGAACTAGCTCCTGTTCAAGACTATTGATAGAACAACATAATACACAACTGAATGAAAAAATTGTAACAACTGGAAGATATTTGAGTAATAACTGGGAGATATTTGCCCACATGAGTCTGTACTGATGATTTGGAAGAAGAAATCAAATTAGATGTATGACCAGGAGTCAGTTGGTGAAAAGAAATCCCAGTGGCTGCTATTTGAAATGTTTACATCATGAAACTAACAAATATTTGACTGATTATTCTTTCTCTTTCTGAAGCCACTCATCTCTACTTTAAAGGAAGAGGTCTGTAGCTTTGTTTAGAAGTCAGAAAAAGCATCTTCTTTCTGGAAATGTACTTTCTACAAAGTAATCAATAATGAAGGTTTTTATATTTTATATGTTCATGTAAATAATGGATTAATGTGAATTCAAATATGCCCCACAATCCAGAATAACTACGGGTACACGTAACAGATTTATGTGCACCCGTAGTTACTGCACCACCTAGTGAAAACCTATGGGAAATTCATATTGCAATCCAGAGCAAATTGTTCTTACACCAGAGCAAGGACTCCCCGTAGTTACTCTGGATTGTGCCCATGGTAGTATTCAAGGTTTCTGCATGCACTTGAGAGTACTGCACTCATTCGCTCCAGGATTTTATTTGTTGGCATGAGAAACATGTAAGTAATTGGTTGTGGACAGAGGCTCTGCCTTGTTTCTAATGAAGGAACTTGTTATACATATATGGTGGCTGGCTATAACTGGAATGTTAGGTTTAAGCCATGAACCTCCCATTTGCCTATTGATATGATTTTACCACTGACATTTCTGGAAACAATATTTTAATTTGAATCTGTTTATTGCTGAAATAATTCTGTAATTCCTGGACTGTGCTTGAAGTAATATAATTTGTGCATATTGCATGTATATTATGAGAATTTACCAAGGAGGCTTCATTTCATTTTGGTCCTTACCAAATGCCTCTAGTATTGTTGTAAAATTTGTACCTAATCGTCCTGTAATGGTTACTGTATAGAACAGCATCTTTTATTTCTTTGAGAATCAAGAGGGCAACACATCATCATGAGAATCAAAAGGGCAACACATCAACTACTGAGTTTTAATAACTGAGGGGTAGGGAATGGCTTCTTAAGAACAGTGTGGAATATTCAGAAGTATTCACAGTTAGTATACTGACTTTGTGAGAGTGAAGTTGTATCTGGATAGAATTGTTTGAAAATCTTCAGTACAATGTCAGTTTTCTTTTGCATAAGGGGATTTGAGCATTCAAAAATGATAGTGCAGCTTTGTTGTACTTCTGTCTGTCTGTCTGTCTGTCTGTCTGTCTGTCTGTCTGTCTGTCTGTCTATCTATCTATCTATCTATCTATCTATCGTATTTATATACCGTTTTTCAACTGAAAAGTTCACAAAGCTGTTTACAAGAAAATGAAAAAATTAATAGCTAATTAATAAATAGCTAATGGGTCCCTGTCCCAAAAGGGCTCACAATCTAAAGTGCAAAAAGAACACCAGCAGAAGCCACTAGAACAGACATTGCTGGGGTGTGCAGGGCCAGTTACTCTCCCCCTGCTAAATAAAAGAGGAACACCCACTTGAAAGAGTGTCTCTTGCCCAGTAAGCAGGGGTCCTCTTCCTCCTCCTCTTACACCACTTTGGATGTTGAGGGAGAGATAAAGATCTGGATCTTTCATTTCTAGTGGCCTCTTCCAATATTGCTTGATGTTGCAGTATATCTTTGATATTGTCTCTCTATGTGTTCTACCTTGTGCTCTTTGTCCTTCTTTCTTAACTTAAGCATTATACGGTATAGCTCCCTAAGATATTCTCTTCAAATCAGCAAACCACTTTATTTGCTGTCTTTGTGTGTAATGAAGAAGTGGTTCTATTTCAATTATCTTGTTTCTGATTTTATCCGTTCTTTTAAACTCTGACAACTTTCCTCAAACTTCTCATTTTAACTAAAACTAACATTCTCTTATTGTTTGTTGTTAGTGCCCAGATTTGACACTGATAACATAAATTGTTAAACTGGGGATGAATGCAGTGGTGTAGCTAGAGAGGGATGGAGGGGGTGCTCTGCTCTGGATACCACCCTTTGGGGTGACACTCTGGGGGTTGACCAACATCATAGCAACATGAAGGAATGGAGCAACCTCATCATGTCATATACTGTTGGATTTGTACTGAAGAGCAGAATCAATTGCAAAAAATTGTTTTTTAATATTTCCTTCCTATCTAATGTTATTGCCAAAAAACTAAAGTTTTTGTCCATTGAAAAGTGCATTGGAAAGGGCAAGCTGAGAGGATTCCAAGGGCACCAGAATGATCTTGATTCAATGAACGCAGACCCCAAAATCAGCCCAGAAAATATCCCTTTTAATTGCATTGACCCTATATAAATTGAAATGGAGCCATATTGTGCATTTACATGCGAGTAGGCCAAGTTGCCTTAGATTAAGAGGAAGCAGGTCCTGATCCAATGAATGCAGCCCCACCATCACCCCAGAAGGAAGTCCCAGCTCTAGGCTCCACTGCCTTGAGGTCTGTGGAAAGTAGAAGTAAACTGCACAGCTATGTTTACATGCAAATAAGCAACCAGGGCTGGCCTCCAGTTCAGGTCAGGCTCAGAGGAATGCAAGTCCCCTTGGATGGTTCCAATCCAGCAAAAGTGGAGCTCAGCCTGTACTCCAGAAGGTAGCCTCACCTTCGCCTGACCTCTCAAAAGGATTGCGGAATGAATGGGAGGGCTGAAAAGCTTATTGATTTTTATGTATTTGTAGGGGGTGTTATTGCAGGCAGGATATAATACAGAATTCATTTGGTGGAGGATGACCACATGTCCTCTTTTTCTAGGACATGTTCTCCTTTTTAGCCTTATGACCTGGAAAAAAAACCCACAAATATCCTCCTTTTCTTCTTCCAGGCAAGAAAACCAGGACTCCAGTTGCTGGGGCAGTATATCACTCAGTACTGTGTGCATGGGAGTGATAGCTGGGGAGGGGACTGACATTCATCCACTGCTTGTGAGGAAATATTCACTGCATATATTTTCTGGCCATTATTATTAGTAGTATTAATTTCATGTCTGTCATTATTTTTTTCTCATCCTCACCTACCTCACAGGATTGTTGTAAAGACAAAAACGGGGAGGAACTACATACACCACCCCGAGTGGTGGTATGAAAGGGTGGTATAAAAATGAAAATATTAATATTTTATTAAGTAGTTGATACTGATGATAATTAAATAATTTTGTCATATGGGGGTGTAAAAAAATTTATGGGCCCCAGGTGCCAGATGACCTAGCTACCACTGGGTGAATGTACTTTGTATGAGATGTTTCTTCGTATTAATCTGTATTGCCTTATGTTGTAAAAGCATAGCCAACTCTTCCAACACTTGGTTTGCCTTACTATACCACATGATCTCTACATCCATTTTACCAACAGTAGATGTTGTTCCCAAATATTTAAACACTGATAATTGTTTTATCCTTGTTTTATGTATTGGTAGAGATGTCTGGTGCCTAGTGGAATACACTGCCTTGTTGTGCCCAATGTTGTCCACTACCAGGAGGTGCTTGGTGGTGGCTGGTAGAGATACCCAGTGGTACCTGCTGGTGCTAGCTGCGTGTTAGTGCCCAGTGCTGCCTGATGGCACCTGGTAGGGATGCCCACCAGTGTCTGCTGCTGCCTGCCACTACCCATGGCACCCTCCGGTGCCTGCTGCATGTAGCTGCCCAGCAGTGCTCATTGCCTGCTACTCCTTTCTGCCCATTGCCCAGGGCCCACAAATATTCTTGAAATTTTACTGCCGCAACGACAGGTTAATTCCATAGTAGGTAACAAATAACAATGGTGATAGTATGCATCCCTGTCTTACACTGATGGTACTGTAAAAAGTTCTGATGTTACCAAGTTAGTTCTAACTACACTTTTAGAGTCACTGTATAAGCTTTTGCTTATACATTACTTACTCCATATTGGAACAATGTCTGCCATAATAATTTATAAACTCTTAATGTAATAATTTATTATTATAAACATAATAACAGATAAACTCTATCAAAAACTTTTTCTTGGTCTATAAATGCATCAAAAGGTTATGTTCTCTTTTCTGTTTAAGTGTAAAAATTGCATCTGTACATTTTTTTCTGAAACCTATCTGTTCTTCTGCAGTTCTGTAGCCTCATTTTCACTGCATGGCATACACATTTCACATACATTTTCACTGCATGGCTCAAAAGTAAGATGCTTCAATATTGTGTGAATTCTCACTTGTCCCCTTTATTTTTCCACAGTGTTGTTTTTATTGCTTGTTGCCAATCCATAGGCACTCTTGATTGAATCTTAGAATCTATGCAACCATCTGATGCTGCGTTCTCCTGCTGTTTGTGTTATCTGTGTTGGTATTCTACCTATTCCTGGTGCTTTATGTGGGTGGCGTTAGTGGTTAAGACACTATGCCTGTTAACCAGAAGGCCAGGGTTCGAGACCGGGGTCCCCATCAGACAGGGTGAACTCCTGTCATTAGCCCAGCTCTGTGATGCAGCTGGAACCAATTGGCTCTGCCATTCCATTGGACAATTTCAGTGGCATGGAAAGGGGGGATTTGCTGCTTGGGTAACTGCCTATCCTCCATAACAATCTACCCAGGCCTTCGTGCTTTGCATGCAGCGTCAAGCACGATACCATAGTCTTTCAAGACTGATGGATGCCAATATATATATGTTTCAGTGACTGACAACTCTTGCTACTTCTATCAGTACTCCTGGTTCTGTCATTGTTTTCTGATCTTGCATTATGCCTTTGTAATATTCACAATGTTCTCCTGAAGATTGAGAAGTTCTTTAAAGTTCTCCATCTTTCTATAACTGCTGAGGGATCTACTAATGGCCTTCCATTATTCATTAATTGCTTCATTAGGGTTATAATTCTTTTTTCCATATACTGTACTTTTGATTATTTTAAAAAAAACATTCAGCAAGCTGTTCTTTTGTTGTCCACTAATGCTTTTCAAAGCACTCCCAGGATACCTGTTTTGCTTTCGTAATCTCTTAGTATCCATTTGTTGTAAACTGCAGTTTATGTAATCTCTTCTTGATTTAATCCAACGTTTATATAACTTTTTAAACTTTATAGATTCTTTACCGGCTTCACACCATCACATGGTATGCATGCTCCTATTCCTCCTTATTCCATTTTTCTTTTTTCCACATAATTCTCCTGAGAAACGTAGCAAGGTATTTCTATAAGCTTTTCATTCCTCCTCCACATTCTCTGTCTGCTGGCAGTTGTTAAATTGCTGTCTCAACCCTTTGCTGCAATTGTTCTACTATTGTGTACAAAAATTTTATCTTGGAACCAGGAAAGCCTTCAAGTTGTTGATTTGTATGGACTTTCTCATGAGCAACTGAGTGTTTTAAACCTCGAGTCAGCAGTTTGTTATATGAAATCCCATATTCTAAAATATGACATTTGAGCTGATTGTACTGCTGTGTGCCAATCAAATTGTACCACTTGGTTTGCTAAATTACCTGTTCAAACATCTTACCCACAGTATTTAATTAACAAATTTTAAATGGAGAAATGCCTTCATATCATTACGATACCAGACCATGGAATCAGCAATGGTTAAGGGGTGATATCAACAGATTACCCAAGAAGAGAGATGCTGTCCATGTTGCACTATTTACTTGCCTGCCCAATATATAAAGATCTAAAAGTAACTCTTCAAAGAATTGGGCCTTATATTTAATAGATCTGAGAAATCTCTAATAATTTTCTTACGGAAGGACAGAGTACCTTATGTTTCTGAAAATGTAGCCTACTTTGCTTTATAGTTTTGAGGAAGAAATTTTGTGGGGAGGATGTTTAGGGGAGGATGTTTTAAATGTTGACTACTGGATTTATAATAGAATTTTTTATTGGGTATTGTGTTATATATTATTATTATTTTATACTTTTATATATTATTTGTAAAGGCTACAGTTACATAAATAAACTTGTTTGGACTATTGTTGTGTATTTATTCCCTGGTTTTCTAGCCATCGAAATATTGATTTTTAAAGCCTGATGTTTGCTACTTCCTTTTGGTGGCATTGTCAAAGGCAATAAACTCTGCAAAGGTGCACACAGAAAAGCAGAGAGTTTCTGTTTGGATCTAAAGGCACTTCAGCAGCTTGGGACAGTTTGGAACTATCAGTTGAGTGACATGGATGCAATTACATGGAATAAATGCACAACAGTGGATTACAGAAAAATCCTAAATCTTATATAATTGTTCTACTATTCTTTCTTGTTTAAGGTTTGCTATCTTAATTCATGATTTGTAAATGAGCTGCTTCTACTTAAATGAGCTTCTATTCTTGGATTTATCATTCTTGCAGTTCTACAATCTTATGATCAGTGTCACGCAAACCATTTGAGATTGCTCTGTTAAGTACTAGATCTTTTTATATAATCTGACTTTTGATGGCGACATCAATCCATTTATACCATGTTGCGAATCCCAAGTTCCGATGTTGATGTGTAATGTTGTACAAACACCATATCGCACTTTGCCCAATCTGAGCCATGCCTTACTTATCCTGTTACCTTCTCTTATGACATGGGTGTGGGGTTGGACTTCGAGAGTCAGGATTGTTGTACAGATCAAAATGAATTCAATTTTTTCACATTGCAAATGATGTCATACATAAATTGGTTGCCGCTTTATTGTTGAGCCTGTCTTCTATATGCAGATATACAACTGAACCTTGCAAAATGTTACTTATTTTGACATGTGCTTCTTAGGATACAACTCAATAATTGAGTACTGTAATATGTACTTTGTACCACTCCAGTTAATACATTTATTTGATGGTGTAATTTGAAACACAAGCTTTAAGATATTGAATTGAATGTACTTGTTTTTACTAATTATTGCCAAGATTCAGCACTGTGAGAACCAAAGAATTGATTATTTTACTATGTGGAATGGAAAGTGCTTTGCTAAATGTTTACATCGAGCACTAAAAGAATAGATAAATAGATAAATGAGCTCATTTGCATCCCGAGTTTGTTTCTCAGCAGATTGTTGCATTTGTTTGATGAAATTGTTAACATTTATTTACAACTTCAGCATAACATTTTATTGCTCGGTATTAGAGGTTAAAAAGAATATTTAACATATTAAATAAATAATTTTCACAAGAATACATGTTTAAAAATTATCATGTACTATATTATCCTGATTTTATCCAGCTACTGTATTTGATGAAAAAGTTTAACTTTTCAACATTGCCCGCTTGTGTAACTTTTTATAAAAGGGTGTGTATTGGTATGTATGTTGCAGCTGTGGGCACAAAATGAAGTTTTTAGCCTGTCAGAAATATAATCCCAAACTATGATGTGCAATTTTTCTGCTTTGAACACACAGATATAGCAGATCTTAATATGTCATGTGCCTTTAAAGTAGCTTACAAGTGGAACTGGGAGCCATGCTCATTCCTTTTCCATGACTTCTTATTGTAAAACCATTTGAAAAGCTGAATTTGTTCTTTAGCTACTGGCAGTTTGCAATTGGAAAATCACAGTATAATTGGAGGGATTTTTAAGATTAAAAGAAGATTTATAATTAAAGAAAGCAATAGTAATTATGCACACTAGATTCTCAAGAATAAGTGGAACTCACAGGTAATATGAGAATAATGGGATGAACTAAAAATAATGGAATTTTCTATGACCCTCAGATAAGATGGAGATGGGGGTTGTTGGACCATAGTTTCCTCTAATCTTTACTAGAGATCTTTCCTCTAATCTTTACTAAAGATGACTTTCCATAAAATAACACTAGAGGGTGATGTAACTGTGTGGACCCGTAACTGCTATGGATTTTGCCCTAAGTGCATAATCCAGAGTAAAGGCAGTGATGAGAGCCCTAGCTGGGCTGGCTGTCCCAGCTATTCTGTATCCAGAGCAGGAAGTTATGCTGGATCCAGAGAGTCAGGAAGCCTGGACTGCCCTCAATGCTCCAGAGCATGCTCAGTAGGCATCAAGTAAGTGACACCTGGGGAGAGCTTGCTCCTGAGGAGACCCCCTCAGATCACACTGAACAAGGAACAGCTGTGGTGCCTGCCTTAAAAGGAAGCCCAGAAGTTCCTGACAACCAGAAACAGCTGCAGCATGGAAATGCAATACAGCATTACCTCTAGTGTAGAGTGGATGCTTGGAATGGCCTGCTGTATCCACAGGTTAGTGGGCTGCCATAGTCGTGCCATATCCATCCTTAGGTTGAGAGGCAGGGGTTGCAGCTAGGCTGGCCAACACTGCCATTCTTACTCTGCCTTACGGACCCCTCTGGGTCTTCTCATTACTATACTTGCTCCTGAGGTGGTATATCTCTGACGAGCTGGAAGAGGGCATTTCTGCCTGGAACCAGGCTCTGGATACAAAGTAACTGCTCTGCCCTAGGCAATGCTAAACATGCCCTCAATGCCTCTCCTGAACTGCCTAGGCTGCTCAGGTCCACCTGTCTTGGGGTAGCCTATGTTGCCTTAGGCTGCTGCAAGCCTTTTCCAGAGTAACTAGGGTGGAGTATCTTGCAGTTGAGTCAGTCCAGTGAGAGATAGGGCAGCCCAAGTGCCGTTCTGGATTGTGCCCCAAGTGCAGATTTGTTTATTTTTCTTTTTGTTTTGCATTTTCCTTATTATTTTGTACTGCAATCATTTATATGAATTTTTGGGTTGCAGAATGAAACATTGTGAGTTTCAATTATTTCTTATGGGAAAATTCACTTTGATAAATTAGCATGCTTCCAGAACAAATTATGCTCATAAACCAAGGTACCACTGTATGTACATATTTATTTAGGAGTAAGACCCATTGAAATAAAGAGGATTTTTGAGTAGATTGCATAGTCTTGGGGTACCCTTACTGAAAATACTGCTGCTACATTAGTCATTGATTTTTAAATAGAGGTAGAAATAATGTGAGCTCTGTTTGATGTTCCTGTTACTGTTCTATGTTGACAATTAACAGGTGAAAGTATAAATCTCCAGAAAAGTTATAGAGATAATGTCTCCAGAATTCATACTTTTAAAGCTTGCAGAGTTTAGAGGGGGATAGCTATCAATTGACTTAATCCCCCCCGCCATCTTTGTCCTTTAGCAGAATGCATGTTGTGTAAATTGTCTTAGATAAAATTAGATGAGACTTGGGAATCATTGCCACAATGATAAAGTTCTGAAGTGTGCTGCATAGGTTTTCTTTCACTAGAATATGTTTAGTATATATAAAATACACATGCACGGCACTGAATCTTTTTAGACAACTATTTATTTGATGCATTTCAAAATATTTTAGCCAATATGTTAATTATTATTTATGCAACTGTTGCAAACAAGTTATTGATTAGTTAAATCTTCTTTAAAATAATCCTACAAAAGTGGAATAGTAGAGAGAACATTGGAAGAACAACCTGTAGTCTCATTCCTTTGGGTCACTGACCACAGCAGTGGTTGAGTAAGAGAATGGACTAAGAAGAGCAGCAATGGTGTAATGACGGTGACCAGAATCATTAGCAGTGAAAACCACCTGTGAAAGAAAACATTGCAGTCTGGTATACATTTTTAAAATAGTAAACAGCAGCATTCTGATATTTTCTTGCCTAAGCAAAATTGCTAGTTATTGGTTGTGACAGTTATTGGTTGAGCTTCCCCTTCTGAAATTTATGGCATCAGTGATTAAAAGCACAATCCTAACCATGTCTACATAAAAGTAAGCACCATTGTTTTCAATGGGTCTTACTCCCAGGAAAGTGTCCTTAGGATTGCAACCTTTAACTCATAAAAATCCTGAATCCAACATTGTGACATGTTGGTGGATGCCTACTATATTGTTTTTGTAAACAACACATTAGCTTTTTGTTACTCAGGATTATTTTGCATAGTTCAGTCTTGTGATAGTCTTTGAAGTTGATATGTTAGTAATTTTAACTATATAGCAGAAAACATAGTGAATATTGTTTTGAATCTTAGTTAAATCTTGACTATTTTTTTACAGAGTCCAGCTGAAAATGTTTTTTCCCCCTCTTACAAGCTGGAGTTACATTTATAATTTTTAATTTGGAATTTAAAAAAAATGTACCTGATGGGGTTTTAGTAACCTTTTCTCTTTGGTATACAGGTGTGTGCTATGGTAAGCCAAACTTGACTATACACTCATACTCTGGGAACACTCAGTGGATTGGGACCCACTGAAATGTCACGAATCAATTTTTAGAGAACTGCAAAACTGACAATCTGATATGAAAATATATTGCGCTTTATGAAAATTGAAACAGCAACATGTGACTATTTCCAAGTTGTTTTGTCTTGTTTCTTATCAAAAGACAGGCAAACGGAATGGAAAGCCCCAGAATGGTCCCAATCCAATGAACATGAAGCTCAACAAGCACTCCAAAGGCACTCCACATACTATAGTCTTCTTCTTCTACTATATATATCATCTATATATAATCTGAAAAGTCACTGACTGACTCACTGACTCATCAATACGCAGCCAAAACCACCAGGCCTAGAAGTGTGAAATTTGGGGAGGGCGTTCCTTCCATGCCGGAGGCACCCACTAAGAACCAGTTTCCAAAAATTCTGTTCCTTGGTGTGCTTGGTGTGCATGGGGGGGTTGATGCGCATGGGAAGCTATTGTGCAATGCGGGTATTGCGCAATGGGGGTATTTTACTCTAGCAATGTGGGTACATTCACTAGTGTGTGTGTGTGTGTGTGTGTGTGTGTGTGTGTGTGTGTGTGTGTGTGTGTATATATATATATATATATGTGTGTGTGTGTGTGTGTGTATATGTATGTGTATATATATATAATCAAAGCGTCACTGACTGATTCATCAACACCCAGCCAAAACCACCCGACTTTGAAGTGTAAAATTTGTGTGTGGCGTATTCCTTTCATGACATAGGCACCCACTATGAACCAATTATTATAAATTTTAACCAGAAGAGGGTGAAAAGGGGTGCAAAGTTGTTTTTGTCCCTGAAGTTAACATTGAAGAACCACTGACTAATCAACATCCAGCCACAACTGCTTGACATGGAGCATGAAATTTGGGGAACATATTCCTTATGTAAAGACCCACTAAGAAGTAATTTAGTCTCTGCTGCCCGGTGTTGCCTGTCGGTGCCAGTGCCTTGTGCCCAGCAGAGATGCCAGTGCTTGGAAGGAATGCCTGGTGATGCCTGCTGCTTCCCTTTGGTACCCAGTGCCCAGTCTGGATGCTCAGTGCCCTGTGGTGTCTGGTACCATTTGCCTGGTGTCCGGCAGGGATGCCTGGCACCCAGTGTCCAGTGGTACTCCATAGAGATGCCTGTTGCCCACTACACTGTGGTGCCCAGTAGGGATGATCAGTGCCATCCAGGGATGCCTGGTGACTGCTGGTGCCTGTTGCTGTCCACCACTGCCCCCTCGTAGCCTCCTGTGCCCAGTGTTTGCTGGGGCTCAGCAGTTCCTTCCAGTGCCCAGTGCCTTTCAGTGCCCAGTTGTGCCGGGGCCCACAAATATTCTTGAAATGGGTAAATTCAGTTGGTAAAAGGATAAAAACAGACTGGAGCAGTACTTTTAAAAGTGGGTCTTGGTGCTAAAAAATTTGGGAACTTGGTGCTAAAAAAAATTGTGTCAATGAAAAAATTCAGTGATGCAATATCTTACCTAAATTTTGGTAAGTTCACAGAGCACATCTCAAATGTTCCAGTTTAAAATTTGTGTTCACTCTTGCCAAAAACAATGTGATTAAGAAGGACTTGAAGCCTAACTGAATGGTTATGGTAAAACTAACAAATAGAATGAACTTCAACAGGGAGAAGTGCAAGGTTCTGCACTTGGGCAATAAAAACCAAAAACACGGGTATAAAATGGGGGGTACTTGGTTTGGCAGCACAACATGTGAGCGGGACCTTGGAGTCGCTGTGGATCACAAGCTGACCATGAGTCAGCAGAGTGATGTGTCTGCAAAGAAGGCAAATGCCATTTTAGGCTGCATTAAGAGGACTGTAGCTTCCAAGTCCCGAGAAGTTCTAGTTCCTCTTTATTCTGCATTGGTCAGACCTCACCTTGAGTACTGTGTTCAGTTCTGGGCACCTCACTTTAAGAAAGATGCAGCCAAACTGGAGCAAGTCCAGAGGAGAGCAACAAGAATGATCAGTGGGATGGAAGGGAAATCCTACAAGGAAAGATTGGGGGAACTTGGGATGTTCAGCCTGGAGAAGAGGAGGCTGAGGGGAGACATGATTGCCCTGTTCAGATACTTGAAGGGCTGTCATAGGGAGGAAGGGGCTCATTTGTTCATAGCTGCTTCTGAAAGCAGAACTAGAACCAATGGGTACAAACTGCAAGAGAGAAGATTCTGGTTGGATATCCGGAAAAAATTCCTGACGGTGAGGGCGGTTCGGCAGTGGAACAGATTGCCAAGGGAGGTGGTGGACTCTCCCTCACTGGGGATCTTCAAGCAGAGGCTTGACAAGCATCTGTCGGGGATGATCTAGGAGGATTTCCTGCTGCGGGCAGGGGGTTGGACTAGATGACCTACTAGGTCCCTTTCAACTCTACGATTCTGTGATTCTAACTAGTCCAGATAGAACTAGTTCCAACCAAATAAAAACTAGAAGTTCTAATCAAGTTAGGAGATCCTAGTTTTAACAAGGAAAATCTAACATCTGAAATCTAGTTTCTACTGTCCCAGTAATTCCTAGCTTTGATTAGCTATCAGAAAATGCATGCGTGTTTTTCGTTTCAACTAGATAAAATCTAAAGAGGGTTAGGTGTTGGAACTAATAATTTCAGTATTTTCTTTCATTAATGGGCACCATGATCATTTATTGTTTTAAGTAAAGGTTAGGACAGCACTGATTTTGAGGATCAGATACTTTTTCAGATATACTAAAAAGATCAGATAATTTAGGATTAAAATATATCTTAATACATAATCTAAATTAAATATTTTCAAATACTCACATCAGCATATTCATGAAATGGGGAAATGCCAAGTGCCTTCCAGTAAGTGCTGGTGTCAAACTCCACCTTGTACAGACCTTGTACAAATTGCTCATCTGTTGTTAGCTCATGAATTTCCCCAAATTCATTGGTCTTCCTAAAATACAAGAATAATACAAATGTATTAAAGTTGTAAGGAGTGGTAACTTTGTAGTAAGTAGTACAGTAATAACTTTCAGTATCAGTAACATTCCCACGTTACAGTTCCACATTTGCCAAAACGTTTGATTTTGTGTGTGCTCTACCTGGTGCTCTAAGATTTCCAGTCACAGTGTCTGCACATATGCATACCCGGGGTGTCACTAGGGTTCGCATCACCCCGTGTGGGAGGCCAGCGTGTCACCCCCATATGTTTGGCGGTGCAACAATACGAATAGTGGGCATGGTTATGTGCCATTGCCTGGCCTCCACAGGTTTTTTTAGCCACACATTTTAATATAATAAAGATATTTCAAAGTGGTTAGTTTCACTGTAAATTCTGCTGTAAATTATGCATTATTGTAAATTATGCATAGGTGTATAACACGATGGGATTATTTCTACAAACCACGATTTTAGCCATTTAGGTCACAAGGGGTGGCTTCAAGGGTGCCCTCTTTTGAACGCCCTAGTAATGTCCCTGATCGGAACCCTATCTGGAAGTCTTGTACTCTTCTGGACTGACCTTCCGCTCCAGCCAAGGTATGCTTGCTTACTCACCAGTAAACACAGCTGTGCAGTTTACGTACATTTTCAATGAATTAGAAAGCAATCATCAGGGAAC
Source organism: Cryptoblepharus egeriae (assembly GCA_030015325.1). Classification (NCBI taxonomy): domain Eukaryota; kingdom Metazoa; phylum Chordata; class Lepidosauria; order Squamata; family Scincidae; genus Cryptoblepharus; species Cryptoblepharus egeriae. Next base: position 42,081,592 of record JAREYC010000003.1, read on the forward strand.
TCCTGGGGTGATTTTTGGGGGCTGCATTCATTGGATCAGGACAATTCTGGTGTCCTTAGATTCCTCTCAGCCTTTCCTTTTCAGTGAACTATTTGTGAGTAAAGCTGCAGTATGGGTCACTTTCCATAGAATTCAATGCAAATTTGGCCATAACTTTTGATAGGAAGGAGCTATTTCAAAATTTCTGATTGTTTTTTGATTTTGGGTTTTTGCATTGGATGCTGCTCTTCAATATGATTCTAATGGTATATGACATGATGGCAAATCAGATACAAAATCATGAACTAGTTTTCTGTCTACTGAGGTGCTCTGGGCTTTGCTCCTAATTTTCAAATGCCAACCTTTGCATAGGGAAATAATGCCCTCTTTTTTGTGATGGACATTGCAGAAACATCTTGAGCTACAATTGAGATTGTGGTAAGAAGTGGTAAAAAGATCTCCTATATGGAGAATTAGTGCAGGGAAAGCGCCCTAGAGGGAGACCACAGCTGCGATATAAGGACATCTGCAAGAAGGATCTAAAGGCCTTGGGAATGGACATCAACGGCTGGGAAACCTTGATCTCTGATTGTTCATCTTGGAGGCAAATGATGTAGCATGGCCTTCTCCAATACGAAGACCTGGTTGAACTGCCCCTCACATGATGAGCAGGGATTCATCTATTAGTTTCAACAGCATTCACCAGGATCAAATGATCCATAGCATCTGAACCTATGGTACCAATGAATGAGTATAGTGACCTAATCATTGATGGCAATGCAGCTCCCATTGAGTCACATAAGGATCCAAAAGGGGATGTTTGCATCTGACATCTGACAATTCAGATGTTTCAGTACTTAATCAGTAGTTATACATTTTGAAGATCTTAACCAGAGGTTAATAAAAATGTTTTATTTTGAATATATGTTGATTCAGTGTCATACCTTATAGGAAACTGTTTTATCCTGTGGAAATGTGCAGTCTAGGAGAACTAGTATACCACAGAGGCTCCCCTGGTTCACAACTCACTAGTGACCCTTAGTTACTCTTCCTCAGCTAGTCATCAACATGGGCATAGCAGTACATGCACTTGCCTAACTTTATGTCATCTTGTAAACATATAATCAAAGATAGTACATGTGAAAAACCTTACACACTCAGATACAAATGTTTTAAATAATTATGTCTTGGTTTAAATATTTCAAAATCAAACCATAATCTGCTTCAATTTCAGATTATTATGTAGGATATTTTGCAGATTGTTTCCAAAGTAATAAGAACTAACTTTTTGTTTGAATTTCTGGAAAAAGAAGGATTATAGGAAACATCTCAATTTGCCAGTACAAAATATTTGCAATGTAAGTTTTACCTTCATGACTGGTGCCAGTCAGTCCCTCTCTGCCTAAAGAGGAAGCAGGAGTGCCTAATGAACTGAGCTACTTGGAGGAAGAGTAGAACATGTGAACAAAATCATGGTAAATCTCAGGAGGGAAAGTTTATGGGTTTCTATTGTAATTTCAGATAATTTTTGAATCAGGACTGCCTTGTTTTTCAAGGCAGTGGGCATGTAGTGCAACTTACCCATCAGCAAACTCTTTCCAAGCTCCATCCTCACCCATTTTGAACACTTTGACTGTTATGCTAGTAGCTGGCCTTCCTCGAACTGCATCCAGGACTTTCACCATGAGAGGACACTTGGAGTCAACTGAGCCATGTGAAACCTTGAGAAGATGGGGAAAAACGTCTGTCAGAGTTTGTAATCCAGGACCCATTTCATGAGTATAGACGAGCATATTGTTGACTAACATTTCTCAAGCTGAGAAGCACTTCATTTTCATCTTCTCTGCGCTTCTTGATTTTCAAGAAGTGGATTTTATAGTATTTAGTTGATGTTCAAGAACTTTGCAAATCATAGGGCATCGAGAGTCACAGTTTCTTGTAATATATATAATAATCCTGCCCATTTTACAAAGTACAAAGGTCAACTGTAAGAAATTAACAGACTTATTACAAACAGAGGTGGCTGCATTCAGGTATGAAAGATTCCAGATATTTGCACAAGTGCCAAAATGATTAAAATTTTTTAATCTAGTACTGAATAATATAAAATAGGACAGGCAAAGGAGTATACAATACTCGTTCAGTGAGACATGGACACGTGCATTCATAACATGATATTAAACACAATTATGGAACTATTATACTTTTCAAGTTATAAATACAAGCTTTGTATCTAACATGTTTGCTGTAAATGGGCAGATCTAGCAAATTCACTGGATAATACAATAAAAGTTCATGAAATGCATGAGTAAATTTCCAAAACAAACCTGTTTTCTGATTTACAAGGAGAATTGCTTGCAGTACCTGTAGAAAACCCCAAACCCACAGAGCCAACATTTCCGAATGAATGGCATAGCTATCTCAAATCCATTTTTTGTAACATAATTACCAGTTAATTTGATCGTACAATTTGATTGTATTATTTCAGAAATAAACGAGTTTCTAAAATGAATCTAGTCCCTTAAATATAAAAAAAAATGTTTAAAAGAGGCTGTTGATAATGCATCAATTTAAAGATATTGAGAGAGTGGTATGGATCAGCTTAGGTTTGCTATTAAAATTTTGTACCACCTTTTTTTCCTAGTCAGCCACTGTACCCCAAGTGCAATACTTACCAAGGGTGCAGCTTCAGTGAGGTACACCATTCCAGCCAAGCACATGAGAAGCAGAGAGGAGGAACCCATTGTGCATGCAATCAGTGAGCCTCAACCAACAGCCTGAAGTTGGTGGGATTTGGGATTTTATACTCCATCCTACTCCAAAACTGGCTACTTATCAGGTGCCCGTATGACTCTGAATCTGCTGATTCTGATTATTTACTTAGTAAGCAGTCCAGCTGTGCAATTCTTCCACCCTGGCCTCTTGCAGAAGTCCATGGGATTATTTTTATGTAGTGGGAAAGGCAACACAGGCAGTGGGAATCAGAGAATCAGTAACCCACACAAACATGAACCTTGCCTGTTGGGATTAGATTGTTAGAACACCGTATGTGAAAAAGTTAAGCAATTATTTGCTTAGGTTTTTATTGCCATTCAATTCCTGAAATACACAGACTTTATATGCATGTCAGAATGCGCCAGTGATATCTTGTGCTTGGAGGATGAAATGTTAGTTTTGCTTGTATTCTTCCATTATGCTAGTTTTATCTGTTGCAGATGGTTGCAGAAGCGTCTTGCTTTTGTAGCTTGATCAAGAACAACCATGATTGTCTGTCTGTCTGTCTTAAAATTAGTAACGGACAATGCATATACAATAGGTAAAGATGTCCCCCACATGTTGCTCTGCTAGTTGTTACCCCAGTGTTGTCAGCGTTGTCCAATGATGTCTCTGTGGTCATGTGGTGGCATGACTGAATGCCAAAGGTGCAAGGAATGCTGCTACCTTCCCACATCTGTGCACTGGATATGCTCCAATGTGCATAAATTGCATGTGGGCTAGGTCACAAAGAGTTTTTATGCATGTCCATGCAAGGTGATTCTACAGGCTCCAGGAAGCTTTTTCTTTTTCTATGAACACTGATGACTAGGATGACTATTACTTGGGTTATGTATGCTTATTTCAAAATTATTAACCATGGAGGCCACCCCCTTTTCTATGATCAATTAACAATTCTGCTTGCTATAGGTGTATGGATGAGGACTCTCCTTCAATTCCCCACACCCTCAGTTTCAAAGATTCAAAAGAAATAAATGGCTTTATAGCCAAAAGAAATGTCTGTTTTTTGGATCTCATCTGTGATCTGCACAATGGATGAGCAGGGTCTCAGGATGACAATGAGGATGATGATGTCAGGGCCTATAGTGGGTAGACTAAAATTGAAGTTGAACATACATTACTTGGGTTCTGAGGGATGAGATCTAATTATGCAATTGGTCTTCTTACAGTCTCCCATGTGAAGATTCAATAGAGAGGCAACCTACACAGGTAAACTGTTGGAAAGAAATATTAGCAGTACAATCCTATATCTGCTGTTTTATAAGTAAAGCCTACAGCGTTCAGTATTCCTGGCTTTCCCTCATAAAAGTATGCATAAGATTGAAGCTGACAAGGACAATCCTAACCGTGTCTACTCAAAAGTAAGCCCCACTGTGTTGCCAGGAAAGTGTCTTTAGGATTGCAGCCTTAAGTCAACCAAAGTTCTTTCCCTTGCAGATATAGGATTCCACAGCATGAGGTTTTTCTTTTTCCAGTTTCTTGCCTCCTTCTCCCAGTCTGCTTTTTTTCCCAAATGTTGTTCAATAACATGTAATGTGCTATAATGATGAATGATTCTTGTAAAGGAGAACCCCAAATCAGCAGATGTGTATTCAGTTATCTGCGGACCAGGTCTTGGCTATCATGTACTTTTTTCAATGTCACATTTTTAATACCTTATAACTCATTAGTAGACCTGGGGATGTCTTATAAGGCATTAAAAAGTCACTTCTGGTTTTTCCATGAAACTAGAAGTCACATGGTTTGAGCACTGAAACCTCAGTCTGAGCCCAGCAGGACCCAGATGTATAAATTAGATTTAAGTGTGAACTCTTCAATCTTTTTATTCAAAATTTTATCTTTCTAAAAATCAGATTTAAAAACTGCCTGTGAATTGTAACACAAATTAGCACTTTGACAGCAATCCATACTTTTCTGGGAGTAATCACCATTTTCACACAATTGTATTTACTTCTGAGCAGATAGACATGCACAGGACAGGGCTCTAAAATACTTTTCTGGTCAAAATTTAACAAAAGGACCTTGATGTGAAAATGTTGGTTGTACTTAAGGTCTATTCAGATCATTGGGATAAGTTAGTTGTTAACTATCTAATTCCTACCCCACTGATTTGAACAGGACCATGTTGTAGTCCTGCTTGATTTATTTGGACTGAAGCTTTATTTTTAAATTTTGTACCTATTTGTGCTAGAGTAAATTAACAGTGCAATCCGATGATATGTTTATGCTGGTGAAGCATGTGCTCTGCTGGTGCAGGCTGCCACAAATGTGTGGCAATAAAGCACATTGCAACAGTGTTGGAGTTAATGGGTGTCAGTGTGAAGGCCTGCCTGCATCATCCCACTAGCACCAGTACAGGCCTTGATGAGTGCCAGGTAAGCTCCATGCTGATAAGCAGAGGAGCAGGGAGACAGTGATGGGGTGTAACAGGGTGGTGATAGGTGGATCAGGTCCTGGAAGAAGGTACGTTCCACAACATTTACCTCCTTCCCAGGCAAAGTCAGCTGACACAGGTCTACTCGGATTTGCACTGGTGATTTAGCAGGCATGATATAAGTAGACCCATTGCCATTGCTGGGTTTTTGCCTCGGGCAAGGGACTTTCCTTTATGAGACCTCCAAGTCTGCAAAATTCGCAGTGAGATACCAGAGTAGCTGTGGTGGCCCCGCTGCTTTGGCATGGGGAAAGTTTGGCATGGGGAAGGATTAGGCTGCCTGCCCATTCATTGAATCAGATTGCATATAGAGGTCCAAATATAGAGTACAGTAGTTAGTTGTGGTTATATGTCAATGAACTCAGTGTCTTTTCATAGTCCAGTGATGCCATTCTTTTTCTCCACATTGACACTACGCATGAGTTAAAGCTAGTCTGAGTTGGTATGCTCGGTTACTGCGATGTAAAAAGGGGCCTGTTGGGAATTGCATGAGGGCTGAGGATTAACGTGTGGAGTCAACCTTCCTCACAGGGGGAAAGAGGGGTGTTTATGAATTAATCCACAAATATTCTAACACATAGTGGATTATCTGGATTCCTAAGTACTTGAAGTCCACCTGCTGGTAGTTAGAATACCATTTTTTATTAAACAGGACCTCCTTTATGGTCAGCATTGTTCTTCAAATGAAACCCCAGCTGTTAATTCTCTTCTTTACATCAATGCTTTTTTCCACTTGCTGTGCACTTCTATTACATAGCGTGTGCACGCATGCACACACACACACCATTTTTTCTTGCAATTGTTTTCCTCCATCTGTGTTTTATAAGAATAACTTTGCAGGTACACTAATTTCCAATTATTTTAATAACAAAGCTTTCCTTTTTTATCAAACATTCATAGAACAGCTCTGCAGATAATGTGAATCTGTTCACAGATTTTGTCAATCTGTGAACATACAAATCTGTGAATCTGTGACATATAAGGAAACATCTAAGAATGTAGGAGTTCTTGAAATAGAGAACCTTTCTATGAATTGTAAAACCCTTCTAGGGTTAGTAAGCCTGCCTGCGTAAACTGCCTTGAGAATAAAGTCAAAAGAGAAATTTGATGACCTGAAAGGCGGTATTTGTTGTTTGTCTGTTTAAATTTTGTGAATATGTACACAGAAATAGAACCCAAACACAAATAAGTACAGGAAGCTGTATGACCGCTAAATTAGGGTTGCCATAGGGTTGCCATAGGGAAAAACAGGGACAATCCCAATTTTGGGGGATTGTGTTCACGAACTAACAAATAGGACGGAGGGTCCTGTCCTGATTTTGTGGAAGAGAATTATGGCAACCCTGCACTAAATAGAGAGCCCTCTTTATCTGAGGGTTTAGCATTCATGGATTGGATTCAGTGCAGTTGCCAAGCCCATGTTTAGAGGCTCAAGGACATCCCCAGTGAGATCGAAAATTCCTTCCAGTTATATCCGAGAGGCTTTGGAGTGAGGTTCAAGGAAGCTGTCTGTGACCTGCCTTCACCTGAGAATACTTCCCACTGTCCTTACCCTTTGGTTTTGAGACACACAGGATGTGCCTCTCAAAAGTATCTGGGAGGCTTTATGAGATATGGAGAGGTCATATGCTGCCTCCCTGTGCCTCATAAGGACATCCATTTGGATTTCAGTATCCACAGAGTCCTAAAACAAGGGACCTATGCAGTGGTACTGAAGCGTTTTAGCCCAGCACACTATCCTGAGAATGAAAATCTGTCTGGAACTCCCCCAGAAGTGTCATGGCGGGAAGTAACATTAATAGTGCCCAGTGCCGGATTCCAAGATGGCTGCACCCAGTTTTTCACAACCCCCCTGAAATGTTGCAACCACCAGAGGGGGTCCTGACCCCCACTTTGAATATATACACACAGATATAGGGTAACCAGTACCTGTGTTAGACTATCTTGGAAATCCAAGGACAAGTAACCATGAAAAGCCATTCTCACTACGAAAAGTTAATATCTTTATTCCTGGATAAGTCTGCAACAGACTGAAGTTTTAACGACACTCCTAATTGTATTGTTGCATTTATTAATTACCTGCTCAGTTTTTTACACTGATGAACATAGTTATGCTGTCCTTACCGCAAACAACGTCATGTTCTGCTGAAATGGCTGCTGAATTTGGGCCCAGAGTTGCAAACTTGTACTTTGCTTGTTTGCTCTGCACGTTCCGATTGAAAACTGCTTAGTCGATGGGGTCTATCCAAGGCACTCCATTCTAGTGCTTAATACAACTACAAATAGCCACGTGGAAGTGGCTGTTTGATTTGTTAGTACTCTTCAAACTTTGTATAAATTGTGCTGGCAGGTTAGTGTTAACTGAAAGGCATGAAAAGCTCATGAGCATAACTCATTTGTATGTATATGAAAAGATCCTGGTGGAATGATTTCTAACGCAACGATTGCAACTCTACCGAACCATGGGCATGCCTTGCTCTCAAAGCGCATTTTCGTAATCTGTGTGCAAAGGCCATCCATCAAGAATGGCAGTATCTATCTATCTATCTATCTATCTATCTATCTATCTATCTATCTATCTATCTATCTATCTATCTATCTATCGTTGCTAGTAGTATATTTACCATATTTCAACAGAAAGTTCACAAAGTGCTTTACAGAGAAAATCAAACACTGTAAAAAGCTGCAAAAGGCACAGCTGGGGTGAGAAGGGACAGTTACTCTCCTTTTGCTTAATAAAAGAGGAGCACCTCTTTTGCATTCTGATTTGCAGTATGTATACTGTATTAATCCAAAGTGGTGATAAAAATGGCCACGTTTCCTGAGGTCACCTTGAAAAGCCTTGGAAAGTTACCAAATTATTCTGCAAAAACTTGAAAAGAACTTGGTTTTTCCTCTGAGCTGATGCAAAACTGGGAAAGCAGCTTCTTGGCAAAACAAGAAACACCATTTCTTTGCAAAGCAGTTTCTTTAAAAAGATTTATCCTCTCTCATTTATTATTGTTGTTGTTATTGAGGATGCAGTATCATTATACTGAGGTCTTTTAGAAAGAGTTTTGGAAGCAAAGAATCTCAACTCCTTATCTCTGAGGCTGTATTTAAAGCCTGCCCCTTAAAAGGGGGGTACAAAAGGGGCAAGGCAATGACCTTCTGGAGTTGATTCCCTTCTAGTTCACTAGCACACATTTTCACTATACACGCGCATGGTTGTTTGGACTACCAAATCACAGTCATTTTCATGTTCCATTTGAACTTCCAAACAATTGTGATAACACTGTCCATTAGAGCAGTTTATCTTTTTAGTATTTGTTTGTAAAATCGTTTCCTCATCATCTCCTTTGACATCCATTGGCTGCAGGGGCAAAAACGGAAAAGAACTTGTACTTCTCTATCACCACTTGAAGTCAGTGGTAAAATTCAGGTCACCCTTTCCCTTCTGGCACCCTTTCTCGACTCTGAAAGAAAAGAAATTTAAAGGGCCCCATGTAGGGCTGGTGTTGAGGATTCATTGGACAACTGCTGAGGGACCAGGATCTTCAGGAAGGTGCCCTGTAGACCCTTGATAACACATCTGTGCCAAAAGCCTTTGTGTGATGGTATTAGAGAAATTCCTTTAGACCAGGGGTGTTCAAACCCTAACGCTGAGGCCAAATATGGCCCTTGGCAAGCCTCTATGCAGACGTCAGCAAGATCCCCCCAATTCAACCCTTAGGCTGGAGGGTATTTTGAGGGCTGGGGAGGCTGCATGAACCCCTCTCTGTTTATATGAACATGCTTACAAACTGGTTTGAAGATCACCCCATCTATGTGTTAGACAGTGTTTATCAATTGATTTGAATTCATTTATTCTTAATGAGTTCCGTCTATAATATATTCATTTATGTAAATTTATGTAAGTTCTTTTTCTGGCACCTGATACAGTATGAGAGAGATGATGTGGCCTTTCTTCCAAAACATTCTGAAACTCCTGCTGTGGACCAGTGTTTGCCTTTTTGGCCCATTTTGCATGATCTTTCAATGTGTGTAGATTATTTGTGATTTGCACATGAGAGGAATTCTCATGTTTGTGTATATCCTCTGGAATGTAAAATGTAATGTTTGTTTGGCATATACTGTGCATACACACGCTGCAGAGCCTTGTCCTTTCCTCGTCCTTTTACAATTTTTTTGCAGAAGATCACTCTATATAGCAGTGGTTGTCGACTATTTCAGCACAGGTCCCCCTTTGAGAATGTAAACCTGTCTGGGACCTCCCAGAAGTGATATATCTAGAAGAACATCATTGTGGCCAGACCTCCTCCATGTCTACTCAAAAGTAAGTCTCATTGTGTTCAATGAGACTTTCTTCCAGGAAAGTATGGCTTACAGCCTGTGTGTCCCATTCCAAGTTGGTGGTGTCCAATGCCAGATTCCAAGATGGGCAGCACCCAGTTTTTCATGACCCCTCCATGAAATGAAGTTGCAGCCCTACCGGGGGTCCTGATCCCCCCTTTGAGAACTACTGGATATAGTTTTATGTATGTAGCAGCAACAGGCTTCCGTCAGTCTTGAAAGACTATGATATCGTGCTCAGTGCTGCATACGCTGCATGCAAAGCACGAAAGCCTGGGTTGGATTGTTATGGAGGATAGGCTGTTACCCAAGTAGCAAATTCCCTCCTCTCCACACCACTGAATTACTCCAATGGAAAGGCAGAGCTGATACCATTGGATCCAGCTGGCGTCGCAGAGGTGGGCTAAGGACAGGAGCTCACCCTGTCTTGTGGGGCCGACCCGGGTCTCGAACCCTGGCCTGCTGGTTAACAGGCACAGTGTCTTATGTATGAATATACCATACTCTTGCTTTACTGGTGCATGTTCATTGCTCAAATGCCTGTTGTAACTGGCTCCTTTATTAAGATTAGGCTGCATTTAAATCTAGATAAATAAATAAATCTGGCTTGGTGGCTTCAATTTGTAAGTCTGTTGCTAAGCACCAGCCAAAGAAGATTAACAGATCATAAATTGAATTAGATTTGCAGTCAGTACCTCTGTGTAATTATAAATTTCATTTCCTATTTGCCGTTCCTTCTCTTTAATATAAACTTCATACTTTTCCACTGGGATAGATTAAGTTCTCTGGCAGTCAGCCCAATTTCTCTATTCACTGTGGTAGTAGGACTATTATATAAAGTGGCTTTTCTTTTTTGAAGAAGTATGAAGACAGTCAGGCTGCCTGAAACTTCTAGGCTGGCATGGTGTTGCTAAACCTGCTACTATAATAGTAGTTGCTAAACTTGCTACTACTGTATAATAGTAGCAAGTTTATGGAATAGCTTGTCTTTCCCCTCTTTAATTTGTCTTCTAACTGTATCTTTCTGTATTTCTAACCTTTCATTTCCACCATCTATTGCTTTCCCCACCATCATCTTCCTCACAATAATTTTTAAAAATCAGATAGCTTGATAGTCTAAGTCCTCTGCATAACCTTAGCACACCAGAGTCAGAGTCTCAAACTGGGGCACTCAAAGCCTTTCTGAACGATCAATCAAAGCGCACATTCCTACAGCCCACACGCCTGTTTAATTTAATTAATTAAAACATTTATTGCAGCCTCAAAACATTTATTGCAATCTTTTATATGTCACAACCCCTATCAGGCAGCACAATCCAGAACAACTAATCTGTCCACATAAGAGCCCTTGGGTTGCCCTATTTATCACTAGGGTGGAGCAACTGCAAGATGCTCCAGCCTAGTTACTCTGGAAGAGGCTTAGGGCAGAGCAAGGCAAGATAGGCTGCCCTAAGAGAGGTGGACCTGCTCTGCCCTAACTGGGGCAGCCTAAGCAGCTCAGGAGAGGCAAGTTGAGGGCATGTTTAGATTGCCTAGGGCAGAGCAGTTACTCTGAATCCAAAGCCTGTTTCAAGGCAGAAATGCCCTCTTCCAGTTCCTCAGAGATATACCACCTCAGGAGCAGGTATAGTAATGAGTAGACCCATAGGGGTCCATGATAAGGCCTGAGTAAGAATGGGAGTGTTGACCAAAAATCTGAGTTCTTGGCCAGCCTAGCTGCAGTACCTGCCTCTCAACCTCAGGATATGGCACAACTATGGCAGCCCACTAACCTCAGGATACAGCAGGCCACTCCAAGCATCCATCTTGCACTAGAAGAACTGCAGCTGTAACTGGTTGTCAGGAACTGCTGGGCTTCCTTATAATGTAGGCACCACAGCTGTTCCTTCTTCAGTGTGATCTGAGGGGGGTCTACTCAGGAGCAAGCCCTTCCCAGCTGTCACTGACTTAGCGTGCTCTGGAGCAGTTAGGGCAGCCCAGGCTTCCTGACTCTCTGGATGCAGCATAACTTTCTGCTCTGGATACAGAATAGTTAGGAGAGAGCAGTTAGGGCAGAGCAGGCTGAACTTGCTCTGGATTGTGCCCTATGTTTCTAAACCATCTTTCTTGTTTTCCTCTCTAAATATTTCTCTTTTCTTCAAACACCATTTCACCTGCTTTGCCTTTCAATTTTGGACCAATTTCTCCCTAGTTAGACTTCCATTTTTTTGTCTTTCTGCCCTGTAATATATCTTGGAGCTGTATCTGTCTTTCTATCCTGTTTCCACTTTCTGTTGGTTTCTCTACCATCATCTTCCTCATTCATTTATAATCATAATTTCTTTTTTTTTTTAAAAAAATAGTATTTACACCCTATACTGTGTTTATATAAATTCTCATAATTAAAATTATAAAAGCCTTGCTGGATTATAGGCCCATCAAACACAGCATCAGGTGCTTCTGGGTAGTTCATAAACAAGACATGAAGGCTGCAATCCTAAAGACACTTTTCTGGGAATAAAACCCACTGAACACAATGGGGCTTACTTTGGAATAGACATAGTTAGGATTGTGCTCAAAGACAATGTTGTTAGACAATATCTAATATGTTGGAATATACACTGTCCGTACATGGGAAGCTCTATATCGCTATCATGGCTTTTCCCTCCAGACACCTGTTCCCTTCCATTCTTTTGTCTAATTGCCTTAAAGCTGCCTAACCTAGTGGCAGCTAATTCTATACATTAACTATGATCTTAATTAGGTATCTAATTCCTATAGTGGTACATTTGAATGTTCTGCAGTGGTATCTGTAGTGGCATTTGTTTAAAAAACTCAAAAGCAAAATTTGATTTTCAGAAAGCATCTGGTGGTTTGCATAGAGCAGTGTTCTCAATGTTTGTCTGTTGGCGTACCACTTCGCAAGGTAAACCTATTCAAAGTACCACCAGAAGTAGCAGACAGTGCTATTATCACCAGGTATTTCTGGGATGGGATGCCAGATGTGACATAACAAATACTATTACAATCCAGAGTAACTAAGGGAAGATGTAGGAGACACTTACTCTGGATTGCTCTATGCATTTCCCATAGGTGGAACCATAACTAGGTTGGTGCAAAAGGTCCCGTAGTTACTCTGGATTGTAGCCATCGAGGCTCAGGGTGTATGGTAGGGTTTATTTATCAAGTGCAGAAAAAGCCTGTACTGGCATCACTGTTGCCTCTCTGGAAGTTCTTAATGCCTCAATTTTAATAAGCAACCTCCACCATGCAGTGGAAATAAGTGGTTTACTAGAGACATACAGTATCTAATAAATAATTTATTGGTATTTGTCTTTTGGGAGCGCCTTGTAAAAAAGTTTGTGTGAATTGCTGTGTCTCAGGGTTTAGTCCCTTCCCTCCAACCTCAAGCAGCTTAGTCTGTGAAAAGGGAAGTGATACATTCTGTCTTTGAAATATTGGGATATTTCAAATATCCCAATCCTAAGTAAATTCCCATGCAGTGATGCTGTGGTACTGGCATGTGCCCGTAAATCATGAGGGAATTATAGCTGCTCGAGGTCTTCTTGGGTAAGGTGGTTTTTGCCCCCTCGTCCCTGGATGATCCCAAGCAGCCACTATGATTCAACTTGCACCTGCATCAGCAATATCCTTGGCCCAAGGCCAAGTTGATCTGGGCAGATGGATCAGGACCAGGACGGGCCTCTAAGCTTTACATCACAACATGTTTGTTAGTCTTTGTGGTGCCAAAAACCTGTTGTATTTTGCTCCCACAATCTAATCAGTTATATCTATGGAATTTGTCACTTGTGCAGCCACATTCCAGACAACTATTGCTATAGCCATAAATGTACTAGGAGAGAAGTAATGCTACTCCCAGTCATGAAGTATTGTACTTTTGAGAGCTGGGAATATTCAATCTGTGGACCAGAATCTCAGTCCTGGGAAGTATTGAGCAGGCATAACAGAGGAATAAATTTGTGGAAAAAATGTCCGACACGCACAAAGCCTTCAGGAAGCCCCATGCATGCCCAGCATTTTTGGCTTATTAGAATAGACAACCCCATTGTGCTCTTTATTGGATACCAATGTGTGTGTGAGAGAGAAGTAGCCACACAAATATCTTTTAACAACTCCCTCCAACTTAGATAGATTATTGCTATCTATTTCAACCAGGATAGATATTTCTACTGCAAGGTTGGGGTAGAAGCAGGGACATCACTAGGGTTTGCATCACCCAGTGTGGGTGGTCAGTATATCACCCCATCCATTGGGCGGGGCAACAATATGGATGGTGGGCGTGATTAGGTGCCATTGCCCTGCCTCCACTGGCCAAACATTAAGCCATACATTTTAATAGAATAAAGATATTTCAAAGTGGTTTGTTTCACTGCATTCTGCTGTAATTTATGCCTTCAAAGGTGCTATTTTAGCCATTTAGGTCTCAAGGGGAGCCTTCAAGGGTGCTGACTTTCTAACACCCTACTAACGCCCCTGATCGGGACCATTTTGGAAGTACTCTTCTGGACTGACCTTCCACTCCAGCCAAGGTATGCTTGCTTACTTGCCAGTAAGCACAGCTGTGCAGTTCACATCCATTTTCAATGAATTTCAGTGTAATCATCAGGGACCTCCTTCTGGGGTAATTTGTGGGGGCTGCATTCATTGGATCAGGACAATTCTGGTGTCCTTAGATTCCTCTCACTTGCCATTTTCAATGAACTATGGCACCTTAGCCTACTTGCGAGTAAAGCTGTGATATAGGTCATTTTCACTTTCCATAGAGTTCAATGCATATTTTATTTTTTTTCGTTTTTAGGCCATAACCTTTGATAGGAAAGTGCTATTTCGAAACAGATTTTTTGATTGGATTCTACTCTTCAATACGATTCCAATGGTTTATGACATGATGGGGTTTGATGCACCATCATAAAGATGCAATTTTTAGGTCCCCCGGTGCATGTCACCCCCATTGGGCATGTCACCCGGTGCAGACCATACCACCCACACTACCCTAGTGATACCACTGGGTGGAAGCATTACTTGCTCATTACCTGCTTTTGTAGCAATGCAGATCCCGCTTTAACTTTTTAAACAGCCTGACTAACCTGACTAGAAGTCTAGCATAGTGGCAGGTTAAATGTTCACATGGGTTAAAATATAGTTGTGATTTGTACACTGCCACACTCTGGCTCACACCTTGCATTCTCGAACCTTGCATTCTCAAACCCTACACCAAAAGTGTAGTTGTGCCATCTAGTGGTGTCAGTTGGATGCTTTGTTTTGCAATGAGAGCCAAATCAGGTGAGTGTCTTTGAACAAAACTATTTTTAGAACTTAGAACAAAACTAAACATTGAAGCTGAAGCTCAGATATTTTGGCCACATTATGAGAAGAGAGGACTCCTTAGAAAACATCCTGATGCAGGGGAAAAACTGAAGGCAAAAGGAGAAAGGGATGGCAGAGGATGAGGTGTTAGTGTCATCAAGGCAATGGACATGAATTTGGATGGACTTTGGAAACTGGTAGAGGATAGGGAGGCCTGGCATGCTGCAGTCCATGGGGATATGAAGAGTTGGACATGAATGAACAACTAAACAACAACATTTTTTATGGTTGGCTTTGGGGCCAATGGATTTGCATCCTAGGCTAGAAAGAGACTGAGAGGAGACCTGTCACTCACCTGCTGCTCAGAAGAAATCTAAAGCTATGAAAAACACAGGAGCAAATCTAGATGGGCTGATACCACAAGGCCCAGGCATGCATCAGAAGACTCATTCCTGATTTCTGTTGTACCACATTAAGTTTGTATGATGCAGAAGGACTAGGAATTCAAGCATTATGAATTATGATGTAGAGGGGCCCAATTCAGGGTGTTGACTCTGACTTATAAAGCCCTAAACGGCCTGAGACTGGCATACATGAGAGACCGCCTTCTTCCATACAATCTCTCTGAGGGGACCCTGTTGGTTGTGCTGCCACTGAAAAAGTGAGAAGGATGGTGGCCAGAAATAGGACCTTCTCAGTGGTGGCACCCACCTTATGTAACTCGCTCCCCACTAAATTAAGAAAATCTTGCTCACTATTGTCCTTCCTGTGGAGCCTGAAGATCCCTTTTATTCAGACAGGCTTACGATGGCTACGTCTCTACCACACACTTCACCCATTTTAATAAAAGAAATGAAAGGGTTGTCATATGACAATGGCCCATTACATGGCCTTCAATCGGGGCTGTGTTAGTCATGATTTGGTGTATTGGGCCCTGTAGTTTAAGACAGTGGTCTGATTTTTTTAGGTGACTTGTGGATGCAATTCTAACCAATTTAGGTCAGCATAACTCACCTATCTCCCCGTTCCTGTGGTGGTGTGGGAAGTACGGTGCATGTCTGTGCATTGGCCTAACCCACCCCCTCACCACCCAGTGGAGAAGTGCTTTCTGACTCTTTTGAGATATCCCCAGGCCAGCAGAGGACTTGTGCTGGGACTAATGCTGGTCTTACTGGAGGTTAGGTCTACATCCTGCACCAGTAAAATCTAGTGAAAATGAACACACACCAGAATTTTAAGAGTTTCCTTTTATTTGAAATTCCACAGTAAAATAAAAAGCACAGCTCACCTATTCCTTAAACAAGAAGTACAAAACTATGTCCAGTTACGTAAAAGGCAGAGATTCAAAAATCCACAATAGCTTTTGGAAAGCAAGAAGGCAATATCCCCAATCCCAGATGGGTGGGAAAACAGAACCTCTTGTGGACCTCTAATGCTATTTTTTGTGCTACCACTAATGCTGTATATGTACTACTATGAACAGGTGCAACTGTGGATTAAAGAAAATCATAAATGTTTAGGATCCCTGCCATTAAAAATGAGTTTTAACTGTGTTTGCTTTATCCAAACAATTAAAATGCATTCAACAAAGAGATAAACATTTTTATTCTTTCCATGTTTAACTTTTCTTTCAGTTGTTTCAAATATTTATGTATAAAAATATGTGGGGGATTGAGAGATAGAGTGAATGTGCCAAGTGAGTGTGATGAGGATGCCAAGTAGGTCTCATGGTCTCAGGTGTGGGGAATGGTAACCCAGCTTTCCCTGATCCAAGTCATATATGGTATTCTCTACCCCTCACTACTGTACAGATATATACAAATTAATGAACTATAACATGACCAAGTTTCTTTAAAAGGCAATTTACAACACCTTCCCCTACCGCTGTATGCTTATGTTTTCTTCCATGTGCAGGTTCTATTTATTTCCATGATGAAGCAAATCTGCTTAAACTTGCTGAATCAGCTGCCTCAGTTGAAATGGACGGAGCAGCCCTTAGTCACTTAGGGTCAAATCCCTGTACTCAATGTCGACAGTCCTTTAAGGAACATGAGCTGGACTTCCACTGGCAGCTCAGGAAAGAAAGGTATATGGGTGTGTGAGACAATGGTGATTACTACACTTTTGCCCAGACCATGCCAGGAAGAACCTCTCATGAAGCCTTCTTTAGTTCTTCCTCAAAGTGATGCTTCTGGAAAAGCATTTGCTGAATAAAGTTTGATATGCAGAATACAGTTGCCCTAGGAATATTTGCAGGAAACTCAGGCTTGTCTTTGAAATTATGTATATGAATAAAGTGTAGATTAAGTTTCCTTCTCAGTACATTTATTTAAAAACATTTCTACCTATTAAGGCAACCCAAAGCAGTTTGAAGGAAACAAAGGGTTATTTTAAAAAACAGTTAAAATGAAGTCAAATGTTCTTTTTAAAAATGTTTATTTCCTATCGTTCCTCATACTGGTAAGTCAAATATTGTTGTACATTTATGTTGTTTCTGCCCAACACTGCATATACACAACAGAGAGAAAATGTATGGTATACTCTTGTGGACCAGGCAAAAATTGGTTAAGAAAAACTGAACTTTGAAGTCAACAGGTAATCAATGTAAATTTGAATATATTAAATACTAAGGATGCAATCCTAACCAATTTAGACCAGCCTAATTCACCTGGCATATACCTGTTACTTGGGAGGTTGGCATATGCCTGTGCAGTGGCCTAATCCTCCCAGAGTGGGGCAGAAGTGCCTCCTAACACTTTTGTCACACCCCAGATCAACACAGGACCTTTGCTGGGGCTTATGGGGATTTAACTGGAGGTTAGCATTGCAGCCCAAATCCTATGAAATCTCTGTGACTCACTATGTTTGGGATCACACTATGAGTTACTGAGGAAAAGTTATGGAAAGTTTTTTCTGTTACCAGATAAATCCAATACACTTGCACCTGTACCTTGTACATAGTATATAAAAGCTTGTAGTAATACTTAGCATTACTATAGCTTGAAGTGTGCAAAGTGCTTCACACATATTAGCTTGATGTAGTTCTGTAAGCCAAGTAAGGCCCCTCTGTCCCATCTGGAGCTCACAGTGGTGTATCTCATAATCCTACACTGCAAGCCCTGAAACAGGCAGATCTAAACTGCACCCCTGTTGTGTACTTCAGGGATTCTGGCAAAATGGCTGGAGTTCCTGCACATGCAACAGCATTCGCAAACCATGCAAGCAAGAATGGTAGTGGCATTGGAGGAGTGGGTGGGAAGTCAATTTCAGGGCAGCAGGGCACCAAACCCAAGATCCTAACCTCCCTTTCTAACTTGACACCCCTCGGTTCACCTCAGACCTATGCCAGCTAAATAGCTGGTATTAGTCCAAAGAGACCCAGTAGAGGCCAACAGGGAGTTAAGTAAAAAAGTATACTTAATTCTCTGGGATCATCAGGTCAACCCCCCCCCTCCCAAAGTATGCAATGTACACTCCATCAGCAGTACTCTTTACTAATGGCTGGTGTGGGATATGATTAAGCTTTTTTATCTCCCCATTGTAGCTGGAGCTGTGTGGAAATGGCTTGTGACCACTAGGGATTTCATGGCAGAAGTGAGATTGAGATGAGTCCTCCTAATTCATTTGCAGCTGAGTCACTGTACTATACTAACTATAGTATAGTATACTAACTATACTATACTAACTCATGAAGCTGTTCTTATTTGTTTATAAGCAACATATTCTGCAGCTATGCTGTATAAGTAGCCCTTACACAGATCTTTCAAAAGTGATATGTTTCTTTTATCATTTTGGGGTTCTCTTACAGGAACAAAAGCAATTTATTCAGCCACTGAGAAATGGTTAGTCCCATCAGCATTAAAGATAAATACAAAATGATGGATGAAGAGACCCTGCTTATGAACGTGTATATTGCACTGTGCTGTATTTTGTGACCCTTGAGGACTTGTTCAAGGTATTACCAGAGGGAAACATGTCTTGGGCATTGGTCTGGTTAAAGAGAGGATCTGAGATTAAGATATGTTCTTGTACATTACTGCCAGAATACATGGTTGGTTCTGTCATACTCAGCAGGCCAGGGGTAGGTGTAACCACTCTCTCAGTCACTACCACATTCTGGCCTTCTGATAAATTGGGGATACTTAAGGACATCTGTGCATCAGAACTAGGAACCAGGACTCTCTCCCTTTCTCTAACAACAACATACTTTGAATCTGGGAGATCTGGAAAGATTCCTGAAGGCATTTCCAACACATTCTGCAAGTTAGAAGCAGGAGCAAGCACTCTTTCTGTCACTACCACATTCTCCTTAAACTGAGGGTCAAGGATTACTGTAGGGGGTAATGACCCATAAGATGTTTCTGTCACAACAACATTGCTACTAACAGTGGGGTCAGGGATAGGCCTACCAGGCTGCACATCAGGCCTAGACTTCATGGATGTTGTAGTTACTGTCTCTTCCATCACAGTTTCTGAACCAAAACCTGGCATGGGTTCAGGTACCTTGTAGCTGGAGTCTGAAGTATAGGTGTGTGCTGAATTCAAAGTATTCTGCTGGTGCAAATAATGTAGACCTGATTCATTTGCAGCAGAACTAGGACTTGTATTTTTCAGATCTTGTTTGCTATGCAGGCTGGTTTCAGCGCTTATGTGTCTTCCCATGCAAATCTCAGCCAGAGTCTTAAATTTGTCTCCTAAGTCGTCCAAGAAATGGTCATCAATGTCGCCCTCAATAAAGCTGCAGCACCCAACAGAACCATGGAGAGAATCTCTTTCCTCCTCTTGAGAGTAAACCAGGAGGCAGTCTTTTCCAATGTTAGCTTCGTCTTCTTCAGCAAAAGCCTCAGCTTTCTAAAATGTGGGAGAACAAGAAATGTGAGCCTTCTCCTTCCAGAAATTATTTTCTCTCAATGAAAACAATGAGATCAGTATTATGCAAATACTTAAAGACTACACTGTTAATAGTTCTAACATCTTATGCTTCAGTTCTCAAACTATTTATTCCAGAATTAGAAAGCTCTTATGCAAACATGACTGCATATAACATTCAGACTTGGACTGAATAGTATTCCAGGGCAAGATGTTTAAATCCCTCTTAATAATATTTCTGTTTCTTCTTTTCAAATTCCTAACAGCTTTTGAACTGCTAGGTTGGGAGGAGCTGGGTAAATAACAGGAGCTTACTCCATCATGCAGTACTCGGGTCTTAAACCACTGACTTGCTTACCTACAGGTTGACAAGCACAGTGTCTTTAACCACTGAGCCATCACAGCCCTAGGAGAAACATTCCCCAAAACTATTTTAATAAAGTGGTAGGTGAAATATAAATACCCCTTGATTTATGACAAAAGAAAGAAAAACTAAACCAATACTTTTGGAAATCTTAAAATAATTAGCTTACATCACTGAAATAACTCCTTAAGAATTCTTCATTCACAACTCCTTTGGCTTCCATGGTCATAGTTCCTCCAGCACCACCTGCCCAGCTTCCCCCTGTCCCGACGAGGTGTCTTTCTTGTAAGCACGTGCCACGATAATCTTCTTTCGAAAAAAGAGTTTGCTGCTCTTCCCATTGCTCTTGAGTTGTCTGAATGTGATCCTTGAATGCAGAAGAGCCACTGGCCACAGCACCTGCGGCTCCCACAGCACCTGCGGCTCCCACAACACCTGAGGCTCCTGCTCCACTCCCCATGTGGGAGGCTTCCAATGCAGAAGGACGAATAAGGATTGCCTGACACCAAAAGGTAACAATTAACATCTAAGTCACATCTACTTAAGAAATGAAGTTGCAAACAACACAGCAGATTGGGGTAAACCTGATTATCTATTTCTATTATTACTAGATAATCTATTATTACTATTATCTGCAATACTAGATTATTAGTCTAGTAAAGATGATTTATCTCAGATACTATTATCTGCATTACTAGATTATTAGTCTAGTAAAGATGATTTATCTCAGAGATAAGAGCAGATTTGTTATCCATGAGAAGAAACTTTGAAATAAAATCCAGATGGTTGTGTGTGATGCTCTTTTCAGAACAAAAGGGTTGGAGCTTAGTAACAGGAATCTCCTCACTTATGCTCTGGATGAAATAATCTGAATAAAGGAAAATACTCTGAATGAAAGCTTCTTGTCCGTTTTTTTTGTCCACACATCCATGAAGCTGAGTCAGAAAAAAATATTAGAGGATAGCCTATCATTCAGATTGATCCTGCCTGAGTTCATATGAAATTAGTTACATGGATTAAAGTAGGACTTACTACAAATAACACATATTTTGGAAAGGTAGTCCTAATCACTCTATACCAGTGGTTCTCAATCTTCCTAACGCCATGACCCCTTTATAAGTTCCTCATGTTGTGGGGACCCCCAAACATAAAATTATTTTCGTTGATACTTTATAACTGTAATTTTGCTACTGTTATGAATTGTAATGTAAATATCCAATATGCAGGATGTATTTTCATTGTTACAAATGAAATGTGTGTTCTGTGCACACATTGAACACAATGGGATTTATTTCAGAGGACTGGGCATAGGATTGGGCCCTGAGGTTGCAATCCTATCCACATTTACATGGGAGTAAAGGCCCCCTGACTATCATGGGATTTATTTCAGAGTAGGCATGCATAGGATTGGGCCCTGAGGCTGTCAGTCAGCCCCAGTGTGTGTGCAGCTACAGCCGGAGGTCTGGCAAGCCTGACCTAGCCCCCTGCACCAGGAGTCTTTAGGCGACCCCCAGGAAACCTCTAGGCGACCCCGAAAGGGGTCCCGACCCCAACTTTGAGAAATGCTGCTCAATACATTTCACCTCCCATATTTTAATTTTAAATTTTACTTTTAAAATTTAAACTTTTAAATTATGGATGACTTAAAAAGAATTTAATGACATCATACCTAATAAAATTAAAAGATCCAAAATAAAGGCATTATTTTAATTTTATGAAGATTAACCCATCGCCAAAAGTTAATTAAGGGCAAAATCCAGAGTAACTACTGGGAGTCCTTGCTCCGGTGTAAGAACAACTTACTCTGGATTCCAATATGAATTTCCCATAGGTTTTCACTAGGTGGTGCAGTAACTATGGGTGCAGGTAAAGTCTCTTATGTGTTCCCGTAGTTACACTGGATTTTGTAAGTGAGATTTTAAGAATTTTGTAAGTGAGATTTTGGATTTTAAGTGAGACATTAACTTACTGTAATTAACTGAGACATTAATTTCAAGAAAACAAATACAAAAGCAAGTGAATGCAAAGATACCCTGTCTTCAGGTGCTGCCCCTTCACTGTTCCAGTTACGTAGAATTTCTTCACTGTTATCAGGTATTACTGCAAAAGACTTTGCAGCACCTGCTCCAGTTCCACAAGCCAGCAGTAAGAGTGGCACAACTATAAAGGAAAGCAGCATTTAGTGAACAACTGGAGACTAACAACACTGGGAAAAAATTCACAAATTTGTATTTGTACAAACAATGCTTACATCCATCCATGTTAAACAAACATAACTGATTAGAAACATCATATTCAAGTGACAGCCATCTAGTGAAAGGTTTTCACTATGTAAAGATCTCACTAGGCAGTGTTCTAGCTCTGTGCTAAATACTATGCTTTCTTGCTACTAAACTGGTGCCAGAGGAAGTACCATATTTTGGATTGTGAATACTTCACATCTTATAAAAACAATGTTTCTAGCCTTTAAAGCTGTGAATAATATGAAGCTTTGTAAATAACAGCTGAGCGGATTAGGACCAAATTTATTCAACTTTCTGGCACTGATGCAGCTGTACCGATGGGGAGCACACAGCATCCTGTGGAAGTAAAGGTGGTCGATCATGAAGGCATCCTTAAGGTAAGGGAATGTTTGGAGTTACTCTGGAGTTGCAATGTGGGCTGCATCAGTACTGGATGGTTGGATAGGACTGGGCCCTTTCAAGCTTTCAAGGGATGAGATTTCAGCGCCTTATATAAATTTTTGGTTTGCTGTCTCACTGGTTTTTCTGAAAAGTGGTTAGACTGCATTTTTTTGGAGTGAGAAAATGTGTGATTTGGGTAAGAAAATAGGAATGGGAAGTACACACTTAAGACTGAGAAATGTATTTCTAAATCATTTTTAAAATGTTCTTGCTATGGATCTTTACTGCTTCATAGGAAAGAGACTGGAATATTCAGCATATTTAAATAATATTCATTTCACTAGGAGATAATTAGGAAGGGGTTTAACTTTGGTTGGCTCATGCCCACAGTTTCCTTAAGAAAAAGAGAGTACAAGATTGCCAGTCTTAAAATCTAATCCCAAAATTGTGAAGGGGCTATCATGTATGGACATTATGCATGTGAAAAATAAGTAGCTTATATAAGTAGCTTAAATAAGGCTTAGGGCAGAGCAAGGCAAGATAGGGTGCCCTAAGAGAGGTGGACCTGCTCTGCCCTAACTGGGCAGCTCAGGAGAGCCATGTTGAGGGCATGTTTAGCATTGCCTAGGGCAGAGCAGTTACTCTGTATCCAAAGCCTGTTTCCAAAGCAGAAATGCCCTCTTCCAGCCCTCAGAGTTATACTACCTCAGGAGCAGGTATAGTAATGAGTAGACCCATAGGGGTCCATGATAAGGCCCGAGGAAGAATGGCAGTGTTGATCAAAAAAGTTCTTAGCCAGCCTAGCTGCAACCCCTGCCTCTCAACCTCAGGATATGGAACAAACTACAGCTGCCCACAAACCTCAGGATACAGCAGGCCACTCCAAGAAGCCCCTTGTATTCACTGTAGAATGTACTGGCATCTCATCAGGGATTCCTTATAAGGCAGGCACCCAGTGGCATCACCAGACTGGTGCAGTTGGTGTGGGACGCACTGGGTGATGTGCTCCGTATGGGGTGATGCACCAGAGGAGTTTGACTGTCCTTTGGCAGGCCCTGGGTGTCATTGTGCCCATTCAGGCCTGCTCCAAGGCGGAGCAGCAGCCAGAAGCTGCCACTTGTCCTCAGAGCTGGCATGAACGGCCAGCTGAGGTGCACTGCACAGAAACACACTGAGCATGCCGAACAGCTTCAGAGGAGACTTCTTTAGAGCGGAGGAAGTCTGTGCTTCTGCACGGCCATTCGGCCTCACTCAGGAGGCGGATGGCAGCTGAATGGCTTCAGAAAGAGTACTGCACTGGCACCAACTCTGACGCCTGCTCAGTCTCCTCTGAAGCCGAAAGACTTCAGAAAAGTACTGCACAGGCGTCAAAGATGGTGCCTGCGCAGTACTCTTTCTAAAGCCAGTTGGCTTCAGAAACAACTGCACAGGCGCCAACTTTGACAACTGCGCAGTCCAGGTGGGGGGTTGCACGCATCCCAGGGGTGATGCACAGACTACCACACCGGGTGATGCGCAGAGTCGTGTCAGCACTGTAGGCACCACAGCTGTTCCTTGTTCAGTGTGATCTGAGGAGCGTTTCCTCAGGAGCAAGTCCTCCCCATGTGTCAATTACTTAGCATGCTCTGGAGCAGTTAGGGCAGCCCAGGCTTCCTGACTCTCTGGATGCAGCATAACTTTCTGCTCTGGATACAGAATAGTTAGGAGAGAGCAGTTAGGGCAGAGCAGGCTGAACTTGCTCTGGATTGTGCCCTAAGTGCAGATTAATTTGTTTTATTTTTCTTTATATTTTGTATTTTCTTAATTATTTTGTATTATATTACAGCACTGTAATAATTTTTATCTGATTATTTTTGGGTTGTGTAACGAATTGTCTGAGTTTCCATTACTTCTTATGGAAAAATTTGCTTTGATATACAAGCACTTTGGATTAAAAGCACGCTTTTGGATCGAATTATACTTGTAAACCAAGGCACCACTGTACACTTTGAATATACTTACGCAGCAACAACAATAATGCCAGGATTATCAGTGCAATTGCTGCTGGACCCAGCACAACAGATGATCCTACGATCATGTCCCGGCAGGCAACTCCACTTTCGCAGTGACAAAGGTCCACAGAAAGGAACTGCTGTTCAGGGCAGCTGAGTCCTTGGCTATCTTTCACCAAGACTGGAATCTTGTATAGGCCAGGGTTCACATCCTGTGGTATAATCTGTGCTCTAGATCCTTCACAAGAAAAAAATACATACTAAAAAGAAAGCAGTGAATTTAAAAAAAAATGATTAAGATCTCCTAGTTGATAAAAACAATCAATTTTTATTTGTCTTAGGGTGGAATCCTAACCAATGCTAGCACAACTCATCAATCTTCCCATTCCCGTAGTGCTGTAGGGAGGCAGGCACATGTCTGTGCACTGGCCTAACCCTCCCCCAGGAGTGGAGCAGAAATCTTATGGAGCTTTTGTGACACCCCCCAGGTCAGCCCTGGACTTATGCTGGGCTTAGGCTGACCTAACTGAAGGCTAGGATTGCAGCCTTAGTATTTAACCAGTCACTTTGAATTAGGCAAAAAGCCCTTCTAGTCTCCCATAAGGAAACTAATAGGTCTTCTGTTTTCCTTAAGGATTCACCAGATGCCTCTGGAAAGCCCACAAGCAGGATACGAAGGCACATTCCTTTCTCACTGTTGCTGTCTGTGACTGGTATATGGAGAAATAACACATCAACACCTGGAAGCTCCATAGAACCATTATGACCTGGGGATTTGTCCTCCATGAATTTTTCTAACCCCTTTTTAAATCTTTTGAAACTTGTGGCTATCACTGCCTCTTGTGGCAATGAGTTCATTTTCTTCACACCACTGATACATTTTATACACCTGTATCGTAGCTTCCTTTTACTGCTTCCCCCAGAGGAGTTTAGAGTCCCTTACAGAAGGTACACTAGCCCACTGATCATTTTGACTGTTCTTATCAGCACCTTTTCCAGCTCAACAATATCCTAAAGTTGTAAAGGATGAGACCATATTACTACCATTTTATTAGATACCATTTTATTATTAGGCAAAGATACCAAGTTAACTATTTTTTAAGGTTAACTCCTTTGGGAATGAGATTAGACCAGGAGCTATAACATGGGGGAGGGCAATTTTATCCTTTAGAACCGCAGAAAGAGGTTGAAAGAGTGGAACATGCATTTAATGAAAGAATTCTGGGTATTAAAGGTGTTGAAAGAGTGGATAGTCAGAAAACAAACCATCAGAAAGCAAGGGTCACCTGTACAAAGATTTCAATGCAAAGGTTTAGAGCTACAATTATTAGAATACATTAAATATTCCTTCTGTTCCTAAAAGGAAGATCTTAGTGCTCAAGAAACTATAGTCTGTTACCCGCAAAGAATCTAAGGAACAGCAATGCACCACCTACAACCTCTCATATATATGCACCTACATACCCACCGGTATATATGCTTATCTAGGGAAAATGATTGAATTCTATAATGCCGCTCTCAGAGCACTCCCCTGGCAAGATTTGAAAATTCTCTGTTCAGAAGTAGTTTTGAGGAAAAAAATGAAGGTACAAGAATAACAACTTGGTAAAATGTAATAGTGATTCTTTCTTACCATCTATCCTACTGATTACCCATTTGTCTGACATCCTTTCAGGGTGATCGATGATAGTGACAGTGAAAGGGCCACCATTTGGATGAGCATCTCGATCTTCAATAGTGAAGTCAATGAACTTTGCATTGGAACAGACTCTTGTTGTGGTGGGTGCAATAGTTGGACAATGATCATTAACATCTTCAACCTGAATAGCAATGGTTCCTGTTACAGTTTTTGAAGGGGAATCTGCAAATTACAAAAAGTGAAACATTGTTATTAATAGTATTTATATACCCCATTTTAACAAAAAATTCACAGAAAAATATCAAATAACTTGTGAAATGTACCAGTGATGCGGGAGTAAAATTTCAAGAATATTTTTGTGCCTGGCTACATTGTTAATGCCCTCCCCCAAGCAGCATTCCCCTGTGCAGCACCCCCTCAGCAAGGATTTAAACCAATATGGACTGCTATCATAGTATTACTCTATTACTTTTGGGTATTGTGGGTCACAAAATACTGTATCTCTCAAGTGACAGGACTTCTAGTATTGTGAACAGTAGATGTATTTAAGTAACATAATGTTAGCTGGTATCCCTCAAAATAGAGATCATTCATTGGCATCCTTCACAATCTTGAAAAACTATGGTATCATTTTCTGAGTGTCCTCTCCAGAGAACTATGGCCCGGGGAGATTAATATGGATAGACTATTACCCAGGCAGCAAACCCCCCCTCTCCACATCACTGAAATAGTCCAATAGAAAGGCAGAGCAGATACAACTGGTTCCAGCTGCGTTCCACCCTACCAGAACGTGAGTGTACAGTCATGAACTGCTTCCGGGACTCCGGCTCTGGATTTTGCCTCGAGGTTGACTTCTGAAGCCTTTCCCATAGATGGGTATAGCCCCAAGGCAGTGGAGGTTTGAGGTGGGAGTTTTCTTCTCCAGACAACCCACATTCAGTGGAATTTTGGACAGGTTTAGTCTGGCTCCTCAACAAAGGTCTGTCTGGCATGGGAGTCCCTGCCAGTAGCTATGCTACCGCCAGCATAGCCCTTTGTATCACTGGAGCATACAATCCCACCACCACTAGAAGGTACTGTCAATCAGTGGGCAAAACAGAAATATAGTGTTTACATTTGCAAGCGCACACTTTTTTAAATTATGCAATTTAGTACTTTTACTACATAGTCAAGAATGTGTTAAATTCTGAAAAGAACAAAAAGGAGTATGGCTCTTGATAAGATATCTATAAATTCACTTGCTGGAGGCATGTCTCTTACAAAGGACACTGTGCGTTATATAAACTCTCTCCATCCAGCTCTCAGTTGCAGTTTGGAGAAGGTAAGAAATAGCAGAGGAAGAGAATCCTTCCAAGATGGAGAGAATTGTTCTGTGTCTCACCTTTTCTATACCCTAGCACAAATGAGAGAGATGCTCCTTTCCTCTCTTAGGGCGCAATCCAGAGTAACTACGGAGTCCTTGCTCCGGTGTAAGAACAATTTGCTCTGGATTGCAATATGAATTTCCCATAGGTTTTCACTAGGTAATGCAGTAACTACGGGTACATGTAATGTCTCTTATGTGCTCCCGTAGTTACTCTGGATTGTAGGGATATTCCCACAAGTCCCCTGTGCATGCAGAAAGATTAGGGAGAAGCAAGATGTGGATTGGCGGTATGAAATCATGGCAAGCCTAACCAAAAACTGTGGAAACCTGATTCAATACTACTCAGATGCTGTTGCCAGTTCCCAAGACTAGCATTAGGCTTCAAGAGAAAACAAATGGATATTGCCAAATGACATGCTGCTAAATTTGAAAAATAATACAGAAAGAAGGGTTTCACTTACCATTGGTTATAGCCAAAATCAGTGCAGTGTACGTTCCGTTGACAACGTAAGAGGATTCATAGTCAGGTATCTTAATGAGCTTGATTTCAGCTGTTTTGGAATCTACCACGAGCCAATTTCCACTATCATGAGATTTTGCATACCTGTGCAAATATTTACCAGATGTTAGCATATTCATAGGAAACAATGTAAAAAGGAACTTTGAACCACAGACACATGGACTTGGTTGCTGTGGTATACAGTGGAACTTATTCAGCTAGTTATTTCATCTTCTTCTGACACCCTAGGGCTTGTTTTGACATTTAGGAAATAAGAGTGTATCTGCATGTTGTGTGCATCTCTTTCCAAACATATGTGTCAATGCAGCACAAAAAGATACTTCCATTTCTGAGGGAAATGCTGCATTTACAACACTCTAAACTGGGGCATTCATTCATATAACCTCCAGTTTGCAGAATAAGGGCGCAATCCAGAGTAACTATGGGAGCACGTAAGAGACATTACGTGTACCCGTAGTTACTGCACAATATAGTGAAAACCTATGGGAAATTCATATTGCAATCCAGAGCAAATTGTTCTTACACCGGAGCAAGGACTCCCCGTAGTTACTCTGGATTGCACCCTAAGATTATGAATTCATTTTATTTATTTGGTCCACACAATCCGTTCCTTTCCATGCCAGACACTTAATAACTGCCAAGATTACAAAAGCTGGCACAGTTAAAGAAAGATGAAGCTTCACTGAATATATCAGAATATGTGACAGTGTAACCGTTCTGCTATTGCAACTGGCCACACAGCGGAACAACATACCTCTAGTAGACATTTTTGATCCAGTCCCTGGCAAGGCAGCCTGTTGCACAGCTGCCAACCTGGTCCAGGGCAACTGAGCTGGCAAATAAGGAAGGACTGAGCAGCAACGCTGTGTGCTAGATTTCATCCCCTCTAAAAAAACCTCTACATCCTTTTTCCCTCCTTGGATTTATGTCTTCAATATAGGTAACATGTCTCAGAAAGCCCATAGGCAGCATGAGGGTAAACACCAATCCTGAGAAAGGGTTAGGTCAGTGCACAGACATGTGCTTACCTTCCTACATTACAACATGAATAGGAAGACTGATGAGTTGTGCCGGCCTAAGTTATGATCGCACCCGGTTACCTAAAAGTAATGGAGCATTGGTATATTTCCACCAATGACCTTCATCATGAAGGTTATCATGGCACCCCTCCACACCACTGCCATGACTCATTACAACTATACCAAAAAAATTTTCATTTGAGTGTTTTCATCTCTTGCCACTTATATCTACTTTGAAAATTATAAATCATTTAAATGTCTAGCTCATTTCACACCAAACTCTAGGATTAGATAGCAATAATATTAAATCAAACGTATGAACATGGAAAAGTGTAAATAAAAATATATAAAATACAAATTATACACACACACACAAATTGGAGTGCTAGTGAATGTTTAGTCAGAAGTAAATCCCACTGTGTATTACCTCGAGGTAAAAGTTGCATTGTGTTGTAGTCTTCATAATAATATTGGTAGTCCTTGATGAAGATGAAGAACCAGACCAATGGTTCCCAAACATTTTTGACTAGTGACTCCTGGACCACTGACTGCAGCCCCCCATGAGAACAATGGAGGAGGAGCGTTAGGAGGAGTGTTTTTCAAAGGATTCCATAGCTCTCTAACTGGTTTAGGCTCACAATTTGAAAACCACTTATCTAGACATGAACTTACGCTTGTAGGCACATTTCTCAGTTTGCCTCCAGCTTAACCTGATGCTTCTTCTTGGCTAACCCTACAATCCAAAGTAACTATGTGAGCATAAGAGATATTACGTAGTTACTGCACCACCTAGTGAAAACCTATGGAAAATTCATAATGCAATCCAGTAATGAATCATAATGCTCTCAGTAATGAATCTTACCTGATCCCTTCTGCTATTTTCCCAGTGTCTTCATCAATAGCCTGAAAGCGTCCAATAATCTGATTCACCTTCATTGTTTCATTTACTTTTATTACCATTGTGGATGGCTTAAACTGAGGACCTTCCTTCACATTTACCACTTTAACTTTAACTGGAACTGGTTTTGCTTTGTAACCTTTACTAATAATTGATTTGTGATATGCTGCTTTGTTGGAAACAACAATGTTCAAGTCCATGCTCTGCAATTCTTCATAATTAATTTCCTACAGGGAGAATAAGAAAACACTCAAAATACATACCCTGCAGGTTCCTAATTTTTGTGCTGTCTCCCCCACCCCTGCAAAGTAATTGCAGTGATATTATTTTGCAGTAACCGCAATCTTCTGTATGTCATAGCAGTTGCTTCGGGAATTGTGCCGGGAATTCAATCCTGGTGTGATTCTCTACCACTTTGTGCTGTCTCTCTGGCTGTGATTCTTGGTTGTCCCTCCTCTGTTTGGAGAACAGTTTTCTTTAAAGAAAGAAAAGCCAGCAGAGCTCCCAGATTCTTTCTCTTTAAAACAGGAAGCCAAATGGGTGGCAAGGGGGCAATTTTAGCAATGGTGCTTCTGAAGTGTGTATGTCCAGGGAACTTGTTCCTTTTTCCCTGAGGCCCACCACCATACTATACAAATACACAGTATGTCATCAGACTGGTTATCTAGTATGAGGATCACATCTATGGAGATCCTTTGGAGTCACATCTATGGAACTACCTTGCACCATCATTTTTTTGCTCCCATGTGCAGCAGTTCTTCTACACGAAAGCCTCTCTTGTATTCTGCCTGAATCTCTTCATGACAGACACTAACCTTAACCAGAGTCAACACTCCTTCATTAGTCTGTGAATCTGTTTCTATCTTGAAATAGCCTCCTTCGTTGCCAGACTCAATCACAAACTGCGCCAACCAGTTATCAGTGTATTGCTCGTCTTTGTCAAAGGCCTTCAATCGTAAAACTTCCACATTGACTGTATTTTCCTGAACACTTCCTTCATACTATCCAAAAAACAAAAAGGAAAAACGACACAAGACTTTCAATAACTCTTCAATTTTGGGCAATAAATCAGGACTGATTGCAACTAATACAATGTGGAGAATTTCATGCTATTATCAGACACTTACCATGACCTTTTCAAGAATAGGAATATTATCATTCACATCCAAAATGTTGATCTGTAAAGTAGTCTCTTGGCCCCTTCCAATCGAATCCCCATTCCGGTCTTTTGCTTCCACAGTTAAGGAATAGCTACTTTGCTCCTGTGCAACAACCAAACAGGTTTGAATCAGTGAGATATAAAGGGATAAAAATAATGTCTAAATTAGAAAGCTAAGGCCACCCCTGTCAGCACAGCAGCCAGTAGGTTTCAGGCTTGCAGGAGATAATGCTTTATGCTAAGGGTGTCGGGGGGGGGGGGGAGATGCAACCCGTTGAAAGCCCACAGCCAGCCTCTTGTCCCCTATGTCCCAGTTGACCAAACACAGCTGGAGCTGTGATGGTGGGGTGAAGGAAATGGGGGTTCATTTAAGTGTGTGTTGGTGCTTGCAGAAATCCTGGAAATTTGAGCCCATTTATTCATTAATCTAAGTTCCAACTCTAGCCTGTTTATTTAAACTTTATATTTAAATTTTTTTTCTGGCCTTCAACACTGCAAGGAATTTGATGTGGCTCTTTGGCCAAAAGGTTTAGAGACCCCTGCTTTATGCCTTATTCTTATAGGAAGGAAAACACAGGGACATACCTGTCTGGGTCCTAGGAGCCCTCTGGTCTAAGGTAGGTAAAGGGGCCATGAAAATAAAAAATGGTTTACCTCTCTATCAAGTTGGAACATTTGTGTTGTAACTCTGCCTGTTGCTGCTTCAATAGCAAATGCCTCCGGGAAACTAGGTTCTTGCGAAATTATTCTGTATGCAATCTGTGAGTTGGGGTGGTTTGGTTCATCCGCATCTGTTGCCGTGATCTGCATCACAAAGGTACCTAACAAGATAAAGTAAACCTTTATCATACAGCATTACTTGCCGGGCTCTGTTGAACCATATGTTTCAAAATATTCAGAACATTCACCAGTCCTATCCTTTACCTCCCACCCCCACCTTCAAAGACATTGCCAATACACTGTATCTGGTGATGAGGGGCAGTCCCAGAAGTCCAAATGGAGGGCAGGTTGGAGGTTGGCAGGTTGGGTTGGAGGGCAGGATCAGGAAAGAGGTTTGGCTTTGGTTGCTGCTACTGAACCTACCACCTTCCTGGTACTGATCTGCTCACCCACATCCCATTCTGTCCTTCCCAACACTGCCCCCACAGTGATGTACCTGTGCTGGGGGACCTCCAGAGACTGCTAGTGCTCAACTGTTGCCACTTGTGTCAACAACCTTGCAAACTGTAATGGCAGGTCATGTTTGTGACTGCTGTAAAGTAGCTAATGCTTTCAAAATACTCATTCCAGTGGTGTAATCAGTCCATAGGACTGGTTGTAAATTTTGAAATGGTATGTGTAAATATGTATTAAGCCAATTGAAGCATGTTTCATCAGAAAGCATACATATACTCAACTGAGATATCTAAATCTTGAAATTTTTTTTGCAACAGAATTGTTCCTTACAATGATGATCATGAAGACAGACATTCAGCATCTACCTCAAGAATCTTGTTTTAATGACCAAGCAGTTTTATGCCTGACTAGCGAAAGCATACCTGTGTTGCGGGAGTAAAATTCCTCATAAGACATCCCCCAATGCACATCAACTGCCCGTGCACATCAACCCCCATGTACATCCACCTCATGCACAATATCCCCCTTGTTCATCCACCCCATGTGCATCATCCCCCATATGCTTCAACCACCCATGCTCATCATTCCCCCATGTGCATCAACCCCATGCGCATAATAGCCCATTGCGCATAATACCCACACGTGCAACATCCCCCATGCACATTAGTCCCCCAAGCTTATCAACCACTCATGCAAATCAACACCCATGCGCATCGTCCTCTCATGCGCATCATCCTCCCCAGTGCAACCCCTCCCTCTGAACAACATTCCTCCCACTGCACCGGGCACCAAACTGGCTGGATGTTGGTCAGTCTTCCATGTTAAGTATAGGACAAAAACACGTTGCACCCTTTTCAGCCCCTTAAGGGTTAAATTTCTCAACATTGGTTCTTGGTGGGTGTTCATGTCACAGAAGGAACACCCTCCCCGAATTTCATGATTCCAGGTCTGGGGGTTGGGGCAGAACATTCCTCAGTCACCGATTCTTCAATGCAAAGTATAGGGAGGAAAACGCATTGCACCCCTTTTCATCCCCTTCTGACTGGAATTTCTGAAAACTGGTTTTTAGTGCAACCCTTGGTCACGGAAGGAAAACCCACCCCAAATTTCACGCTTCTAGGCATGGCGGTTTTGGCAGGGCGTTGATGAGTGAGTGAGTCAATGAGATAGTGAGTCAGTCAGTCAGTGACTTTTCTCTTTTATATACCAGTATATAGATTTGAGCAGAGTCTATATTTTCAATTCATTTAGGAGATCTGGCAAGATCAGGGTGACTATATAGAATGGAGGACAGAGTGCCTCTACCTTTAAGTATTGCATAGAAGAGGGGATTTAGGCAGGTTTTGCTCAACATAGAAGAGTTTAAAAAGCAGCACCTGCCTAAATTCCCTCTTTTATGCAATGCTTAAAGGTAGAGGCACCCAGACCTACATTCTGTATGGTCACCCTGGGCAAAAATCAGTGAATTCTGGTCTTGACGAGATAACTGGCCTTCTTCCAGAGGCACTATTTGAAGTGTAAAACTTCAAACTCAAGTTTGTTTGGATAGTACTTCTGGTTGACTGGACTGCCCTCACATGATTAATAACAAGCATTTCCTATTAGCAGACATATTTTTAATTACAGTACTATCCAAATTGATGTACAAGTATATGTACAAGTATAATTGCAGCACACTGTGATGACCACTTACACTTTCCAAAATGTTTAGAAATATGCCAGTATGCTAAAATGCCAAGAAGTACTTTACAAAATGCCAAGAAATATGTCTCTTTTGAAAGAGATGATAGAAATTCTATACTTACTTGAAGCTACTATGCCATCAAACCTAATGTGCACCCTGACTTTGGAGACTAAATTCAGCTGAAAATCTGAGTGTTCAAGTAGATACGATAGTTCCAAACAAATTTCCTCTTAGATATGTCACATTATTGACTGTAGCTCCTTTTAAAAGGTCAAATAATTTTTTTCTTGTAATTCCAAACAAATTGCAATGGGGAAATGCCATTTTTAATGGTCCCTCAGACAGGGTTAGATTGGACAATATCTTTATCCAGATGCAATGCCCTACAACTAATGGTAAATCTGTTATTAGGCCTATTAAATTTACCTTAATGGTTCTGGTGGTATCTCCTCTGGATTGCACTTGAGCTCCACAAGCCTCAGAATGGCCCACAGAGGTATCCAGAAGCTATTTCTGCTTTTCAGAAAACTACTTACAGTTTCCTTCAGAAAACTGGAAGTGGCTTCCAGAGATTTCTGAGTGACACTCTGAGGCCTGTGGAAGCCTGCCATGACCTGGAGGAAGCCTTTTGGGCTTCCGATGGACACCGCCGACACCAAGATAATGGCTTTACAGTAAACCAATGATTTTGACATTTGGGGAGGGCATTCCTTCCATGATGTGAGCACCCACGAAGAACAGATTTTAAAAAAATATGTGATGTGTCAGAACAGTGTTTCTCAAAGTGGGGGTTGGGACCCCTTTGGGGGTCACCTAGAGCTTTCTTGGGGGTCGCCTAAAGACCCCTGGTACAGGGGGCCAGGTATGGCTTGCCAGATCTCCGGTTGTAACTGCGCGCGCACTGGGGCTGACTGACAGCCTCAGGACCCAATCCTATGCATGCCTACTCTGAAATAAATCCCATTATAGTCAGGGGGCCTTTAGTCCCATGTAAATGTGGATAGGATTGCAGCCTCAGGGCCCAATCCTATGCATGCCTACTCTGAAATAAATCCCATTATAGTCAGGGAGCCTTTAGTCCCATGTAAATGTGGATAGGATTGCAGCCTCAGGGCCCAATCCTATGCATGCCTACTCTGAAATAAATCCCATTGTGTTCAATGTGTGCATAGAACACACATTTCATTTGTAACAATGA
Organism: Cryptoblepharus egeriae; assembly: GCA_030015325.1. Lineage (NCBI taxonomy): Eukaryota > Metazoa > Chordata > Lepidosauria > Squamata > Scincidae > Cryptoblepharus > Cryptoblepharus egeriae. The sequence continues at coordinate 42,116,866 of JAREYC010000003.1, forward strand.
AAATACATCCTGCATATCGGATATTAACATTACGATTCATAACAGTAGCAAAATTACAGTTATAAAGTAGCAAAGAAAATAATTTTATGGTTGGGGGTCCCCACAACGTGAGGAATTTATAAAGGGGTTACTGCATTTGGAAGACTGAGAACCACTGTGTTAGAATATTGCTAAGTGTATATAATCAAAATAACTAATAACAAAATAACAGAGAAAAAACTATGTAAATTGACATCAAGACTGAATGAAAATATAAATACAACATTAGGACTCACCTACTTCACATAGTTCTTCAACTGAACCCACAAAATGTTGCTCTGAAAACACTGGGAGATTGTCATTAACATCATCAACTTTAATCCTGAGATCTATTGGTTTCTCCACGAAATTACCATACTGATCCCGTGCATAGCCTTTCAGCTGGAAAAACAATGATATAAATATGCAATAGGAAATTCGAAATGCTCAGCATAAGCGATATCTCTTATGATGAGCATACATTAAAAAATTCAAACAATACAGGAAATATGAAAAGCAAGTATGGCAACGGACACTAAAGATGCAACCTTACTCACATTTACTTAGGAGTAAATTATTACAAATATGTATATACTGGTTTTCAATAAAAAGGAAGTCATAAAGCAGTAAAAGTAAATAGCAAAGTAGCAAAATAAAATAAATGTCAAAATAAATAAAGGGCTCAGAATTTTTTTAAAATTCCACTGAACTCAATAAGGCTTAATTCTGAGTAGACATGCATAAGATTATTCTGTGATTTGGGCACTAGGCAGGTTAAGGAAGTCAAGTTGCTTTACTTACATTGAACATTGGTATTTCTTCACGATCAACTATTCCGGTAACGTTAACAGCTCCAGTTTTTGCATCAATCACAAACAATCCTATAGGAGGTTCTGTGGTTCCTGGGCCAGTAATTGAGTAGGAAATAATTAACTTATCTGTACCTTCACGATCAGATCGAATCTGTAAGGAACAGCATGTGTTTACTATAAAGATCACTGACAGAGGTAGTCTGCAGGTATTTGTGCCTGCTCATTATGTTGATTGAGGAATGGATCATCTTGATGATGGCTTAGGAACATCCTTTCCAGTTCAAAATACCTGATGTCCACAGTATTGGGCATCAGGGGAAAGCACCAGGTGAAAACATTCTTATATATATTTAACAATAAGAATTTATTGTGTCATGCTCCTGATTCAAAACTTAACTTATGTATTTAAATAAATAGTCCAATTTATTTTAACCTTCTTCATTTAGGTAAATTTAATCACGTTATATAGCTGTGTGTGCGTGTGCGCGTGCGCATGTGTGTGTTCTGCAATTGTATAGAGAAGTGTTTCTAGTAAAAAAATTCAGAAATGCATTTATAACACAATAAATTTGTGTTAATTTGGTAGTTCACTGTATAACTGCATTTATAACACAATTTGGTAGTTCACTGTATAACTGAATGCATTTATAACACAATAAATTTGTATTAATTTGGTAGTTCACAGTATGGAAAAATACACCAAATTATTTTTCTAAGTTTAATGTTCTTAGCAGATTTTAAAAGTCTGCCTCTATTATTAGTATTATGTTATATTATTTGATCCAAAAACAAAGGAATATTTCATCCTCTCAGATATGCTATACAGGCATTGAAGAAAAACCTTAAAGGCACTGGTTCCCAAACTCTTTTGAATGGTTGACTTAGTGGGTCTTTAGCCACTGTTCCCCATTAGGGCTACAGTCCCACACAATATATAGGGTGGAATTTTTTTTGAAGGATTCTGGCTGGTTTCTGAGGGTTCCCAGCAAGCAATGGCTCACAGTTTGGGAAACAATCAATGAAACCCTGTTTTATTCATTTTCCATCTCTTCTGGCCTCCCTGCTCAAGTTCTGGAAAGGAATGAATGAGCTAGAGCTACGTATGGGAAGTGTGCATTGACTGTGTGCATTTGCATGTGTCCAGACCTAAGGATTGATAAGAAGGAAGAAGTTCTACTGAGCTAAGGGAGGACTTCTTCTGCATGGTCAACTGACAAGATGTGGAGACGGTTTTGTTCTAACATTCTGAAACAAAGGCTAAGGATATCTAATATTTGGTCAAGGGCATTAGAAAGCTTAAGAGTGAGGTCAAAGGAATTAATGCCTGATGTGATGCCAACCATCATCACCAGGACATTTTGATTACAAATCCACCATTTTAATCTGAAATTAATTCCGAAACACTGTGGTCAACCAACACAATTTCATTAATTTGTCTTAGACTTACTCTAACAATTGGGTTTTTATATGAATTGTCAGTCTCTTCTGTGATGGATGCAGGTGGAGCAACCCATTCCCGCTTTTGTCTGATTAGGCTGTTCATCCTGATGGTCTGATCATTTCTGCTGCCAAGTATCTGTGAGAAAACCAAGTTTCAATTGAAACATGTTAGTGATAATTTTTACCCTGCTGTCAAATCACTAAATGTATGCTCCTATTTTGAAATTTGGGGAGGGCATTCCTTCCATGATGCGAGCACCCACGAAGAACAGATGTTTAAAAATTCAAACCAGAAGGGGGTGAAAAGGGGTGCAATATGTTATTGTCCTTATGGTGAACATCAAGGAATAAGAACAAAAGAAGAGACTCCACTAGATCGGGCAAAGGGCCCACCTAGTCCAGCTTCCTGTATGTCACAGCAGCTCACCGGATGCATCAGGAAGAACACAAGACCTGTATCCAGGTGCTCTTCCCTGCATCTAGCATTTGGAGATTGCCTACATTTATATCCATCTATGCACACACACACACACACACACACACACACACACACACACACACACACACACACACACACACACACACACACACACACACACACACACACACACACACACACACACACACACACGGGAAAGTCAGGGTATAAATCCTTTAAATAAATAAACTATTGTTTTGGTCTTTGGGATTAATTTTTATGTACATCATCTGAAGTGTACCATCTTGGTATATGCACATTTTCACAATAAATTGTAGTAATACTTATATAACACAGTTCCTAACCCCTTAAAGAGCTTATATATTATCATCACATAAGTGGAAGAAGTTGGATGTCTAATAGCCTTGCTTCCTTTCCCACTCATCACTATCCATGCACCTGATGTGTCTGGATATCCTTTCTACCTCCCCTATAATCCACTGTGTTTATATAATGCAGTTTCATATGATTTCCTACCTCTATATGAAGTCCATGTCCAAAAGTTATACAGCTCTGCAAAAGTAATAAAAAATTTTTTTAAGGCCAAACAAGAAAATATTCAAGATAGATGCATGGTAAATATAATTTAAGTGAAATTTACTCAATAATATTAAAAATGAATAAAACATCATTTAAAAAATGATAATCATGCCTTGATATTTTAAAGAAAAGTTAGACATTTAACATTTAAATATACAATGCAAAATAATCCATTGGCTTCCTATCATTATGATCTCTGAAATGCCAGCCTCAGCTTCCACTCAGGGCATACCTTTTCTGTTTTAATGAAGGGCTATTGTAAAAATGGAAGTTCCACGCTGAGCTGCCTCCTTTTCTACAAAGTATAGTACTGCTTATATACACTGCTTACACTGTTATCTTTCCGTGATGGTGTGGGGAGGTCAGTGTAAGCCTGTGAACTGGCCCGAAATTGGTATATAAATAAATATATTAAACAATTCCTATTATACTTTCCTGGGAGTAAGCCCCAATGAACACAATGGGTTTGTGTTTGAAGCAATATGTATAGGATTGTGACATATCAATAGAAGACTATTACTTAGCATTTCAATGATAGAATGCATTTCACTGGTTCAAAAATACCTAGTATCAGTAACAGCCCAATACAAGCAGTGGGTTGGGTTGCTGATATTTGCTATATGATATCCACTCATATGCAAGCAACCATTTCCCACTGCATGAATCAGGATATACACAAGTATGACTATATATAACAAGTCACGACTGGGAAAAGATAAGCAGATGTGGCCATTTTCATGATCAAGGCTGCACTTTTTTCAGAAATAAAAAGTAAAGGAAACAATGGCAACCATGACTAAACACCTATGCTAGCTCATATTTCTCCATAAAGCTGTACTCTCATGGACCGAATCGTCTGGAGCCAAAAATGAAGACAGTTCACATCCATGAGAATAATGAGTCATGGGTGGGGTTGCTCAGCATCTCAAGTGAGTTCCTGCATGCACAAAGAATTACTGCAAGAGGGTGGAGAGTATTTCTAGAAGGCCACAGGATAACCAAAAAGTTAGTATGTATTTTCCTTTTCACATATTTTCAAATGTTTTCAATGTTTTCCAGACATTACAGTTACAGTGGTGCCTCACGTAAAGAACGCCTCACATAAAGTATGTTTCATGTAACAAACAAAAATTTCTCTAGGATTCTGCTTCACGTAACAAACTGTGCTTCACGTAAAGAACAGATTCGTTGGCAGCTGGGGCAGAAGCGCTGGCTGGCAGCCTGTTTAAAAAGCGTCAGGGCTCCCATAGTGAAAGCGACACTTCTACACTGTTCCTCCTGTCGTCCGCTGGGCAGAGGGAGAGAAGAGCAGTGGAGAAGAGGGAAGCAGCTCAGGGCTAGCCAGAACGGAGCAGGGGAGAGAGAGGCTCAGGATGGAGAGAAGGAGAAAGTGGGGAGACACTTTGAAGGTGTCTTGGATTGCAGCCTCCTAACCATGTCTACCCAGAAGTAAGCCCCATTGTGTTAAATGGGTCTTACTCCCAGGAAAGTGTCTTTAGGACTGCAGCCTAAGTAGACTTCATAAGATCATGCACACTGAATGCATGTTTTGAATTCAATCCTAGTGTTCTGTCATCATTTTTACATCCAGTTAATATTTTTATATGGATATTTTTGGGGTTGTGGAACCAATCGTCTGAGTTTCCATTATTTCCTATGGGAAAATCCGCTTCACGTAAAGAACGTTTCACGTAACAAACATGCCTCCAGAACTAATTAAATTTGTTACATGAGGCATCGCTGTATTTTATATTTGTTTTATTTCATTATTTATATTATCATATAGTTGAGTCTCAAAAGACTCAAAGTGGTATATATGCTGTCTGTATGAAGTAGCTAATGCAGTGGTGAGCTTCAGGGCGTTCTCACAGGTTCTATAGAACCCTTTGCTAACGAGCACCTGGTTTGAGAACCAGTTACTAATGGGACATAGAACCTGTTGTTAATTTAGGTTATTAGGACATAGAACCTGTTGTTCATTTATTTGAATCCCACCACTGCGCTAATATTATTCTGATTAATGTTAAAAGTGTTCCCTTGCAGGTTATCCTATTTGTGACCTACTCAGGGAGAGGTGCTTAAGCCACAGAGCCTCTGTTGTCCGATGATGCCTCCGTGGTCATGTGGCCCACATGACTAAATGCCAAAGCAGTTACCTTTTTACCAAAGTGGTACTTTTTTATTTACTTGCATTTAGATGCTTTCAAATTATTAGTTTGGCAGGAGCTGAGCAAGGGATGGGAGCTCACTCCGTCTTGTAGCACCCAGATCTCAAACTTCATTGTATAAAAAAAGAACATGTTTACCTAGCAATTCTGATCCGCTTTACATATTCAGGAAAAAAGTTTAGCTTTTATAATAGCTCTCTTCAGTTTCTCAGAAAAGAAACCTACTGGCATCTTTTAAAGTAAGACTTCTCCAGGATTAGAAAGAGTGTTCCACTCATGCAAACAGCAGAAGCAGATGAAGTCAATTTTGGTGGCCCTCAAGAAACTTGCTGCACATACCCCTTCTTCAGGTTTCAGCAGCTTTTCAGTCTCACTGCTGTGCTATTACAACTTCTTTGGAGAAGGAAAAGTCAAAACAGCATAGCAAGAAGACTAAAAAAAAACCCTGCTGCCTTCTCCTGCCACTTAGCTCACAAACCAGAAGTAACTACAAGTGACTATCATGTCACCACCAAAGTTGGACTGCCCTGTTCTAGAAGCAGACATATATCCTCCATGGAGAGGTACCTTTTCTTATTTTTATTTTTAAATATCTATATTCCTCCTTGCTTTCCAAAGGCTATCAAAGAAAAACAGATCAAAGAAAACAGAGCCACTTATAAAGCATCATTAAACCAGCCACATATGTGTAGAAATGTTGGAAAATTTATTTCTATATGCACTATCGTCTGTATTGTTATGGTCCAATATTTAGTCATACGAATATCAAGAAAAAAATCCTGATGGTCGGGACAGTTCAGCAGTGGAACAGACTGACAAGGGGGGTGATGGACTCTCACTCACTGGGGATCTGCAAGCAGCGGCTCCAACAAGCACTTCTCAGAAATGCTCTAGGAGGATTTCCTGCTATAGGCGTGGGGTTGAACTAGATGACCTACTGGGTCCCTTCCAACTTTATGATTCTGTATATCTATGGCTGCAATCCTAAAGACATTACCCTGAGAGTAAGACCCATTGAACACAATGGGGCTTACTTTTGAGTAGATATGGTTAGGATTGTGCTCTATGAATGATACTTTATCATTCACTGGTTATATGACAATAAATATAGAATAATACTGTTTCAAGGGAATGGACAAGGTACATGCTAATAAAGCAGTGTTTCTCAGTCTGCGAGTCTGGACCCAGGTGGATCACAAAACAATTTCATGTGGGTTCCCATTCATTTCAAAATTTTATTTTTACTATATTAGACTTGATGGTATAGTGGTATGTGCCTGCTTTTGGGGAAATGTTACAGATCTATCCTTTATAAGGTTACTATGTATATGCATTTAACAATAATAGTAATTGAGACTTAGGGCAAAATTCATAGCAGTTACGGGTCTACTCAGTTACGTCATTCTCTAATGTTATCTTGTGGAAAGTCATCTTAACTGCTCCGGAGCAAGGGGCTTAATTTCACTTTGGATATAGAATCATAGAATCATAGAGTTGGAAGGGACCTAGTAGGTCATCTAGTCCAACCCCCTGCCTGCAGCAGGAAATCCCCCTAGAGCATCCCCGATATAGGCCTTACTCATCCTACTCATGGGTAGGATTGCAGCCTCAGATTGTTAAAAATTTTTTTGACTTGATGATGTACCTTTTGTTCATGGATTCATTTTTGCTGGGTCCTGACAGATTCTAATACTAAAAAATTGGTGGTCCTGGTGGTAAAAGTTTGAGAACCACTGCTAAAGGATGTTTGTGTGTCTTCCTGGATTCAGTACAAGGACCTGCCTGTCTACAGTACATCACTGTTTTTCAAGTCCCAGCAGGTTTCAAAGATATGTCTGTAGACAAGAAGAGATTTGTTTCAGGGTGGATTTCTTTGTTTTGGGTAAGAAATGCATTTTCTTTGTCTCATATCTAATCCTTCCCTACCCTACCCTACCCTACCCTTCCTTACATGATAAACTGTTCTGTCATAATGTGGTTTCACCTGATTCATGCCTCGTCTTAGAACTGTACAGGTATAAATCAGGGTAAAGATCTCAAGATCCAGAAGCAGCTTCAGCTCTACCCTGGATCTTTCCAAAACATTTGCACACTGAGCATTTTGTACAACAAAAGCATTTTGCACTTTCTGTACAGAGATTTCAAATTCAATAGATTATGGATGGCTTTGGCTGTGATGCAAAACTCCTGAACAAGCAAGTTGTAGCATGCGGAACCAAGATGCAACACAACCCTGACAATCAATATTGATATATTACTTAAGCATCAATAGAAAATGGGCTGGTCATACCTTGCCCAAACCCTGACATCTATTCCACGTCTACATAATTCAATGGTCTAAAACGACTGTAAGTCTAAAAAAAAACTCAAGGAAGAACTCTTTCACACACAGAAGATTCCTATGGATGAAATGCCCTCCCACTTGAGATCCAGTACTCTTCTTTCATTTTGACATTGAAACACCTCTTTAAGTTACATATCATTTGGATACATCTCATTCCTATCAGGGCCTACTTCACTGTTAATTTCCAAACACTGCCTAGCGACTTTCAGAGCTATAACACCAACAAAATCAACAATATAGGTGAACATAAGATGAGCACTTCTGGATCAGATCACCAGATTCTGTTTCCCATTCATTTTAAAAAATGAATATTTTCCCTTTCTTCCTTTACAAAAAAAAAAAATTCAGCAAAGCTCCTAAGAAAAAAAATGTAATATGCAAATAAGATAAATACAGGTGTCTGGAGAGAACCTGTACTGACTGTAGCTGCATGTTGCCTTGGTTGCAAACATGAGTTTCCTACTACATGGAATACAAGACTGTAGTTATTCTTTTGTGAAAAGGAGATGATCAGACGCACCACTAAAACGGACACAAATAAAAATGTTTACGCTTTATAGTTTCAGCATTCTGTCCCTTTAAAGGCTCTGGAAAGAAAACTATTGTTTCAAAGAGTATTAATTTATTTTACTGAAGGATGTATTTTAATTTGAAATACAACAGGAACTTCACATGGGTTTGCAGGAACTTTAACATCTAAAGATCTGCACACACATGGATGTGACTGAAGAATAACTTGAGAAGGCCTATTTCAATTTGAAAAACTAATGGAGAAGAAGGAGTTAAGTAGCTCCCCCCTACTTTAGGCTGCCATATGGCCAACTTTAGGCTGCCATAGCTAGGCTATTCTCACTGGTATAAGTTAGGATTGCACTTTATGAGGTGAGGATAAGACTTCTCTGATTCAAATCTAGCCTCTGCCATACATTCACAATATGGCCTTAGGCAAGTCATTCCCTCTTACCTTTGACTCCACTGCTGGATACAGGAAGGACAATATTTATCTAACAAGAGATTCCATCACAATAATACATGTGAAGTGCTTTGCATGGGCAAAAAGTGATATAAAAATGCTAAGCATTATCTTATGGAAGGTTTCTGATATGCTTATGGCCTGCTCCTATTGAGTCACATTGCCACCAGAAAGTATGATTGGTGGCATGGTGATCATATGTAAAACATGCCCCTCCATACTGTGCAGCTGGGCTGAAACTGGAAACAGTAAGTAGTGGCCATCAGGTAACAGAATGACTTCTCCAATTATGGAGATCCAACTATCCTTTTTATTAAAAGTTCATAAAAGAGAAAATGTTAATAAAAGAGAAAACGAAAAAGTTAATAAAGAGAAAATGTACTCACACTGTGGGAATCAAATTGCCCCCATATGCCAGCCCCTATATGCCATATGCCAGCATCAACCTCCCATGTGTACCAATACTCCCCCAATGTGTATCACCCCCCATGTGCATCAACCCCCCATGTGCACCAACCCCTCATGCACACCAACCCCCCAAGCACACCATCATCCTCTGTGCACCCTGTCTCCCAGTGCATCAACTGGATGTTGATCAATCAGTCTTCAGTGTTAAGTATAGGCCGAAAATGCGTTGCATCCCTTTTCACACCCTTAGGAGTTAAATTTCTAGAATTCATTTCATGGTGGGTGTTTCCATCACAGAAGGAATACACTCCCCAAATTTCATGCTTCATGGTCCAGGGGTTGGGGCAGAGCATCCCTCAGTCAGGGATTCTTCAAAGGAAAGTATAGGGAGGAAAACGCATTGCACCCCTTTTTAACTTCCAAAAACTTTCCAAAAACTGGTTCTTAATGGTGCCTCCATCACGGAAGAAACACCCTTTCCAAATTTCCTAAATTAACTTCATAGGCAGGGTGACCAGATGCCTAAACCTCAAAAGGAGGACAAGATCTTGGATTCCTCTCAGCCTGGCCCTTCTGGCGGAAAATGGCATATTTGCCTACTCAGGAGTAAAGCCACAATATTGGGCACTTTCACTTTCCCATAGAGCACAATGCATATCTTTTTATTTTTAGGTTTTTGGCCATAACTTTTGATAGGAAGGAGATATTTCAAAACCGATTTTTGCATTAGATTCTGCTCTTCAATACAAATCCAATGACTTATGCCATAAAGAGGTACTGCACACCATTGCAAAGTTCCAAAATGAAGCCAAAATGGAGGACAATGAAGCCCTTTTGGAGGGCCCCTGGACAGGAGGCTAAAAAAGAGGACAAATCCGGAAATTTCCAGCCATATGATCACCCTGTTCATAGGTCCTAATATAAGTATACAAATATTTAAATGCATTTCTCCTACTAAACAGACAAAACAAATATTTTTTAATAGATGTTTTTTTTCTTATTTGTGTAAAACAATTGGTATTTAGCAAAATTTTATTCACTGTATCCACCTAATTCAAACGTATGGGACTCATGAGGCTCTGTTCCCAGAAACAGACATTCTTTGGCAACAGTATTGTTTCTGTGGGTGATTAAATGTGGATGCCAAACACCCACAAGTCAGATATAGCTCTTAGTAGAAGTATACTAGGAGGATCCACAGGATAAAAATAATAATTGTGTGCCAAGCCCAAACTGCTGTTAGCTCTGAACACCCAGGATACCTGCTCTCTTTTACAAAGAGCTTCCTGTTTCACTACCATTGCTAGGAGGCAACAAACCCAGAAGCACCTGGAAAACAACACTGAGAATTGGTGTGCGTCACCCTTCCTATAAACTCTGTTTTGTCAAGTACTGAACTCAGTAATTGTTTAGATGTTACTCTTCGGTCTGAAGTTAAAGAAAGGGGTGGCTGATTTGAACAACAGTTAAAATACCCAACTAGTTCCATACAGTAAAAAATGTATGAGCTCATGACAGAAACACACCCTCACGGTTGTGGGAATTCAGGGAATTTTCTTGGTGTGTGTGTGTGTGGGGGGAACAACGGGAAAGGGGCCTTTACCATTCTTGAGTTCCCTTCCCAGCTCCTCTCAGCATTCAGCTGCTATGCAGAAAACTTGTTTTCCCAAAGCTTTTAACACAATAAATGACTAGCTTTTATTATCCTGCTTATTTTCATTTTGAAATTTAAAAAAATTACTTTCATGATTAAAATATTTTCCTACTGTTTGCTGCTTTATTACGAAAAGGTGGGATAAAACTACACACAGTACATATACAATAGTACTTCTCAGTGTGACAATCCCTACAATCCAGAGTTACTACAGGAGCACATAAGAGACATTATGCGCACTCGTAGTTACTGCACCACCTAGTGAAAATCTATGGGAAATTCCTATTGCAATCCAGAGTAAACTGTTCTTACACCAGAGCAAGGACTCCCCATAGTTACTCTGAATTGTGCCTCTTACTCTGGACTGTGGGTGGTGCAAAAGGCTAAGACGCTGTGCCTGTTAACCAACAGGGTTCGAGAACCGGGTCGGCCCCACAAGACAGGGTGAGCTCCTGTCCTTAGCCCAGCTCTGCGACACCAGCTGGATCTAATCATATCAGCTCTGCCTTTCCATTGGATTAATTCAGTGGCGTGGAGAGGGGGGATTTGCTGCTTGGGTGACTGCCTATTCTCCATAACAATCTAACCCAGGCTTTCGTGCTTTCATGCTTCGCATGCAGCGTATGCAGCACCGAGCATGTGCCCACAGGCACAACTGGGAAAATAAAATCATTTCAAATTAAATTAAATGTCATAATGTGCTGTTTCTTAAAGGGGGGGAAAACCCCAAAATGTAGTGCACTTATAAAATCCATATGCAGGTGTCCCTTATTATCCACTATGGTTTTGTTCCAGACTCTACTGTGGACTTAAAAATCAGTGGATCAAAAAAGGAAAAATATATTTAAAGATCCATTTTCAGGTTTCTTGCTCCTTCATTGTTCATAATATAATGAAGTTGTGCCTCAGAATCTGCAGGGGTTTGATTATGAACTCCCTGCAGATTCTAAAAAATGTGTTAAATCAAAGTACAGGTGTCTCTTATTATCCTCTAGGATTCTGTTTTGGAACCTCCCATGGATTAAAAAAAACCTATGTATCTAGAAAACAGTAGAAAAATTGGTTTAAAGACCCATTTCCAGGTTTCTTGCTCCTCTATTGCACCTAATTTAATAAGGTAGTGGCTCAATACCAGCAGGGGTTTGATTATGGGACTGAAAATTGGAACAATTCCTTGCATTACTATCGATCTACAACAGGAGAAAAGCAGTTTTTTCAACTGTGATTTTCAGTGGCTATTCATGATGAGTCAAATCCCTGTATTAAAAAATCTATGTATAACAATGTTGGACCTGTAGTTCAAAAAATTTAAAAGTGTGTCAGTGGTTTCACACACAATGGTAAACAATTACAATGGTTTAAAATCAGCTTTTTCTACGGTTGTAGAGAGGGAATCAGCAATTAGAAATTCAAAGGATCACTCACTTTCCCTAGCTTAGATGAAGAATGGAATGGTTGCTTGCATGACTGCGTCTCTACAACAGTAGAAAAATAGTTTTAAAAACTGATTTGTAGTGGCTATTTGTGTTGAGTCAAATCTGTGCATAACAAAGATGGTCTGGAATTTACATCTTTTCTAGAGAATGGGCCTTGATGTGGATCAGTTTCCGGGGTGGAGTACTTGCTTTGCTCTGCATGGAGAAGGTCCATGGTTCAAATACTAGCATCTCCAGGTGGAATAGGGACAACCCTTCACTGAAACTCTGGAAATCTGCCATAAGGCAAAATACCGAGTTCAGCAGACCAACGGTCTGACTCAGTAGGACTGTGTCACCTGCTCCTCATTCCAGGTTTTCCCAGTGTAAGGCATCACACAATTATACCTTGGTGTTGCTTGTTTAATTGCTCATCACCCTTTGATTCTCATTGCCTCAGGTATTCATCAGATGAAAGTCCTATCCTTGAAGAGCTGTGGGAGAATCCAAGGCTGCTTAGAAGAAGGACTGTAAAGGATGGCTGATCGTTGCCAAGTTGGCAGCTGTTACTTAAAGGAAGTGGTGAAGGTATATTATTATTTTTGGGATACCTTTATTGTTCATATAATGCAGCTGCCGAAGCTGGCATTTGAAGTAGGAGAGCAGAACAACAGCTTCAATAGCTTCAGTAGGAGAGAAGGAACAACAGCATTGAAGGAACAACAGCTTCAATACCATTCCCCTGCTGCAAACTGCTTATTGCTTTTCCTTGGAAAAGGTTTTAGCTATTTGTATCTTTTCCACCATAGTTGTAAAAAGCAGCCTGGAATTGAAATGGTTTTCATTGGGAAATGGAGGTATTGTTTCAAGAAAACAAAACTCTATCTATCTGTCTGTCTATCATATGGCAAATACATGGATTTACAGTAAATCAGATGTTAATGTTCCATTGCCATGTATTTGAGAGCCAGGAATTCCACATTGATGTCTGGCTGCTGGCTGTTGCCAACTGCCAATTCTTCAATGTAGTCTGGCTGCCAATTGTTGTTAGTCACACTATCATACCATTCAGGGTGCATCACGAGAGGCAAACTAACATCCAAATAATTATGTAACAGTAAACTTACTATGAAGCCAGGAAAAGGAATCTCCTCTGGATTGGACCAAAGGTCTGACTATTCCAGCATCTTATTGTAGCCAACAAGATGCTTCTGAGATGCTCACCAGCAATGCTAGCAATCTTTCCCTGCTGTTGCATTCTAACGCTGGTTTTGAATGGAAAACTGCTGCTGAAAAAAATGTATATTCAATGCATATATAATCTTTTTTATAAAGTCATCTGAGGGTACAATCCTATTCGACTTTCTAGCACTGACAGACAATGCAGTTCAGAGTTCTCTTACCCTCAAGAGGATTTCAGTAGACCTCTATGACTGTTGGATGCAGCACATGCCCCATCTGCACATCTGCTTCACTGCTGGTAATTTGAATAGGACTGTGTTTTAGGAGTCTTAGGATTCATCTTAAACATCCATGTTTTAAAAAATAAATTGTACATTGAGGCGGGGTAATAGAAGTAGAAATCATAGCAAGGGAGAAATGCTTTGGTATGTATGGTTTTATTGTAATTCTGCCCATTACGTGCCACTTTTAATTCCCAAACAAGTCCTGATTCCTCAAATATATAACTTGCTTGATTTGTCTTCCCATACTTGAAGAAGAGAATTTCCCTTAAATGTTATAGATCACATCCTATATCATGATTCTTAATCCCTTAGAATATGATGAAAGCTTTGGACCTCCTATGCAAAAATGTACATAATACCTCGTACATACACGGCTAATCCTTTTTTGCACTCAGCTCATGGGCTCCCTGAATTTCCTCTATGGACTCCACGTTAAGAATGCCTGTCCTAGATGGATCTATCCTCCATCTCACATATAGAACATTACGATAGGCAGAAAAACCAGACTCACTTCCCATTTACATAAGTTGTCCTCATGGTGGCCAGGAAGGAATGGTTTCACATTCACATGGATAGTATTCAGCTGAGCAAAGTATTCTCTGCAGTCCTCCATTTGCAGTGGTAACCAAACTTTTGAAAGACCCTATGCTGCAGCCTTGCTTATCAGTGCCAAGCAGCGTGCTTTAATTGCAGACGTGATCCTCACATAAGCTCACATCTGCCCTGTCAGCTTCATGAATTACCAAAAATGGGTCTGCAACCCATTGATGGGTCTTGGACCTACCATTTGGGAATCACTAATTTAAAGTGTTCAGCTCAAAGTTTTTCTTCCAGATCTGGGTGTTCTAGCCAAGTATGTCTAGAATGTGCCTACGGCACACCTGTAGACCATCCTACGGCACACTTGTAGACCATCCCATGGCACTCTGGTTGAAAATAACTGCTCTGTAGTTCATCCCTTGCACACAGGGTGACCAGAGGCGTCACTAGGGTTTGCGTCATCCAATGTGGGAGGTCAGCACGTCACCTCCATATATTGGGTGGGGCAACAATATGAATGTTGGGCATAGTTATGTGCCATTGCTCCACCTCCACTGGTTTTTTTTAGCCACACATTTTAATATAATAAAGATACTTCAAAGTGGTTTGTTTCACTGCATTCTGCTGTAAATTATACATTCAAAGGTGTGTTGTTAGCCATTTAGGTCACAAAGTGTGCCTTCAAGGGTGCCCCCTTTCTAACGCCCTAGTAACGTTCCTGATCGAGACCATTTTGGAAGTCTTGTACTCTCCGGATCTGACCTTCCACTTCAGCCAAAGCATGCTAGCTTATTCACCAGTAAACACAGCTGTGCTGTTCACATCCATTTTCAATGAATTTCAATGCAATCATCAGGGACCTACTTCTGTGGTGATTGGTGGGGGCTGCATTCATTGGAGCAGGACAATTCTGGTGTCCTTACATTTCTCTCAGCCTGCCCTTTCCAATGAACTATGGCACATTTGCCTTCTTGTGAGTAAAGCTGTGATGTGGGTCACTTTCACTTTCCATAGAGTTCAATACATATTTTAGTTTTTTTGGCTGTAACTTTTGATAGGAAGGTGCTATTTCAAAATGGATTTTTGCATTGGATTCTGCTCTTCAATACCAATACAGTATAGGACACAATCAGTATACAATGTACCATCACAAAGTTGCAATTTTTAGGTTCCCCCAGTGTGTGTCACCCGGTGCGGACTTCATGACCCCAGTGAGGGTGACCATATGTCATAACAAAAAAGAGGACCAGGTCCCCCACCATCAAATTTAGAACACCGAAGAAAAATGTAAAATAAAAGCTATAAACACGCATATATTTTGCTCTGAGGTGGTTAATTTAAATACTATGGCTGCAATTCTAACCACACTTTCCTGGGAGTAAGTACTATTGAACACATTGGGACTTACTTCTGAGTAGACATCCTATTATACATGCACACACTCACATATACACATCAGTATATTGTATTACAAATATTATATTACTTAATACTCAAACTGTTGCACACTATCAGTTACAAGAAGGCTCCATGCTGCCTGTTCACAAAGAAAAGGAGGACAAAGGGAGATTTTTTTCCTGGACACAAGGCTAGAAATGTGGACATGTCCAGGAAAAAAGACATATACACTCTACAGCACCCCCACCCCAGGCTCTTCATGGGTCCAAGCCCTTTGAGGAACCAGAGGAGCCAAACACTCTGAGCAAGGTGACCATCTGGCGACCATCAACACTAAAAAAGAGGTCAAGACCGCCCAAAATTCAAAATATTCAAGAAATGCAAAATAAAAGCTAAAAACAATCATATATATTGCTTTCCTTTGGTTAATTTAAACATTATGACTGCAATCCTAACCACACTTTCCTAGGAGTGAGTACTACTGAACACAATGGGGCTTACCTCTGAGTAGATATGCTTTGGATTACACTGTATATTGCCAATTATTCAATTTAACACTATTGCATGTAATTTCTGAGTTAAAATAAGGCTTTCTTCAGAAAGAAAAGGACAATGAAGAATTTTTTCCAGGATCAGGAAAAGGAGGACAATTAACATTTTTTTCCCCGGGATAAGGAAAAGGAGGACAATATTTTTTTCCCCAAGACCAAGAAAAGGAGGACTTTTTTTCCAGGACCAGGAAAAGGAGGAGCATCAGTTTTTCCCCAGGATACAAGGCTTAAAAAAGGGACATGTCCCGGAAAAGGGGGACACATATGGTCACCCTTTGAGGAACCAAGGTGACAACTCAGCAAGCCAGAGTGTCAGCCTTTGGGCGCTGGGCACCCTGGGGTGACTTCCAGTGCCACCTCGCCCAGGGAGGCTCCTCCAGTGCAGGGTGTGGCAGAACAGTCCTTCCAGCCACCATCCCCGCTCAGCCACCAGCCAGCCCGCCCGCTATCAGGAGCAATCTTCCTTGAAAGTTCAGAGCTCCCCAAAAGTTGGTTTCTCCCTGATGAGAAGGTGCCATCATCGGACAAAATGCAGGACAGGAAAAATCAAAGCTACAAACAATCCTGCAGATGGATTTCAAGTGCTTAATTAAATTAAATTGAAAAGTGTTACTTTATCTGAATTTTTATGTAAACTGCAAAACAGTAACAATGGAATTGGAACAATGGAACTCTGAAAAGTGTTACATTTTCGGGATTCCATCCATAAGGAAAAGGAGGACAATGAAGATCCCCCCACAGATTTTTTTTAAAAAAGAGGACATGTCTTGGATCTGGTCACCCTTAAGCCTCCCCTCCTCTTCCCAGTACTCTGAAGACTCACCCCAAGGAGTATCCAGAGCTGCAGCGCCTCCATGGCCAGGCAGGATCCCCGATCTCTCCAACTTTGGTGCGCAAAGCCAAGGCACAGCCCGCCTGCTTCTTTCCTGGGGGAGAAGGAGGGGAGCCAGGGGGGCGGAGAGCCAGGCGCTGGGAGGGCTCACCTGGTGGGTGAGCCCCGCCTGCCTCTGACTCAGAGGGTGGAGAGACTGGAGATCTTTGCCCTCCCAGGTGGAGATCAGGGAGGCAGCCTCCCTGCGCCCCCTCTGATGCTTGCCAAGGAAGGCAGTTCAGGGTCACCAAGTGTCCTCTTTTTTAGCCTGGAAAAAAAAAAATCTTCATTGTCCTTCACTGTCACCATTCCTTGTGAGCAGGAAGCATGCAGCCTTCTTGTAATCAATAAATTATATGCAACCATTTAAAATTTAATATTAAGTCATATCGTGTTTAAATTAACCACCTCAGAACAATATATGAGTATTTCTAGCTTTTATTTTAGCTACATTTTACTTTGGTAGCCTACATTTGGGGGGGCTTGTCCCCTTTCTGGGTTCATGACATATGGTCACACTGTCAGGGTGACCTAGAAGTGTGAATTTTTTTGAGGGGGAGGGTTTCCTTCCACAATGTACAAAATTCAAACTGGAAGGGGGTGAAAAGGGCTGCAACATATTTTCATTCCTATACTTAACACTGAGGACTACATAACTCATCAACACCCAGCCAAAATCCCCAGACATAGAAGCATGAAATTTGGGGAGGGTGTTCCTTCTGTGATGTAGGAACCCACTGAGAATGTATTTTAGGAAATTCAAACCAGAAGGGGTATGAGAAAAGGGGTGCAATGTGTTTTTATTCCTATACTTGACACTGAAGAATCCCTGACTCATCAACACCCAGCCCAAACCCCTGGACTAAGAAATGAAAAATTTGGGGTGGTTATTCATAGTGGTAAGGATCCTCTGTGAAGTGATTTGGTGCTCAGTGGTGCCTGCTGCCTAGTGTTGCCCACTGGTGCCTGGTGCCCAGTAGTGCTTGGTGCCTGCTGTACAGCAGGGATATCCTGTGCCCAGTGTCCACTGGGCCTGCTGCCTGGTGTTGCCCACGACCTGCTGGTGCACATGCCCAGTGACTGATAGGGATGCAAGTTGCCTGATGATGCCCAGTGGTGCCTGGCGCCCAGTGACTGGTGGTAGGGATGCATGGCGCTTGCCAGTGCCCACTGCTGTCTGCCACTGCCCCCTGGTATCCTCTGGTGTCCAGTGTCTGTTGGCGCCCAGTGCTGGCTGATGCCCACCGGCCAGTGCCTGCCCCATTATCATTGCCCGGTGCCCTGAAGTGTCCACCAGTGCCCAAGGCCCAGCTCACAAATATTCTTGATTATTATTCCTGCAACAATGGGTACTTTCAGCTAATTTAAGATATTTATATCCCACCTTTTCTTATCCTACCACAACAAGGAACTCCTTCTCCCCAGCCTGTCTTTTGTAGGATTTTAGTTCCAGATGCAACCATCCTCATAGTGTTAAAGAGAAAGCAATAGGATTAGTGTTTTGGGGAACCATCCCAGACTCATTAATGAACCAAAAGGTATATTGGAAAGATTCGCTATATTTCATGAAGTTGTCTGCACATGTTCAAATGTACCCTGTTCTCATATCATTACTTCACAGATGCCAGGATTGAGTCATCACACTGGAAAATATTTCCTGGGGGAAGTCCCAGTGAGATTGAATCCCTGGGAATTGGGGGTATTTCACAAAAATACATATTGAAGCCATGATTCCCAGAACATTTCCTGATTCTAATGTAAAAAGCACTAAGACTTTTGTGGCAAGAATCATTACTAAGAGAAAAATTTATTTCTGGGCTATGGGGCCACATATATATCTAAAAAGCTCAAACTAAAAAAGGTAAGAATATTTCCCATAGTTTCACCCCAACCTGTGTGAGACTTTCTCAAGGGATTAAAAATTGTGCCACCACCAAAAAACTCCAGTTCTTCCTCTCTATAAATCCCTTTTTGAAAACGTTGTTCCTTTACCAAGACTTGTATCTGGTCAAATCTGGTCCAATGCCTGTGCTTAGGAAATGTTCAGTTACTTAGCATGGGACTTGGTTTAGTTTTGACCAGATGTGCCTTGGTGAAGGCACAATAGTACTCAACACTGATTTTTAGAAGGCCTTTGAAATATATTAACATGTAATAATATGAATGGGAAAGAGGACACACAGACTGAGCTTTAGTCATGCTGGACTCTGGTACTCAGCAAAATTAAGATTCTAAGGTTTACCAAGGATAAGTGGGAGGGAATGAGTACCATTAAAAAGGATTTCAGCTAGTAGGGAGCTTTAATTTCTGTTATTTCAGTTAACAAGGAGGAAGACTTTGAGTTTTTAGTTGGTGGCACAATTTTTAGTCTCTTGAGAAAATTCACAAAGCCTGGGGTGAAATGTTGAGAAATTTCTTACCTTTTTAACTTTCTGATTCTGTTTGACCAAGAAAGGACTTGCTACAGGTAAATCATGAGAAGTCCCCACCCCCCCCCCCCCCCAAAAGCAAAGTCAGAGAGAAGGGTCTGTGATGATGTTCAAGGAAAGTAAATCTAAACAAAGCTCATGGGAAGGAAGGGTTTGAGTGACAATTGTTTTGCAGAGGGAGGAATTCTGGTTCCTAATGGTTCATTTTTAGAAGATAGTCCCAGAAAGCAGGAAATTGAGTTGTTGAGGTAGTTGATTTTCTCAGGAAAAATTGGGAGTACTAAAGGAAGAAGTAGTGATTTTCAATCTTTTTGAACTCATGGTACACCATGCTGTTCTGATCCCCAAGTTTCATATTAGAAAATGTCTCTCTCCAAATTCCCTTGGCATACACTTGAGGACTATCCATGGCACACTGGTTGAAAATCACTGCTGTAGAGTGAGAAAGTTCCAGTACCCTGCCAGATGATGCATACAGTACCTATGTAGACTATAAGAAAAGGCCCATTTGATCAGGCTAAAGGCCCATCCAGCCTCCTATTTTTCATCTTGAGATGCCTTCAAAGACTTCCAGGTAGGCCACAAGCAGAACAAGAAGGCGAGGTTCTCTGACTGTTGAGCACTATTATGCTCCCCCACTCAGCCAACGGATGTCCCAAGTATTTGTACCTCCCTAAAGAGAAGAATTCCATTTAATCATTTGATGGACCAATTGTGGTCCCAAGTGAGCAGGTCAACTGGATATGGTGGAGCTCTGTGGAATGAAGCCAAAGAATTAAATCACTTTTCGGAGAGGAATTATTACTCTCAGTGGGTTTATTAGAGTTTTCTAGTTGCACAGTCTCTATACAAGAATCCTTCTGAGACCCTCCTGAAGCCTTCCAATACTCCTGGCCATCTCAACATTATTCTTAGAGGTAATTTCGTCATCCCAATATGTCCTGTTGATCCGAGGGAACTTCTACATAGTTCTTAGAGTGATTTGGGTCAGATATTTGGGCTCTGTTGGTCTGGAAATAGACAAGCCTTCCCAGGGCTAGAAGGTGGACAATGACTTCGTTGCACTGACCCAAAGATCTGGGAGAAGCTGTTTCCCGTCTCATGTGCCTGCCATCTCCTCTAGGTTCATTTAATTTCTTCTGCTATGCTGTCCTGTGCTAGTTTTCCCAATTTCTCTGATTTTGTCCACTGTCCTCCTTCTGGTCTCCTTTTCCAACTTTGGTCTGGCTATGCTCCATATAGGCTCTTCTTATTCTCCTTCTACCCACTCACCAATATTTGTCCTCTGTTCCTATCCTCTGCCCTCACCTTCCCTGGTCTCTTCAGACTTCAAACTCCCTCCTGTAGAGTCCAGCAGAAGGTACCTTCTCCCATAGTCCTATGAAGCATAGTGATGACATCTTTTGCTATGTCTACCACATCTCGACATCTCTCAGTGCAGTGGGACCAGGGTGATCAGATTCCAAACCCAAAATCCCCCCAAGTTCCCCAAAATTCCTGTCATCCAAGTCAAAATTCCTACCTGGTTAAAAAAATGTGGGACACTCCCAAAAAATGTAGGACAAATGTAGGACATGTTAAAATAAAGCTGAAAACACTTCTATAGCATTCATGTACTTAATTTTCGCACAAATCTCATGGCAATAGACCAGACACCAACCAAAAAGGCACATGTTTAAGTGATCCAGGCAGGCATGCACAGGCTTGGTCTTTCAGCCTCCTTTCCTTTGTCCCCTTACACAATATAAACGCCACTGACTATAATAAGTGGACACAATTGGGCTTCGAGGCTTGAAACTTAAGAAGCCAGGAGTTATTCCCTCCATCCCTGTCCTGAGAAGGTTGCCAACTTTACAGCCAGCCCCTGCTCCTCTGCTTTGACAACAGTTGGATGAGAGGCCCCACAACTTGAGCAACTCAAGCCCTTGTTGTGAAATACATGCTTTTTTGTGTGCAAAGTATATATTGGTGGATCCATTTACAGAGGCATATGAACAGGGGAGTCTGGGGTTTCTCTGATCAGTTGGTAACCCTGCTTTAAAAAAGTTAATTCTTCCCCTTCTTTTCCTTCCAAGCCAGAGTGACCATATGACCAGAAAAACCCGGATTTGTCCGGATTTTTAGCCTCCTGTCCGGGTGTCCTACATTTTGGCTTCATTGTCCTACATTTTGACTTCATTTTTAAACTTCGCGATGGTGCACAATATCCCATCAAGTCATATGGCGTTCAATTTGTATTGAAGAGCAGAATCCAGTGCAAAAATCAGTTTTGAGATATTTCCTTCCTATCGGAAGTTATGGCCAAAAACCTGAAAAAGAAAAATATAAAAACAAAAAAATTACATTTTTTGGCAATTTTTTAAAGCAGTTAGGAACTTTGGCCTTGGGGCTCAGGAATTTTAGGTATGGCCTCTGGTCACCCTGCTCCAAGCCAAACTCATTGAAGAGTTTCAGAGCAGCAGCAGCTGCACTTGCAAGGCTCCCTCCTTCCCCTGCTCTCCTCTCCAGCAGCCTCAGCTCTGCTCCCTCCTTCCTTCCTTTGCACAGCAAGCAGAGTTTCCTCCCCCCAGATCTTTTTCTCTGCAGGGACTGGGAGCCACTGCTAGGCACAGCCATTTTCACAGCTATTTGGAAATTGCTACTTAAAGGCCCATTTAGAGGCCTACTTGGGCCTCTGGGAAGCAGGCTACAAAATGGGACTTTTGTAGTCGCAGAGAGCTGTACACAGGCCAAAAAGGCCTAAAATCCCAGGAAAGGCCCCCCAATTTCCTGACAAAGAGGCCTCCACCTGGACAACTGGTTCCAGGGCCTCATTTCCAGTTCTGTTAAGGAAATTCCCGTCATCTGGCAACTCTGAGTGGGACACCATAGTAGCTTAATACCACAAACAAATACAGCTACTTTAACTCATCATCAAGGTTACAGACTCAGACCATATGGCAGTAGCTCTTCTCATCAAAGAGGAGAAACTGTTCCACCTCTCCATCTGCAATTTGTAGTTATGCAGAATCCAGCATCAATTTGTCCTAAAAAGTTAAAGATCTCAATATTATTTTCTTCCCCATTTCACAGATATTTCTAGCATACATCTAGTAGATCTTAGCCAATGCTTCTGAGTAGCTGGAAATATTTCAGCCAAAAGATTTTGGTCCAGAATAAACATGCAAAAACCTATGCAAAAACCAGCATTTCTCGTAGATGCAAAATGATCTGATGCAAAACCCATGTGGGTTTTCTTATGCATGGGTTTTTCCTCATAGTAGACTGGGAGTTTGTGTGTACACTTGGTGTTGAATGTACTGTATAGTTGGAAACTCATGTGCTTGACATTACTTGTGGGTTCTGAGTCCTCAGAACAGGTGACACCATGTTCTAGACTCTAGAGTGTCTTGTGGAAGAGGATGAATCCTTTTTGCCATAGCTTATCTTCTCTATGTTTCTTCTGACTTTTAAAGGCAGCTGTCTCCTCTCCCTTGCTTGTGGTAGGTATATAATGTTAGGTTAGCACAGACATAGGCAGATCACTGAAGGATGATTAATGGCCTGTGACCAGCAAACAAACAAAATGAAACAAACAAACAAACAGAAACAACAGTGCTGGAGGAGGGACTAGCAATCTTTTCCTCCAAATAAATGCCAAGATTGGAGTGGACATGCTCTGTCTATTGCAACCGCAAGACAGTGATGGTCTCCATATGGTCATGCCTCAGTATTTGCAGGGGTTTGATTTTGGGATTCCCTGCTGATATTAAAAAATGTGTTAAATAAAAGCCACTTTAAAAATGAAGTGTCCTTTTACAATGATTTTAAAACGGATTTTCCTCCTGTTGTAGAGAGGCAGTCAACATTTAGAAATGTAAAGGACCCCCTTTCTTTGCCTTGCTCTGCCAAAGAATAGAATAACTGTTTTCATGAATGCTTCTCTACAACAGTAGAAAAGCAGTTTTTAAAAACTGTGATTTACAGTGGCCATTTGTGTTGAGTCAAATCCATGTATAAAAAGATCTGTGTATAACAAGGCTGGACCTGTATGACTTTTACAGTGAGAAACCTTACAGCTTAAATAGCTAGCGTGCTACATCAAATAGACACACAGTGGTGAAGTCATTCTCTTTTATGAGCACCACTTTTAGTATTGTGATGAAGTACTGAAAAATATATTTTTATTATCTGTGAAACTTAAATCATGATTCATAGTTGCCACTTCCATCTTGAGCAGAGTCAAACAAAGGAAGTCATTCGTCAGCAGGTAGATCCTACCTTTCTTTTGAAGTTTATGAAAACAAGAGTTATGTACCTTAGGCTGGCTTTTCTACTGCCTGATTTTGCTCAGGTTGCAGAAGTCAGTGATCAGCCTACTACAAGTCAGCACTGTTAAGCCTGTTCCTAGTCACTTAGGTACATTAGTCACATCTAGGCAGGATGATGTGTTGGTTTGGGACAGCAAAACCAACAAAAAAACTTGTGTGATACTTTATGGGTGAAAATATTCGCAGCTTTTGTGACCAAGCAGTTTGCTTAAAGGAGGGGGTGGTGGTTTAAAGCCTCTATGGTGCAGTGGTGGAGTCTACTCAAACCTACACTAGCTAAAGATCTGGCACAGGCCCTTGTAGACTGGTTCCATGGGATCATGTCTGGGAACAGGGATCAGGTCCACATCCTGTCACTCATGGGATTATGACCCCATTCTCCCAATATCCCCATTGCACCTCATTTCATTCTCTCCTGCCCCATTCAGTACTCCTGCCATCCCGTTTAGTCTTCTCCATTTTACCTGGACTAGTTAGTGGGTGGCTCCAGATCCACCAGCATTCCTGGCAATGTGCAGAGTAGCTTGCTGCTGGATAATCTTTGACTACTGGTGAGGACTGCTGTAAAGCAGCGAGAGATATGAAGACTATAGGGCAAAATCCAAAGTAACTACGGGGAGCCCTTGCTCCGGTGTAAGAACAATTTACTCTGAATACCAATATGAATTTCCCATAGGTGCAGTAACTACAGGTGCACGTAATGTCTCTTACGTGCTCCTGTAGTTACTCTGGATTTGGGGGTGTGGCTAGTAAACATAAGATTGGGCCTTGAGTCCTTTATTTCCTTATTTCTTTGAACATGGAAGTGCAGAACTTCCAAATGATGGAACTGGAAACACTATATAGTATTTTTGTGTTTGAAGAAACTATGCCATGCTCAAGGTAACTATGCAGAATATCCACATTTCACTGTCAATCCATAGCAAAGCTATACTATCCTGAAATGCAAGAGATGCTTATATTTCCTTAGGAACATTTTCTGCACATGTGACTCAGAAATGAATGAGTGCTGCTCAGTAGTGGTCTAGCAGTCTCATGATTTTCCATTTGTTGTGCAACTTGCACAAAAGCTTTTCCTGGTGGATTGCGCCTAGTAAGCTCTTTTGAGAATTGCCACATATTGCTGCATCACAATTTCTAGATCTGTAGTTGACATATGAAAATCAGTTTCATCATAATATATATTCATGCATGACACACCCTAATGACACTTACAGCACAATCCTAACCAGGTCTACTCAAATGTAAGCCCATTGTGTTGAATGGGTCTTACTCCCAGGAAAGTGTCTTTAGGATTGCAGCCACTCACCCTATTATGCAATCATTATACTATACCTGTTACCTTTCTTTCCAGGAAAATTCCCTTTGTTTCTTATTATTTTAACCCTGAACACATTTTCTATAGGGGTTGCTTATATCGGTGGTAAGCAGTGACTGGGGTTGGGATCACCTCCATACGTTTCACCGCTCTAGTGCACTCCACCTCATTCATTCATTCATTCATTCATTCAATCAATCAATCAATCAATCAATCAATCAATCAATCAATCAGTCAATGTTTTGCCTCTCTCTCTGAAGGTGGCCCGACGTGGCTTACAACATTAAAATATATATAAAAATTATAAATTAATACAAAATGATATATATTTTACAATGTATAGTATATTGTAATTATATTAATCCCCTACTCCTCCAAAAAAATCTTCATGAAAAATATTTTTAACCCTTGTCAGAACTGTTCCACAGAGGAGACTGCTTGTAGAGATGGTAGTGAAACAACAGAGAAGGCCATTTGTCACTGCCATCCCCTTTACCTCAGCTGATTGTGGAACCCTTATCATGGCCCTGCCAAATTGTCTAAGGCAGAGATTCCCAAACTGGGATTTTCTAATGACACAGCTGGGGAAACCCGTTGCTACCCCACTGAGGGGGATAGTGGCAGCAAAAGAGCTCCTGGATCATGCCACCATGGTGAAAATAGGGTTTTATCACAGACAGGGCACAATCCAGAGTAACTATGGGGAGTCCTTGCTCCGGAGTAAGAACAATTTGCTCTGGATTGCAATATGAATTTCCCATAGGTTTTCACTAGGTGGTGCAGTAACTACGGGTGCACGTAATGTCTCTTATGTGCTCCCGAAGTTACTCTGGATTGTAGGGGGGTGTAGTGCAAGCTCTCTGGAGGGTGTGGAGCCCCTGTAACCTCCTGTGCCCATCTCCATGTGCCTCACCATGTTTTTCAATTGTGATCATGATTCATTTCTCACAAAACTTCAGGAGGTTGCAGTTGCATTTCAGAGCCATTCTGTGGTGTACCCTTGGAAGTGCCTACATTAATTCTGCACTATCTTTAATGTATTGAAACCCTGTTTTTGCCATGGCAATGTGATCCCAGAAGTGCTGTCGCAGTTGTCATCCCTGCAATGACTGTCACTGTCTTTCTCAACTCTCACTCTCAGCAGTTACTGAGGCATTGACCTGACAACTATCAAACTGCTGAGCCCCAGTAACCACTTGTGTCACATCATTCTGAACCAACTTCAATTTCTAAACTATCAGGTGGAGCATTTTACTGAAATCTTAATGTGATGTAACTAAGGTGTGGACCACCATAGGCAGAACTGACTGACTCGTGTATGGCTGTGCTGGCTGAAGCTGGGCAAAGGCCCCCTGGCCACTCAGGAGCGGGTTTGAATCCAGAAGGATCCAGGCTGTGGACCTGCTCCTTCAGGGAGAATGCATGCTCATCCAGTGTGAGGCACCCATCTAACACTCAAGTTAGATAGGATGCTATAGGATGCTGAAGGAGATCTATAGATACCATTAACTGCCTGAGTTTTTAAGACATGAAGTTTTGCCCTTTGTTATGGTTCAGACCCACTTACAGGGCAAGTGCACACTTCTTTATATTACATATAACTACTTAGACACTACTTAGTGTGGTACTTAGATGTGGGTGGCGCAAGCTACTTCACTACTTAGATGTGGGTGGCGCAAGCGGTTAAGACGCTGTGCCTGTTAACCAGCAGGCCAGGGTTCAAGACCCGGGTCAGCCCCACAAGACAGGGTGAGCTCCTATCCTTAGCCCAGCTCTGTGACGCCAGCTGGATCCAATCTGTATTGGCTCTGCCTTTCCATTGGACTAATTCAGTGGTGTGGAGAGGGGGGATTTGCTGCTTGGGTAACAGCCTATCCTCCATAACAATCCAACCCAGGCTTTCATGCTTCGCATGCAGCGTATGCCGCGCCGAGCACGATACCATAGTCTTTCAAGACTGATGGAGGCCTGCTTTTACTTAGACACTTGTGGAGGTCCTGATCCTGCACCCCAAGATGCCAATGATGATTCACCTAGGTGTTCTTTGACTGCCACTAATCCCTACCTTACCAGTGCCTCACTCTCTGCAAGATTGAGGGATTAGGGACACTCCCTATAGGTAGGATGGTTCCTTGTCAGAATTTAGGATAGGAATTAAAGTAGTGACAACACCACTTCTCAAACAAAACTGTTTCTATGAAGGAAGGCTATTCAGACAGTAGCAATCTTTCAAATAGTTCAGAGATGCAATTTAGACATGATATAGCTTTGTGATTCAGCTCAGAGTTTCAGTTCTAACTTCCCACACTGAATGGCTAGGAGTAAGCTTTTATGTATACTTTGGGGATGCTCACCTTTACCTTCTTTCAGTCAGCCAATTAGGAAGGACTTCAAAATAACTTCCCTTCCTATATTTTTAACATTTAAATGTAGTTTTTTGGGGGGCGGGGAACCTGTAGTTTGAATTCTAACCAGCTTCAGTCAAGCTGAAAACCAGTTTTTCACCTCTGCTCATGAAAACACTGCAACTAAGAAAGAAATTTTCTTTTTTGTTTTGTGATTTTGATCAGATAGTTAGTTATGAGTAAACAATATATAAAAATGTCAAAAATTGTAATGGCCCATGGAAGATAAAATGGAATACTGTATTTTAATTTGAAGGTTTACCAACCACAATTTTCAATCACTGTAGATGCAATTCTGAGTGCCCACTTAAGCTGGCATAAGTTCCTTCGGCTGGTCGAGAGTCAAAAAAGTGCCATAAAGCACTTTTGTACCATTTCCCCTATGCTGCTGTAGGCCCTGGAAAAGGCAAGTTTTGATGGCCAAGTTTGGCTGGAGTGTGTGTGGGGAGGGCATGGAGAAAGAGGGCAGAAGGTGTTTTGAGGTGGTAGGAGAGTGGCAGGATTTGGGTGTGGGCAACTGGGGAGCAGGGCCAGAAACTGGTAGTAATGCCAGATCCCTATTGATATCCCTATTGAAATCCCTATTGAAAAACCATT